>CATKUP010000044.1:0-1200000 GCA_949786385.1 Onychomys leucogaster
CTTATTGCGTTGAAGCAGAGTGTGTTTCAGGGATGAGAACTCTGGTCTGAATTTCCCTTCAGAAACAGAGTTAAACCCCAGGATCTGTGTCTTCCTACAAGCAAGAGTTCATTTCAGGTAAACCCAGTGAATTTTGGGCTCCAAAGATTTTTTGCAGTTCTCGAACCCAACGCGGTTCTCACTATTAACTCAAGAGCATTTATGTAACAGGAGGTGTGGTTTGTATCAGTTTCAGAGGCAGAGTTGAACTACATATGGTCCGTATGAGTAGGAAACACAGTCTTTTTCCTGGCATGTTCATGGTTCTTGCTGTATTGGAGAGGCTGGAAAGAAGAGGATGATTCTTGCCTTAAAACAGAGTGCTTTTCAGGGTTGAGAATTCTGGTCTGAATTTGCCTTCAGAGACTGAGTTAAACCCCAGGATCTGTGTCTTCCTAGAAGTAAGAGTTCATTTCAGGTAAAACCACTGAATTTTGGGCTCAAATGATTTTTTGCAGTTCACGAACCCAAAGTGATTCTCACTATTAACTAAAGAGCATTTATGTAAGAGGAGCTGTGATTTGTATCAGTTTCATAAGCAGAGTTGAAATACATATGGTCCTTATGAGTAGGAAACACAGTTCTTTTTTTCCGGGCAACCTCTTGGTTCTTGCTGTATTGGAGACGCTGGAAAGATGCGCTTGCTTCTTGTTTTAAAACAGGGTGTGTTTCATGGATGGTAACTCTGGTCTGAATTTTCCTTCACAAACGGAGTTGAACACCATGATCTGTGTCTTCCTACCTGTAAGAGTTCATTTCTGGTAAACCAAGTGAATTTTGGGCTCAAATGAATTTACACAGTTCTAGAACCCAACGCGATTATCACTATTAACTAAAGAGCATTTATGTAAGAGGAGCTGTGGTCTTTATCATTTCATAAGCAGAGTTGAACTGCATATGGTCCGTATGAGTAGGAAACACAGTTCTTTTTTGCAGGGCATGCCCGTGTTTCTTGCTGTATTGGAGGCACTGGGAAGAAGAGGTTGCTTCTTGCTTTAAAACAGGGTGTGTTTCATGGATGATAACTCTGGTCTGAATTTTCCTTCACTAATGGAGTTGAACACCATGATCTGTGTCTTCCTACCAGCAAGAGTTCATTTCTGGTAAACCAAGTGAATTTTTGGCTCAAATGACTGTACATAGATCTAGATCCCAAAGCGATTATCACTATTAACGAAAGAGCATTTATGTTACAGGAGCTGTGGTCTGTACATTTCATAAGCAGAGATGAACTACATATGATCAGTATGAGTAGGAAACACAGTTCTTTTTTTCTGGACATGCTCATGGTTCTTACTGTATTGGAGAGGCTGGAAAGAAGAGGATGATTCTTGCCTTAAAACAGAGTGTTTTTCAGGGATGAGAACTCTGGCCTAATTTGCCTTCAGAGATGGAGTTAAACCCCAGGATCTCTGTCTTCCTACAAGCAAGAGTTCATTTCAGGTAAACCCCGTGAATTTTGGGCTCAAATGATTTTTCGCAGTTCTTGAACCCAACACGATTCTCACTATTAACTCAAGAGCATTTATGTAAGAGGAGGTGTTCTTTGTATCAGTTTCATAAGCAGAGTTGAAATACATATGGTCTGTATGAGTAGGAAACACAGTTCTTTTTTTCAGGGCATGCTCATGGTTCTTGCTGTATTTGAGACACTGGAAAGAAGAGCTTGCTTCCTACTTTAAAA
The DNA here is from genome assembly GCA_949786385.1 of Onychomys leucogaster. NCBI lineage: Eukaryota > Metazoa > Chordata > Mammalia > Rodentia > Cricetidae > Onychomys > Onychomys leucogaster. The sequence continues at coordinate 1,724 of CATKUP010000044.1, forward strand.
CAGGGTGTGTTTCATGGATGAGAACCCTGGTCTGAATTTCCCTTCACTAACGGAGTTAAACCCCATGATCTGGGTATTCCTACCAGCAAGAGTTCATTTTTGGTAAACCAAGTGAATTTTTGGCTCAAATGACTTTACACAGTTCTAGAACCCAACGCGATTATCACTATCAACTAAAGAGCATTTATGTAACAGGAGCAGTGGTCTGTATCATTTCATAAGCAGATTTGAATTACATATAGTCCGTATGAGTAGGAAACACAGTTCTTTTTTTCTGGGCATGCTCATGGTTCTTACTGTATTGGACAGGCTGGAAAGAAGAGGATGATTCTTGCCTTAATACAGAGTGTTCTTCAGGGATGAGAACTCTGGTCTGCATTTCGCTTCATAAACGGATTTAAACCCCAGGATCTGTGTCTTCCTACAAGCAAGAGTTCATTTCAGGAAAACACAGTGAATTTTGGGCTCAAATGATTTTTTGCAGTTCATGAACCCAACGCGATTCTCACTATTAAGTAAAGAGCATTTATGTAAGAGAAGCTGTGATTTGTATCACTTTCATAAGCAGAGTTGAACTACATATGGTCCGTATGAGTAGGAAACACAGTTCTTTTTTTCTGGGCATGCTCATGGTTCTTACTGAATTGGAGACGCTGGAAAGAAGAGGATGATTCTTGCCTTAATACAGAGTGTATTTCACGGATGAGAACTCTGGTCTGAATTTCCCTTCAGAAACGGAGTTAAACCCCAGGATCTGTGTCTTCCTACAAGCAAGAGTTCATTTCTGGTAAAAACAGTGAATTTTGGGCTCAAATGATTTCTCGCAGTTCACGAAACTAACGGGATTCTCACTATTTACTAAAAAGCACTTATGTAAGAGGAGCTGTGGTTTGTATCTGTTTCATAAGCAGAGTTGAACTACATATGGTCAGTATGAGTAGGAAACACATTTCTTTTTTTCAGAGAATGCTCATGGTTCTTGCTGTATTTGACATGCTGGAAAGAAGAGCTTGCTTCCTGCTTTAAAACAGGGTGTGTTTCATGGATGAGAACTCTGGTCTGAATTTCCCTTCACTAACGGAGTTAAACCCCATGATCTGTGTCTTCCTACCAGCAAGAGTTCATTTCTGGTAAACCAAGTGAATTTTTGGCTCAAATGACTTTACACAGTTCTACAACCCAACGCGATTATCACTATTAACTAAAGAGCATTTATGTAACAGGAGCTGTGGTCTGTATCATTTCATAAGCAGAGTTGAACTACATATGGTCGGTATTAGTAGGAAACACAGATCTTCTTTTCAGGGCATTCTCATGGTTCTTGCTGTATTTTAGACTCTGGAAAGAAGAGCTTGCTTCTTGGGTTAAAACAGAGTGTGTTTCAGGGATGAGAACTCTGGTCTGAATTTCCCTTCAGAAACGGAATAAACCCCAGGATCTGTGTCTTCCTACAAGACAGAGTTCATTTCTGGTTAACCCAGTGAATTTTGGGCTCAAATGATTTTTCGCAGTTCACGAACCCAACACGATTCTCACTATTAACTCAAGAGCATTTATATAAGAGGAGGTGTTCTTTGTATCAATTTCATAAGCAGAGTTGAAATACATATGGTCTGTATGAGTAGGAAACACAGTTCTTTTTTTCAGAGAATGCTCATGGTTCTTGCTGTATTTGACATGCTGGAAAGAAGAGCTTGCTTCCTGCTTTAAAACAGGGCGTGTTTCATGGATGAGAACCCTGGTCTGAATTTCCCTTCACTAACGGAGTTAAACCCCATGATCTGGGTCTTCCTACCAGCAAGAGTTCATTTTTGGTAAACCAAGTGAATTTTTGGCTCAAATGACTTTACACAGTTCTAGAACCCAACGCGATTATCACTATCAACTAAAGAGCATTTATGTAACAGGAGCTGTGGTCTGTATCATTTCATAAGCAGATTTGAATTACATATAGTCCGTATGAGTAGGAAACACAGTTCTTTTTTTCTGGGCATGCTCATGGTTCTTACTGTATTGGACAGGCTGGAAAGAAGAGGATGATTCTTGCCTTAATACAGAGTGTTCTTCAGGGATGAGAACTCTGGTCTGCATTTCGCTTCATAAACGGATTTAAACCCCAGGATCTGTGTCTTCCTACAAGCAAGAGTTCATTTCTGGTAAACCCAGTGAATTTTGGGCTCAAATGATTTCTCCCAGGTCACGAAACTAACGGGATTCTCACTATTTACTAAAAAGCACTTATGTAAGAGGAGCTGTGGTTTGTATCTGTTTCATAAGCAGAGTTGAACTACATATGGTCCGTATGAGTAGGAAACACAGTTCTTTTTTTCAGAGCATGCTCATGGTTCTTGCTGTATTGTACATGCTGGAAAGAAGAGCTTGCTTCCTGCTTTAAAACAGGGTGTGTTTCATGGATGAGAACTCTGGTCTGAATTTCCCTTCACTAACGGAGTTAAACCCCATGATCTGTGTCTTCCTACCAGCAAGAGTTCATTTCTGGTAAACCAAGTGAATTTTTGGCTCAAATGACTTTACACAGTTCTAGAACCCAACGCGATTATCACTATTAACTAAAGAGCATTTATGTAACAGGAGCTGTGGTCTGTATCATTTCATAAGCAGAGTTGAACTATATATGGTCGGTATTAGTAGGAAACACAGATCTTCTTTTCAGGGCATTCTCATGGTTCTTGCTGTATTTTAGACTCTGGAAAGAAGAGCTTGCTCTTGGGTTAAAACAGAGTGTGTTTCAGGGATGAGAACTCTGGTCTGAATTTCCCTTCAGAAACGGAATAAACCCCAGCATCTGTGTCTTCCTACAAGAAAGAGTTCATTTCTGGTTAACCCAGTGAATTTTGGGCTCAAATGATTTTTCGCAGTTCACGAACCCAACACGATTCTCACTATTAACTCAAGAGCATTTATATAAGAGGAGGTGTTCTTTGTATCAGTTTCATAAGCAGAGTTGAAATACATATGGTCTGTATGAGTAGGAAACACAGTTCTTTTTTTCAGGGCATGCTCATGGTTCTTGCGGTATTTGAGACACAGGAAAGAAGTGCTTGCTTCTTGCTTTAAAACAGGGTGTGTTTCATGGATGAGAACCCTGGTCTGAATTTCCCTTCACTAACGGAGTTAAACCCCATGATCTGGGTATTCCTACCAGCAAGAGTTCATTTTTGGTAAACCAAGTGAATTTTTGGCTCAAATGACTTTACACAGTTCTAGAACCCAACGCGATTATCACTATCAACTAAAGAGCATTTATGTAACAGGAGCAGTGGTCTGTATCATTTCATAAGCAGATTTGAATTACATATAGTCTGTATGAGTAGGAAACACAGGTCTTTTTTTCTGGGCATGCTCATGGTTCTTACTGTATTGGACAGGCTGGAAAGAAGACGATGATTCTTGCCTTAATACAGAGTGTTCTTCAGGGATGAGAACTCTGGTCTGCATTTCGCTTCATAAACGGATTTAAACCCCAGGATCTGTGTCTTCCTACAAGCAAGAGTTCATTTCAGGAAAACACAGTGAATTTTGGGCTCAAATGATTTTTTGCAGTTCATGAACCCAACGCGATTCTCACTATTAAGTAAAGAGCATTTATGTAAGAGAAGCTGTGATTTGTATCACTTTCATAAGCAGAGTTGAACTACATATGGTCCGTATGAGTAGGAAACACAGTTCTTTTTTTCTGGGCATGCTCATGGTTCTTACTGAATTGGAGACGCTGGAAAGAAGAGGATGATTCTTGCCTTAATACAGAGTGTATTTCACGGATGAGAACTCTGGTCTGAATTTTCCTTCAGAAACGGAGTTAAACCCCAGGATCTGTGTCTTCCTACAAGCAAGAGTTCATTTCTGGTAAACCCAGTGTATTTTGGGCTCAAATGATTTCTCGCAGATCACGAAACTAACGGGATTCTCACTATTTACTAAAAAGCACTTATGTAAGAGGAGCTGTGGTTTGTATCTGTTTCATAAGCAGAGTTGAACTACATATGGTCAGTATGAGTAGGAAACACATTTCTTTTTTTCAGAGAATGCTCATGGTTCTTGCTGTATTTGACATGCTGGAAAGAAGAGCTTGCTTCCTGCTTTAAAACAGGGTGTGTTTCATGGATGAGAACTCTGGTCTGAATTTCCCTTCACTAACGGAGTTAAACCCCATGATATGTGTCTTCCTACCAGCAAGAGTTCATTTCTGGTAAACCAAGTGAATTTTTGGCTCAAATGACTTTACATAGTTCTAGAACCCAACGCGATTATCACTATTAACTAAAGAGCATTTATGTAACAGGAGCTGTGGTCTGTATCATTTCATAAGCAGAGTTGAACTACATATGGTCGGTATTAGTAGGAAACACAGATCTTCTTTTCAGGGCATTCTCATGGTTCTTGCTGTATTTTAGACTCTGGAAAGAAGAGCTTGCTTCTTGGGTTAAAACAGAGTGTGTTTCAGGGATGAGAACTCTGGTCTGAATTTCCCTTCAGAAACGGAATAAACCCCAGGATCTGTGTCTTCCTACAAGAAAGAGTTCATTTCTGGTTAACCCAGTGAATTTTGGGCTCAAATGATTTTTCGCAGTTCACGAACCCAACACGATTCTCACTATTAACTCAAGAGCATTTATATAAGAGGAGGTGTTCTTTGTATCAGTTTCATAAGCAGAGTTGAAATACATATGGTCTGTATGAGTAGGAAACACAGTTCTTTTTTTCAGGGCATGCTCATGGTTCTTGCGGTATTTGAGACACAGGAAAGAAGAGCTTGCTTCTTGCTTTAAAACAGGGTGTGTTTCATGGATGAGAACCCTGGTCTGAATTTCCCTTCACTAACGGAGTTAAACCCCATGATCTGGGTCTTCCTACCAGCAAGAGTTCATTTTTGGTAAACCAAGTGAATTTTTGGCTCAAATGACTTTACACAGTTCTAGAACCCAACGCGATTATCACTATCAACTAAAGAGCATTTATGTAACAGGAGCAGTGGTCTGTATCATTTCATAAGCAGATTTGAATTACATATAGTCCGTATGAGTAGGAAACACAGTTCTTTTTTTCTGGGCATGCTCATGGTTCTTACTGTATTGGACAGGCTGGAAAGAAGACGATGATTCTTGCCTTAATACAGAGTGTTCTTCAGGGATGAGAACTCTGGTCTGCATTTCGCTTCATAAACGGATTTAAACCCCAGGATCTGTGTCTTCCTACAAGCAAGAGTTCATTTCAGGAAAACACAGTGAATTTTGGGCTCAAATGATTTTTTGCAGTTCATGAACCCAACGCGATTCTCACTATTAAGTAAAGAGCATTTATGTAAGAGAAGCTGTGATTTGTATCACTTTCATAAGCAGAGTTGAACTACATATGGTCCGTATGAGTAGGAAACACAGTTCTTTTTTTCTGGGCATGCTCATGGTTCTTACTGAATTGGAGACGCTGGAAAGAAGAGGATGATTCTTGCCTTAATACAGAGTGTATTTCACGGATGAGAACTCTGGTCTGAATTTCCCTTCAGAAACGGAGTTAAACCCCAGGATCTGTGTCTTCCTACAAGCAAGAGTTCATTTCTGGTAAACCCAGTGTATTTTGGGCTCAAATGATTTCTCGCAGTTCACGAAACTAACGGGATTCTCACTATTTACTAAAAAGCACTTATGTAAGAGGAGCTGTGGTTTGTATCTGTTTCATAAGCAGAGTTGAACTACATATGGTCCGTATGAGTAGGAAACACAGTTCTTTTTTTCAGAGCATGCTCATGGTTCTTGCTGTATTGGACATGCTGGAAAGAAGAGCTTGCTTCCTGCTTTAAAACAGGGTGTGTTTCATGGATGAGAACTCTGGTCTGAATTTCCCTTCACTAACGGAGTTAAACCCCATGATCTGTGTCTTCCTACCAGCAAGAGTTCATTTCTGGTAAAAAAAAGTGAATTTTTGGCTCAAATGACTTTACACAGTTCTAGAACCCAACGCGATTATCACTATTAACTAAAGAGCATTTATGTAACAGGAGCTGTGGTCTGTATCATTTCATAAGCAGAGTTGAACTACATATGGTCGGTATTAGTAGGAAACACAGATCTTCTTTTCAGGGCATTCTCATGGTTCTTGCTGTATTTTAGACTCTGGAAAAAGAGCTTGCTTCTTGGGTTAAAACAGAGTGTGTTTCAGGGATGAGAACTCTGGTCTGAATTTCCCTTCAGAAACGGAATAAACCCCAGGATCTGTGTCTTCCTACAAGAAAGAGTTCATTTCTGGTTAACCCAGTGAATTTTGGGCTCAAATGATTTTTCGCAGTTCACGAACCCAACACGATTCTCACTATTAACTCATGAGCATTTATATAAGAGGAGGTGTTCTTTGTGTCAGTTTCATAAGCAGAGTTGAAATACATATGGTCTGTATGAGTAGGAAACACAGTTCTTTTTTTCAGGGCATGCTCATGGTTCTTGCGGTATTTGAGACACTGGAAAGAAGAGCTTGCTTCCTGCTTTAAAACAGGGTGTGTTTCATGGATGAGAACCCTGGTCTTAATTTCCCTTCACAAACGATGTTGAACACCATGATCTGTGTCTTCCTACCAGCAAGAGTTCATTTCTGGTAAACCAAGTGAATTTTTGGCTCAAATGATTTTACACAGTTCTAGGACCCAACGTGATTATCACTATTAACTAAAGAGCATTTATGTAAGAGGAGCTGTGGTCTGTATCATTTCATAAGCAGAGTTGAACTACATATGGTCCGTATGAGAAGGAAACAGAGTTCTTTTTTTCTGGACATGCTCATGGTTCTTACTGTATTGGAGACGCTGGAAGGAAGAGGATGATTCTTGCCTTAAAACAGAGTGTTTTTCAGGGTTGAGAATTCTGGTCTCAATTTTCCTTCAGAGATGGAGTTAAACCCCAGGATCTCTGTCTTCCTACAAGCAAGAGTTCATATCAGGTAAACCCAGTGAATTTTGGGCTCAAATGATATTTCGAAGTTCATGAACCCAACGCGATTCTCACTATTACCTAAAGAGCATTTATGTAAGGTGAGCTGTGATTTGGATCAGTTTCATAAGAAGAGTAAAACTACATATGGTCTGTATCAGGAGGAAACACAGTTCTTTTTTTCAGGGCATGCTCATGGTTCTTGCTGTATTGGAACACACTAGAAAGAAGAGCTTGCTTCTTGCTTTAAAACAAAGTGTGTTTCATGGATGAGAACTCTGCTCTGAATTTCCCTTCACAAACAGAGTTAAACCCCATGATATGTGTCTTCCTACCAGCAACAGTTCATTTCTGGAAAACCAAGTGAATTTTAGGCTCAAATGACTTTACACAGTTCTAGAACCCAACGCGATTATCACTATTAACTAAAGAGCATTTATGTAACAGGAGCTGTGGTCTGCATCATTTCATAAGCAGATTTGAACTACATATAGTCCCTAATGAGTAGGAAACACAGTTCTTTTTTTCCGGGCATGCTCATGGTTCTTACTGTATTGGAGAGGCTGGAAAGAAGAGGATGATTCTTGCCTTAAAACAGAGTGTTTTTCAGGGATGAGAACTCAGGTCTGAAATTCCCTTCAGAAATGGAGTTAAACCCCAAGATCTGTGTCTTCCTACAAGCAAGAGTTCATTTCAGGTAAACCCAGTGAATTTTGGGCTCAAAAGATTTTTTGCAGTTCTCAAACCCAACGCGGTTCTCACTATTAACTCAAGAGCATTTATGTAACAGGAGGTGTGGTTTGTATCAGTTTCAGAGGCAGAGTTGAACTACATATGGTCCGAATGAGTAGGAAACACAGTTCTTTTTTTCCGGGCATGTTCATGGTCTTGCTGTATTGGAGACGCTTGAAAGAAGAGGAAGATTCTTGCCTTAAAACAGAGTGCTTTTCAGGGTTGAGAATTCTGGTCTGAATTTGCCTTCAGAGACTGAGTTAAACCCCAGGATCTGTGTCTTCCTAGAAGTAAGAGTTCATTTCATGTAAAACCAGTGAATTTTGGGCTCAAATGATTTTTTGCAGTTCACGAACCCAAAGTGATTCTCACTATTAACTAAAGAGCATTTATGTAAGAGGAGCTGTGATTTGTATCAGTTTCATAAGCAGAGTTGAAATACATATGGTCCTTATGAGTAGGAAATACAGTTCTTTTTTTCCGGGCAAGCTCTTGGTTCTTGCTGTATTGGAGACGCTGGAAAGATGCGCTTGCTTCTTGTTTCAAAACAGGGTGTGTTTCATGGATGATAACTCTGGTCTGAATTTTCCTTCACAAACGGAGTTGAACATCATGATCTGTGTCTTCCTACCAGTAAGAGTTCATTTCTGGTAAACCAAGTGAATTTTGGGCTCAAATGAATTTACACAGTTCTAGAACCCAACGCGATTATCACTATTAACTAAAGAGCATTTATGTAAGAGGAGCTGTGGTCTTTATCATTACATAAGCAGAGTTGAACTGCATATGGTCCGTATGAGTAGGAAACACAGTTCTTTTTTGCAGGGCATGCCCGTGTTTCTTGCTGTATTGGAGACACTGGGAAGAAGAGGTTGCTTCTTGCTTTAAAACAGGGTGTGTTTCATGGATGATAACTCTGGTCTGAATTTTCCTTCACTAATGGAGTTGAACACCATGATCTGTGTCTTCCTACCAGCAAGAGTTCATTTCTGGTAAACCAAGTGAATTTTTGGCTCAAATGACTGTACATAGATCTAGATCCCAAAGCGATTATCACTATTAACGAAAGAGCATTTATGTTACAGGAGCTGTGGTCTGTACATTTCATAAGCAGAGATGAACTACATATGATCAGTATGAGTAGGAAACACAGTTCTTTTTTTCTGGACATGCTCATGGTTCTTACTGTATTGGAGAGGCTGGAAAGAAGAGGATGATTCTTGCCTTAAAACAGAGTGTTTTTCAGGGATGAGAACTCTGGCCTAATTTGCCTTCAGAGATGGAGTTAAACCCCAGGATCTCTGTCTTCCTACAAGCAAGAGTTCATTTCAGGTAAACCCCGTGAATTTTGGGCTCAAATGATTTTTCGCAGTTCTTGAACCCAACACGATTCTCACTATTAACTCAAGAGCATTTATGTAAGAGGAGGTGTTCTTTGTATCAGTTTCATAAGCAGAGTTGAAATACATATGGTCTGTATGAGTAGGAAACACAGTTCTTTTTTTCAGGGCATGCTCATGGTTCTTGCTGTATTTGAGACACTGGAAAGAAGAGCTTGCTTCCTACTTTAAAACAGGGTGTGTTTCATGGATGAGAACCCTGGTCTGAATTTCCCTTCACTAACGGAGTTAAACCCCATGATCTGGGTATTCCTACCAGCAAGAGTTCATTTTTGGTAAACCAAGTGAATTTTTGGCTCAAATGACTTTACACAGTTCTAGAACCCAACGCGATTATCACTATCAACTAAAGAGCATTTATGTAACAGGAGCAGTGGTCTGTATCATTTCATAAGCAGATTTGAATTACATATAGTCCGTATGAGTAGGAAACACAGTTCTTTTTTTCTGGGCATGCTCATGGTTCTTACTGTATTGGACAGGCTGGAAAGAAGAGGATGATTCTTGCCTTAATACAGAGTGTTCTTCAGGGATGAGAACTCTGGTCTGCATTTCGCTTCATAAACGGATTTAAACCCCAGGATCTGTGTCTTCCTACAAGCAAGAGTTCATTTCAGGAAAACACAGTGAATTTTGGGCTCAAATGATTTTTTGCAGTTCATGAACCCAACGCGATTCTCACTATTAAGTAAAGAGCATTTATGTAAGAGAAGCTGTGATTTGTATCACTTTCATAAGCAGAGTTGAACTACATATGGTCCGTATGAGTAGGAAACACAGTTCTTTTTTTCTGGGCATGCTCATGGTTCTTACTGAATTGGAGACGCTGGAAAGAAGAGGATGATTCTTGCCTTAATACAGAGTGTATTTCACGGATGAGAACTCTGGTCTGAATTTCCCTTCAGAAACGGAGTTAAACCCCAGGATCTGTGTCTTCCTACAAGCAAGAGTTCATTTCTGGTAAAAACAGTGAATTTTGGGCTCAAATGATTTCTCGCAGTTCACGAAACTAACGGGATTCTCACTATTTACTAAAAAGCACTTATGTAAGAGGAGCTGTGGTTTGTATCTGTTTCATAAGCAGAGTTGAACTACATATGGTCAGTATGAGTAGGAAACACATTTCTTTTTTTCAGAGAATGCTCATGGTTCTTGCTGTATTTGACATGCTGGAAAGAAGAGCTTGCTTCCTGCTTTAAAACAGGGTGTGTTTCATGGATGAGAACTCTGGTCTGAATTTCCCTTCACTAACGGAGTTAAACCCCATGATCTGTGTCTTCCTACCAGCAAGAGTTCATTTCTGGTAAACCAAGTGAATTTTTGGCTCAAATGACTTTACACAGTTCTACAACCCAACGCGATTATCACTATTAACTAAAGAGCATTTATGTAACAGGAGCTGTGGTCTGTATCATTTCATAAGCAGAGTTGAACTACATATGGTCGGTATTAGTAGGAAACACAGATCTTCTTTTCAGGGCATTCTCATGGTTCTTGCTGTATTTTAGACTCTGGAAAGAAGAGCTTGCTTCTTGGGTTAAAACAGAGTGTGTTTCAGGGATGAGAACTCTGGTCTGAATTTCCCTTCAGAAACGGAATAAACCCCAGGATCTGTGTCTTCCTACAAGACAGAGTTCATTTCTGGTTAACCCAGTGAATTTTGGGCTCAAATGATTTTTCGCAGTTCACGAACCCAACACGATTCTCACTATTAACTCAAGAGCATTTATATAAGAGGAGGTGTTCTTTGTATCAATTTCATAAGCAGAGTTGAAATACATATGGTCTGTATGAGTAGGAAACACAGTTCTTTTTTTCAGAGAATGCTCATGGTTCTTGCTGTATTTGACATGCTGGAAAGAAGAGCTTGCTTCCTGCTTTAAAACAGGGCGTGTTTCATGGATGAGAACCCTGGTCTGAATTTCCCTTCACTAACGGAGTTAAACCCCATGATCTGGGTCTTCCTACCAGCAAGAGTTCATTTTTGGTAAACCAAGTGAATTTTTGGCTCAAATGACTTTACACAGTTCTAGAACCCAACGCGATTATCACTATCAACTAAAGAGCATTTATGTAACAGGAGCTGTGGTCTGTATCATTTCATAAGCAGATTTGAATTACATATAGTCCGTATGAGTAGGAAACACAGTTCTTTTTTTCTGGGCATGCTCATGGTTCTTACTGTATTGGACAGGCTGGAAAGAAGAGGATGATTCTTGCCTTAATACAGAGTGTTCTTCAGGGATGAGAACTCTGGTCTGCATTTCGCTTCATAAACGGATTTAAACCCCAGGATCTGTGTCTTCCTACAAGCAAGAGTTCATTTCTGGTAAACCCAGTGAATTTTGGGCTCAAATGATTTCTCCCAGGTCACGAAACTAACGGGATTCTCACTATTTACTAAAAAGCACTTATGTAAGAGGAGCTGTGGTTTGTATCTGTTTCATAAGCAGAGTTGAACTACATATGGTCCGTATGAGTAGGAAACACAGTTCTTTTTTTCAGAGCATGCTCATGGTTCTTGCTGTATTGTACATGCTGGAAAGAAGAGCTTGCTTCCTGCTTTAAAACAGGGTGTGTTTCATGGATGAGAACTCTGGTCTGAATTTCCCTTCACTAACGGAGTTAAACCCCATGATCTGTGTCTTCCTACCAGCAAGAGTTCATTTCTGGTAAACCAAGTGAATTTTTGGCTCAAATGACTTTACACAGTTCTAGAACCCAACGCGATTATCACTATTAACTAAAGAGCATTTATGTAACAGGAGCTGTGGTCTGTATCATTTCATAAGCAGAGTTGAACTATATATGGTCGGTATTAGTAGGAAACACAGATCTTCTTTTCAGGGCATTCTCATGGTTCTTGCTGTATTTTAGACTCTGGAAAGAAGAGCTTGCTCTTGGGTTAAAACAGAGTGTGTTTCAGGGATGAGAACTCTGGTCTGAATTTCCCTTCAGAAACGGAATAAACCCCAGCATCTGTGTCTTCCTACAAGAAAGAGTTCATTTCTGGTTAACCCAGTGAATTTTGGGCTCAAATGATTTTTCGCAGTTCACGAACCCAACACGATTCTCACTATTAACTCAAGAGCATTTATATAAGAGGAGGTGTTCTTTGTATCAGTTTCATAAGCAGAGTTGAAATACATATGGTCTGTATGAGTAGGAAACACAGTTCTTTTTTTCAGGGCATGCTCATGGTTCTTGCGGTATTTGAGACACAGGAAAGAAGTGCTTGCTTCTTGCTTTAAAACAGGGTGTGTTTCATGGATGAGAACCCTGGTCTGAATTTCCCTTCACTAACGGAGTTAAACCCCATGATCTGGGTATTCCTACCAGCAAGAGTTCATTTTTGGTAAACCAAGTGAATTTTTGGCTCAAATGACTTTACACAGTTCTAGAACCCAACGCGATTATCACTATCAACTAAAGAGCATTTATGTAACAGGAGCAGTGGTCTGTATCATTTCATAAGCAGATTTGAATTACATATAGTCTGTATGAGTAGGAAACACAGGTCTTTTTTTCTGGGCATGCTCATGGTTCTTACTGTATTGGACAGGCTGGAAAGAAGACGATGATTCTTGCCTTAATACAGAGTGTTCTTCAGGGATGAGAACTCTGGTCTGCATTTCGCTTCATAAACGGATTTAAACCCCAGGATCTGTGTCTTCCTACAAGCAAGAGTTCATTTCAGGAAAACACAGTGAATTTTGGGCTCAAATGATTTTTTGCAGTTCATGAACCCAACGCGATTCTCACTATTAAGTAAAGAGCATTTATGTAAGAGAAGCTGTGATTTGTATCACTTTCATAAGCAGAGTTGAACTACATATGGTCCGTATGAGTAGGAAACACAGTTCTTTTTTTCTGGGCATGCTCATGGTTCTTACTGAATTGGAGACGCTGGAAAGAAGAGGATGATTCTTGCCTTAATACAGAGTGTATTTCACGGATGAGAACTCTGGTCTGAATTTTCCTTCAGAAACGGAGTTAAACCCCAGGATCTGTGTCTTCCTACAAGCAAGAGTTCATTTCTGGTAAACCCAGTGTATTTTGGGCTCAAATGATTTCTCGCAGATCACGAAACTAACGGGATTCTCACTATTTACTAAAAAGCACTTATGTAAGAGGAGCTGTGGTTTGTATCTGTTTCATAAGCAGAGTTGAACTACATATGGTCAGTATGAGTAGGAAACACATTTCTTTTTTTCAGAGAATGCTCATGGTTCTTGCTGTATTTGACATGCTGGAAAGAAGAGCTTGCTTCCTGCTTTAAAACAGGGTGTGTTTCATGGATGAGAACTCTGGTCTGAATTTCCCTTCACTAACGGAGTTAAACCCCATGATATGTGTCTTCCTACCAGCAAGAGTTCATTTCTGGTAAACCAAGTGAATTTTTGGCTCAAATGACTTTACATAGTTCTAGAACCCAACGCGATTATCACTATTAACTAAAGAGCATTTATGTAACAGGAGCTGTGGTCTGTATCATTTCATAAGCAGAGTTGAACTACATATGGTCGGTATTAGTAGGAAACACAGATCTTCTTTTCAGGGCATTCTCATGGTTCTTGCTGTATTTTAGACTCTGGAAAGAAGAGCTTGCTTCTTGGGTTAAAACAGAGTGTGTTTCAGGGATGAGAACTCTGGTCTGAATTTCCCTTCAGAAACGGAATAAACCCCAGGATCTGTGTCTTCCTACAAGAAAGAGTTCATTTCTGGTTAACCCAGTGAATTTTGGGCTCAAATGATTTTTCGCAGTTCACGAACCCAACACGATTCTCACTATTAACTCAAGAGCATTTATATAAGAGGAGGTGTTCTTTGTATCAGTTTCATAAGCAGAGTTGAAATACATATGGTCTGTATGAGTAGGAAACACAGTTCTTTTTTTCAGGGCATGCTCATGGTTCTTGCGGTATTTGAGACACAGGAAAGAAGAGCTTGCTTCTTGCTTTAAAACAGGGTGTGTTTCATGGATGAGAACCCTGGTCTGAATTTCCCTTCACTAACGGAGTTAAACCCCATGATCTGGGTCTTCCTACCAGCAAGAGTTCATTTTTGGTAAACCAAGTGAATTTTTGGCTCAAATGACTTTACACAGTTCTAGAACCCAACGCGATTATCACTATCAACTAAAGAGCATTTATGTAACAGGAGCAGTGGTCTGTATCATTTCATAAGCAGATTTGAATTACATATAGTCCGTATGAGTAGGAAACACAGTTCTTTTTTTCTGGGCATGCTCATGGTTCTTACTGTATTGGACAGGCTGGAAAGAAGACGATGATTCTTGCCTTAATACAGAGTGTTCTTCAGGGATGAGAACTCTGGTCTGCATTTCGCTTCATAAACGGATTTAAACCCCAGGATCTGTGTCTTCCTACAAGCAAGAGTTCATTTCAGGAAAACACAGTGAATTTTGGGCTCAAATGATTTTTTGCAGTTCATGAACCCAACGCGATTCTCACTATTAAGTAAAGAGCATTTATGTAAGAGAAGCTGTGATTTGTATCACTTTCATAAGCAGAGTTGAACTACATATGGTCCGTATGAGTAGGAAACACAGTTCTTTTTTTCTGGGCATGCTCATGGTTCTTACTGAATTGGAGACGCTGGAAAGAAGAGGATGATTCTTGCCTTAATACAGAGTGTATTTCACGGATGAGAACTCTGGTCTGAATTTCCCTTCAGAAACGGAGTTAAACCCCAGGATCTGTGTCTTCCTACAAGCAAGAGTTCATTTCTGGTAAACCCAGTGTATTTTGGGCTCAAATGATTTCTCGCAGTTCACGAAACTAACGGGATTCTCACTATTTACTAAAAAGCACTTATGTAAGAGGAGCTGTGGTTTGTATCTGTTTCATAAGCAGAGTTGAACTACATATGGTCCGTATGAGTAGGAAACACAGTTCTTTTTTTCAGAGCATGCTCATGGTTCTTGCTGTATTGGACATGCTGGAAAGAAGAGCTTGCTTCCTGCTTTAAAACAGGGTGTGTTTCATGGATGAGAACTCTGGTCTGAATTTCCCTTCACTAACGGAGTTAAACCCCATGATCTGTGTCTTCCTACCAGCAAGAGTTCATTTCTGGTAAAAAAAGTGAATTTTTGGCTCAAATGACTTTACACAGTTCTAGAACCCAACGCGATTATCACTATTAACTAAAGAGCATTTATGTAACAGGAGCTGTGGTCTGTATCATTTCATAAGCAGAGTTGAACTACATATGGTCGGTATTAGTAGGAAACACAGATCTTCTTTTCAGGGCATTCTCATGGTTCTTGCTGTATTTTAGACTCTGGAAAAAGAGCTTGCTTCTTGGGTTAAAACAGAGTGTGTTTCAGGGATGAGAACTCTGGTCTGAATTTCCCTTCAGAAACGGAATAAACCCCAGGATCTGTGTCTTCCTACAAGAAAGAGTTCATTTCTGGTTAACCCAGTGAATTTTGGGCTCAAATGATTTTTCGCAGTTCACGAACCCAACACGATTCTCACTATTAACTCATGAGCATTTATATAAGAGGAGGTGTTCTTTGTGTCAGTTTCATAAGCAGAGTTGAAATACATATGGTCTGTATGAGTAGGAAACACAGTTCTTTTTTTCAGGGCATGCTCATGGTTCTTGCGGTATTTGAGACACTGGAAAGAAGAGCTTGCTTCCTGCTTTAAAACAGGGTGTGTTTCATGGATGAGAACCCTGGTCTTAATTTCCCTTCACAAACGATGTTGAACACCATGATCTGTGTCTTCCTACCAGCAAGAGTTCATTTCTGGTAAACCAAGTGAATTTTTGGCTCAAATGATTTTACACAGTTCTAGGACCCAACGTGATTATCACTATTAACTAAAGAGCATTTATGTAAGAGGAGCTGTGGTCTGTATCATTTCATAAGCAGAGTTGAACTACATATGGTCCGTATGAGAAGGAAACAGAGTTCTTTTTTTCTGGACATGCTCATGGTTCTTACTGTATTGGAGACGCTGGAAGGAAGAGGATGATTCTTGCCTTAAAACAGAGTGTTTTTCAGGGTTGAGAATTCTGGTCTCAATTTTCCTTCAGAGATGGAGTTAAACCCCAGGATCTCTGTCTTCCTACAAGCAAGAGTTCATATCAGGTAAACCCAGTGAATTTTGGGCTCAAATGATATTTCGAAGTTCATGAACCCAACGCGATTCTCACTATTACCTAAAGAGCATTTATGTAAGGTGAGCTGTGATTTGGATCAGTTTCATAAGAAGAGTAAAACTACATATGGTCTGTATCAGGAGGAAACACAGTTCTTTTTTTCAGGGCATGCTCATGGTTCTTGCTGTATTGGAACACACTAGAAAGAAGAGCTTGCTTCTTGCTTTAAAACAAAGTGTGTTTCATGGATGAGAACTCTGCTCTGAATTTCCCTTCACAAACAGAGTTAAACCCCATGATATGTGTCTTCCTACCAGCAACAGTTCATTTCTGGAAAACCAAGTGAATTTTAGGCTCAAATGACTTTACACAGTTCTAGAACCCAACGCGATTATCACTATTAACTAAAGAGCATTTATGTAACAGGAGCTGTGGTCTGCATCATTTCATAAGCAGATTTGAACTACATATAGTCCCTAATGAGTAGGAAACACAGTTCTTTTTTTCCGGGCATGCTCATGGTTCTTACTGTATTGGAGAGGCTGGAAAGAAGAGGATGATTCTTGCCTTAAAACAGAGTGTTTTTCAGGGATGAGAACTCAGGTCTGAAATTCCCTTCAGAAATGGAGTTAAACCCCAAGATCTGTGTCTTCCTACAAGCAAGAGTTCATTTCAGGTAAACCCAGTGAATTTTGGGCTCAAAAGATTTTTTGCAGTTCTCAAACCCAACGCGGTTCTCACTATTAACTCAAGAGCATTTATGTAACAGGAGGTGTGGTTTGTATCAGTTTCAGAGGCAGAGTTGAACTACATATGGTCCGAATGAGTAGGAAACACAGTTCTTTTTTTCCGGGCATGTTCATGGTCTTGCTGTATTGGAGACGCTTGAAAGAAGAGGAAGATTCTTGCCTTAAAACAGAGTGCTTTTCAGGGTTGAGAATTCTGGTCTGAATTTGCCTTCAGAGACTGAGTTAAACCCCAGGATCTGTGTCTTCCTAGAAGTAAGAGTTCATTTCATGTAAAACCAGTGAATTTTGGGCTCAAATGATTTTTTGCAGTTCACGAACCCAAAGTGATTCTCACTATTAACTAAAGAGCATTTATGTAAGAGGAGCTGTGATTTGTATCAGTTTCATAAGCAGAGTTGAAATACATATGGTCCTTATGAGTAGGAAATACAGTTCTTTTTTTCCGGGCAAGCTCTTGGTTCTTGCTGTATTGGAGACGCTGGAAAGATGCGCTTGCTTCTTGTTTTAAAACAGGGTGTGTTTCATGGATGATAACTCTGGTCTGAATTTTCCTTCACAAACGGAGTTGAACATCATGATCTGTGTCTTCCTACCAGTAAGAGTTCATTTCTGGTAAACCAAGTGAATTTTGGGCTCAAATGAATTTACACAGTTCTAGAACCCAACGCGATTATCACTATTAACTAAAGAGCATTTATGTAAGAGGAGCTGTGGTCTTTATCATTACATAAGCAGAGTTGAACTGCATATGGTCCGTATGAGTAGGAAACACAGTTCTTTTTTGCAGGGCATGCCCGTGTTTCTTGCTGTATTGGAGACACTGGGAAGAAGAGGTTGCTTCTTGCTTTAAAACAGGGTGTGTTTCATGGATGATAACTCTGGTCTGAATTTTCCTTCACTAATGGAGTTGAACACCATGATCTGTGTCTTCCTACCAGCAAGAGTTCATTTCTGGTAAACCAAGTGAATTTTTGGCTCAAATGACTGTACATAGATCTAGATCCCAAAGCGATTATCACTATTAACGAAAGAGCATTTATGTTACAGGAGCTGTGGTCTGTACATTTCATAAGCAGAGATGAACTACATATGATCAGTATGAGTAGGAAACACAGTTCTTTTTTTCTGGACATGCTCATGGTTCTTACTGTATTGGAGAGGCTGGAAAGAAGAGGATGATTCTTGCCTTAAAACAGAGTGTTTTTCAGGGATGAGAACTCTGGCCTAATTTGCCTTCAGAGATGGAGTTAAACCCCAGGATCTCTGTCTTCCTACAAGCAAGAGTTCATTTCAGGTAAACCCCGTGAATTTTGGGCTCAAATGATTTTTCGCAGTTCTTGAACCCAACACGATTCTCACTATTAACTCAAGAGCATTTATGTAAGAGGAGGTGTTCTTTGTATCAGTTTCATAAGCAGAGTTGAAATACATATGGTCTGTATGAGTAGGAAACACAGTTCTTTTTTTCAGGGCATGCTCATGGTTCTTGCTGTATTTGAGACACTGGAAAGAAGAGCTTGCTTCCTACTTTAAAACAGGGTGTGTTTCATGGATGAGAACCCTGGTCTGAATTTCCCTTCACTAACGGAGTTAAACCCCATGATCTGGGTATTCCTACCAGCAAGAGTTCATTTTTGGTAAACCAAGTGAATTTTTGGCTCAAATGACTTTACACAGTTCTAGAACCCAACGCGATTATCACTATCAACTAAAGAGCATTTATGTAACAGGAGCAGTGGTCTGTATCATTTCATAAGCAGATTTGAATTACATATAGTCCGTATGAGTAGGAAACACAGTTCTTTTTTTCTGGGCATGCTCATGGTTCTTACTGTATTGGACAGGCTGGAAAGAAGAGGATGATTCTTGCCTTAATACAGAGTGTTCTTCAGGGATGAGAACTCTGGTCTGCATTTCGCTTCATAAACGGATTTAAACCCCAGGATCTGTGTCTTCCTACAAGCAAGAGTTCATTTCAGGAAAACACAGTGAATTTTGGGCTCAAATGATTTTTTGCAGTTCATGAACCCAACGCGATTCTCACTATTAAGTAAAGAGCATTTATGTAAGAGAAGCTGTGATTTGTATCACTTTCATAAGCAGAGTTGAACTACATATGGTCCGTATGAGTAGGAAACACAGTTCTTTTTTTCTGGGCATGCTCATGGTTCTTACTGAATTGGAGACGCTGGAAAGAAGAGGATGATTCTTGCCTTAATACAGAGTGTATTTCACGGATGAGAACTCTGGTCTGAATTTCCCTTCAGAAACGGAGTTAAACCCCAGGATCTGTGTCTTCCTACAAGCAAGAGTTCATTTCTGGTAAAAACAGTGAATTTTGGGCTCAAATGATTTCTCGCAGTTCACGAAACTAACGGGATTCTCACTATTTACTAAAAAGCACTTATGTAAGAGGAGCTGTGGTTTGTATCTGTTTCATAAGCAGAGTTGAACTACATATGGTCAGTATGAGTAGGAAACACATTTCTTTTTTTCAGAGAATGCTCATGGTTCTTGCTGTATTTGACATGCTGGAAAGAAGAGCTTGCTTCCTGCTTTAAAACAGGGTGTGTTTCATGGATGAGAACTCTGGTCTGAATTTCCCTTCACTAACGGAGTTAAACCCCATGATCTGTGTCTTCCTACCAGCAAGAGTTCATTTCTGGTAAACCAAGTGAATTTTTGGCTCAAATGACTTTACACAGTTCTACAACCCAACGCGATTATCACTATTAACTAAAGAGCATTTATGTAACAGGAGCTGTGGTCTGTATCATTTCATAAGCAGAGTTGAACTACATATGGTCGGTATTAGTAGGAAACACAGATCTTCTTTTCAGGGCATTCTCATGGTTCTTGCTGTATTTTAGACTCTGGAAAGAAGAGCTTGCTTCTTGGGTTAAAACAGAGTGTGTTTCAGGGATGAGAACTCTGGTCTGAATTTCCCTTCAGAAACGGAATAAACCCCAGGATCTGTGTCTTCCTACAAGACAGAGTTCATTTCTGGTTAACCCAGTGAATTTTGGGCTCAAATGATTTTTCGCAGTTCACGAACCCAACACGATTCTCACTATTAACTCAAGAGCATTTATATAAGAGGAGGTGTTCTTTGTATCAATTTCATAAGCAGAGTTGAAATACATATGGTCTGTATGAGTAGGAAACACAGTTCTTTTTTTCAGAGAATGCTCATGGTTCTTGCTGTATTTGACATGCTGGAAAGAAGAGCTTGCTTCCTGCTTTAAAACAGGGCGTGTTTCATGGATGAGAACCCTGGTCTGAATTTCCCTTCACTAACGGAGTTAAACCCCATGATCTGGGTCTTCCTACCAGCAAGAGTTCATTTTTGGTAAACCAAGTGAATTTTTGGCTCAAATGACTTTACACAGTTCTAGAACCCAACGCGATTATCACTATCAACTAAAGAGCATTTATGTAACAGGAGCTGTGGTCTGTATCATTTCATAAGCAGATTTGAATTACATATAGTCCGTATGAGTAGGAAACACAGTTCTTTTTTTCTGGGCATGCTCATGGTTCTTACTGTATTGGACAGGCTGGAAAGAAGAGGATGATTCTTGCCTTAATACAGAGTGTTCTTCAGGGATGAGAACTCTGGTCTGCATTTCGCTTCATAAACGGATTTAAACCCCAGGATCTGTGTCTTCCTACAAGCAAGAGTTCATTTCTGGTAAACCCAGTGAATTTTGGGCTCAAATGATTTCTCCCAGGTCACGAAACTAACGGGATTCTCACTATTTACTAAAAAGCACTTATGTAAGAGGAGCTGTGGTTTGTATCTGTTTCATAAGCAGAGTTGAACTACATATGGTCCGTATGAGTAGGAAACACAGTTCTTTTTTTCAGAGCATGCTCATGGTTCTTGCTGTATTGTACATGCTGGAAAGAAGAGCTTGCTTCCTGCTTTAAAACAGGGTGTGTTTCATGGATGAGAACTCTGGTCTGAATTTCCCTTCACTAACGGGGTTAAACCCCATGATCTGTGTCTTCCTACCAGCAAGAGTTCATTTCTGGTAAACCAAGTGAATTTTTGGCTCAAATGACTTTACACAGTTCTAGAACCCAACGCGATTATCACTATTAACTAAAGAGCATTTATGTAACAGGAGCTGTGGTCTGTATCATTTCATAAGCAGAGTTGAACTATATATGGTCGGTATTAGTAGGAAACACAGATCTTCTTTTCAGGGCATTCTCATGGTTCTTGCTGTATTTTAGACTCTGGAAAGAAGAGCTTGCTTCTTGGGTTAAAACAGAGTGTGTTTCAGGGATGAGAACTCTGGTCTGAATTTCCCTTCAGAAACGGAATAAACCCCAGGATCTGTGTCTTCCTACAAGAAAGAGTTCATTTCTGGTTAACCCAGTGAATTTTGGGCTCAAATGATTTTTCGCAGTTCACGAACCCAACACGATTCTCACTATTAACTCAAGAGCATTTATATAAGAGGAGGTGTTCTTTGTATCAGTTTCATAAGCAGAGTTGAAATACATATGGTCTGTATGAGTAGGAAACACAGTTCTTTTTTTCAGGGCATGCTCATGGTTCTTGCGGTATTTGAGACACTGGAAAGAAGAGCTTGCTTCCTGCTTTAAAACAGGGTGTGTTTCATGGATGAGAACCCTGGTCTGAATTTCCCTTCACAAACAGTGTTGAACACCATGATCTGTGTCTTCCTACCAGCAAGAGTTCATTTCTGGTAAACCAAGTGAATTTTTGGCTCAAATGATTTTACACAGTTCTAGAACCCAACGTGATTATCACTATTAACTAAAGAGCATTTATGTAAGAGTAGCTGTGGTCTGTATCATTTCATAAGCAGAGTTGAACTACATATGGTCCGTATGAGAAGGAAACAGAGTTTTTTTTTTCTGGACATGCTCATGGTTCTTACTGTATTGGAGACGCTGGAAGGAAGAGGATGATTCTTGCCTTAAAACAGAGTGTTTTTCAGGGTTGAGTATTCTGGTCTCAATTTGCCTTCAGAGATGGAGTTAAACCCCAGGATCTCTGTCTTCCTACAAGCAAGAGTTCATATCAGGTAAACCCAGTGAATTTTGGGCTCAAATGATATTTTGAAGTTCATGAACCCAACGCGATTCTCACTATTACCTAAAGAGCATTTATGTAAGGGGAGCTGTGATTTGGATCAGTTTCATAAGAAGAGTAAAACTACATATGGTCTGTATCAGGAGGAAACACAGTTCTTTTTTTCAGGGCATGCTCATGGTTCTTGCTGTATTGGAACACACTAAAAAGAAGAGCTTGCTTCTTGCTTTAAAACAAAGTGTGTTTCATGGATGAGAACTCTGCTCTGAATTTCCCTTCACAAACAGAGTTAAACCCCATGATATGTGTCTTCCTACCAGCAACAGTTCATTTCTGGAAAACCAAGTGAATTTTAGGCTCAAATGACTTTACACAGTTCTAGAACCCAACGCGATTATCACTATTAACTAAAGAGCATTTATGTAACAGGAGCTGTGGTCTGCATCACTTCATAAGCAGATTTGAACTACATATAGTCCCTAATGAGTAGGAAACACAGTTCTTTTTTTCCGGGCATGCTCATGGTTCTTACTGTATTGGAGAGGCTGGAAAGAAGAGGATGATTCTTGCCTTATAACAGAGTGTTTTTCAGGGATGAGAACTCAGGTCTGAAATTCCCTTCAGAAATGGAGTTAAACCCCAAGATCTGTGTCTTCCGACAAGCAAGAGTTCATTTCAGGTAAACCCAGTGAATTTTGAGCTCAAAAGATTTTTTGCAGTTCTCGAACCCAACGCGGTTCTCACTATTAACTCAAGAGCATTTATGTAACAGGAGGTGTGGTTTGTATCAGTTTCAGAGGCAGAGTTGAACTACATATGGTCCGAATGAGTAGGAAACATAGTTCTTTTTTTCCGGGCATGTTCATGGTCTTGCTGTATTGGAGACGCTTGAAAGAAGAGGATGATTCTTGCCTTAAAACAGAGTGCTTTTCAGGGTTGAGAATTCTGGTCTGAATTTGCCTTCGGAGACTGAGTTAAACCCCAGGATCTGTGTCTTCCTAGAATTAAGAGTTCATTTCAGGTAAAGCCAGTGAATTTTGGGCTCAAATGATTTTTTGCAGTTCACGAACCCAAAGTGATTCTCACTATTAACTAAAGAGCATTTATGTAAGAGGAGCTGTGATTTGTTTCAGTTTCATAAGCAGAGTTGAAATACATATGGTCCGTATGAGTAGGAAACACAGTTCTTTTTTTCCGGGCAAGCTCTTGGTTCTTGCTGTATTGGAGATGCTGGAAAGATGCGCTTGCTTCTTGTTTTAAAACAGGGTGTGTTTCATGGATGATAACTCTGGTCTGAATTTTCCTTCACAAGCGGAGTTGAACACCATGATCTGTGTCTTCCTACCAGTAAGAGTTCATTTCTGGTAAACCAAGTGAATTTTGGGCTCAAATGAATTTACACAGTTCTAGAACCCAACGCGATTATCACTATTAACTAAAGAGCATTTATGTAAGAGGAGCTGTGGTCTTTATCATTTCATAAGCAGAGTTGAACTGCATATGGTCCGTATGAGTAGGAAACACGGTCCTTTTTTGCAGGGCATGCTAGTGTTTCTTGCTGTATTGGAGACACTGGAAAGAAGAGGTTGCTTCTTGCTTTAAAACAGGGTGTGTTTCATGGATGATAACTCTGGTCTGAATTTTTCTTCACTAATGGAGTTGAACACCATGATCTGTGTCTTCCTACCAGCAAGAGTTCATTTCTGGTAAACCAAGTGAATTTTTGTCTCAAATGACTGTACATAGCTCTAGATCCCAAAGCGATTATCACTATTAACTAAAGAGCATTTATGTAACAGGAGCTGTGGTCTGTATCATTTCATAAGCATTGTTGAACTACATATGATCCGTATGAGTAGGAAACACAGTTCATTTTTTCTGGCCATGCTCATGGTTCTTACTGTATTGGAGAGGCTGGAAAGAAGAGGATGATTCTTGCCTTAAAACAGAGTGTTTTTCAGGGATGAGAACTCTAGCCTAATTTGCCTTCAGAGATGAAGTTAAATCCCAGGATCTCTGTCTTCCTACAAGCAAGAGTTCATATCAGGTAAACCCCGTGAATTTTGGGCTAAAATGATTTTTCGCAGTTCACGAACCCAATGCGATTCTCACTATTAACTCAAGAGCATTTATGTAAGGGGAGCTGTGATTTGGATCAGTTTCATAAGAAGAGTAAAACAACATATGGTCTGTATTAGGAGGAAACCCAGTTCTTTTTTTCAGGGCATGCTCATGGTTCTTGCTGAATTGGAACACACTAGAAAGAAGAGCTTGCTTCCTGCTTTAAAACAGGGTGTGTTTCATGGATGAGAACTCTGTTCTGAATTTCCCTTCACTAACGGAGTTAAACCCCATGATCTGTGTCCTCCTACCTGCAAGAGTTCATTTCTGGTAAACCAAGTGAATTTTTGGCTCAAATGACTTTACACAGTTCTAGAACCCAACGTGATTATCACTATTAACTAAAGAGCATTTATGTAACAGGAGCTGTGGTCTGTATCATTTCATAAGCAGAGTTGAACTACACATAGTCCGTATGAGTAGGAAACACAGTTCATTTTTTCTGGCCATGCTCATGGTTCTTACTGTATTGGAGACTCTGGAAAGAAGAGGATGGTTCTTGCCTTAATACAGAGTGTTTTTCAGGGTTGAGTATTCTGGTCTCAATTTGCCTTCAGAGATGGAGTTAAACCCCAGGATCTCTGTCTTCCTACAAGCAAGAGTTCATATCAGGTAAACCCAGTGAATTTTGGGCTCAAATGATATTTCGAAGTTCATGAACCCAACGCGATTCTCACTATTAACTAAAGAGCATTTATGTAAGGGGAGCTGTGATTTGGATCAGTTTCATAAGAAGAGTAAAACTACATATGGTCTGTATCAGGAGGAAACACAGTTCTTTTTTTCAGGGCATGCTCATGGTTCTTGCTGTATTGGAACACACTAGAAAGAAGAGCTTGCTTCTTGCTTTAAAACAAAGTGTTTTTCATGGATGACAACTCTGCTCTGAATTTCCCTTCACAAACAGAGTTAAACCCCATGATATGTGTCTTCCTACCAGCAAGAGTTCATTTCTGGAAAACCATGTGAATTTTAGGCTCAAATGACTTTACACAGTTCTAGAACCCAACGCGATTATCACTATTAACTAAAGAGCATTTATGTAACAGGAGCTGTGGTCTGCATCATTTCATAAGCAGATTTGAACTACATATAGTCTGTATGAGTAGGAAACACAGTTCTTTTTTTCTGGACATGCTCATGGTTCTTACTGTATTGGAGAGGCCGGAAGGAAGTGGATGATTATTGCCTTAAAACAGAGTGTTTTTCAGGGATGAGAACTCTGGCCCAATTTGCGTTCAGAGATGGAGTTAAACCCCAGGATCTCTGTCTTCCTACAAGCAAGAGTTAATTTCAGGTAAACCCCGTGAATTTTGGGCTCAAATGATTTTTCGCAGTTCACGAACCCAACACGATTCTCACTATTAACTCAAGAGCATTTATGTAAGAGGAGGTGTTCTTTGTATCAGTTTCATAAGCAGAGTTGAAATACATATGGTCTGTATGAGTAGGAAACACAGTTCTTTTTTTCAGGGCATGCTCATGGTTCTTGCTGTATTTGAGACACTGGAAAGAAGAGCTTGCTTCCTGCTTTAAAACAGGGTGTGTTTTATGGATGAGAACCCTGGTCTGAATTTCCCTTCACTAACGGAGTTAAACCCCATGATCTGGGTATTCCTACCAGCAAGAGTTCATTTCTGGTAAAACAAGTGAATTTTTGGCTCAAATGACTTTACACAGTTCTAGAACCCAACGCGATTATCATTATTAACTAAAGTGCATTTATGTAACAGGAGCTGTGGTCTGCATCATTTCATAAGCAGATTTGAACTACATATAGTCTGTACGAGTAGGAAACACAGTTCTTTTTACAGGGCATGCTCATGGTTCTTACTGTATTGGAGAGCCTGGAAAGAAGAGGATGATTCTTGCCTTAAAACAGAGTGTTTTTCAGGGATGAAAACTCAAGTCTGAAATTCCCTTCAGAAATGGAGTTAAACCCCAGAATCTGTGTCTTCCTACAAGCAAGAGTTCATTTCTGGTAAACCCAGTGAATTTTGGGCTCACATGATTTTTCGCAGTTCAAGAACCCAAGGGGATTCTCCCTATTTACTAAAGGGCATTTATGTAAGAGGAGCTGTGGTTTGTATCTGTTTCATAAGCAGAGTTGAACTACATATGGTCCGTATGAGTAGGAAACACAGTTCTTTTTTTCAGGGCATGCTCGTGTTTCTTGCTGTATTGGAGACACTGGAAAGAAGAGGTTGCTTCTTGCTTTAAAACAGGGTGTGTTTCATGGATGATAACTCTGTTCTGAATTTTCCTTCACTAATGGAGTTGAACACCATGATCTGTGTCTTCCTACCAGCAAGAGTTCATTTTTGGTAAACCAAGTGAATTTTTGGCTCAAATGACTGTACATAGATCTAGAACCCAACGCGATAATCACTATTAACTAAAGAGCATTTATGTAACAGGACCTGTGGTCTGTATCATTTCATAAGCAGAGTTGAACTACATATGATCCGTATGAGTAGGAAACACAGTTCTTTTTTTCTGGACATGCTCATGGTTCTTACTGTATTGGAGAGGCCGGAAGGAAGAGGATGATTATTGCCTTAAAACAGAGTGTTTTTCAGGGATGAGAACTCTGGCCCAATTTGCATTCAGAGATGGAGTTAAACCCCAGGATCTCTGTCTTCCTACAAGCAAGAGTTCATTTCAGGTAAACCCCGTGAATTTTGGGCTCAAATGATTTTTCGCAGTTCACAAAACCAACGGGATTATCACTATTACCTAAAAAGCATTTATGTAAGAGGAGTTGTGGTTTGTATCTGTTTCATAAGCAGAGTTGAAATACATATGGTCTGTATGAGTAGGAAACACAGATCTTTTTTTCAGGGCATGCTCATGGTTCTTGCTGTATTTGAGACACTGGAAAGAAGAGCTTGCTTCCTGCTTTAAAACAGGGTGTGTTTCATGGATGAGAACCCTGGTCTGAATTTCCCTTCACTAACGGAGTTAAACCCAATGATCTGGGTCTTCCTACCAGCAAGAGTTCATTTTTGGTAAACCAAGTGAATTTTTTGCTCAAATGACTTTACACAGTTCTAGAACCCAACGGGATTATCACTATTAACTAAAGAGCATTTATGTAAGAGGAGCTGTGGTCTGTATCATTTCATAAGCAGAGTTGAACTACATATGGTCCATATGAGTAGGAAGCACAGTTCTTTTTTTCTCGACATGCTCATGGTTCTTGCTGTATTGGAAACACTGGAAAGAAGAGCTTGCTTCTTGCTTTAAAACAGGGTGTGTTTCATGGATGGGAACTCTGGTCTGAATTTCCCTTCACAAACGGAGTTAAACCACATGATCTGTGTCTTCCTACAAGAAAGAGTTCATTTGTGGTAAACCCAGTGAATTTTGGGCTCAAATGATTTTTTGCAGTACACGAAACTAACGGGATTCTCACTATTTACTAAAAAGCACTTATGAAAGAGGAGCTGTGGTTTGTATCTGTTTCATAAGCAGAGTTGAACTACATATGGTCCGTATGAGTAGGAAACACAGTTCTTTTTTTCCGGGCATGTTCAAGGTCTTGCTGTATTGGAGACGCTTGAAAGAAGAGGATGATTCTTGCCTTAAAACAGAGTGCTTTTCAGGGTTGAGAATTCTGGTCTGAATTTGCCTTCGGAGACTGAGTTAAACCCCAGGATCTGTGTCTTCCTAGAATTAAGAGTTCATTTCAGGTAAAGCCAGTGAATTTTGGGCTCAAATGATTTTTCGCAGTTCACGAACCCAACACGATTCTCACTATTAACTCAAGAGCATTTATATAAGAGGAGGTGTTCTTTGTATCAGTTTCATAAGCAGAGGTGAAATACATATGGTCTGTATGAGTAGGAAACACAGTTCTTTTTTTCAGGGCATGCTCATGGTTCTTGCGGTATTTGAGACACTGGAAAGAAGAGCTTGCTTCCTGCTTTAAAACAGGGTGTGTTTCATGGATGAGAACCCTGGTCTGAATTTCCCTTCACAAACAGTGTTGAACACCATGATCTGTGTCTTCCTACCAGCAAGAGTTCATTTCTGGTAAACCAAGTGAATTTTTGGCTCAAATGATTTTACACAGTTCTAGAACCCAACGTGATTATCACTATTAACTAAAGAGCATTTATGTAAGAGTAGCTGTGGTCTGTATCATTTCATAAGCAGAGTTGAACTACATATGGTCCGTATGAGAAGGAAACAGAGTTTTTTTTTTTCTGGACATGCTCATGGTTCTTACTGTATTGGAGACGCTGGAAGGAAGAGGATGATTCTTGCCTTAAAACAGAGTGTTTTTCAGGGTTGAGTATTATGGTCTCAATTTGCCTTCAGAGATGGAGTTAAACCCCAGGATCTCTGTCTTCCTACAAGCAAGAGTTCATATCAGGTAAACCCAGTGAATTTTGGGCTCAAATGATATTTTGAAGTTCATGAACCCAACGCGATTCTCACTATTACCTAAAGAGCATTTATGTAAGGGGAGCTGTGATTTGGATCAGTTTCATAAGAAGAGTAAAACTACATATGGTCTGTATCAGGAGGAAACACAGTTCTTTTTTTCAGGGCATGCTCATGGTTCTTGCTGTATTGGAACACACTAAAAAGAAGAGCTTGCTTCTTGCTTTAAAACAAAGTGTGTTTCATGGATGAGAACTCTGCTCTGAATTTCCCTTCACAAACAGAGTTAAACCCCATGATATGTGTCTTCCTACCAGCAACAGTTCATTTCTGGAAAACCAAGTGAATTTTAGGCTCAAATGACTTTACACAGTTCTAGAACCCAACGCGATTATCACTATTAACTAAAGAGCATTTATGTAACAGGAGCTGTGGTCTGCATCATTTCATAAGCAGATTTGAACTACATATAGTCCCTAATGAGTAGGAAACACAGTTCTTTTTTTCCGGGCATGCTCATGGTTCTTACTGTATTGGAGAGGCTGGAAAGAAGAGGATGATTCTTGCCTTATAACAGAGTGTTTTTCAGGGATGAGAACTCAGGTCTGAAATTCCCTTCAGAAATGGAGTTAAACCCCAAGATCTGTGTCTTCCGACAAGCAAGAGTTCATTTCAGGTAAACCCAGTGAATTTTGAGCTCAAAAGATTTTTTGCAGTTCTCGAACCCAACGCGGTTCTCACTATTAACTCAAGAGCATTTATGTAACAGGAGGTGTGGTTTGTATCAGTTTCAGAGGCAGAGTTGAACTACATATGGTCCGAATGAGTAGGAAACATAGTTCTTTTTTTCCGGGCATGTTCATGGTCTTGCTGTATTGGAGACGCTTGAAAGAAGAGGATGATTCTTGCCTTAAAACAGAGTGCTTTTCAGGGTTGAGAATTCTGGTCTGAATTTGCCTTCGGAGACTGAGTTAAACCCCAGGATCTGTGTCTTCCTAGAATTAAGAGTTCATTTCAGGTAAAGCCAGTGAATTTTGGGCTCAAATGATTTTTTGCAGTTCACGAACCCAAAGTGATTCTCACTATTAACTAAAGAGCATTTATGTAAGAGGAGCTGTGATTTGTTTCAGTTTCATAAGCAGAGTTGAAATACATATGGTCCGTATGAGTAGGAAACACAGTTCTTTTTTTCCGGGCAAGCTCTTGGTTCTTGCTGTATTGGAGACGCTGGAAAGATGCGCTTGCTTCTTGTTTTAAAACAGGGTGTGTTTCATGGATGATAACTCTGGTCTGAATTTTCCTTCACAAGCGGAGTTGAACACCATGATCTGTGTCTTCCTACCAGTAAGAGTTCATTTCTGGTAAACCAAGTGAATTTTGGGCTCAAATGAATTTACACAGTTCTAGAACCCAACGCGATTATCACTATTAACTAAAGAGCATTTATGTAAGAGGAGCTGTGGTCTTTATCATTTCATAAGCAGAGTTGAACTGCATATGGTCCGTATGAGTAGGAAACACGGTCCTTTTTTGCAGGGCATGCTAGTGTTTCTTGCTGTATTGGAGACACTGGAAAGAAGAGGTTGCTTCTTGCTTTAAAACAGGGTGTGTTTCATGGATGATAACTCTGGTCTGAATTTTTCTTCACTAATGGAGTTGAACACCATGATCTGTGTCTTCCTACCAGCAAGAGTTCATTTCTGGTAAACCAAGTGAATTTTTGTCTCAAATGACTGTACATAGCTCTAGATCCCAAAGCGATTATCACTATTAACTAAAGAGCATTTATGTAACAGGAGCTGTGGTCTGTATCATTTCATAAGCATTGTTGAACTACATATGATCCGTATGAGTAGGAAACACAGTTCATTTTTTCTGGCCATGCTCATGGTTCTTACTGTATTGGAGAGGCTGGAAAGAAGAGGATGATTCTTGCCTTAAAACAGAGTGTTTTTCAGGGATGAGAACTCTAGCCTAATTTGCCTTCAGAGATGAAGTTAAATCCCAGGATCTCTGTCTTCCTACAAGCAAGAGTTCATATCAGGTAAACCCCGTGAATTTTGGGCTAAAATGATTTTTCGCAGTTCACGAACCCAATGCGATTCTCACTATTAACTCAAGAGCATTTATGTAAGGGGAGCTGTGATTTGGATCAGTTTCATAAGAAGAGTAAAACAACATATGGTCTGTATCAGGAGGAAACCCAGTTCTTTTTTTCAGGGCATGCTCATGGTTCTTGCTGAATTGGAACACACTAGAAAGAAGAGCTTGCTTCCTGCTTTAAAACAGGGTGTGTTTCATGGATGAGAACTCTGTTCTGAATTTCCCTTCACTAACGGAGTTAAACCCCATGATCTGTGTCCTCCTACCTGCAAGAGTTCATTTCTGGTAAACCAAGTGAATTTTTGGCTCAAATGACTTTACACAGTTCTAGAACCCAACGTGATTATCACTATTAACTAAAGAGCATTTATGTAACAGGAGCTGTGGTCTGTATCATTTCATAAGCAGAGTTGAACTACATATAGTCCGTATGAGTAGGAAACACAGTTCATTTTTTCTGGCCATGCTCATGGTTCTTACTGTATTGGAGACTCTGGAAAGAAGAGGATGGTTCTTGCCTTAATACAGAGTGTTTTTCAGGGTTGAGTATTCTGGTCTCAATTTGCCTTCAGAGATGGAGTTAAACCCCAGGATCTCTGTCTTCCTACAAGCAAGAGTTCATATCAGGTAAACCCAGTGAATTTTGGGCTCAAATGATATTTCGAAGTTCATGAACCCAACGCGATTCTCACTATTAACTAAAGAGCATTTATGTAAGGGGAGCTGTGATTTGGATCAGTTTCATAAGAAGAGTAAAACTACATATGGTCTGTATCAGGAGGAAACACAGTTCTTTTTTTCAGGGCATGCTCATGGTTCTTGCTGTATTGGAACACACTAGAAAGAAGAGCTTGCTTCTTGCTTTAAAACAAAGTGTTTTTCATGGATGACAACTCTGCTCTGAATTTCCCTTCACAAACAGAGTTAAACCCCATGATATGTGTCTTCCTACCAGCAAGAGTTCATTTCTGGAAAACCATGTGAATTTTAGGCTCAAATGACTTTACACAGTTCTAGAACCCAACGCGATTATCACTATTAACTAAAGAGCATTTATGTAACAGGAGCTGTGGTCTGCATCATTTCATAAGCAGATTTGAACTACATATAGTCTGTATGAGTAGGAAACACAGTTCTTTTTTTCTGGACATGCTCATGGTTCTTACTGTATTGGAGAGGCCGGAAGGAAGTGGATGATTATTGCCTTAAAACAGAGTGTTTTTCAGGGATGAGAACTCTGGCCCAATTTGCGTTCAGAGATGGAGTTAAACCCCAGGATCTCTGTCTTCCTACAAGCAAGAGTTAATTTCAGGTAAACCCCGTGAATTTTGGGCTCAAATGATTTTTCGCAGTTCACGAACCCAACACGATTCTCACTATTAACTCAAGAGCATTTATGTAAGAGGAGGTGTTCTTTGTATCAGTTTCATAAGCAGAGTTGAAATACATATGGTCTGTATGAGTAGGAAACACAGTTCTTTTTTTCAGGGCATGCTCATGGTTCTTGCTGTATTTGAGACACTGGAAAGAAGAGCTTGCTTCCTGCTTTAAAACAGGGTGTGTTTTATGGATGAGAACCCTGGTCTGAATTTCCCTTCACTAACGGAGTTAAACCCCATGATCTGGGTATTCCTACCAGCAAGAGTTCATTTCTGGTAAAACAAGTGAATTTTTGGCTCAAATGACTTTACACAGTTCTAGAACCCAACGCGATTATCATTATTAACTAAAGAGCATTTATGTAACAGGAGCTGTGGTCTGCATCATTTCATAAGCAGATTTGAACTACATATAGTCTGTACGAGTAGGAAACACAGTTCTTTTTACCGGGCATGCTCATGGTTCTTACTGTATTGGAGAGCCTGGAAAGAAGAGGATGATTCTTGCCTTAAAACAGAGTGTTTTTCAGGGATGAAAACTCAAGTCTGAAATTCCCTTCAGAAATGGAGTTAAACCCCAGAATCTGTGTCTTCCTACAAGCAAGAGTTCATTTCTGGTAAACCCAGTGAATTTTGGGCTCACATGATTTTTCGCAGTTCAAGAACCCAAGGGGATTCTCCCTATTTACTAAAGGGCATTTATGTAAGAGGAGCTGTGGTTTGTATCTGTTTCATAAGCAGAGTTGAACTACATATGGTCCGTATGAGTAGGAAACACAGTTCTTTTTTTCAGGGCATGCTCGTGTTTCTTGCTGTATTGGAGACACTGGAAAGAAGAGGTTGCTTCTTGCTTTAAAACAGGGTGTGTTTCATGGATGATAACTCTGTTCTGAATTTTCCTTCACTAATGGAGTTGAACACCATGATCTGTGTCTTCCTACCAGCAAGAGTTCATTTTTGGTAAACCAAGTGAATTTTTGGCTCAAATGACTGTACATAGATCTAGAACCCAACGCGATAATCACTATTAACTAAAGAGCATTTATGTAACAGGACCTGTGGTCTGTATCATTTCATAAGCAGAGTTGAACTACATATGATCCGTATGAGTAGGAAACACAGTTCTTTTTTTCTGGACATGCTCATGGTTCTTACTGTATTGGAGAGGCCGGAAGGAAGAGGATGATTATTGCCTTAAAACAGAGTGTTTTTCAGGGATGAGAACTCTGGCCCAATTTGCATTCAGAGATGGAGTTAAACCCCAGGATCTCTGTCTTCCTACAAGCAAGAGTTCATTTCAGGTAAACCCCGTGAATTTTGGGCTCAAATGATTTTTCGCAGTTCACAAAACCAACGGGATTATCACTATTACCTAAAAAGCATTTATGTAAGAGGAGTTGTGGTTTGTATCTGTTTCATAAGCAGAGTTGAAATACATATGGTCTGTATGAGTAGGAAACACAGATCTTTTTTTCAGGGCATGCTCATGGTTCTTGCTGTATTTGAGACACTGGAAAGAAGAGCTTGCTTCCTGCTTTAAAACAGGGTGTGTTTCATGGATGAGAACCCTGGTCTGAATTTCCCTTCACTAACGGAGTTAAACCCAATGATCTGGGTCTTCCTACCAGCAAGAGTTCATTTTTGGTAAACCAAGTGAATTTTTTGCTCAAATGACTTTACACAGTTCTAGAACCCAACGGGATTATCACTATTAACTAAAGAGCATTTATGTAAGAGGAGCTGTGGTCTGTATCATTTCATAAGCAGAGTTGAACTACATATGGTCCATATGAGTAGGAAGCACAGTTCTTTTTTTCTCGACATGCTCATGGTTCTTGCTGTATTGGAAACACTGGAAAGAAGAGCTTGCTTCTTGCTTTAAAAGAGGGTGTGTTTCATGGATGGGAACTCTGGTCTGAATTTCCCTTCACAAACGGAGTTAAACCACATGATCTGTGTCTTCCTACAAGAAAGAGTTCATTTGTGGTAAACCCAGTGAATTTTGGGCTCAAATGATTTTTTGCAGTACACGAAACTAACGGGATTCTCACTATTTACTAAAAAGCACTTATGAAAGAGGAGCTGTGGTTTGTATCTGTTTCATAAGCAGAGTTGAACTACATATGGTCCGTATGAGTAGGAAACACAGTTCTTTTTTTCCGGGCATGCTCTTGCTTCTTGCTGTATTGGAGACACTGGAAAGAAGAGCTTGCATCTTGCTTTAAAACTAGGTGTGTTTCATGGATGAGAACTCTGCTCTGAATTTCCCCTCACAAACGGGGTTAAATCCCATGATCTGGGTCTGCGTACCAGCAAGAGTTCATTTCTGGTAAACCAAGTGACTTTTTGTCTCAAATGATTTTACACAGTTCTAGAACCAAACACGATTATCACTATTAACTAAAGAGCACTTATGGAACAGGAGCAGTGGTCTGTATTCTTTCATAAGCAGATTTGAAGTACATATAGTCCTTATGAGTAGGAAACACAGTTCTTTTTTTCTGGGCATGCTCATGGTTCTTACTGTATTGGAGATGCTGGCAAGAAGAGGATGATTCTTGCCTTAATACAGGGTGTGTTTCATGGATGAGAACTCTGGTCTGAATTTCCCTTCACTTACGGGGTTAAACCCCATGATCTGTGTCTTCCTTCCAGCAAGAGTTCATTTCTGGTAAACACAGTGAATTTTGGGCTCAAATGATTTTTCGCAGTTCACGAAACCAACGGGATTCTCACTATGTACTAAAAAGCATTTATGTAAGAGGAGCTGTGGTCTGTATCTGTTTCATAAGCAGAGTTGAACTACATATGGTCCGTATGAGTAGGAAACACAGTTCTTTATTTCCGGGCATGCTCATGGTTCTTACTGTATTGGAGAGGCTGGAAAGAAGAGGATGATTCTTGCCATAAAACAGAGTGTTTTTCAGGGATGAGAATTCTGGCCTGAATTTGCCTTCAGAGATGGAGTTAAACCCCAGGATCTCTGTCTACCTACAAGCAAGAGTTCATTTCAGGTAAACCCCGTGAATTTGGGGCTCAAATGCTTTTTCGCAGTTCACGAACCCAATGCGATTCTCACTATTAACTCAAGAGCATTTATTTAAGAGGAGCTGTGATTTGTATCAGTTTCATAAGCAGAGTTGAACTACATATGGTATGTAAGAGTAGGAAACACAGTTCTTTTTTTCTGGACATGCTCATGGTTCTTACTGTATTGGAGAGGCCGGAAGGAAGAGGATGATTATTGCCTTAAAACAGAGTGTTTTTCAGGGATGAGAACTCTGGCCCAATTTGCATTCAGAGATGGAGTTAAACCCCAGGATCTCTGTCTTCCTACAAGCAAGAGTTCATTTCAGGTAAACCCCGTGAATTTTGGGCTCAAATGATTTTTCGCAGTTCACAAAACCAACGGGATTATCACTATTACCTAAAAAGCATTTATGTAAGAGGAGTTGTGGTTTGTATCTGTTTCATAAGCAGAGTTGAAATACATATGGTCTGTATGAGTAGGAAACACAGATCTTTTTTTCAGGGCATGCTCATGGTTCTTGCTGTATTTGAGACACTGGAAAGAAGAGCTTGCTTCCTGCTTTAAAACAGGGTTTGTTTCATGGATGAGAACCCTGGTCTGAATTTCCCTTCACTAACGGAGTTAAACCCAATGATCTGGGTCTTCCTACCAGCAAGAGTTCATTTTTGGTAAACCAAGTGAATTTTTTGCTCAAATGACTTTACACAGTTCTAGAACCCAACGGGATTATCACTATTAACTAAAGAGCATTTATGTAAGAGGAGCTGTGGTCTGTATCATTTCATAAGCAGAGTTGAGCTACATATGGTCCATATGAGTAGGAAGCACAGTTCTTTTTTTCTCGACATGCTCATGGTTCTTGCTGTATTGGAAACACTGGAAAGAAGAGCTTGCTTCTTGCTTTAAAAGAGGGTGTGTTTCATGGATGGGAACTCTGGTCTGAATTTCCCTTCACAAACGGAGTTAAACCACATGATCTGTGTCTTCCTACAAGAAAGAGTTCATTTGTGGTAAACCCAGTGAATTTTGGGCTCAAATGATTTTTTGCAGTACACGAAACTAACGGGATTCTCACTATTTACTAAAAAGCACTTATGAAAGAGGAGCTGTGGTTTGTATCTGTTTCATAAGCAGAGTTGAACTACATATGGTCCGTATGAGTAGGAAACACAGTTCTTTTTTTCCGGGCATGCTCTTGCTTCTTGCTGTATTGGAGACACTGGAAAGAAGAGCTTGCATCTTGCTTTAAAACTAGGTGTGTTTCATGGATGAGAACTCTGCTCTGAATTTCCCCTCACAAACGGGGTTAAATCCCATGATCTGGGTCTGCGTACCAGCAAGAGTTCATTTCTGGTAAACCAAGTGACTTTTTGTCTCAAATGATTTTACACAGTTCTAGAACCAAACACGATTATCACTATTAACTAAAGAGCACTTATGGAACAGGAGCAGTGGTCTGTATTCTTTCATAAGCAGATTTGAAGTACATATAGTCCTTATGAGTAGGAAACACAGTTCTTTTTTTCTGGGCATGCTCATGGTTCTTACTGTATTGGAGATGCTGGCAAGAAGAGGATGATTCTTGCCTTAATACAGGGTGTGTTTCATGGATGAGAACTCTGGTCTGAATTTCCCTTCACTTACGGGGTTAAACCCCATGATCTGTGTCTTCCTTCCAGCAAGAGTTCATTTCTGGTAAACACAGTGAATTTTGGGCTCAAATGATTTTTCGCAGTTCACGAAACCAACGGGATTCTCACTATGTACTAAAAAGCATTTATGTAAGAGGAGCTGTGGTCTGTATCTGTTTCATAAGCAGAGTTGAACTACATATGGTCCGTATGAGTAGGAAACACAGTTCTTTATTTCCGGGCATGCTCATGGTTCTTACTGTATTGGAGAGGCTGGAAAGAAGAGGATGATTCTTGCCATAAAACAGAGTGTTTTTCAGGGATGAGAATTCTGGCCTGAATTTGCCTTCAGAGATGGAGTTAAACCCCAGGATCTCTGTCTACCTACAAGCAAGAGTTCATTTCAGGTAAACCCCGTGAATTTGGGGCTCAAATGCTTTTTCGCAGTTCACGAACCCAATGCGATTCTCACTATTAACTCAAGAGCATTTATTTAAGAGGAGCTGTGATTTGTATCAGTTTCATAAGCAGAGTTGAACTACATATGGTATGTAAGAGTAGGAAACACAGTTCTTTTTTTCAGGGCATGCTCATGGTTCTTCCTGTATTGGAAACACTGGAAAGAAGAGCTTGCTTCTTGCTTTAAAACAGGGTGTGTTTCATGGATGAGAACTCTGGTCTGAATTTCCCTTCAAAAATGGAGTTAAACACCATGATCTGTGTCTTCCTACCAGCAAGAGTTCATTTCTGGTAACCCTATAGAATTTCGGGCTCAAATGACTTTACACAGTTGTAGAACCCAACGGGATTATCACTATTAACTAAAGAGCATTTATGTAAGATTAGCTGTGGTCTGTATCATTTCATAAGCAGAGTTGAACTACATATGGTCCGTATGAGTAGGAAACACTGTTCTTTTTTTCTGGGCATGCTCATGGTTCTTACTGTATTGGAGACGCTGGAATGAAGAGTATGATTCTTGCCTTAATACAGAGTGTATTTCACGGATGAGAACTCCGGTCTGAATTTCCCTTCAGAAACGGAGTTAAACCCCATTATCTGTGTCTTCCTACAAGCAAGAGTTCATTTCTGGTAAACCCAGTGAATTTTAGGCTCAAATGATTTTTTGCAGTTCACGAAACCAACGGGATTATCACTATTTCCTAAAAAGCATTTATGTAAGAGGAGTTGTGGTTTGTATCTGTTTCATAAGCAGAGTTGAACTACATATGGTCCGTATGAGTTGGAAACCCAGTTCTTTTTTTCAGAGCATGCTCATGGTTCTTGCTGTATTGGACATGCTGGTAAGAAGAGCTTGCTTCCTGCCTTAAAACAGGGTGTTTCATGGATGAGAACTCTGGTCTGAATTTCCCTTCACAAACGGAGTTAAACCCCAGGATCTCTGTCTTCCTACAAGCAAGAGTTCATTTCAGGTAAACCCCGTGAATTTGGGGCTCAAATGCTTTTTCGCAGTTCACGAACCCAATGCGATTCTCACTATTAACCTAAGAGCATTTATTTAAGAGGAGCTGTGATTTGTATCAGTTTCATAAGCAGAGTTGAACTACATATGGTATGTAAGAGTAGGAAACACAGTTCTTTTTTTCTGGGCATGCTCATGGTTCTTACTCTATTGGAGAGGCTGGAAAGAAGAGGATGATTCTTTCCTTAATACAGAGTGTATTTCAGGGATGAGACCTCTGGTCTGCATTTCACTTCATAAACGGATTTAAACCCCAAATCTGTGTCTTCCTACAAGCAAGAGTTCATTTCAGGAAAACACAGTGAATTTTGGGCTCAAATGATTTTTTGCAGTTCATGAATCCAACGCGATTGTCACTATTAAGTAAAGGGCATTTAAGTAAGAGGAGCTGTGGTTTGTATCAGTTTCATAAGCAGAGTTGAACTACATATGGTCCGTATGAGTAGGTAACACAGTTTTTTTTTTCCGGGCAAGCACTTGGTTCTTGCTGTATTGGAGACGCTGGAAAGATGCACTTGCTTCTTGCTTTAAAACAGGGTGTGTTTCATGGATGATAACTCTGGACTGAATTTTCCTTCACAAACGGATTTGAACACCATGATCTGTTTCTTCCTACCAGTAAGAGTTCATTTCTGGTAAACCAAGTGAATTTTGGGCTCAAATGACTTTACACAGTTCTAGAACCCAACACGATTATCACTATTAACTAAAGAGCATTTATGTAAGAGGAGCTGTGGTCTGTATCATTTCATAAGCGGAGTGGAACTACATATGGTGCGTATGAGTAGGAAACACAGTTCTTTTTTTCTGGGCATGCTCATGGTTCTTACTCTATTGGAGAGGCTGGAAAGAAGAGGATGATTCTTGCCTTAATACAGAGTGTATTTCAGGGATGAGACCTCTGGTCTGCATTTCGCTTCATAAACGGATTTAAACCCCAAATCTGTGTCTTCCTACAAGCAAGAGTTCATTTCAGGAAAACACAGTGAATTTTGGGCTCAAATGATTTTTTGCAGTTCATGAATCCAACGCGATTCTCACTATTAAGTAAAGGGCATTTAAGTAAGAGGAGCTGTGGTTTGTATCAGTTTCATAAGCAGAGTTGAACTACATATGGTCCGTATGAGTAGGTAACACAGTTCTTTTTTTCCGGGCAAGCACTTGGTTCTTGCTGTATTGGAGACGCTGGAAAGATGCGCTTGCTTCTTGCTTTAAAACAGGGTGTGTTTCATGGATGATAACTCTGGACAGAATTTTCCTTCACTAACGGATTTGAACACCATGATCTGTTTCTTCCTACCAGTAAGAGTTCATTTCTGGTAAACCAAGTGAATTTTGGGCTCAAATGACTTTACACAGTTCTAGAACCCAACACGATTATCACTATTAACTAAAGAGCATTTATGTAAGAGGAGCTGTGGTCTTTATCATTTCATAAGCAGAGTTGAACTGCATATGGTCCGTATGAGTAGGAAACACAGTTCTTTTTTGCAGGGCATACTCATGGTTCTTGCTGTCTTTTAGACTCTGGAAAGAAGAGCTTGCTTCTTGTGTTCAAACAGAGTGTGTTTCAGGGATGAGAATTCTGGTCTGAATTTCCCTTCACAAACGAGTTAAACCCCATGATCAGTGTCTTCCTACTGGCAAGAGTTCATTTCTGGTAAACAAAGTGAATTTTTGGCTCAAATGTCTTCACACAGTTCTAGAACCTAATGTGACTATCACTATGAACTAAAGCGCATTTATGTAAGAGGAGCTGTGGTCTGTATCATTTCAAAGGAGAGTGGAACTACATATGGTCCGTATGAGTAGGAAACACAGTTCATTTTTTCTGGGCATGCTCATTGTTCTTACTGTATTGGAGCCTCTGGAAAGAAGAGGATGGATCTTGCCTTAAAACAGAGTGTTTTTCAGGGTTGAGAATTCTGGTCTCAATTTGCCTTCAGAGATGGAGTTAAACCCCAGGATCTCTGTCTTCCTACAAGCAAGAGTTCATATCAGATAAACCCAGTGAATTTTGGGCTCAAATGATATTTTGAAGTTCATGAACAAAACGCGATTCTCACTATTAACTAAAGAGCATTTATGTAAGGGGAGCTGTGATTTGGATCAGTTTCATAAGAAGAGTAAAACTACATATGGTCGGTATCAGGAGGAAACACAGTTCTTTTTTTCAGGACATGCTCATGGTTCTTGCTGTATTGGAGACACTGGAAAGAAGAGGTTGCTTCTTGTTTGAAAACAGGGTGTGTTTCATGGATGATAACTGTCGTCTGAATTTTCCTTCACTAATGGAGTTGAACACCATGATCTGTGTCTTCCTACCAGCAAGAGTTCATTTCTGGTAAACCAAGTGAATTTTTGGCTCAAATGACTGTACATAGATCTAGAACCCAACGGGATTATCACTATTAACGAAAGAGCATTTATGTAACAGGAGCTGTGGTCTGTATCATTTCATAAGCAGAGTTGAACTACATATGATCCGTATGAGTAGGAAACACAGTTCTTTTTTTCTGGACATGCTCAAGGTTCTTACTGTATTGGAGAGGCTGGAAAGAAGAGGATGATTCTTGCCTTAAAACAGAGTGTTTTTCAGGGATGAGAACTCTGGCCTAATTTGCCTTCAGAGATGGAGTTAAACCACAGGATCTCTGTCTTCCTACAA
The DNA here is from genome assembly GCA_949786385.1 of Onychomys leucogaster. Taxonomy (NCBI): domain Eukaryota; kingdom Metazoa; phylum Chordata; class Mammalia; order Rodentia; family Cricetidae; genus Onychomys; species Onychomys leucogaster. The sequence goes on from CATKUP010000044.1 coordinate 42,547, forward strand.
GCAAGAGTTCATTTCAGGTAAACCCCGTGAATTTTGGGGTCAAATGATTTTTCGCAATTCACGAAACCAACACGATTCTCACTATTAACTCAAGAGCATTTATGTAAGAGGAGCTGTGATTTGTATCAGTTTCATAAGCAGAGTTGAACTACATATGGTCCATAAGAGTAGGAAACACAGTTCTTTTTTTTCCGGGCATGCTCTTGCTTCTTGCTGTACTGGAGATACTGGAAAGAAGAGCTTGCTTCTTGCTTTAAAACAAGGTGTGTTTCATGGATGAGAACTCTGCTCTGAATTTCCCTTCACAAACGGGGTTAAACCCCATGATCTGGGTCTGCCTACCAGCAAGAGTTCATTTCTGGTAAACCAAGTGACTTTTTGGCTCAAATGACTTTACACAGTTCTAGAACCCAACACGATTATCACTATTAACTAAAGAGCACTTATGTAAGAGGAGCAGTGCTCTGTATCCTTTCATAAGCAGATTTGAACTACATATAGTCCGTATGAGTAGGAAACACAGTCCTTTTTTCTGGTCATGCTCATGGTTCTTACTGTATTGGAGATGCTGGCAAGAAGAGGATGATTCTTGCCTTAATACAGGGTGTGTTTCATGGATGAGAACTCTGGTCTGAATTTCCCTTCACTTACGGGGTTAAACCCCATGATCTGTGTCTTCCTTCCAGCAAGAGTTCATTTCTGGTAAACCAAGTGAATTTTTGGCTCAAATGAATTTACACAGTTCTAGAACGCAACGCGATTATCACTATTAACTAAAGAGCATTTATGTAACAGGAGCTTTGGTCTGTATCATTTCATAAGTAGAGTTGAACTACATATGGTCCGTATGAGTAGGAAACACAGTTCTTTTTTTCTGGGCATGCTCATGGTTCTTACTCTATGGGAGACGCTGGAAAGAAGAGGATGATTCTTGCCTTAAAACAGAGTGTTTTTCACGGATGAGAACTCTGGTCTGAATTTCCCTTCAGAAACGGAGTTAAACCCCAGGATCTGTGTCTTCCTACAAGCAAGAGTTCATTTCTGGTAAACCCAGTGAATTTTGGGCTCAAATGATTTTTCGCAGTTCACGAAACCAACGGGATTCTCACTATTTACTAAAAAGCATTTATGTAAGAGGAGCTGTGGTCTGTATCTGTTTCATAAGCAGAGTTGAACTACATATGGTTCGTATGAGTACGAAACACAGTTCTTTATTTCCGGGCATGCTCATGGTTCTTACTGTATTGGAGAGGCTGGAAAGAAGAGGATGATTCTTGCCATAAAACAGAGTGTTTTTCAGGGATGAGAATTCTGGCTTGAATTTGCCTTCAGAGATGGAGTTAAACCCCAGGATCTCTGTCTTCCTACAAGCAAGAGTTCATTTCAGGTAAACCCCGTGAATTTGGGGCTCAAATGCTTTTTCGCAGTTCACGAACCCAATGCGATTCTCACTATTAACTCAAGAGCATTTATTTAAGAGGAGCTGTGATTTGTATCAGTTTCATAAGCAGAGTTGAACTACATATGGTATGTAAGAGTAGGAAACACAGTTCTTTTTTTCAGGGCATGCTCATGGTTCTTCCTGTATTGGAAACACTGGAAAGAAGAGCTTGCTTCTTGCTTTAAAACAGGGTGTGTTTCATGGATGAGAACTCTGGTCTGAATTTCCCTTCAAAAATGGAGTTAAACACCATGATCTGTGTCTTCCTACCAGCAAGAGTTCATTTCTGGTAACCCTAGAGAATTTCGGGCTCAAATGACTTTACACAGTTTTAGAACCCAACGGGATTATCACTATTAACTAAAGAGCATTTATGTAAGAGGAGCTGTGGTCTGTATCATTTCATAAGCAGAGTTGAACTACATATGGTCCGTATGAGTAGGACACACAGTTCTTTTTTTCTGGGCATGCTCATGGTTCTTACTGTATTGGAGACGCTGGAATGAAGACGATGATTCTTGCCTTAATACAGAGTGTATTTCACGGATGAGAACTCTGGTCTGAATTTCCCTTCAGAAACGGAGTTAAACCCCAGGATCTGTGTCTTCCTACAAGCAAGAGTTCATTTCTGGTAAACCCAGTGAATTTTAGGCTCAAATGATTTTTTGCAGTTCACGAAACCAACGGGATTATCACTATTTCCTAAAAAGCATTTATGTAAGAGGAGTTGTGGTTTGTATCTGTTTCATAAGCAGAGTTGAACTACATATGGACCGTATGAGTAGGAAACACAGTTCTTTTTTTCAGAGCATGCTCATGGTTCTTGCTGTATTGGACATGGTGGTAAGAAGAGCTTGCTTCCTGCTTTAAAACAGGGTGTATCATGGAAGAGAACTCTGGTCTGAATTTCCCTTCACAAACGCAGTTAAACCCCAGGATCTCTGTCTTCCTACAAGCAAGAGTTCATTTCAGGTAAACCCCGTGAATTTGGGGCTCAAATGCTTTTTCGCAGTTCACGAACCCAATGCGATTCTCACTATTAACCTAAGAGCATTTATTTAAGAGGAGCTGTGATTTGTATCAGTTTCATAAGCAGAGTTGAACTACATATGGTATTTAAGAGTAGGAAACACAGTTCTTTTTTTCTGGGCATGCTCATGGTTCTTACTCTATTGGAGAGGCTGGAAAGAAGAGGATGATTCTTGCCTTAATACAGAGTGTATTTCAGGGATGAGACCTCTGGTCTGCATTTCGCTTCATAAACGGATTTAAACCCCAAATCTGTGTCTTCCTACAAGCAAGAGTTCATTTCAGGAAAACACAGTGAATTTTGGGCTCAAATGATTTTTTTGCAGTTCATGAATCCAACGCGATTCTCACTATTAAGTAAAGAGCATTTAAGTAAGAGGAGCTGTGGTTTGTATCAGTTTCATAAGCAGAGTTGAACTACATATGGTCCGTATGAGTAGGAAACACAGTTCTTTTTTTCAGAGCATGCTCATGGTTCTTGCTGTATTGGACATGCTGGTAAGAAGAGCTTGCTTCCTGCTTTAAAACAGGGTGTTTCATGGATGAGAACTCTGGTCTGAATTTCCCTTCACAAACGGAGTTAAACCACATGATCTGTGTCTTCCTACAAGAAAGAGTTCATTTCTGGTAAACCAATTGAATTTTGGGCTCAAATGATTTTTCGCAGTACACGAAACTAACGGGATTCTCCCTATTTACTAAAAAGCACTTATGTAAGAGGAGCTGTGGTTTGTATCTGTTTCATAAGCAGAGTTGAACTACATATGGTCCGTATGAGTAGGAAACACAGTTCTTTTTTTCAGAGCATGCTCATGGTTCTTGCTGTATTGGACATGCTGGAAAGAAGAACTTGCTTCCTGCTTTAAAACAGGGTGTGTTTCATGGATGAGGACTCTGGTCTGAATTTCCCTTCACTAACAGAGTTAAACCCCATGATCTGTGTCTTCCTACCAGCAAGAGTTCATTTCTGGTAAACAAAGTGATTTTTTGGCTCAAATGTCTTTAAACAGTTCTAGAACCCAATGTGACTATCACTATTAACTAAAGCGCATTAATGTAAGAGGAGCTGTGGTCTGTATCATTTCATAAGCAGAGTGGAACTACATATGGTCCGTATGAGTAGGAAACACAGTTCATTATTTCTGGGCATGCTCATTGTTCTTACTATATTGGAGACTCTGGAAAGAAGAGGATGGTTCTTGCTTTAAAACAGAGTGTTTTTCTGGGTTGAGAATTCTGGTCTCAATTTGCCTTCAGAGATGGAGTTAAACCCCAGGATCTCTGTCTTCCTACAAGCAAGAGTTCATATCAGATAAACCCAGTGAATTTTGGGCTCAAATGATATTTCGAAGTTCATGAACCCAACGCGATTCTCACTATTAACTAAAGAGCATTTATGTAAGGGGAGCTGTGATTTGGATCAGTTTCATAAGAAGAGTAAAACTACATATGGTCGGTATCAGGAGGAATCACAGTTCTTTTTTTCAGGGCATGCTCATGGTTCTTGCTGCATTGGAACACACTAGAAAGAAGAGCTTTCATCTTGCTTTAAAACAAAGTGTGTTATAGGATGAGAACTCTGCTCTGAATTTCCCTTCACAAACAGAGTTAAACCCCATGATATGTGTCTTCCTACCAGCAACAGTTCATTTCTGGAAAACCAAGTGAATTTTTGACTCAAATGACTTTACACAGTTCTAGAACCCAACGCGATTATCACTATTAACTAAAGAGCATTTATGTAACAGGAGCTGTGGTCTGCATCATTTCATAAGCAGATTGGAACTACATATAGTCCATATGAGTAGGAAACACAGTTTTTTTTTTCCGGGCATGCTCATGGTTCTTACTTTATTGGAGACGCTGGAAAGAAGAGGATGATTCTTGCCTTAAAACAGAGTGTTTTTCAGGGATGAGAACTCAGGTCTGAATTTCCCTTCAGAAATGGAGTTAAACCCCAGGATCTGTGTCTTCCTACAAGCAAGAGTTCATTTCTGGTAAACCCAGTGAATTTTGGGCTCAAATGATTTTTCGCAGTTCACGAACCCAACGGGATTCTCACTATTTACTAAAGAGCATTTATGTAAGAGGAGCTGTGGTTTGTATCTGTTTCATAAGCAGAGTTGAACTACATATGGTCCGTATGAGTAGGAAACACAGTTCTTTTTTTAAGGGCATGCTCGTGTTTCTTGCTGTATTAGAGACACTGGAAAGAAGAGGTTGCTTCTTGTTTGAAAACAGGGTGTGTTTCATGGATGATAACTGTGGTCTGAATTTTCCTTCACTAATGGAATTGAACACCATGATCTGTGTCTTCCTACCAGCAAGAGTTCATTTCTGGTAAACCAAGTGAATTTTTGGCTCAAATGACTGTACATAGATCTAGAACCCAACGGGATTATCACTATTAACGAAAGAGCATTTATGTAACAGGAGCTGTGGTCTGTATCATTTCATAAGCAGAGTTGAACTACATATGATCCGTATGAGTAGGAAACACAGTTCTTTTTTTCTGGACATGCTCATGGTTCTTACTGTATTGGAGAGGCTGGAAAGAAGAGGATGATTCTTGCCTTAAAACAGAGTGTTTTTCAGGGATGAGAACTCTGGCCTAATTTGCCTTCAGAGATGGAGTTAAACCACAGGATCTCTGTCTTCCTACAAGCAAGAGTTCATTTCAGGTAAACCCCGTGAATTTTGGGGTCAAATGATTTTTCGCAATTCACGAAACCAACACGATTCTCACTATTATCTCAAGAGCATTTATGTAAGAGGAACTGTGATTTGTATCAGTTTCATAAGGAGAGTTGAACTACATATGGTCTGTAAGAGTAGGAAACACAGTTCTTTTTTTCCGGGCATGCTCTTGCTTCTTGCTGTATTGGAGACACTGGAAAGAAGAGCTTGCTTCTTGCTTTAAAACAAGGTGTGTTTCATGGATGAGAACTCTGCTCTGAATTTCCCTTCACAAACGGGGTTAAAACCCATGATCTGGGTCTGCCTACCAGCAAGAGTTCATTTCTGGTAAACCAAGTGACTTTTTGGCTCAAATGACTTTACACAGTTCTAGAACCCAACACGATTATCACTATTAAGTAAAGAGCACTTATGTAACAGGAGCAGTGGTCTGTATCCTTTCATAAGCAGATTTGAACTACATATAGTCCGTATGAGTAGGAAACACAGTTCTTTTTTCTGGGCATGCTCATGGTTCTTACTGTATTGGAGATGCTGGCAAGAAGAGGATGATTCTTGCCTTAATACAGGGTGTGTTTCAAGGATGAGAACTCTGGTCTGAATTTCCCTTCACTTACGGGGTTAAACCCCATGATCTGTGTCTTCCTTCCAGCAAGAGTTCATTTCTGGTAAACCAAGTGAATTTTTGGCTCAAATGACTTTACACAGTTCTAGAACCCAACGCGATTATCACTATTAACTAAAGAGCATTTATGTAACAGGAGCTCTGGTATGTATCATTTCATAAGCAGAGTTGAACTACATATGGTCGGAATTAGTAGGAAACACAGATCTTCTTTTCAGGGCATTCTCATGGTTCTTGCTGTATTTTAGACTCAAGAAAGAAGAACTTGCTTCTTGGGTTAAAACAGAGTGTGTTTCAGGGATGAGAACTCTGGTCTGAATTTCCCTTCAGAAACAGAGTAAACCCCAGGATCTGTGTCTTCCTACAAGAAAGAGTTAATTTCTGGTTAACCCAGTGAATTTTGGGCTCAAATGATTTTTCGCAGTTCACGAACCCAACACGATTCTCACTATTAACTCAAGAGCATTTATGTAACAGGAGCAGTGGTCTGTATCATTTCAAAAGCAGATTTGACTTACATATAGTCCGTATGAGTAGGAAACACAGTTCTTTTTTTCTGGGCATGCTCATTGTTCTTGCTGCATTGGAACACACTAGAAAGAAGAGCTTGCTTCTTGCTTTAAAACAAAGTGTGTTATAGGATGAGAACTCTGTTCTGCATTTTGATTCATAAACGGATTTAAATCCCAGGATCTGTGTCTTCCTACAAGCAAGAGTTCATTTCAGGAAAACACAGTGAATTTTGGGCTCAAATGATTTTTTGCAGTTCATGAACCCAACGCGATTCTCACTATTAAGTAAAGAGCATTTATGTAAGAGAAGCTGTGGTTTGTATCAGTATCATAAGCAGATTTGAACTACATATGGTCCGTATGAGTAGGAAACACAGTTCTTTTTTCGGGCATGCTCAAGGTTCTTACTGTATTGGAGAGGCTGGAAAGAAGAGTATGATTCTTGCCTTAAAACAGAGTGTTTTTCAGGGATGAGAACTCAGGTCTGAATTTCCCTTCAGAAATGGAATTAAACCCCAGGATCTGTGTCTTCCTACAAGCAAGAGTTCATTTCTGGTAAACCAGTGAATTTTGGGCTCTAATGATTTTTCACAGTTCACGAACACAACGGGATTCTCACTATTTACTAAAGAGCATTTATGTAAGAGGAGCTGTGGTCTTTATCATTTCATATGCAGAGTTGAACTACATATGATCCGTATGATTAGGAAACACAGTTCTTTTTTTCTGGACATGCTCATGGTTCTTACTGTATTGGAGAGGCTGGAAAGAAGAGGATGATTCTTGCCTTAAAACAGAGTGTTTTTCAGGGATGAGAACTGTGGCCTAATTTGCCTTCAGAGATGGAATTAAACCACAGGATCTCTGTCTTCCTACAAGCAAGAGTTCATTTCAGGTAAACCCCGTGAATTTTGGGGTCAAATGATTTTTCGCAATTCACGAAACCAACACGATTCTCACTATTAACTCAAGAGCATTTATGTAAGAGGAGCTGTGATTTGTATCAGTTTCATAAGCAGAGTTGAACTACATATGGTCTGTAAGTGTAGGAAACACAGTTCTTTTTTTCCGGGCATGCTCTTGCTTCTTGCTGTATTGGAGACACTGGAAAGAAGAGCTTGCTTCTTCCTTTAAAACAAGGTGTGTTTCTTGGATGAGAACTCTGCTCTGAATTTCCCTTCACAAATGGGGTTAAACCCCATGATCTGGGTCTGCCTACCAGCAAGAGTTCATTTCTGGTAAACCAAGTGACTTTTTGGCTCAAATGACTTTACACAGTTCTAGAACCCAACACGATTATCACTATTAACTAAAGAGCACTTATGTAACAGGAGCAGTGGTCTGTATCCTTTCATAAGCAGATTTGAACTACATATAGTCCGTATGAGTAGGAAACACAGTTCTTTTTTTCCGGGCATGCTCTTGCTTCTTGCTGTATTGGAGACACTGGAAAGAAGAGCTTGCTTCTTGCTTTAAAACAAGGTGTGTTTCATGGATGAGAACTCTGGTCTGAATTTCCCTTCAAAAATGGAGTTAAACACCATGATCTCTGTCTTCCTACCAGCAAGAGTTCATTTCTGGTAAACCTAGAGATTTTCGGACTCAAATGACTTTACACAGTTCTAGAACCCAACGGGATTATCACTATTAACTAAAGAGCATTTATGTAAGAGGAGCACTGGTCTGTATCATTTCATAAGAAGAGTTGAACTACATATTGTCCGTATGAGTAGTAAACACAGTTCTTTTTTTCTGGGCATGCCTTTGGTTCTAAGTGTATTGGAGACGCTGGAAAGAAGAGGATGATTCTTGCCTTAATACAGAGTGTATTTCACGGATGACAACTCTGGTCTGAATTTCCCTTTAGAAACGGAGTTAAACCCCAGGATCTGTGTCTTCCTACAAGCAAGAGTTCATTTCTGGTAAACCCAGTGAATTTTGGGCTCAAATGATTTTTCGCAGTTCACGAAACCAAAGGGATTATCACTATTTCCTAAAAAGCATTTATGTAAGAGGAGTTGTGGTTTGTATCTATTTCATAAGCAGAGTTGAAATACATATGGTCCGTATGAGTAGGAAACACAGTTCTTTTTTTCAGAGCATGCTCATGGTTCTTGCTCTATTGGACATGCTGGAAAGAAGAGCTTGCTTCCTGGTTTAAAACAGGGTGTGTTTCATGGATGAGAAACCTGGTCTGAATTTCCCTTCACTAACGGAGTTAAACCCCATGATCTGTGTCTTCCTACCAGCAAGAGTTCATTTCTGGTAAACCAAGTGAATTTTTGGCTCAAATGACTTTACACAGTTCGAGAACCCAATGCGATTATCACTATTAACTAAAGCGCATTTATGTAACAGGAGCTGTGGTCTGTATCATTTCATAAGCAGAGTTGAACTACATATGGTTGGTATTAGTAGGAAGCACAGTTCTTCTTTTCAGGGCATTCTCATGGTTCTTGCTGTATTTTAGACTCTGGAAAGAAGAGCTTGCTTCTTGGGTTAAAACAGAGTGTGTTTCAGGGATGAGAACTCTGGTCTGAATTTCCCTTCAGAAACGGAATAAACCCCAGGATCTGTGTCTTCCTACAAGAAAGAGTTCATTTCTGGTTAACCCAGTGAATTTTGGGCTCAAATGATTTTTCGCAGTTCACGAACCCTACACGATTCTCACTATTAAGTCAAGAGCATTTATTTAAGAGGAGGTGTTCTATGTATCAGTTTCATATGCAGAGTTGAAATACATATGGTCTGTATGAGTAGGAAACACAGTTCTTTTTTCAGGGCATGCTCATGGTTCTTGCTGTATTTGAGACACTGGTAATAAGATCTTGCTTCCTGCTTTAAAACAGGGTGTTTTTCATGGATGAGAACCCTGGTCTGAATTTCCCTTCACTAACGGAGTTAAACCCCATGATCTGGGTCTTCCTACCAGCAAGAGTTCATTTTTGGTAAACCCAGTGAATTTTTGGCTCAAATGACTTTACACAGTTCTAGAACCCAACGCGATTATCACTATCAACTAAAGAGCATTTATGTAACAGGAGCAGTGGTCTGTATCATTTCATAAGCAGATTTGAATTACATATAGTCCGTATGAGTAGGAAACACAGTTCTTTTTTTCTGGGCATGCTTATGGTTCTTACTGTATTGGATAGGATGGAAAGAAGAGGATGATTCTTGCCTTAATACAGAGTGTTTTTCAGGGATGAGAACTCTGGTCTGCATTTCGCTTCATAAACGGATTTACACCCAAATCTGTGTCTTCCTACATTCAAGAGTTCATTTCAGGAAAACACAGTGAATTTTGGACTCAAATGATTCTTTGTAAGTTCATGAATCCAATGCGATTCTCACTATTAAGTTAAGAGCATTTATGTATGAGGAGCTCTGCTTTGTATCAGTTTCGTACGCAGAGTTGAACTACATATGGTCCGTATGAGTAGGAAACACAGTTCTTTTTTATAGGACAAGCTCATGGTTCTAGCTGTATTGGAAACACTGGAAGGAAGAGCTTGCTTCTTGCTTTAAAACAGGGTGTGTTTCATGGATGAGTACTCTGGTCTGAATTTCCCTTCAGAAATGGATTTAAATCCCCAATCTGTGTCTTCCTACAAGAAAGAGTTCATTTCTGGTTAACCCAGTGAATTTTGGGCTCAAATGATTTTTCGCAGTACACGAACCCAACACGATTCTTACTATTAAGTAAAGAGCATTTATGTAAGAGGAGCTGTGGTTTGTATCAGGTTCATAAGCAGAGTTGAACTACATATGGTCCGTATGAGTAGGAAACACTGTTCTTTTTTTCAGGGCATGCTCATGGTTCTTGCTGTATTGGAGACACTGGAAAGAAGGGCTTGCTTCCTGCTTTAAAACAGGGTGTGTTTCATGGAAGAGAACCCTGGTCTGAATTTCCCTTCACAAACGGAGTTAAACAACATGATCTGTGTCTTCCTACCAGCAAGAGTTCATTTCTGGTAAACCAAGTGAGTTTTTGGCTCAAATGACTTTACACAGTTCTAGAACCCAACGCGATTATCACTATTAACTAAAGAGCATTTATGTAAGAGGAGCAGTGGTCTGTATCATTTCATAAGCAGAGTTGAACTACATATGGTCCGTATGAGTAGGAAACACAGTTCTTTTTTTCTGGGCATTCTCATGGATCTTACTGCATTGGAGATGCTGGAAAGAAGACGATGATTCTTGCCTTAAAACAGAGTGTATTTCTGGGATGAGAACTCTGGTCTGAATTTCCCTTCAGAAATGGAGTAAACCCCAGGATCTGTGTCTTCCTACAAGCAACAGTTCATTTCTGGTAAACCCAGTGAATTTTGGGCTCAAATGATTTTTCGCATTTCACGAAACCAACGGGATTATCACTATTAACTAAAAAGCATTTATGTAAGAGGAGCTGTGGTTTGTGTCTGTTTCATAAGCAGAGTTGAACTACATATGGTCCATATGAGTAGGAAACACAGTTCCTTTTTTCAGGGCATGCTAATGGTTCTTGCTGTATTTTAGAGTCTGAAAAGAAGAGCTTGCTTCTTGGGTTAAAACAGAGTGTGTTTCAGGGATCTGATCTCTGGTCTGAATTTCCCTTCAGAAACGGAGTAAACCCCAGGATCTGTGTCTTCCTACAAGAAAGAGTTCATTTCTGGTTAACCCAGTGAATTTTGGGCTCAAATGATTTTTCGCAGTTCACGAACCCAACACGATTCTCACTATTAACTTAAGAGCATTTATGTAAGACGAGGTGTGCTTTGTGTCAGTTTCATAAGCAGAGTTGAACTACATATGGTCTGTATGAGTAGGACACAGTTATTTTTTTCATGGCATGCTCATGTTTCTTGCTGTATTGGAGACACTGGAAAGAAGAGCTTGCTTCCTGCTTTAAAACAGGGTGTGTTTCATGGATGAGAAACCTGGTCTGAATTTCCCTTCACTAACGGAGTTAAACCCCATGATCTGGGTCTTCCTACCAGCAAGAGATCATTTCTGGTAAACCAAGTGACTTTTTGGCTCAAATGATTTACACAGTTCTAGAACCCAACGCGATTATCACTATTAACTAAAGTGCGTTTATGTAACAGGAGCTGTGGTCTGTATCATTTCATAAGCAGAGTTGAACTACATATGGTCGGTATTAGTAGGAAAAACAGTTCTTCTTTTCAGGGCATTCTCATGGTTCTTACTGTATTGGAGAGGCTGGAAAGAAGAGGATGATTCTTGCCTTAATACAGAGTGTTTTTCAGGGATGAGAACTCTGGTCTGCATTTGGCTTCATAAACTGATTTAAACCCTAAATATGTGTCTTCCTACAAACAAGAGTTCATTTCAGGAAAACACAGTGAATTTTGGGCTCAAATGATTTTTTGCACTTCATGAACCCAACGCGATTCTCACTATTAAGTAAAGAGCATTTATGTAAGAGGAGCTGTGGTCTGTATCATTTCATAAGCAGAGTTGAACTACATATGGTCCGTATGAGTAGGAAACACAGTTCTTTTTTTCTCGTCATGCTCATGGTTCTTACTGTATTGGGGACGCTGGAAAGAAGAGGATGATTCTTGCCTTAAAACAGAGTGTTTTTCACGGATGAGAACTCTGGTCTGAATTTCCCTTCAGAAACGGAGTTAAAGCCCAAGATCTGTGTCTTCCTACAAGCAAGAGTTCATTTCTGGTAAACCCAGTGAATTTTGGGCTCAAATGATTTTTCTCAGTTCACGAAAACCAACGGGGTTCTCACTATTTACTAAAAATCATTTATTTAAGAGGAGCTCTGGTTTGTATGTGTTTCATAAGCAGAGTTGAACTACATATGGTCTGTTTGAGTAGGAAACACAGTTCTTTTTTTCAGAGCATGCTCATGGTTCTTGCTGTATTGGACATGCTGGAAAGAAGAGCTTGCTTCCTGCTTTAAAACAGGGTGTGTTTAATGGATGAGAACTCTGGTCTGAATTTCCCTTCACAAACAGAGTTAAACCCGCAAGAGTTCATTTCTGGTAAACCAAGTGAATTTTTGGCTCAAATGACTTTACACAGTTCTACAACCCACCGCGATTATCACTATTAACTAAAGAGCATTTATGTAACAGGAGCTTTGGTCTGTATCATTTCATAAGCAGTGTTGAACTACATATGGTCGGTATTAGTAGGAAACACAGTTCTTCTTTTCAGGGCATTCTCATGGTTCTTGCTGTATTTTAGACTCTGGTAAGAAGAGCTTGCTTCTTGGGTTAAAACAGAGTGTGTTTCAGGGATGAGAACTCTGGTCTGAATTTCCCTTCAGAAACGGAATAAACCCCAGGATCTGTGTCTTCCTACAAGAAAGAGTTCATTTCTGGTTAACCCAGTGAATTTTGGGCTCAAATGATTTTTCGCAGTTCACGAACCCTACACGATTCTCACTATTAAGTCAAGAGCATTTATTTAAGAGGAGGTGTTCTATGTATCAGTTTCATATGCAGAGTTGAAATACATATGGTCTGTATGAGTAGGAAACACAGTTCTTTTTTTCAGGGCATGCTCATGGTTCTTGCTGTATTTGAGACACTGGTAATAAGATCTTGCTTCCTGCTTTAAAACAGGGTGTTTTTCATGGATGAGAACCCTGGTCTGAATTTCCCTTCACTAACGGAGTTAAACCCCATGATCTGGGTCTTCCTACCAGCAAGAGTTCATTTTTGGTAAACCCAGTGAATTTTTGGCTCAAATGACTTTACACAGTTCTAGAACCCAACGCGATTATCACTATCAACTAAAGAGCATTTATGTAACAGGAGCAGTGGTCTGTATCATTTCATAAGCAGATTTGAATTACATATAGTCCGTATGAGTAGGAAACACAGTTCTTTTTTTCTGGGCATGCTTATGGTTCTTACTGTATTGGATAGGATGGAAAGAAGAGGATGATTCTTGCCTTAATACAGAGTGTTTTTCAGGGATGAGAACTCTGGTCTGCATTTCGCTTCATAAACGGATTTACACCCAAATCTGTGTCTTCCTACATTCAAGAGTTCATTTCAGGAAAACACAGTGAATTTTGGACTCAAATGATTTTTTGTAAGTTCATGAATCCAATGCGATTCTCACTATTAAGTTAAGAGCATTTATGTATGAGGAGCTCTGCTTTGTATCAGTTTCGTACGCAGAGTTGAACTACATATGGTCCGTATGAGTAGGAAACACAGTTCTTTTTTATAGGACAAGCTCATGGTTCTAGCTGTATTGGAAACACTGGAAGGAAGAGCTTGCTTCTTGCTTTAAAACAGGGTGTGTTTCATGGATGAGTACTCTGGTCTGAATTTCCCTTCAGAAATGGATTTAAATCCCCAATCTGTGTCTTCCTACAAGAAAGAGTTCATTTCTGGTTAACCCAGTGAATTTTGGGCTCAAATGATTTTTCGCAGTACACGAACCCAACACGATTCTTACTATTAAGTAAAGAGCATTTATGTAAGAGGAGCTGTGGTTTGTATCAGGTTCATAAGCAGAGTTGAACTACATATGGTCCGTATGAGTAGGAAACACTGTTCTTTTTTTCAGGGCATGCTCATGGTTCTTGCTGTATTGGAGACACTGGAAAGAAGGGCTTGCTTCCTGCTTTAAAACAGGGTGTGTTTCATGGAAGAGAACCCTGGTCTGAATTTTCCTTCACAAACGGAGTTGAACACCATGATCTGTGTCTTCCTACCAGTAAGAGTTCATTTCTGGTAAACCAAGTGAATTTTTGGCTCAGATGACTTTACACAGTTCTAGAACCCAACGCGATTATCACTATTAACTAAAGAGCAATTATGTAACAGGAGCAGTGGTCTGTATCATTTCATAAGCAGATTTGAACTACATATAGTTCGTATGAGTAGGACACAGTTCTTTTTTTCAGGACATGCTCATGGTTCTTGCTGTATTGGAAACACTGGCAGGAAGAGCTTGCTTCTTGTTTTAAAACAGGGAGTGTTTCATGGATGAGAACTCTGGTCTGAATTTCCCTTCACAAACAGAGTTAAACCCCATGATCAGTGTCTTCCTACCAGCAAGTGTTCATTTCTTGGAAACCAAGTGAATTTTTGGCTCAAAAGTCTTTACACAGTTTCTAGAACCCAATGTGATTTTCACTATTTACTAAAGAGCATTTATGTTAGAAGAGCTGTGGTGTGTATCTGTTTCATAAGCACAGTTGTACTACATATGGTACGTATGAGTAGGAAACACAGTTCTTTTTTTCAGGGCATGATCATGGTTCTTGCTGTATTGGAGACGCTGGAAAGAAGATATTGCTTCTTGCTTTAAAACAGGGTGTGTTTCATGGATGATAACTCTGGTCTGAATTTTCCTTCACAGAAGGAGTTGAACACCATGATCTGTGTCTTCCTATCAGGAAGAGTTCATTTCTGGTAAACCAAGTGAATTTTTGGCTCAAATGACTTTACACAGTTCTACAACCCAACGCGATTATCACTATTAACTAAAGAGCATTCATGTAACAGGAGCAGTGGTCTGTATCATTTCATAAGCTTATTTGAACTACATATAGTCCGTATGAGTAGGAAACACAGTTCTTTTTTTCTGGGCATTGTCATGGTTCTTACTGTATTGGAGAGGCCGGAAAGAAGAGGATGAATCTTGCCTTAAAACAGAGTGTTGTTCAGGGATGAGAACTCTGGTCTGAATTTTGTTTCATAAACAGAGTAAAACCCCAGGATCTGTGTCTTCCTACAAGCAAGAGTTCATTTCAGGAAAACACAGTGGATTTTCGGCTCAAATGAATTTTTGCAGTTCACGAACCCAACACGATTCTCACTATTTACTAAAGAGCATTTATGTAAGAAGAGCTGTGGTTTGTATCAGTTTCATAAGCAGAGTTGAAACATATGGTCCGTATGAGTAGGAAACACAGTTCTTTTTTTCAGGGCATGCTCATGGTTCTTGCTGTATTGGAAACACTGGAAAGAAGAGCTTGCTTCTTGCTTTAAAACAGGGTGTGTTTCATGGATGAGAACTCTGGTCTGAATTTCCCTTCAGAAACGGAGTAAACCCCAGGATATGTGTCTTTGTACAAGAAAGAGTTCATTCAATTTAACCCAGTGAATTTTGGTCTCAAATGATTTTTCACAGTTCACGAACCAAACGCGATTCTCACTATTAACTCAAGAGCATTTATGTAAGAGGAGGTGTGCTTTGTATCAGTTTCATAAGCAGAGTTGTACTACATATGGTCCGTATGATTAGGAAACACAGTTCTTTTTTTCCGGGCATGCTCATGGTTCTCGCTGTACTGGAGATGCTGGAAAGAAGACCTTGTTTCTTGCATTAAAACAGGGTGTGTTCATTGGATGAAAAGTCTGGTCTGAATTTCCCTTCAAAAACGGAGTTAAACCCCATGATAAGTGTCTTTCTACCAGCAAGTGTTAATTTCTGGTAAACCAAGTGAATTTTCGGCTCAAATGTCTTTACCCTGTTCTAGAACCCAATGTGATTATCACTATTAACTAAAGATCATTTATGTAAGAGGAGATGAGGTGTGTATAATTTCATAAGCAGAGTTGAACTACATATGGTCCGTATGAGTAGGAAACACAGTTCTTTTTGTCTGGGCATGCTCATGGTTCTTACTGTATTGGAGACGCTGGAAAGAAGAGGATGATTATTGCCTTAAAAAAGGGTGTTTTTCAGGGTTGAGAATTTGGTCTGAATTTGCATTCAGAGATGGAATTAAACCCCAGGATCTGGGTCTTCCTACAAGCACGAGTTCATTTCAGGTAAACCCAGTGAATTTTGGGCTCAAATGTTTTTTTGCAGTTCACGAACCCAACACGATTCTCACTATTAACTAAAGAGCATTTATGTAAGAGGAGCTGTGATTTGTATCAGTTTCATAAGCAGAGTTGAACTACATATGGTCTGTATGAGTAGGAAACACAGTTCTTTTTTTCAGTGCATGCTCATGGTTCTTGTTGTATTGGAGACACAGGAAAGAAGAGGTTGCTTCTTGCATTAAAACAAGCAGTGTTTCATGGATGAGAACACTGGTTTGAATTTCCCTTCACAAACGGAGTTAAACCCCATGATCTGTGTCTTCCTCCCAGTAAGAGTTCATTTCTGGTAAACCAAGTGAATTTTTGGCTCAAATGACTTTACACAGTTCTAGAACCCAACCTTGATTATCACTATTAACTAAAGAGCATTCATGTAAGTGGAGCTGTAGTCTGTATCATGTTCATAAGCAGAGTTGTAATAATTTGGTCCGTATGAGTAGGAAACACAGTTCTTTTTTCAGGGATGCTCATGGTTCTTACTGTATAGGAGAGGCTGGAAAGAAGAGGAAGATTCTTGCCTTAAAACACAGTGTTTTTCAGGGAGGAGAACTCTGGTCTGAATTTCTTTTCATAAACGGAGTTAAACCCCAGGATCTGTGTCTTCCTAGAAGCAAGAGTTCTTTTCAGGAAAACACAGTGAATTTTTGGCACAAATTATTTTTTGCAGTTCACAAACCCAACGCGATTCTCACTATTAACTAACGATCATTTATGTAAGAGGAGCTGTGCTTTGTATCAGTTTCATAAGCAGAGTGGAACTACATATGGTCCATATCAGTAGGAAACACAGTTCTTTTTTTCAGGACATTCTCATGGTTCTTGCTGTATTTTAGACTCTTCAAAGATGACCTTGCTTCTTGTGTTAAAACAGAGTGTGTTTCAGGGATGAGAACTCTGGTCTGAGTTTCCCTTCAGAAACGGAGTAAACCCCAGGATCTCTGTCTTCCTACAAGCAAGAGTTTATTTCTGGTAAACCCTGTGAATTTTGGGCTCAAATGATTTTTTGCAGTTCACGAACCCAACGCGATTCTCACTATTAACTAAAGAGCATTTATTTAAGAGGAGGTGTGATTTGTATCAGTTTCATAAGCAGAGTTGAACTACATATGGTCTGTATGATTAGGAAACACAGTTCTTTTTTTCAGGGCATGCTCATGGTTCCTGCTGTATTGGAGACACTGGAAAGAAGAACTTGTTTCTTGCTTTAAAACAAGGTGTGTTTCATGGATGAGAACTCTGCTCTGAATTTCCCTTCACAAACGGAGTTAAACCCCATGATCTCTGTCTTCCTACAAGCAAGAGTTCATTTCTTGTAAACCAAGTGAATTTTTGGATCAAATGATTTTACACAGGTCTAGAACCCAACCCAATTATCACTATTAACTGTAGAGCATTTATGTAAGAGGAGCTGTGGTCTGTATCATTTCATAAGCAGAGTTGAACTACATTTTGTCCGTATTAGTAGGAAACACAGTTCTTTTTTTCAGGGCATTCTCATTGTTCTTGCTGTATTTTAGACTCTGGAAAGAAGAGCTTGCTTCTTGTGTTAAAACAGAGTGTGTTTCAGGGATGAGAACTCTGGTCTGAATTTCCCTTCAGAAATGGAGTAAACCACAAGATCTGTGTCTTCCTACAAGAAAGAGTTCATTTCTGTTTAACCCAGGTAATTTTGTGCTCAAATGGTTTTTCACAGTTCACGGACCCAACGCGATTCTCACTATTAACTCAAGAGCATTTATGTAAGAGGAGGTGTGGTTTGTATCAGTGTCATAAACAGAGTTGAACTACATATGGTCCGTATGAGTAGGAAACACAGTTCTTTTTCTCCGGGCATGCTCATGGTTCTCGCTGTACTGGAGACGCTGGAACAAACAGCTTGCTTCTTGCATTAAAACAGGGTGTGTTTCATGGATGAAAACTCTGGTCTGAATTTCCCTTCAGCAACGGAGTTAAATCCCATGATCTGTGTCTTCCTAGCAGCAAGAGTTCATTTCTTGTAAACCAAGTGAATTTTAGGCTCAAAAGTCTTTACACAGTTCTAGAACCCAATGTGATTTTCACTATTAACTAAAGGGCCTTTATGGAAGAGGAGCTGTGGTCTGTATCATTTCATAAGCATAGTTGACCTACATATGGTCCCTATTAGTAGGAAACACAGTTCTTTTTTTCTGGGCATGCTCATGGTTCTTACTGTATTGGAGACGCTGGAAAGAAGAGGATGATTCTTGCCTTAATAAAGAGTGTTTTTCTGGGTTGAGAATTCTGGTCTGAATTTGCCTTCAGAGATGGAATTAAACCCCAGCATCTGTGTCTTCCTACAAGCAAGAGTTCATTTCAGGTAAACCCTGTGAATTTTGGGCTCAAATGATTTTTTGCAGTTCACGAATCCAACGCGATTCTCACTATTAACTAAAGAGCATTTATTTAAGAGGAGGTGTGATTTGTATCAGTTTCATAAGCAGAGTTGAACTACATATGGTCTGTATGAGAAGGAAACACAGTTCTTTTTTTCAGGGCATGCTCATGGTTCCTGCCTTATTGGAGACACTGGAAAGAAGAACTTGTTTCTTGCTTTAAAACAAGGTGTGTTTCATGGATGAGAACTCTGCTCTGAATTTCCCTTCACAAATGGAGTTAAACCCCATGATCCCTGTCTTCCTACCAGCAAGAGTTCAATTCTTGTAAACCAAGTGAATTTTCAGCTCAAATGATTTTCCACAGTTCTAGAACACAACGCGATTATCACTATTAACTAAAGAGCATTTATGTAAGAGGAGCTGTGGTCTGTATCAGTTTCATAAACAATTTTGAACTACATAGGGTCCGTATGAGTAGGAAACACAGTTCTTTTTTTCTTGGCATGCTCATGGTTCTTAATGTATTGGAGACCCTGGAAAGAACAGGATGATTCATGCCTTAAAACAGAGTGTGTTTCTGGTATGAGAACTCTGGTCTGAATTTCCCTTCAGAAACGGAGGTAAACCCCATGATCTGTGTCTTCCTACAAGCAAGAGTTCATTTCTGGCAAACCCAGTGAATTTTGGGCTCAAATGATTTTTCGCAGTTCACACACCCAACGCTATTCTCACTATTAACTAAAGAGGATTAATGTAAGAGGAGCTGTGGTTTGTATCAGTTTCATAAGCAGAGTTGAACTACATATGGTCGGTATTAGTAGGAAACACAGTTCTTTTTTCTGGGCATGCTCATGGTTCTTGTTAGAATTGGAGACTCTGGAAAGAAGAGCTTACTTCTTGCATTAAAACAGAGTGTATTTCATGGATGAGAACACTGGTCTGAATTTCCCTTCAGAAACGGAGTTAAACCCCAGGATCTGTGTCTTCATACAAGCAAGAGTTCATTTCTGGTAAACCAAGTGAATTTTCGGCTCAAATGATTTTCCACAGTTCTAGATCACAACACGAATATCACTATTAACTAAACAGCATTTATGTAAGAGGAGCTGTGTTCGGTATCAGTTTCCAAAGCCGATTTGATCTACATAGGGTCCGTATGAGTAGGAAACACAGTTCATTTTTCTTGGCATGCTCATGGTTCTTAATGTATTGGAGACCCTGAAAGAACAGGATGATTCATGCCTTAAAACAGAGTGTGTTTTTGGTATGAGAACTCTGGTCTGAATTTCCCTTCAGAAACGGAGGTAAACCCCATGATCTGTGTCTTCCTACAAGCAAGAGTTCATTTCTGGTAAACCCAGTGAATTTTGGGCTCAAATGTTTTTTCCCAGTTCACAAACCCAACGCTATTCTCACTATTAACTAAAGAGGATTTATGTAAGAGGAACTGTGGTTTATATCAATTTCATAAGCAGAGTTGAACTACATATGGTCCATATGAGTAGGAAACACTGTTCTTTTTTTCAGGGCATGCTCATGGTTCTTGCTGTATTTTAGACTCTGGAAATAAGAGCTTGCTTCTTGCATAAAACAGAGTGTGTTTCAGGGATAAGAACTCTAGTCTGTATTTCCCGTCAGAAACGGAGGTAAACCCCAGGATGTGTTTTCCTATGAGTAGGAAATCATTTCTGGTAAGCAAAGTGAATTTTGGGCTCAAATGATTTTTCGCAATTCTCCAAAACAAACCGATTCTCACTATTAACTACAGAGCATTTATGTAAGGGGAGCTGTTGTTTGTATCAGTTTCATAAGCAGAGTTGAAATACATATGGTCCGTATGAGTAGGAAACACATTTCTTTTTTTCAGGGCATGCTCATGGTTCTTGCTGTATTTTAGACTCTGGAAAGAAGAGCTTGCTTCTTATGTAGAAGCATAGTGTGTTTCAGTGATGAGAATTCAGGTCTGAATTTCCCTTCAGAAAGTGAGTTAAACCCCAAGATCTGTGTCATCCTACAAGCAAGAATTCATTTCTGGTAAACCAAGTGAATTTGGGGCACAAATGATTTTTTTGCAATTAACCAAACCAAACCGATTCTTACTCTTAACTAAAGATCCTTTATGTAAGAGGAGCCATGGTTTATATCTGTTTCATAAGCAGAGTTGAACTACATAGGGTCCTTATGAGTAGGAAACACAGTTCATTTTTTCTTGGCATGCTCATGGTTCTTACTGTATTGGAGACCCTGGAAAGAAGAGGATGATTCATGCCTTTAAACAGAGTATGTTTCTGGTATGAAAACTCTGGTCTGAATTTCCCTTCAGAAACGGAGGTAAACCCCATGATCTGTGTCTTCCTACAAGCAAGAGTTCATTTCTGGCAAACCCAGTGAATTTTGGGCTCAAATGATTTTTCGCAGTTCACACACCCAACGCTATTCTCACTATTAACTAAAGAGGATTAATGTAAGAGGAGCTGTGGTTTGTATCAGTATCATAAGCAGAGTTGAACTACATATGGTCCGTATTAGTAGGAAACACAGTTCTTTTTGTCTGGGCATGCTCATGGTTCTTGTAGAATTGGAGATACTGGAAAGAAGAGCTTACTTCTTGCATTAACACAGAGTGTATTTCATGGATGAGAACACTGGTCTGAATTTCCCTTCAGAAACGGAGTTAAAGCCCAAGATCTGTGTCTTCCTACAAGCAAGAGTTCATTTCTGGTAAACCCAGTGAATTTTGGGCTCAAATGATTTTTCTCAGTTCACGAAAACCAACGGGGTTCTCACTATTTACTAAAAATCATTTATTTAAGAGGAGCTCTGGTTTGTATCTGTTTCATAAGCAGAGTTGAACTACATATGGTCTGTTTGAGTAGGAAACACAGTTCTTTTTTTCAGAGCATGCTCATGGTTCTTGCTGTATTGGACATGCTGGAAAGAAGAGCTTGCTTCCTGCTTTAAAACAGGGTGTGTTTAATGGATGAGAACTCTGGTCTGAATTTCCCTTCACAAACAGAGTTAAACCCGCAAGAGTTCATTTCTGGTAAACCAAGTGAATTTTTGGCTCAAATGACTTTACACAGTTCTACAACCCACCGCGATTATCACTATTAACTAAAGAGCATTTATGTAACAGGAGCTTTGGTCTGTATCATTTCATAAGCAGTGTTGAACTACATATGGTCGGTATTAGTAGGAAACACAGTTCTTCTTTTCAGGGCATTCTCATGGTTCTTGCTGTATTTTAGACTCTGGTAAGAAGAGCTTGCTTCTTGGGTTAAAACAGAGTGTGTTTCAGGGATGAGAACTCTGGTCTGAATTTCCTTTCAGAAATGGAGTAAACCCCAGGATCTGTGTCTTACTACAAGATAGAGTTCATTTCTGGTTAACCCAGTGAATTTTGGGCTCTAATGATTTTTCGCAGTTCATGAACCCAACACGATTCTCACTATTAATTCAAGAGCATTTATGTAAGAGGAAGTGTGCTTTGTATCAGTTTCATAAGCAGAGTTGAACTACATATGGTCTGTATGAGTAGGAATCACAGTTCTTTTTTTACGGGCAAGCTCTTGGTTCTTGCAGTATTGGAGACGCTGGAAAGATGTGCTTGCTTCTTGCTTTAAAACAGGGTGTGTTTCATGGATGATAACTCTGGTCTGAATTTTCCTTCACAAACGGAGTTGAACACCATGATCTGTGTCTTCCTACCAGTAAGAGTTCATTTCTGGTAAACCAAGTGAATTTTTGGCTCAGATGACTTTACACAGTTCTAGAACCCAACGCGATTATCACTATTAACTAAAGAGCAATTATGTAACAGGAGCAGTGGTCTGTATCATTTCATAAGCAGATTTGAACTACATATAGTTCGTATGAGTAGGACACAGTTCTTTTTTTCAGGACATGCTCATGGTTCTTGCTGTATTGGAAACACTGGCAGGAAGAGCTTGCTTCTTGTTTTAAAACAGGGAGTGTTTCATGGATGAGAACTCTGGTCTGAATTTCCCTTCACAAACAGAGTTAAACCCCATGATCAGTGTCTTCCTACCAGCAAGTGTTCATTTCTTGGAAACCAAGTGAATTTTTGGCTCAAAAGTCTTTACACAGTTTCTAGAACCCAATGTGATTTTCACTATTTACTAAAGAGCATTTATGTTAGAAGAGCTGTGGTGTGTATCTGTTTCATAAGCACAGTTGTACTACATATGGTACGTATGAGTAGGAAACACAGTTCTTTTTTTCAGGGCATGATCATGGTTCTTGCTGTATTGGAGACGCTGGAAAGAAGATATTGCTTCTTGCTTTAAAACAGGGTGTGTTTCATGGATGATAACTCTGGTCTGAATTTTCCTTCACAGAAGGAGTTGAACACCATGATCTGTGTCTTCCTATCAGGAAGAGTTCATTTCTGGTAAACCAAGTGAATTTTTGGCTCAAATGACTTTACACAGTTCTACAACCCAACGCGATTATCACTATTAACTAAAGAGCATTCATGTAACAGGAGCAGTGGTCTGTATCATTTCATAAGCTTATTTGAACTACATATAGTCCGTATGAGTAGGAAACACAGTTCTTTTTTTCTGGGCATTGTCATGGTTCTTACTGTATTGGAGAGGCCGGAAAGAAGAGGATGAATCTTGCCTTAAAACAGAGTGTTGTTCAGGGATGAGAACTCTGGTCTGAATTTTGTTTCATAAACAGAGTAAAACCCCAGGATCTGTGTCTTCCTACAAGCAAGAGTTCATTTCAGGAAAACACAGTGGATTTTCGGCTCAAATGTTTTTTTGCAGTTCACGAACCCAACACGATTCTCACTATTAACTAAAGAGCATTTATGTAAGAGGAGCTGTGATTTGTATCAGTTTCATAAGCAGAGTTGAACTACATATGGTCTGTATGAGTAGGAAACACAGTTCTTTTTTTCAGTGCATGCTCATGGTTCTTGTTGTATTGGAGACACAGGAAAGAAGAGGTTGCTTCTTGCATTAAAACAAGCAGTGTTTCATGGATGAGAACACTGGTTTGAATTTCCCTTCACAAACGGAGTTAAACCCCATGATCTGTGTCTTCCTCCCAGTAAGAGTTCATTTCTGGTAAACCAAGTGAATTTTTGGCTCAAATGACTTTACACAGTTCTAGAACCCAACCTTGATTATCACTATTAACTAAAGAGCATTCATGTAAGTGGAGCTGTAGTCTGTATCATGTTCATAAGCAGAGTTGTAATAATTTGGTCCGTATGAGTAGGAAACACAGTTCTTTTTTCAGGGATGCTCATGGTTCTTACTGTATAGGAGAGGCTGGAAAGAAGAGGAAGATTCTTGCCTTAAAACACAGTGTTTTTCAGGGAGGAGAACTCTGGTCTGAATTTCTTTTCATAAACGGAGTTAAACCCCAGGATCTGTGTCTTCCTAGAAGCAAGAGTTCTTTTCAGGAAAACACAGTGAATTTTTGGCACAAATTATTTTTTGCAGTTCACAAACCCAACGCGATTCTCACTATTAACTAACGATCATTTATGTAAGAGGAGCTGTGCTTTGTATCAGTTTCATAAGCAGAGTGGAACTACATATGGTCCATATCAGTAGGAAACACAGTTCTTTTTTTCAGGACATTCTCATGGTTCTTGCTGTATTTTAGACTCTTCAAAGATGACCTTGCTTCTTGTGTTAAAACAGAGTGTGTTTCAGGGATGAGAACTCTGGTCTGAGTTTCCCTTCAGAAACGGAGTAAACCCCAGGATCTCTGTCTTCCTACAAGCAAGAGTTTATTTCTGGTAAACCCTGTGAATTTTGGGCTCAAATGATTTTTTGCAGTTCACGAACCCAACGCGATTCTCACTATTAACTAAAGAGCATTTATTTAAGAGGAGGTGTGATTTGTATCAGTTTCATAAGCAGAGTTGAACTACATATGGTCTGTATGATTAGGAAACACAGTTCTTTTTTTCAGGGCATGCTCATGGTTCCTGCTGTATTGGAGACACTGGAAAGAAGAACTTGTTTCTTGCTTTAAAACAAGGTGTGTTTCATGGATGAGAACTCTGCTCTGAATTTCCCTTCACAAACGGAGTTAAACCCCATGATCTCTGTCTTCCTACAAGCAAGAGTTCATTTCTTGTAAACCAAGTGAATTTTTGGATCAAATGATTTTACACAGGTCTAGAACCCAACCCAATTATCACTATTAACTGTAGAGCATTTATGTAAGAGGAGCTGTGGTCTGTATCATTTCATAAGCAGAGTTGAACTACATTTTGTCCGTATTAGTAGGAAACACAGTTCTTTTTTTCAGGGCATTCTCATTGTTCTTGCTGTATTTTAGACTCTGGAAAGAAGAGCTTGCTTCTTGTGTTAAAACAGAGTGTGTTTCAGGGATGAGAACTCTGGTCTGAATTTCCCTTCAGAAATGGAGTAAACCACAAGATCTGTGTCTTCCTACAAGAAAGAGTTCATTTCTGTTTAACCCAGGTAATTTTGTGCTCAAATGGTTTTTCACAGTTCACGGACCCAACGCGATTCTCACTATTAACTCAAGAGCATTTATGTAAGAGGAGGTGTGGTTTGTATCAGTGTCATAAACAGAGTTGAACTACATATGGTCCGTATGAGTAGGAAACACAGTTCTTTTTCTCCGGGCATGCTCATGGTTCTCGCTGTATTGGAGACGCTGGAACAAACAGCTTGCTTCTTGCATTAAAACAGGGTGTGTTTCATGGATGAAAACTCTGGTCTGAATTTTCCTTCAGCAACGGAGTTAAATCCCATGATCTGTGTCTTCCTAGCAGCAAGAGTTCATTTCTTGTAAACCAAGTGAATTTTAGGCTCAAAAGTCTTTACACAGTTCTAGAACCCAATGTGATTTTCACTATTAACTAAAGGGCCTTTATGGAAGAGGAGCTGTGGTCTGTATCATTTCATAAGCATAGTTGACCTACATATGGTCCCTATTAGTAGGAAACACAGTTCTTTTTTTCTGGGCATGCTCATGGTTCTTACTGTATTGGAGACGCTGGAAAGAAGAGGATGATTCTTGCCTTAATAAAGAGTGTTTTTCTGGGTTGAGAATTCTGGTCTGAATTTGCCTTCAGAGATGGAATTAAACCCCAGCATCTGTGTCTTCCTACAAGCAAGAGTTCATTTCAGGTAAACCCTGTGAATTTTGGGCTCAAATGATTTTTTGCAGTTCACGAATCCAACGCGATTCTCACTATTAACTAAAGAGCATTTATTTAAGAGGAGGTGTGATTTGTATCAGTTTCATAAGCAGAGTTGAACTACATATGGTCTGTATGAGAAGGAAACACAGTTCTTTTTTTCAGGGCATGCTCATGGTTCCTGCCTTATTGGAGACACTGGAAAGAAGAACTTGTTTCTTGCTTTAAAACAAGGTGTGTTTCATGGATGAGAACTCTGCTCTGAATTTCCCTTCACAAATGGAGTTAAACCCCATGATCCCTGTCTTCCTACCAGCAAGAGTTCAATTCTTGTAAACCAAGTGAATTTTCAGCTCAAATGATTTTCCACAGTTCTAGAACACAACGCGATTATCACTATTAACTAAAGAGCATTTATGTAAGAGGAGCTGTGGTCTGTATCAGTTTCATAAACAATTTTGAACTACATAGGGTCCGTATGAGTAGGAAACACAGTTCTTTTTTTCTTGGCATGCTCATGGTTCTTAATGTATTGGAGACCCTGGAAAGAACAGGATGATTCATGCCTTAAAACAGAGTGTGTTTCTGGTATGAGAACTCTGGTCTGAATTTCCCTTCAGAAACGGAGGTAAACCCCATGATCTGTGTCTTCCTACAAGCAAGAGTTCATTTCTGGCAAACCCAGTGAATTTTGGGCTCAAATGATTTTTCGCAGTTCACACACCCAACGCTATTCTCACTATTAACTAAAGAGGATTAATGTAAGAGGAGCTGTGGTTTGTATCAGTTTCATAAGCAGAGTTGAACTACATATGGTCGGTATTAGTAGGAAACACAGTTCTTTTTTCTGGGCATGCTCATGGTTCTTGTTAGAATTGGAGACTCTGGAAAGAAGAGCTTACTTCTTGCATTAAAACAGAGTGTATTTCATGGATGAGAACACTGGTCTGAATTTCCCTTCAGAAACGGAGTTAAACCCCAGGATCTGTGTCTTCATACAAGCAAGAGTTCATTTCTGGTAAACCCAGTGAATTTTCGGCTCAAATGATTTTCCACAGTTCTAGATCACAACACGAATATCACTATTAACTAAACAGCATTTATGTAAGAGGAGCTGTGGTCGGTATCAGTTTCCAAAGCAGATTTGATCTACATAGGGTCCGTATGAGTAGGAAACACAGTTCATTTTTCTTGGCATGCTCATGGTTCTTAATGTATTGGAGACCCTGAAAGAACAGGATGATTCATGCCTTAAAACAGAGTGTGTTTTTTGTATGAGAACTCTGGTCTGAATTTCCCTTCAGAAACGGAGGTAAACCCCATGATCTGTGTCTTCCTACAAGCAAGAGTTCATTTCTGGTAAACCCAGTGAATTTTGGGCTCAAATGTTTTTTCCCAGTTCACAAACCCAACGCTATTCTCACTATTAACTAAAGAGGATTTATGTAAGAGGAACTGTGGTTTGTATCAATTTCATAAGCAGAGTTGAACTACATATGGTCCATATGAGTAGGAAACCCTGTTCTTTTTTTCAGGGCATGCTCATGGTTCTTGCTGTATTTTAGACTCTGGAAATAAGAGCTTGCTTCTTGCATAAAACAGAGTGTGTTTCAGGGATAAGAACTCTAGTCTGTATTTCCCGTCAGAAACGGAGGTAAACCCCAGGATGTGTTTTCCTATGAGTAGGAAATCATTTCTGGTAAGCAAAGTGAATTTTGGGCTCAAATGATTTTTCGCAATTCTCCAAAACAAACCGATTCTCACTATTAACTACAGAGCATTTATGTAAGGGGAGCTGTTGTTTGTATCAGTTTCATAAGCAGAGTTGAAATACATATGGTCCGTATGAGTAGGAAACACATTTCTTTTTTTCAGGGCATGCTCATGGTTCTTGCTGTATTTTAGACTCTGGAAAGAAGAGCTTGCTTCTTATGTAGAAGCATAGTGTGTTTCAGTGATGAGAATTCAGGTCTGAATTTCCCTTCAGAAAGTGAGTTAAACCCCAAGATCTGTGTCATCCTACAAGCAAGAATTCATTTCTGGTAAACCAAGTGAATTTGGGGCACAAATGATTTTTTTGCAATTAACCAAACCAAACCGATTCTTACTCTTAACTAAAGATCCTTTATGTAAGAGGAGCCATGGTTTATATCTGTTTCATAAGCAGAGTTGAACTACATAGGGTCCTTATGAGTAGGAAACACAGTTCTTTTTTTCTTGGCATGCTCATGGTTCTTACTGTATTGGAGACCCTGGAAAGAAGAGGATGATTCATGCCTTTAAACAGAGTATGTTTCTGGTATGAAAACTCTGGTCTGAATTTCCCTTCAGAAACGGAGGTAAACCCCATGATCTGTGTCTTCCTACAAGCAAGAGTTCATTTCTGGCAAACCCAGTGAATTTTGGGCTCAAATGATTTTTCGCAGTTCACACACCCAACGCTATTCTCACTATTAACTAAAGAGGATTAATGTAAGAGGAGCTGTGGTTTGTATCAGTATCATAAGCAGAGTTGAACTACATATGGTCCGTATTAGTAGGAAACACAGTTCTTTTTGTCTGGGCATGCTCATGGTTCTTGTAGAATTGGAGACTCTGGAAAGAAGAGCTTACTTCTTGCATTAACACAGAGTGTATTTCATGGATGAGAACACTGGTCTGAATTTCCCTTCAGAAACGGAGTTAAAGCCCAAGATCTGTGTCTTCCTACAAGCAAGAGTTCATTTCTGGTAAACCCAGTGAATTTTGGGCTCAAATGATTTTTCTCAGTTCACGAAAACCAACGGGGTTCTCACTATTTACTAAAAATCATTTATTTAAGAGGAGCTCTGGGTTGTATCTGTTTCATAAGCAGAGTTGAACTACATATGGTCTGTTTGAGTAGGAAACACAGTTCTTTTTTTCAGAGCATGCTCATGGTTCTTGCTGTATTGGACATGCTGGAAAGAAGAGCTTGCTTCCTGCTTTAAAACAGGGTGTGTTTAATGGATGAGAACTCTGGTCTGAATTTCCCTTCACAAACAGAGTTAAACCCGCAAGAGTTCATTTCTGGTAAACCAAGTGAATTTTTGGCTCAAATGACTTTACACAGTTCTACAACCCACCGCGATTATCACTATTAACTAAAGAGCATTTATGTAACAGGAGCTTTGGTCTGTATCATTTCATAAGCAGTGTTGAACTACATATGGTCGGTATTAGTAGGAAACACAGTTCTTCTTTTCAGGGCATTCTCATGGTTCTTGCTGTATTTTAGACTCTGGTAAGAAGAGCTTGCTTCTTGGGTTAAAACAGAGTGTGTTTCAGGGATGAGAACTCTGGTCTGAATTTCCTTTCAGAAATGGAGTAAACCCCAGGATCTGTGTCTTCCTACAAGATAGAGTTCATTTCTGGTTAACCCAGTGAATTTTGGGCTCTAATGATTTTTCGCAGTTCATGAACCCAACACGATTCTCACTATTAATTCAAGAGCATTTATGTAAGAGGAAGTGTGCTTTGTATCAGTTTCATAAGCAGAGTTGAACTACATATGGTCTGTATGAGTAGTAATCACAGTTCTTTTTTTACGGGCAAGCTCTTGGTTCTTGCAGTATTGGAGACGCTGGAAAGATGTGCTTGCTTCTTGCTTTAAAACAGGGTGTGTTTCATGGATGATAACTCTGGTCTGAATTTTCCTTCACAAACGGAGTTGAACACCATGATCTGTGTCTTCCTACCAGTAAGAGTTCATTTCTGGTAAACCAAGTGAATTTTTGGCTCAGATGACTTTACACAGTTCTAGAACCCAACGCGATTATCACTATTAACTAAAGAGCAATTATGTAACAGGAGCAGTGGTCTGTATCATTTCATAAGCAGATTTGAACTACATATAGTTCGTATGAGTAGGACACAGTTCTTTTTTTCAGGACATGCTCATGGTTCTTGCTGTATTGGAAACACTGGCAGGAAGAGCTTGCTTCTTGTTTTAAAACAGGGAGTGTTTCATGGATGAGAACTCTGGTCTGAATTTCCCTTCACAAACAGAGTTAAACCCCATGATCAGTGTCTTCCTACCAGCAAGTGTTCATTTCTTGGAAACCAAGTGAATTTTTGGCTCAAAAGTCTTTACACAGTTTCTAGAACCCAATGTGATTTTCACTATTTACTAAAGAGCATTTATGTTAGAAGAGCTGTGGTGTGTATCTGTTTCATAAGCACAGTTGTACTACATATGGTACGTATGAGTAGGAAACACAGTTCTTTTTTTCAGGGCATGATCATGGTTCTTGCTGTATTGGAGACGCTGGAAAGAAGATATTGCTTCTTGCTTTAAAACAGGGTGTGTTTCATGGATGATAACTCTGGTCTGAATTTTCCTTCACAGAAGGAGTTGAACACCATGATCTGTGTCTTCCTATCAGGAAGAGTTCATTTCTGGTAAACCAAGTGAATTTTTGGCTCAAATGACTTTACACAGTTCTACAACCCAACGCGATTATCACTATTAACTAAAGAGCATTCATGTAACAGGAGCAGTGGTCTGTATCATTTCATAAGCTTATTTGAACTACATATAGTCCGTATGAGTAGGAAACACAGTTCTTTTTTTCTGGGCATTGTCATGGTTCTTACTGTATTGGAGAGGCCGGAAAGAAGAGGATGAATCTTGCCTTAAAACAGAGTGTTGTTCAGGGATGAGAACTCTGGTCTGAATTTTGTTTCATAAACAGAGTAAAACCCCAGGATCTGTGTCTTCCTACAAGCAAGAGTTCATTTCAGGAAAACACAGTGGATTTTCGGCTCAAATGAATTTTTGCAGTTCACGAACCCAACACGATTCTCACTATTTACTAAAGAGCATTTATGTAAGAAGAGCTGTGGTTTGTATCAGTTTCATAAGCAGAGTTGAAACATATGGTCCGTATGAGTAGGAAACACAGTTCTTTTTTTCAGGGCATGCTCATGGTTCTTGCTGTATTGGAAACACTGGAAAGAAGAGCTTGCTTCTTGCTTTAAAACAGGGTGTGTTTCATGGATGAGAACTCTGGTCTGAATTTCCCTTCAGAAACGGAGTAAACCCCAGGATATGTGTCTTTGTACAAGAAAGAGTTCATTCAATTTAACCCAGTGAATTTTGGTCTCAAATGATTTTTCACAGTTCACGAACCAAACGCGATTCTCACTATTAACTCAAGAGCATTTATGTAAGAGGAGGTGTGCTTTGTATCAGTTTCATAAGCAGAGTTGTACTACATATGGTCCGTATGATTAGGAAACACAGTTCTTTTTTTCCGGGCATGCTCATGGTTCTCGCTGTACTGGAGATGCTGGAAAGAAGACCTTGCTTCTTGCATTAAAACAGGGTGTGTTCATTGGATGAAAAGTCTGGTCTGAATTTCCCTTCAAAAACGGAGTTAAACCCCATGATAAGTGTCTTTCTACCAGCAAGTGTTAATTTCTGGTAAACCAAGTGAATTTTCGGCTCAAATGTCTTTACCCTGTTCTAGAACCCAATGTGATTATCACTATTAACTAAAGATCATTTATGTAAGAGGAGATGAGGTGTGTATAATTTCATAAGCAGAGTTGAACTACATATGGTCCGTATGAGTAGGAAACACAGTTCTTTTTGTCTGGGCATGCTCATGGTTCTTACTGTATTGGAGACGCTGGAAAGAAGAGGATGATTATTGCCTTAAAAAAGGGTGTTTTTCAGGGTTGAGAATTTGGTCTGAATTTGCATTCAGAGATGGAATTAAACCCCAGGATCTGGGTCTTCCTACAAGCACGAGTTCATTTCAGGTAAACCCAGTGAATTTTGGGCTCAAATGTTTTTTTGCAGTTCACGAACCCAACACGATTCTCACTATTAACTAAAGAGCATTTATGTAAGAGGAGCTGTGATTTGTATCAGTTTCATAAGCAGAGTTGAACTACATATGGTCTGTATGAGTAGGAAACACAGTTCTTTTTTTCAGTGCATGCTCATGGTTCTTGTTGTATTGGAGACACAGGAAAGAAGAGGTTGCTTCTTGCATTAAAACAAGCAGTGTTTCATGGATGAGAACACTGGTTTGAATTTCCCTTCACAAACGGAGTTAAACCCCATGATCTGTGTCTTCCTCCCAGTAAGAGTTCATTTCTGGTAAACCAAGTGAATTTTTGGCTCAAATGACTTTACACAGTTCTAGAACCCAACCTTGATTATCACTATTAACTAAAGAGCATTCATGTAAGTGGAGCTGTAGTCTGTATCATGTTCATAAGCAGAGTTGTAATAATTTGGTCCGTATGAGTAGGAAACACAGTTCTTTTTTCAGGGATGCTCATGGTTCTTACTGTATAGGAGAGGCTGGAAAGAAGAGGAAGATTCTTGCCTTAAAACACAGTGTTTTTCAGGGAGGAGAACTCTGGTCTGAATTTCTTTTCATAAACGGAGTTAAACCCCAGGATCTGTGTCTTCCTAGAAGCAAGAGTTCTTTTCAGGAAAACACAGTGAATTTTTGGCACAAATTATTTTTTGCAGTTCACAAACCCAACGCGATTCTCACTATTAACTAACGATCATTTATGTAAGAGGAGCTGTGCTTTGTATCAGTTTCATAAGCAGAGTGGAACTACATATGGTCCATATCAGTAGGAAACACAGTTCTTTTTTTCAGGACATTCTCATGGTTCTTGCTGTATTTTAGACTCTTCAAAGATGACCTTGCTTCTTGTGTTAAAACAGAGTGTGTTTCAGGGATGAGAACTCTGGTCTGAGTTTCCCTTCAGAAACGGAGTAAACCCCAGGATCTCTGTCTTCCTACAAGCAAGAGTTTATTTCTGGTAAACCCTGTGAATTTTGGGCTCAAATGATTTTTTGCAGTTCACGAACCCAACGCGATTCTCACTATTAACTAAAGAGCATTTATTTAAGAGGAGGTGTGATTTGTATCAGTTTCATAAGCAGAGTTGAACTACATATGGTCTGTATGATTAGGAAACACAGTTCTTTTTTTCAGGGCATGCTCATGGTTCCTGCTGTATTGGAGACACTGGAAAGAAGAACTTGTTTCTTGCTTTAAAACAAGGTGTGTTTCATGGATGAGAACGCTGCTCTGAATTTCCCTTCACAAACGGAGTTAAACCCCATGATCTCTGTCTTCCTACAAGCAAGAGTTCATTTCTTGTAAACCAAGTGAATTTTTGGATCAAATGATTTTACACAGGTCTAGAACCCAACCCAATTATCACTATTAACTGTAGAGCATTTATGTAAGAGGAGCTGTGGTCTGTATCATTTCATAAGCAGAGTTGAACTACATTTTGTCCGTATTAGTAGGAAACACAGTTCTTTTTTTCAGGGCATTCTCATTGTTCTTGCTGTATTTTAGACTCTGGAAAGAAGAGCTTGCTTCTTGTGTTAAAACAGAGTGTGTTTCAGGGATGAGAACTCTGGTCTGAATTTCCCTTCAGAAATGGAGTAAACCACAAGATCTGTGTCTTCCTACAAGAAAGAGTTCATTTCTGTTTAACCCACGTAATTTTGTGCTCAAATGGTTTTTCACAGTTCACGGACCCAACGCGATTCTCACTATTAACTCAAGAGCATTTATGTAAGAGGAGGTGTGGTTTGTATCAGTGTCATAAACAGAGTTGAACTACATATGGTCCGTATGAGTAGGAAACACAGTTCTTTTTCTCCGGGCATGCTCATGGTTCTCGCTGTACTGGAGACGCTGGAACAAACAGCTTGCTTCTTGCATTAAAACAGGGTGTGTTTCATGGATGAAAACTCTGGTCTGAATTTCCCTTCAGCAACGGAGTTAAATCCCATGATCTGTGTCTTCCTAGCAGCAAGAGTTCATTTCTTGTAAACCAAGTGAATTTTAGGCTCAAAAGTCTTTACACAGTTCTAGAACCCAATGTGATTTTCACTATTAACTAAAGGGCCTTTATGGAAGAGGAGCTGTGGTCTGTATCATTTCATAAGCATAGTTGACCTACATATGGTCCCTATTAGTAGGAAACACAGTTCTTTTTTTCTGGGCATGCTCATGGTTCTTACTGTATTGGAGACGCTGGAAAGAAGAGGATGATTCTTGCCTTAATAAAGAGTGTTTTTCTGGGTTGAGAATTCTGGTCTGAATTTGCCTTCAGAGATGGAATTAAACCCCAGCATCTGTGTCTTCCTACAAGCAAGAGTTCATTTCAGGTAAACCCTGTGAATTTTGGGCTCAAATGATTTTTTGCAGTTCACGAATCCAACGCGATTCTCACTATTAACTAAAGAGCATTTATTTAAGAGGAGGTGTGATTTGTATCAGTTTCATAAGCAGAGTTGAACTACATATGGTCTGTATGAGAAGGAAACACAGTTCTTTTTTTCAGGGCATGCTCATGGTTCCTGCCTTATTGGAGACACTGGAAAGAAGAACTTGTTTCTTGCTTTAAAACAAGGTGTGTTTCATGGATGAGAACTCTGCTCTGAATTTCCCTTCACAAATGGAGTTAAACCCCATGATCCCTGTCTTCCTACCAGCAAGAGTTCAATTCTTGTAAACCAAGTGAATTTTCAGCTCAAATGATTTTCCACAGTTCTAGAACACAACGCGATTATCACTATTAACTAAAGAGCATTTATGTAAGAGGAGCTGTGGTCTGTATCAGTTTCATAAACAATTTTGAACTACATAGGGTCCGTATGAGTAGGAAACACAGTTCTTTTTTTCTTGGCATGCTCATGGTTCTTAATGTATTGGAGACCCTGGAAAGAACAGGATGATTCATGCCTTAAAACAGAGTGTGTTTCTGGTATGAGAACTCTGGTCTGAATTTCCCTTCAGAAACGGAGGTAAACCCCATGATCTGTGTCTTCCTACAAGCAAGAGTTCATTTCTGGCAAACCCAGTGAATTTTGGGCTCAAATGATTTTTCGCAGTTCACACACCCAACGCTATTCTCACTATTAACTAAAGAGGATTAATGTAAGAGGAGCTGTGGTTTGTATCAGTTTCATAAGCAGAGTTGAACTACATATGGTCGGTATTAGTAGGAAACACAGTTCTTTTTTCTGGGCATGCTCATGGTTCTTGTTAGAATTGGAGACTCTGGAAAGAAGAGCTTACTTCTTGCATTAAAACAGAGTGTATTTCATGGATGAGAACACTGGTCTGAATTTCCCTTCAGAAACGGAGTTAAACCCCAGGATCTGTGTCTTCATACAAGCAAGAGTTCATTTCTGGTAAACCAAGTGAATTTTCGGCTCAAATGATTTTCCACAGTTCTAGATCACAACGCGAATATCACTATTAACTAAACAGCATTTATGTAAGAGGAGCTGTGGTCGGTATCAGTTTCCAAAGCAGATTTGATCTACATAGGGTCCGTATGAGTAGGAAACACAGTTCATTTTTCTTGGCATGCTCATGGTTCTTAATGTATTGGAGACCCTGAAAGAACAGGATGATTCATGCCTTAAAACAGAGTGTGTTTTTGGTATGAGAACTCTGGTCTGAATTTCCCTTCAGAAACGGAGGTAAACCCCATGATCTGTGTCTTCCTACAAGCAAGAGTTCATTTCTGGTAAACCCAGTGAATTTTGGGCTCAAATGTTTTTTCCCAGTTCACAAACCCAACGCTATTCTCACTATTAACTAAAGAGGATTTATGTAAGAGGAACTGTGGTTTGTATCAATTTCATAAGCAGAGTTGAACTACATATGGTCCATATGAGTAGGAAACACTGTTCTTTTTTTCAGGGCATGCTCATGGTTCTTGCTGTATTTTAGACTCTGGAAATAAGAGCTTGCTTCTTGCATAAAACAGAGTGTGTTTCAGGGATAAGAACTCTAGTCTGTATTTCCCGTCAGAAACGGAGGTAAACCCCAGGATGTGTTTTCCTATGAGTAGGAAATCATTTCTGGTAAGCAAAGTGAATTTTGGGCTCAAATGATTTTTCGCAATTCTCCAAAACAAACCGATTCTCACTATTAACTACAGAGCATTTATGTAAGGGGAGCTGTTGTTTGTATCAGTTACATAAGCAGAGTTGAAATACATATGGTCCGTATGAGTAGGAAACACATTTCTTTTTTTCAGGGCATGCTCATGGTTCTTGCTGTATTTTAGACTCTGGAAAGAAGAGCTTGCTTCTTATGTAGAAGCATAGTGTGTTTCAGTGATGAGAATTCAGGTCTGAATTTCCCTTCAGAAAGTGAGTTAAACCCCAAGATCTGTGTCATCCTACAAGCAAGAATTCATTTCTGGTAAACCAAGTGAATTTGGGGCACAAATGATTTTTTTGCAATTAACCAAACCAAACCGATTCTTACTCTTAACTAAAGATCCTTTATGTAAGAGGAGCCATGGTTTATATCTGTTTCATAAGCAGAGTTGAACTACATAGGGTCCTTATGATAGGAAACACAGTTCTTTTTTTCTTGGCATGCTCATGGTTCTTACTGTATTGGAGACCCTGGAAAGAAGAGGATGATTCATGCCTTTAAACAGAGTATGTTTCTGGTATGAAAACTCTGGTCTGAATTTCCCTTCAGAAACGGAGGTAAACCCCATGATCTGTGTCTTCCTACAAGCAAGAGTTCATTTCTGGCAAACCCAGTGAATTTTGGGCTCAAATGATTTTTCGCAGTTCACACACCCAACGCTATTCTCACTATTAACTAAAGAGGATTAATGTAAGAGGAGCTGTGGTTTGTATCAGTATCATAAGCAGAGTTGAACTACATATGGTCCGTATTAGTAGGAAACACAGTTCTTTTTGTCTGGGCATGCTCATGGTTCTTGTAGAATTGGAGACTCTGGAAAGAAGAGCTTACTTCTTGCATTAACACAGAGTGTATTTCATGGATGAGAACACTGGTCTGAATTTCCCTTCAGAAACGGAGTTAAACCCCAGGATCTGTGTCTTCCTACAAGCAAGAGTTCATTTCTTGTAAACCCAGGGAATTTTGGCCTCAAATGATTTTTCGCAGTTCACGAACCCAACGGGATTCTCACTATTTACTAAAGAGCATTTATGTAAGAGGAGTTGTGGTTTGTATCAGTTTCATAAGCACAGTTGAACTACATATGGTCCGTATGAGTAGGAAACACAGTTCTTTTTTTCTGGGCATGCTCATGGTTCTTGTAGAATTGGAGACTCTGAAAATAAGAGCTTACTTCTTGCATTACAACAGAGTGTATTTCATGGATGAGAACACTGGCCTAAATTTCCCTTCAGAAACGGAGTTAAACCCCATGATCTGTGTCTTCCTACAAGCAAGAGTTCATTTCTGGTTAACCAAGTGAATTTTCGGCTCAAATGATTTTCCACAGTTCTAGAACACAACGCAATTATCCCTATTAACTAAAGAGCATTTATGTAAGAGGAGCTGTGGTCTGTATCAGTTTCATAAGCAGATTTGAACTACATAGGGTCCGTATGAGTAGGAAACACAGTTCTTTTTTTCTTCGCATGCTCATAGTTCTTAATGTATTGGAGACCCTGGAAAGAAGAGGATGATTCATGCCTTAAAACAGAGTGTGTTTCTGGTATGAGAACTCTGGTCTGAATTTCCCCTCAGAAACGGAGTTAAACCCCATGATCTGTGTCTTCCTACAAGCAAGAGTTCATTTCTGGTAAACCCAGTGAATTTTGGGCTCAAATGACTTTTCCCAGTTCACAAACCCAACGCTATTCTCACTGTTAACTAAAGAGGATTTATGTAAGAGGAGCTGTGGTTTGTATCAGTTTCATAAGCAGAGTTGAACTACATATGGTCCGTATGAGTACGAAACACTGTTCTTTTTTTCAGGGCATGGTCATTGTTCTTGCTGTATTTTAGACTCTGGAAACAAGATCTTGCTTCTTCGTTAAAACAGAGTGTGTTTCAGCGGAAAGAACTGTGGTAGGTATTTCCCTTCAGAAACGGAGTTAAAACCCAGGATGTGTTTTCCTACAAGTAGGAGTTCATTTCTGGTAGCAAAGTGAATTTTGGGCTCAAATGATTTTTCGCAGTACACCAAACCAAACCGATTCTCCCTATTAACTAAATAGCATTTATGTTAGGGGAGGTGTGGTTTGTATCAGTTTCATAAGCAGATTTGAACTACATATGGTCCGTATGAGTAGGAACACATTTCTTTTTTTCTGGGCATGCTTATGGTTCTTGATGTATTGAAGAGTCTGGAAAGAAGAGCTTACTTCTTGCATTAAAACAGATTGTATTTCATGGATGAGAACACTGGTCTCAATTTCCCTTCAGAAACGGAGTTAAACCCCATGATCTGTGTCTTCCTACAAGCAAGAGTTCATTTCTGTTAACCCAAGTGAATTTTCGGCTCAAATGATTTTCCACAGTTATAGAACACAGTGCGATTATCACTATTAACTAAATAGCATTTATGTAAGAGGAACTGTGGTCTGTATCAGTTTCATAAGCAGAATTGAATTACATAGGGTCCGTATGAGTAGGAAACACAGTTCTTTTTTTCTTGGCATGCTCATGGTTCTGACTGTATTGGAGACCCTGGAAAGAAGAGGATGATTCATGCCTTAAAACAGAGTGTGTTTCTGGTATGAGAACTCTGGTCTGAATTTTACCTTCAGAAACAGAGTTAAGCCCATGATCTGTTTCTTCCTACAATCAAGATTTCATTTCTGGTAATCCCAGTTAATTTTGGGCTCAAATGATTTTCTCAGTTCACAAACCCTACGCTATTCTCACTATTAACTAAGGAGGATTTATGTAAGAGGAGCTGTGGTCTGTATCAGTTTCATAAGCAGATTTGAACTACATAGGGTCCGTATGAGTAGGAAACACTGTTCTTTTTTTCAGGGCATGCTCATGGTTCTTGCTGTATTTTAGACTCTGGAAGCAAGAGCTTGCTTCTTGCGTTAAAACAGAGTGTTTCAGGGATAAGAACTCTGGTCTATATTTCCCTATAGAAATGGAGTTAAACCCCAGGATGTGTTTTCCTACAAGTAGGAGTTCATTTCTGGTAAGCAAAGTGAATTTGGGGATCAAATGATTTTTCACAGTACTCCAAACCAAACCGATTCTCACTATTAAGTATAGAGCTTTTATGTAAGAGGACCTGTGGTTTGTATCAGTTTCATAAGCAGAGTTGAACTACATATGGACCGTATGAGTAGAAAACACATTTCTTTTTTTCTGGGCATGCTGATGTTTCTTGTTGTATTGCAGACTCTGGAAGAAGAGCTTACTTCTTGCATTAAAACAGAGTGTATTTCATGGATGAGAACACTGGTCTGAATTTCCCTTCATAAACGGAGTTAAACCCCATGATCTGGGTCTTCCTACAAGCAAGAGTTCATTACGGGTAAACCAAGTGAATTTTCATCTCAAATGAATTTCCAGTTTTCTAGAACACAACGCGATTATCACTGTTAACTAAAGAGCATTTATGTAAGAGGAGCTGTGGTCTGTATCAGTTTCATAAGCAGATTTGAACTACATAGGGTCCGTATGAGTAGGAAACACAGTTCTTTTTTTCTTGCCATGCTCATGGTTCTTACTGTATTGGACACCTTGGAAAGAAGAGGATGATTCATGCCTTAAAACAGAGTGTGTTTCTGGTATGAGAACTCTGGTCTGAATTTCCCTTCAGAAACAGAGTTAAACCCCATGATCTGTATCTTCCTACAAGGAAGAGTTCATTTCTGGTAAACCCAGAGAATTTTGGGCTCAAATGATTTTTCCCAATTCACAAACCAACGCTATTCTCACTATTAACTAAAGAGGATTTATGTAAGAGGAGCTGTGGTTTGTATCAGTTTCATAAGCAGAGTTGAACTACATATGGTCCATATGAGTAGGAAACCCTGTTCTTTTTTTCAGGGCATGCTCATGGTTCTTGCTGTATTTTAGACTTTGGAAAGAAGAGCTTGCTTCTTGCGTTAAAAGAGAGTGTGTTTCATGGATAAGAACTCTGGTCTGTATTTCCTTTCAGAAACGGGGTTAAACCCCAGGATATGTTTTCCTACAAGTAGGAGTTCATTTCTGGTAAGCAAAGTGAATTTTGGGCGCAAATGATTTTTCGCAATTCCCCAAAACAAACCGATTCTCACTATTAACTGCAGAGCATTTATGTAAGGGGAGCTGTGGTTTGTATCAGTTTCATAAGCAGAGTTGAACTACATATGGTCCGTATGAGTAGGAAATGCAGTTCTTTTTTTTCTGGGCATGCTCATGGTTCCTGTTGTATTGGAGACTGTGGAAAGAAGAGCTTACTTCTTGCATTAAAACAGAGTGTATTTCATGGATGAGAACACTGATCTGAAGTTGCCTTCAGAAACGGAGTTAAAACCAAGGATCTGTGTCTTCCTACAAGCAAGAGTTCATTTCTGGTAAACCAAGTGATTTTTCGGCTCAAATGATTTTCACAGTTCTAGAACACAATGCGATTATCACTATTAACTAAAGATCATTTATTTAAGAGGAGCTGTGGTCTGTATCAGTTTCAAAAGCAGATTTGAACTACATGGGGTCCATATGAGTAGGAAACACAGTTCTTTTTTTCTGGGCATGCTCATGGTTCTTACTGTATTGGAAACCCTGGAAAGAAGAGGATTATTCATGCCTTAAAACAGAGTGTGTTTCTGGTATGAGAACTCTGGTCTGAATTTCCATTCAGAAACGGAGGTAAACCCCATGATCTGTGTCTTGCTACAAGCAAAAGTTCATTTCTGGTAAACGCAGTGAATTTTGGGCACAAATGCATTTTCCCAGTTACAAACCCAACGCTCTTCTCACTATTAACTAAAGAGGATTTATGTAAGAGGAGCTGTGGTTTGTATCAATTTCATAAGCAGAGTTGAACTATATATGGTCCGTATGAGTAGGAAACACTGTACAATTTTTCAGAGCATGCTCATGGTTCTTGCTGTATTTTAGACTCTGGAAAGAAGAGCTTGCTTCTTGCGTTAAAACAGAGTGTATTTCATGGATGAGAACACTGGTCTGAATTTCCCTTAAGAAACGGAGTTAAACCCCATGATCTGTGTCTTCCTACAAGCAAGAGTTCATTTCTGGTTAACCAAGTGAATTTTCGGCTCAAATGATTTTCCACAGTTCTAGAACACAACGCAGTTATCACTATTAACTAATGAGGATTTATGTAAGAGGAGCTGTGGTCTGTATCAGTTTCATAAGCAGATTTGAACTACATAGG
Source organism: Onychomys leucogaster (assembly GCA_949786385.1). Taxonomy (NCBI): domain Eukaryota; kingdom Metazoa; phylum Chordata; class Mammalia; order Rodentia; family Cricetidae; genus Onychomys; species Onychomys leucogaster. Next base: position 83,344 of record CATKUP010000044.1, read on the forward strand.
GTCCGTATGAGTAGGAAACACAGTTCTTTTTTTCTTGGCATAGTCATGGTTCTTACTGTATTGGAGACCGTGGAAAGAAGAGGATGATGCATGCCTAAAAACAGAGTGTTTTTCAGGTATGAGAATTCTGGTCTGAATTTCCCTTCAGAAACGGAGTTAAACCCCAGGATTTGTGTCTTCCTACAAGCAAGAGTAAATTTCTGGTAAACACAGTGAATTTTGGGCTCAAATGATTTTTCTCAGTTCAAAAACCCAACACTATTCTCACTATTAACTAAAGAGCATTTATGTTAGAGGAGCTGTGGTTTGTATCAGTTTCATAAGCAGAGTTGAACTACATATGGACCGTATGAGTAGGAAACACATTTTTTTTTTCTGGGCATGCTCATGGTTCTTGTTGTATTGGAGACTCTGGAAAGAAGAGCTTACTTCTTGCATTAAAACAGAGTGTATTTCATGGATGAGAACACTGGTCTGAATTTCCCTTCAGAAACGGAGTTAAACCCCATGATCTGTGTCTTCCTACAAGCAAGAGTTCATTTCTGGTATACCAAGTGAATTTTCGGCTCAAATGATTTTCCACAGTTCTAGAACACAACGCGATTATCACTATTAACTAAATAGCATTTATATAAGAGGAGCTGTGGTCTGTATCATTGTCATAAGCAAATTTGAACTACATATGGTCCGTACGATTAGGATACACATTTCTTTTTTTCAGGGCATGCTCATGGTTCTTGGTGTATTTTTGAATCTGGAAAGAATCCTTGCTTCTTGCGTTAAAACAGAGTGTGTTTCAGGGATAAGAACTCTGGTCTGAATTTCCCTTCAGAAACGGAGTTAAACCCCTGGATCTGTGTTTTCCTACAAGCAGGAGTTCATTTCTGGTAAGCAAAGTGAATTTTGGGCTCAAAAGGTTTTACACAGTACACCAACAGAACACGATTCTCACTATTAACTAAAGATCCTTTATGTAAGAGGAATTGTGGCTTGTATCAGTTTCATAAACAGAGTTGAACTACATATGGACCGTATGAGTAGGAAACACTGTTCTTTTTTTCAGGGCATGCTCATGGTTCTTGCTGTATTTTAGATTCTGGAAAGAAGAGCTTGCTTCTTGCGTTAAAACAGAGCGTGTTTCAAGGATAAGAACTATGGTCTGTATTTCCCTTCAGAAACAGAGTTAAACCACAGGATGTGTTTTACTACGAGTAGGAGTTCATTTCTGGTAAGCAAAGTGAATTTTGGGATCAAATGATTTTTCGCAATTCTCCAAAACAAACCGAATCTCACTATTAACTACAGAGCATTTATGTAAGGGGAGCTGTGGTTTGTGTCAGTTTCATAAGCAGAGTTAAACTACATATGGTCCGTATGAGTAGGAAACACATTTCTTTTTTTCTGGGCATGCTCATGGTTCCTGTTGTATTGGAGACTCTGGAATGAAGAGCGTATTTCTGGCATTAAAACCGAGAGTATTTCATGGATGAGAACACTGGTCTGAATTTCCCTTCAGACACAGAGTTAAACCCCAGGATCTGTGTCTTCCTACAAGCAAGAGTTCATTTCTGGTAAACCAAGTGTATTTTCGGCTCAAATGATTTCCACAGTTCTAGAAAACAACGCAATTATCACTATTAACTAAAGATCATTTATGTAAGAGGAGCTGTGGTCTGTATCAGTTTCATAAGCAGATTTGAACTACATATGGTCCGTATGAGTAGGAAACACAGTACTTTTTTTCTTGCCATTCTCATGGTTCTTACTGTATTGGAGACCCTGGAAAGAAGAGGATGATTCATGCCTTAGAACAGAGTGTGTTTCTGGTATGAGAACTCTGGTCTGAATTTCCCTTCAGAAACGGAGTTAAACTCTATGATCAGTGTCTTCCTACAAGCAAGAGTTCATTTCTGGTAAGCCCAGTGAATTTTCGGCTCAAATGATTTTTCCCAGTTCACAAAACCCAACGCTATTCTCACTGTTACCTAAAGAGGATTTATGTAAGAGGAGCTGTCGTTTGTATCATTTTCATAAGCAGAGTTGAACTACATATGGTCCGTATGAGTAGGAAACACTGTTCTTTTTTTCAGGGCATGCTCATGGTTCTTGCTGTATTTTAGACTCTGGAAAGAAGAGCTTGCTTCTTGCGTTAAAACAGAGTGTGTTTCAGGGATAAGAACTCTGGTCTGTATTTCTCTTCAGAAACGGAGTTAAACCCCAGGATATGTTTTCCTACGAGTAGGAGTTCATTTCTGGTAAGCAAAGTGAATTTAGGGCTCAAATTATTTTTCGCAATTCCCCAAAACAAACCGATTCTCACTATTAACTGCAGAGCATTTATGTAAGTGGAACAGTGGTTTGTATCAGTTTCATAAGCAGAGTTGAACTACATATGGTCCGTATGAGTAGGAAACGCAGGTCTTTTTTTCTGGGCATGCTCATGGTTCCTGTTGTATTAGAGAGTCTGGAAAGAAGAACTTACTTCTTGCATTAAAACAGAGTGTATTTCATGGATGAGAACACTGATCTGAAGTTGCCTTCAGAAACGGAGTTAAACCCAAGGATCTGTGTCTTCCTACAAGCAAGAGTTCATTTCTGGTAAACCAAGTGAATTTTCGGCTCAAATGATTTCCACAGTTCTAGAACACAACGCGATTATCACTATTAACTAAAGATCATTTATTTAAGAGGAGCTGTGGTCTGTATCAGTTTCATAAGCACATTTGAACTACATGGGGTTCATAGGAGTAGGAAACACAGTTCTTTTTTTCTTGGCATGCTCATGGTTCTTACTGTATTGGAAACCCTGGAAAGAAGAGGATGATTCATGCCTTAAAACAGAGTGAGTTTCTGGTATGAGAACTCTGGTCTGAATTTCACTTCGGAGACGGAGTTAAACCCCATGATCTGGGTCTTCCTACAAGCAAGAGTTCATTTCTGATAAACCCAGTGAATTTTGGGCTCAAATGTTTTTTCACAGTTCACAAACCCAACGCTATTCTCACTATTAACTAAAGAGAATTTATGTAACAGGAGCTGTGGTCAGTATCAGTTTCATAAGCAGAGTTGAACTACATATGGTCCGTATGAGTAGGAAACACTGTTCTTTTTTTCAGGGCATGCTCATGGTTCTTGCTGTATTTTATACTCTGGAAAGAAGAGCTTGCTTCTTGCGTTAAAACAGAGTGTGTTTCAGGGATAAGAACTCTGGTCTGTATTTCCCTTCAGAAACGGAGTTAAACCCCAGGATATGTTTTCCTACGAGTAGGAGTTCAATTCTGGTAAGCAAAGTGAATTTTGGTCTCAAATTATTTTTCGCAATTGCACAAAACAAACCGATTCTCACTATTAACTATAGAGCATTTATGTAAGAGGACCTGTGCTTTGTATCACTTTCATAAGCAGAGTTGAACTACATATGGACCATATGAGTAGGAAACACATTTCTTTTTTTCTGGGCATGCTGATGTTTTTTGTTGTATTGGAGACTCTGGAAAGAAGAGCTTACTTCTTGCATTAAAACAGAGTGTATTTCATGGATGAGACCACTGGTCTGAATTTCCCTTCAGAAACGGAGTTAAACCCCATGATAGGGGTCTTCCTACAAGCAAGATTTCATTTCTGGTAAACCAAGTTAATTTTCGGCTCAAATGATTTTCCACAGTTCTAGAACACAACGCGATTATCACTATTAACTAAAGAGCATTGATGTAAGAGGAGCTGTGGTCTGTATCAGTTTCATAAGCAGATTTGAACTACATAGTGTCCATATGAGTAGGAAAAACAGTTCTTTTTTTCTTGTCATGCTCATGGTTCTTGCTGTATTTTAGACTCTGGAAAGAAGAGCTTGCTTCTTGCGTTAAAACAGAGTGTGTTTCAGGGATGAGATCTATGGTCTGAATTTCCCTTCAGAAACGGAGTTAAACCCCATGATCTGTATCTTGCTACAAGGAAGAGTTCATTTCTGGTAAACCCAGTGAATTTTGGGCTCAAATGATTTTTCCCAGTTCACAAACACAACGCTATTCTCACTATTAACTAAAGAGGATTTATGTAAGAGGAGCTGTGGTTTGTATCAATTTCATAAGCAGAGTTGAACTACATATGGTCCATATGAGTAGGAAACACTGTCCATTTTTTCAGGGCATGCTCATGGTTCTTGCTGTATTTTAGACTCTGGAAAGAAGAGCTTGCTTCTTGCGTTAAAACAGAGTTTATTTTATTGATGAGAACACTGGTCTGTATTTCCCTTCAGAAACGGAGTTAAACCCAAGGATCTGTGTCTTCCTACAAGCAAGAGTTCATTTCTGGTAATCCCAGTGAATTTTGGGCTCAAATGATTTTTCTCAGTTCACGAACCCAACACTATTCTCACTATTAACTAAAGAGCCTTTATGTTAGAGGAAGTGTGCTTTGTATCAGTTTCATAAGCAGAGTTGAACTACATATGGTCAGTATGACTAGGAAACACTGTTCTTTTTTCAGGGCATGCTCATTGTTCCTGCTGTAATTTAGACTCTGGAAAGAAGAGCTTGCTTCTTAGTTAAATCAGAGTGTGTTTCTGGTATGCGAAGTCTGGTCTCAAATTCCTTTCAGAAACGGAGTTAAACCCCAGGATCTGTGTCTTCCTACTAGCAAGTGTTCATTTCTGGTAAATCCAGTGAATTTTGGGCTCAAATGATTTTTCGCAGTGCATAAACCCAACGCTATTCTCACTATTACCTACAGAGGATTTATGTAATAGGAGCTGTGGTTTTTATCAGTTTCATAAGCAGAGTTGTACTACATATGGACCGTATGAGTAGGTAACACATTTCTTTTTTCTGGGCATGCTCATGGTTCTTCTTGTATTGGAGACTCTGGAAAGAAGAGCTTACTTCTTGCATTAAAACAGAGTGTATTTCATGGATGAGAACACTGGTCTGAATTTCCCTTCAGAAACGGAGTTAAACCCCATGATCTGTGTCTTCCTACAAGCAAGAGTTCATTTCTGGTAAACCAAGTGAATTTTCGGCTCAAATGATTTTCCACAGTTCTAGAACACAACGCGATTATCACTATTAACTAAAGAGCATTTATGTAAGAGGAGCTGTGGTCTGTATCATTGTCATAAGCAGATTTGAACTACATATGATCCGTACGAGTAGGATACACATTTCTTTTTTTCAGGGCATGCTCATGGTTCTTGCTGTATTTTTGACTCTGGAAAGAATCCTTGCTTCTTGCGTTAAAACAGAGTGTGTTTCAGGGATAAGAACTCTGGTCCGAATTTCCCTTCAGAAACGGAGTTAAACCCCTGGATCTGTGTTTTCCTACAAGCAGAAGTTCATTTCTGGTAAGCAAAGTGAATTTTGGGCTCAAAAGTTTTTACACAGTACACCAACAGAACACGAATCTAACTATTAACTAAAGATCCTTTATGTAAGAGGAGTTGTGGTTTGTATCAGTTTCATAAGAAGAGTTGAACTACATATGGACCGTATGAGTAGGAAACACTGTTCTTTTTTTCAGGGCATGCTCATGCTTCTTGCTGTATTTTAGACTCTGGAAAGAAGAGCTTGCTTCTTGCGTTAAAACAGAGTGTGTTTCAGGGATAAGAACTGTGGTCTGTATTTCCCTTCAGAAACGTAGTTAAACCCCAGGATTTGTTTTCCTACGAGTAGGAGTTCATTTCTGGTAAGCAAAGTGAATTTTGGGATCAAATGAGTTTTCAAAATTCTCCAAACCAAACAGAATGTCACTATTAACTACAGAGCATTTATGTAAGGGCAGCTGTGGTTTTTATCAGTTTCATAAGCAGAGTTGAAATACATATGGACCGTATAAGTAGGAAACACATTTCTTTTTTTCTTGGCATGCTCTTGGTTCTTACTGTATTGGAAACCCTGGAAAGAAGAGGATGGTTCATGCCTTAAAACAGAGTGTGTTTCTGGAATGAGTAATCTGGTCTGAATTTCCATTCAGAAACGGAGGTAAACCCCATGATCTGTGTCTTCGTACACGCAAGAATACATTACTGGTAAACACAGTGAATTTTGGTCTCAAATGATTTTTCGCAGTTCACAAACCCAACGCTATTCTCACTATTAACTAAAGAGGATTTATGTAAGAGGAGCTGTGGTTTGTATCAGTTTCATAAGCATAGTTGAACTACATATGGTCTGTATGAGTAGGGAAGACTGTTTTTTTTTTCAGGGCTTGCTCATGGTTCTTGCTGTATTTTTGACACTGGAAAGAAGTCCTTGCTTCTTGCGTTAAAACAGAGTGTGTTTCAGGGATAAGAACTCTGGTCTGAATTTCCCTTCAGAAACGGAGATAAACCCCAGGATCTGTGTTTTCCTACAAGCAGGAGTTCATTTCTGGTAAGCAAAGTGAATTTTGGGCTCAAAAGTTTTTACACAGTACACCAACAGAACATGATTCTCACTATTAACTAAAGATCCTTTATGTAAGAGAAGCTGTGGTTTGTATCAGTTTCATAAGCAGAGTTGAAATACATATGGACCGTATAAGTAGGAAACACATTTCTTTTTTTCTGGGCATGCTCATGGTTCTTGTTGTATTGGAGACTCTGGAAAGAAGAGCTTACTTCTTGCATTAAAACAGAGTGTATTTCACGGATGAAAACACTGGTCTGAATTTCCCTTCAGAATCGGAGTTAAACCCCATGATCTGTGTCTTCCTACAAGGAAGAGTTCATTTCTGGTAAACCAAGTGAATTTTTGGCTCAAATCATTTTCCACAGTTCTAGAACACAACGCAATTATCACTATTAACTAAAGAGCATTTATGTAAGAGGAGCTGTGGTCTGTATTAGTTTCATAAGCAGATTTGAACTACATATGGTCCGTATGATTAGGAAACACAGTTCTTTTTTTCTTTGAATGCTCATGGTTCTTACTGTATTGGAGACCCTGGAAAGAAGAGGATGATTCAGGCCTTAAAACGGAGTGTGTTTCTGGTATGAGAACTCTGGTCTGAATTTCACTTCGGAGACGGAGTTAAACCCCAAGATCTGGGTCTTCCTATAAGCAAGAGTTCATTTCTGGTAAACCCAGTGAATTTTGGGCTCAAATGATTTTTCACAGTTCACAAACCCAACGCTATTCTCACTATTAACTAAAGAGGATTTATGTAACAGGAGCTGTGGTCTGTATCAGTTTCATAAGCAGAGTTGAACTACATATGGTCCGTATGAGTAGGAAACACTGTTCTTTTTTTCAAGACATGCTCAAGGTTCTTGCTGTATTTTAGACTCTGGAAAGAAGAGCTTGCTTCTTGCATTAAAACAGAGTGTGTTTCAGGGATAAGAACTCTGGTCTGTATTTCCCTTCAGAAACGGAGTTAAACCCCAGGATGTGTTTTCCTACTAGTAGGAGTTCATTTCTGGTAAGCAAAATGAATTTTGGGCTCTAATGATTTTTCGCAATTCTCCAAACCAAACCGATTCTCACTATTAACTACAGAGCATTTATATAAGGGGAGCTGTGGTTTGTATCATGTTCATAAGCAGAGTTGAAACACATGTGGTCTGTATGAGTAGGAACACATTTCTTTTTTTCTGGGCATGCTCCTGGTTCCTGTTTATTGGAGACTCTGGAAAGAAGAGCTTACTTCTTGCACTAAAACAGAGTGTATTTCATGGATGAGAACACTGGTCTGAATTTCCCTTCAGAAACAGAGTTAAACCCACGGATCTGTTTCTTCCTACAAGCAAGAGTTCATTTCTGGTAAACCAAGTGAATTTTTGGCTCAAATGATTTTCCACAGTTCTAGAACACAACGCGATTATCACTATTAACTAAAGATCATTTATGTAAGAGGAGCTGTGGTCTGTATCAGTTTGATAAGCAGAGTAGAACTACATATGGTCCGTATGAGTTGGAAACACTGTTCTTCTTTTCTGGGCATGCTCATGGTTCATGCTGTATTTTAGACTCTGGAAAGAAGAGCTTGCTTCTTGCATTAAAACAGAGTGTGTTTCAGGGATAAGAACTCTGGTCTGTATTTCCCTTCAGAAACGGAGTTAATCCCCAGGATGTGTTTTCCTATGAGTAGGAGTTCATTTCTGGTAAGCAAAGTGAATTTTGGGCTCAAATGATTTTTCACAATTCTCCAAACCAAACCGAATCTCACTATTAACTACAGAGCATTAATGTAAGGGGAGCTGTGGTTTGTATCAGTTTCATAAGCAGAGTTGAACTACATAAGGTCCGTATGAGTAGGAAACACAGTTCTTTTTTTCTTGACATGCTCATGGTTCCTGTTGTATTGGAGACTCTGGAAAGAAGAGCTTACATCTTGCATTAAAACAGAGTGTATTTCATGGATGATAACAGTGGTCTGAATTTGCCTTCAGAAACGGAGTTAAACCCGAGGATCTGTTTCTTCCTACAAGCAAGAGTTCATTTCTGGTAAACCAAGTGAATTTTCGGATCAAATGATTTTCCACAGATCTAGAACACAACGTGATTCTCACTATTAACTTAAGAGCATTTATGTAAGAAGAGCTGTGGTCTGTATCAGTTTCATAAGCAGATTTGAACTACATAGGGTCCGTATGATTAGGAAACACAGTTCTTTTTTTCTTGGCATGCTCATATTTCTTACTCTATTGGAGACCCTGGAAAGAAGAGGATGATTCATGCCTTAAAACAGAGTGTGTTTCTGGTATGAAAACTCTGGTTGAATTTCCCTTCAGAAACGGAGTTAAACCCCATGATCTGTGTCTTCCTTCAAGCAAGAATTCATTTCTGGTAAACCCAGTGAATTTTGGGCTCAAATGATTTTTCACAGTTCACAATCCCAACGCTATTCTCACTATTAACTAAAGAGGATTTATGTAAGAGGAGCTGTGGTTTGTATCAATTTCATAAGCACATTTGAACTACATATGGTCCGTATGAGTAGGAAACACATTTCTTTTTTTCTGGGCATGCTCATGGTTCCTGTTGTATTGGAGACTCTGGAAAGAAGAGCTTACTTCTTGCATTAAAACAGAGTGTATTTCACGGATGAAAACACTGGTCTGAATTTCCCTTCAGAATCGGAGTTAAACCCCATGATCTGTGTCTTCCTACAAGGAAGAGTTCATTTCTGGTAAACCAAGTGATTTTTGGCTCAAATCATTTTCCACAGTTCTAGAACACAACACAATTATCACTATTAACTAAAGAGCATTTATGTAAGAGGAGCTGTGGTGTGTATTAGTTTCATAAGCAGATTTGAACTACATATGGTCCGTATGATTAGGAAACACAGTTCTTTTTTTCTTTGAATGCTCATGGTTCTTACTGTATTGGAGACCCTGGAAAGAAGAGGATGATTCAGGCCTTAAAACAGAGTGTGTTTCTGGTATGAGAACTCTGGTCTGAATTTCACTTCGGAGACGGAGTTAAACCCCAAGATCTGGGTCTTCCTATAAGCAAGAGTTCATTTCTGGTAAACCCAGTGAATTTTGGGCTCAAATGATTTTTCACAGTTCACAAACCCAACGCTATTCTCACTATTAACTAAAGAGGATTTATGTAACAGGAGCTGTGGTCTGTATCAGTTTCATAAGCAGAGTTGAACTACATATGGTCCGTATGAGTAGGAAACACTGTTCTTTTTTTCAAGGCATGCTCATGGTTCTTGCTGTATTTTAGACTCTGGAAAGAAGAGGTTGCTTCTTGCATTAAAACAGAGTGTGTTTCAGGGATAAGAACTCTGGTCTGTATTTCCCTTCAGAAACGGAGTTAAACCCCAGGATGTGTTTTCCTACTAGTAGGAGTTCATTTCTGGTAAGCAAAATGAATTTTGGGCTCTATTGATTTTCGCAATTCTCCAAACCAAACCGATTCTCACTATTAACTACAGAGCATTTATATAAGGGGAGCTGTGGTTTGTATCACGTTCATAAGCAGAGTTGAAACACATGTGGTCTGTATGAGTAGGAACACATTTCTTTTTTTCTGGGCATGCTCCTGGTTCCTGTTTATTGGAGACTCTGGAAAGAAGAGCTTACTTCTTGCAATAAAACAGAGTGTATTTCATGGATGAGAACACTGGTCTGAATTTCCCTTCAGAAACAGAGTTAAACCCACGGATCTGTTTCTTCCTACAAGCAAGAGTTCATTTCTGGTAAACCAAGTGAATTTTTGGCTCAAATGATTTTTCCCAGTTACAAACCCAATGCTCTTCTCACTATTAACTAAAGAGGATTTATGTAAGAGGAGCTGTGGTTTGTATCAATTTCATAAGCAGAGTTGAACTACATATGGTCCCTATGAGTAGGAAACACTGTACAATTTTTCAGGGTATGCTCATGGTTCTTGCTGTATTTTAGACTCTGGAAAGAAGAGCTTGCTTCTTGCGTTAAAACAGAGTGTATTTCATGGATGAGAACACTGGTCTGAATTTCCCTTCAGAAACGGAGTTAAACCCAAGGATCTGTGTCTTCCTACACTCAAGAGTTCATTTCTGGTAAACCTAGTGAATTTTCGGCTCAAATGATTTTCCACAGTTCTAGAACACAACGCGATTATCACTATTAACTAAAGATCATTTATGTAAGAGGAGCTGTGGTCTGTATCAGTTTCATAAAGAGATTTGAACTACATAGGGTCCGTATGAGTAGGAAACACAGTTCTTTTTTTCTTGGCATGCTCATGGTTCTTACTGTATTGGAAACCCTGGAAAGAAGAGGATGATTCATGTCTTAAAACAGAGTGTGTTTCTGGTATGAGGACTCTGGTCTGAATTTCCCTTCAGAAACAGAGGTAAACCCCATGATCTGTGTCTTGCTACAAGCAAGAGTACATTTCTGGTAAATCCAGTGAATTTTGGGTTCAAATGATTTTTCTCAGTTCACGAACCCAACACTATTCTCACTATTAACTAAAGAGTATTTATGTTAGAGGAAGTGTGCTTTGTATCAGTTTCATAAGCAGAGTTGAACTACATATGGTCCCTATGACTAGGAAACACTGTTCTTTTTTTCAGGGCATGTTCAAGGTTCTTGCTGTATTTTAGACTCCGGAAAGAAGAGCTTGCTTCTTAGTTAAAACAGAGTGTGTTTCAGGGATAAGAACTCTGGTCTGTATTTCCCTTCAGAAACGGAGTTAAACCCCAGGATGTGTTTTCCTACAAGTAGGAGTTCATTTCTGGTAAGCAAAGTGAATTTCGGGATCAAATGAATTTTTGCAATTCTCCAAACCAAACCGAATCTCACTACTAACTACAGAGCATTTATGTAAGGGGAGCTGTGGTTTGTATCAGTTTCATAAGCAGAGTTGAACTATATATGGTCCGTATGAGTAGGAAACACATTTCTTTTTTTCTTGGCATGCTCATGGTTCCTGTTGTATTGGAGACTCTGGAAAGAAAAGTGTACTTCTTGCATTAAAACAGAGTGTATTTCATGGATGAGAACACTGGTCGGAATTTCCCTTCAGAAACAGAGTTAAACCCCTGGATCTGTGTCTTCCTACAAGCAAGAGTTCATTTCTGGTAAACCAAGTGTATTTTCGGCTGAAATGATTTCCACAGTTCTAGAACACAACACAATTATTACTATTAACTAATGAGCATTTATGTGAGAGGAGCTGTGGTCTGTATCAGTTTCATAAGCAGAGTAGAACTACATATGGTCCGTATGAGTAGGAAACACTGTTCTTTTTTTCAGGGCATGCTCATGGTTCTTGCTGTATTTTAGACTCTGGAAAGAAGAGCTTGCTTCTTGCATTAAAACAGAGTGTATTTCATGGATGAGACCACTGGTCTGAATTTCGCTTCAGAAACGTAGTTAATCCCCAGGATGTATTTTTCGACGAGTAGGAGTTCATTTCTGGTAAGCAAAGTGAATTTTGGGCTCTAATGATTTTTCACAATTCTCCAAACCAAACCGATTCTCACTATTAACTACAGAGCATTTATGTAAGGGGAGCTGTGGTTTGTATCACGTTCATAAGCAGAGTTGAAATACATATGGTCTGTATGAGTAGGAAACACATTTCTTTTTTTCTGGGCATGCTCATGGTTCCTGTTGTATTGGAGACTCTGGAAAGAAGAGCTTACTTCTTGCATTAAAACAGAGTGTATTTCATGGATGAGAACACTGGTCTCAATTTCCCTTCAGAAACGGAGTTAAACCCCATGATCTGTGTCTTCCTACAAGCAAGAGTTCATTTCTGTTAAACTAAGTTTATTTTCGGCTCAAATGATTTTCCACAGTTCTAGAACACAACACGATTATCACTATTAACTAAAGATCATTTATGTAAGAGGAGCTGTGGTCTGTATCAGTTTCATAAGCAGAGTAGAACTACATAAGGTCCGTATGAGTAGGAAACACTGTTCTTTTTTTCAGGGCATGCTCATGGTTCTTGCTGTAATTTAGACTCTGGAAGGAAGAGCTTGCTTCTTGCGTTAATACAGAGTGTGTTTCAGGGATAAGAACTTTGGTCTGTATTTACCTTCAGAAACGGAGTTAAACCCCAGGATGTGTTTTCCTATGATAGGAGTTCATTTCTGGTAAGCAAAGTGAATTTTGGGCTCTAATGATTTTTCGCAATTCTCCAAACCAAACCGATTCTCACTATTAACTACAGAGCATTTATGTAAGGGGAGCTTTGTTTTGTATCAGTTTCATAAGAAGATTTGAACTACATATGGTCCGTATGAGTAGGAAAAACAGTTCTTTTTTTCTTGGCATGCTCATGTTTCTTACTATATTGGAGACCCTGGAAAGAAGAGGATGATTCATGCCTTAAAACAGAGTGTGTTTCTGGTATGAGATCTCTGGTTGAATTTCCCTTCAGAAACGGAGTTAAACCCCAAGATCTGTGTCTTCATTCAAGCAAGAGTACATTTCTGGTAAACCCAGTGAATTTTGGGCTCAAATGATTTTTCGCAGTTCACAAACCCAACGCTATTCTCACTATTAACTAAAGAGGATTTATGTAAGAGGAGCTGTGGTTTGCATCAGTTTCATAAGCAGAGTTGAACTACATATGGTCCGTATGAATAGGAAACACTGTTCTTTTTTTCAGGGCATGCTCATGGTTCTTGCTGTATTTTAGACTCTGGAAAAAAGAGATTGCTTCTTGTGTTAAAACAGAGTGTGTTTCAGGGATAAGAACTCTGGTCTGTATTTCCCTTCAGAAACGTAGTTAAACCCCAGGATGTATTATCCTACGAGAGGAGTTCATTTCTGGTAAGCAAAGTGAATTTTGGGCTCAAATGTTTTTACACAGTACACCAACAGAACAGGATTCTCACTATTAACTAAGATCCTTTATGTAAGAGAAGCTGTGGTTTGTATCAGTTTCATAAGCAGAGTTGAAATACATATGGACCGTATAAGTAGGAAACACATTTCTTTTTTTCTGGGCATGCTCATGGTTCTTGTTGTATTGGAGACTCTGGAAAGAAGAGCTTACTTCTTGCATTAAAACAGAGTGTATTTCACGGATGAAAACACTGGTCTGAATTTCCCTTCAGAATCGGAGTTAAACCCCATGATCTGTGTCTTCCTACAAGGAAGAGTTCATTTCTGGAAAACCAAGTGAATATTTGGCTCAAATCATTTTCCACAGTTCTAGAACACAACGGGATTATCACTATTAACTAAAGAGCATTTATGTAAGAGGAGCTGTGGTGTGTATTAGTTTCATAAGCAGATTTGAACTACATATGGTCCGTATGATTAGGAAACACAGTTCTTTTTTTCTTTGAATGCTCATGGTTCTTACTGTATTGGAGACCCTGGAAAGAAGAGGATGATTCATGCCTTAAAATAGAGTGTATTTCTGGTATGAGAACTCTGGTCTGAATTTCACTTCGGAGACGGAGTTAAACCCCATGATCTGGGTCTTCCTACAAGCAAGAGTTCATTTCTGGCAAACCCAGTGAATTTTGGGCTCAAATGATTTTTCGCAGTTCACAAACCCAACGCTATTCTCACCATTAACTAAAGAGGATTTATGTAAGAGGAGCTGTGGTTTGTATCAGTTTCATAAGCAGAGTTGAACTACATATGGTCCGTATAAGTAGGAAACACAGTTCTTTTTTTCAGGGCATGCTCATGGTTCTTGCGGTATTTGAGACACTGGAAAGAAGAGCTTGCTTCCTGCTTTAAAACAGGGTGTGTTTCATGGATGAGAACCCTGGTCTTAATTTCCCTTCACAAACGGTGTTGAACACCATGATCTGTGTCTTCCTACCAGCAAGAGTTCATTTCTGGTAAACCAAGTGAATTTATGGCTCAAATGATTTTACACAGTTCTAGGACCCAACGTGATTATCACTATTAACTAAAGAGCATTTATGTAAGAGGAGCTGTGGTCTGTATCATTTCATAAGCAGAGTTGAACTACATATGGTCCGTATGAGAAGGAAACAGAGTTCTTTTTTTCTGGACATGCTCATGGTTCTTACTGTATTGGAGACGCTGGAAGGAAGAGGATGATTCTTGCCTTAAAACAGAGTGTTTTTCAGGGTTGAGAATTCTGGTCTCAATTTGCCTTCAGAGATGGAGTTAAACCCCAGGATCTCTGTCTTCCTACAAGCAAGAGTTCATATCAGGTAAACCCAGTGAATTTTGGGCTCAAATGATATTTCGAAGTTCATGAACCCAACGCGATTCTCACTATTACCTAAAGAGCATTTATGTAAGGGGAGCTGTGATTTGGATCAGTTTCATAAGAAGAGTAAAACTACATATGGTCTGTATCAGTAGGAAACACAGTTCTTTTTTTCAGGGCATGCTCATGGTTCTTGCTGTATTGGAACACACTAGAAAGAAGAGCTTGCTTCTTGCTTTAAAACAAAGTGTGTTTCATGGATGAGAACTCTGCTCTGAATTTCCCTTCACAAACAGAGTTAAACCCCATGATATGTGTCTTCCTACCAGCAACAGTTCATTTCTGGAAAACCAAGTGAATTTTAGGCTCAAATGACTTTACACAGTTCTAGAACCCAACGCGATTATCACTATTAACTAAAGAGCATTTATGTAACAGGAGCTGTGGTCTGCATCATTTCATAAGCAGATTTGAACTACATATAGTCCCTAATGAGTAGGAAACACAGTTCTTTTTTTCCGGGCATGCTCATGGTTCTTACTGTATTGGAGAGGCTGGAAAGAAGAGGATGATTCTTGCCTTAAAACAGAGTGTTTTTCAGGGATGAGAACTCAGGTCTGAAATTCCCTTCAGAAATGGAGTTAAACCCCAAGATCTGTGTCTTCCTACAAGCAAGAGTTCATTTCAGGTAAACCCA
This sequence comes from Onychomys leucogaster, assembly GCA_949786385.1. Lineage (NCBI taxonomy): Eukaryota > Metazoa > Chordata > Mammalia > Rodentia > Cricetidae > Onychomys > Onychomys leucogaster. The sequence continues at coordinate 98,605 of CATKUP010000044.1, forward strand.
GTGAATTTTGGGCTCAAAAGATTTTTTGCAGTTCTCAAACCCAACGCGGTTCTCACTATTAACTCAAGAGCATTTATGTAACAGGAGGTGTGGTTTGTATCAGTTTCAGAGGCAGAGTTGAACTACATATGGTCCGAATGAGTAGGAAACACAGTTCTTTTTTTCCGGGCATGTTCATGGTCTTGCTGTATTGGAGACGCTTGAAAGAAGAGGAAGATTCTTGCCTTAAAACAGAGTGCTTTTCAGGGTTGAGAATTCTGGTCTGAATTTGCCTTCAGAGACTGAGTTAAACCCCAGGATCTGTGTCTTCCTAGAAGTAAGAGTTCATTTCATGTAAAACCAGTGAATTTTGGGCTCAAATGATTTTTTGCAGTTCACGAACCCAAAGTGATTCTCACTATTAACTAAAGAGCATTTATGTAAGAGGAGCTGTGATTTGTATCAGTTTCATAAGCAGAGTTGAAATACATATGGTCCTTATGAGTAGGAAACACAGTTCTTTTTTTCCGGGCAAGCTCTTGGTTCTTGCTGTATTGGAGACGCTGGAAAGATGCGCTTGCTTCTTGTTTTAAAACAGGGTGTGTTTCATGGATGATAACTCTGGTCTGAATTTTCCTTCACAAACGGAGTTGAACATCATGATCTGTGTCTTCCTACCAGTAAGAGTTCATTTCTGGTAAACCAAGTGAATTTTGGGCTCAAATGAATTTACACAGTTCTAGAACCCAACGCGATTATCACTATTAACTAAAGAGCATTTATGTAAGAGGAGCTGTGGTCTTTATCATTACATAAGCAGAGTTGAACTGCATATGGTCCGTATGAGTAGGAAACACAGTTCTTTTTTGCAGGGCATGCCCGTGTTTCTTGCTGTATTGGAGACACTGGGAAGAAGAGGTTGCTTCTTGCTTTAAAACAGGGTGTGTTTCATGGATGATAACTCTGGTCTGAATTTTCCTTCACTAATGGAGTTGAACACCATGATCTGTGTCTTCCTACCAGCAAGAGTTCATTTCTGGTAAACCAAGTGAATTTTTGGCTCAAATGACTGTACATAGATCTAGATCCCAAAGCGATTATCACTATTAACAAAAGAGCATTTATGTTACAGGAGCTGTGGTCTGTACATTTCATAAGCAGAGATGAACTACATATGATCAGTATGAGTAGGAAACACAGTTCTTTTTTTCTGGACATGCTCATGGTTCTTACTGTATTGGAGAGGCTGGAAAGAAGAGGATGATTCTTGCCTTAAAACAGAGTGTTTTTCAGGGATGAGAACTCTGGCCTAATTTGCCTTCAGAGATGGAGTTAAACCCCAGGATCTCTGTCTTCCTACAAGCAAGAGTTCATTTCAGGTAAACCCCGTGAATTTTGGGCTCAAATGATTTTTCGCAGTTCTTGAACCCAACACGATTCTCACTATTAACTCAAGAGCATTTATGTAAGAGGAGGTGTTCTTTGTATCAGTTTCATAAGCAGAGTTGAAATACATATGGTCTGTATGAGTAGGAAACACAGTTCTTTTTTTCAGGGCATGCTCATGGTTCTTGCTGTATTTGAGACACTGGAAAGAAGAGCTTGCTTCCTACTTTAAAACAGGGTGTGTTTCATGGATGAGAACCCTGGTCTGAATTTCCCTTCACTAACGGAGTTAAACCCCATGATCTGGGTATTCCTACCAGCAAGAGTTCATTTTTGGTAAACCAAGTGAATTTTTGGCTCAAATGACTTTACACAGTTCTAGAACCCAACGCGATTATCACTATCAACTAAAGAGCATTTATGTAACAGGAGCAGTGGTCTGTATCATTTCATAAGCAGATTTGAATTACATATAGTCCGTATGAGTAGGAAACACAGTTCTTTTTTTCTGGGCATGCTCATGGTTCTTACTGTATTGGACAGGCTGGAAAGAAGAGGATGATTCTTGCCTTAATACAGAGTGTTCTTCAGGGATGAGAACTCTGGTCTGCATTTCGCTTCATAAACGGATTTAAACCCCAGGATCTGTGTCTTCCTACAAGCAAGAGTTCATTTCAGGAAAACACAGTGAATTTTGGGCTCAAATGATTTTTTGCAGTTCATGATCCCAACGCGATTCTCACTATTAAGTAAAGAGCATTTATGTAAGAGAAGCTGTGATTTGTATCACTTTCATAAGCAGAGTTGAACTACATATGGTCCGTATGATTAGGAAACACAGTTCTTTTTTTCTGGGCATGCTCATGGTTCTTACTGAATTGGAGACGCTGGAAAGAAGAGGATGATTCTTGCCTTAATACAGAGTGTATTTCACGGATGAGAACTCTGGTCTGAATTTCCCTTCAGAAACGGAGTTAAACCCCAGGATCTGTGTCTTCCTACAAGCAAGAGTTCATTTCTGGTAAACCCAGTGAATTTTGGGCTCAAATGATTTCTCGCAGTTCACGAAACTAACGGGATTCTCACTATTTACTAAAAAGCACTTATGTAAGAGGAGCTGTGGTTTGTATCTGTTTCATAAGCAGAGTTGAACTACATATGGTCAGTATGAGTAGGAAACACATTTCTTTTTTTCAGAGAATGCTCATGGTTCTTGCTGTATTTGACATGCTGGAAAGAAGAGCTTGCTTCCTGCTTTAAAACAGGGTGTGTTTCATGGATGAGAACTCTGGTCTGAATTTCCCTTCACTAACGGAGTTAAACCCCATGATCTGTGTCTTCCTACCAGCAAGAGTTCATTTCTGGTAAACCAAGTGAATTTTTGGCTCAAATGACTTTACACAGTTCTAGAACCCAACGCGATTATCACTATTAACTAAAGAGCATTTATGTAACAGGAGCTGTGGTCTGTATCATTTCATAAGCAGAGTTGAACTACATATGGTCGGTATTAGTAGGAAACACAGATCTTCTTTTCAGGGCATTCTCATGGTTCTTGCTGTATTTTAGACTCTGGAAAGAAGAGCTTGCTTCTTGGGTTAAAACAGAGTGTGTTTCAGGGATGAGAACTCTGGTCTGAATTTCCCTTCAGAAACGGAATAAACCCCAGGATCTGTGTCTTCCTACAAGACAGAGTTCATTTCTGGTTAACCCAGTGAATTTTGGGCTCAAATGATTTTTCGCAGTTCACGAACCCAACACGATTCTCACTATTAACTCAAGAGCATTTATATAAGAGGAGGTGTTCTTTGTATCAGTTTCATAAGCAGAGTTGAAATACATATGGTCTGTATGAGTAGGAAACACAGTTCTTTTTTTCAGGGCATGTTCATGGTCTTGCTGTATTGGAGACGCTTGAAAGAAGAGGAAGATTCTTGCCTTAAAACAGAGTGCTTTTCAGGGTTGAGAATTCTGGTCTGAATTTGCCTTCAGAGACTGAGTTAAACCCCAGGATCTGTGTCTTCCTAGAAGTAAGAGTTCATTTCAGGTAAAACCAGTGAATTTTGGGCTCAAATGATTTTTTGCAGTTCACGAACCCAAAGTGATTCTCACTATTAACTAAAGAGCATTTATGTAAGAGGAGCTGTGATTTGTATCAGTTTCATAAGCAGAGTTGAAATACATATGGTCCTTATGAGTAGGAAACACAGTTCTTTTTTTCCGGGCAAGCTCTTTGTTCTTGCTGTATTGGAGACGCTGGAAAGATGCGCTTGCTTCTTGTTTTAAAACAGGGTGTGTTTCATGGATGATAACTCTGGTCTGAATTTTCCTTCACAAACGGAGTTGAACATCATGATCTGTGTCTTCCTACCAGTAAGAGTTCATTTCTGGTAAACCAAGTGAATTTTGGGCTCAAATGAATTTACACAGTTCTAGAACCCAACGTGATTATCACTATTAACTAAAGAGCATTTATGTAAGAGGAGCTGTGGTCTTTATCATTACATAAGCAGAGTTGAACTGCATATGGTCCGTATGAGTAGGAAACACAGTTCTTTTTTGCAGGGCATGCCCGTGTTTCTTGCTGTATTGGAGACACTGGGAAGAAGAGGTTGCTTCTTGCTTTAAAACAGGGTGTGTTTCATGGATGATAACTCTGGTCTGAATTTTCCTTCACTAATGGAGTTGAACACCATGATCTGTGTCTTCCTACCAGCAAGAGTTCATTTCTGGTAAACCAAGTGAATTTTTGGCTCAAATGACTGTACATAGATCTAGATCCCAAAGCGATTATCACTATTAACGAAAGAGCATTTATGTTACAGGAGCTGTGGTCTGTACATTTCATAAGCAGAGATGAACTACATATGATCAGTATGAGTAGGAAACACAGTTCTTTTTTTCTGGACATGCTCATGGTTCTTACTTTATTGGAGAGGCTGGAAAGAAGAGGATGATTCTTGCCTTAAAACAGAGTGTTTTTCAGGGATGAGAACTCTGGCCTAATTTGCCTTCAGAGATGGAGTTAAACCCCAGGATCTCTGTCTTCCTACAAGCAAGAGTTCATTTCAGGTAAACCCCGTGAATTTTGGGCTCAAATGATTTTTCGCAGTTCTTGAACCCAACACGATTCTCACTATTAACTCAAGAGCATTTATGTAAGAGGAGGTGTTCTTTGTATCAGTTTCATAAGCAGAGTTGAAATACATATTGTCTGTATGAGTAGGAAACACAGTTCTTTTTTTCAGGGAATGTCATGGTTCTTGCTGTATTTGAGACACTGGAAAGAAGAGCTTGCTTCCTACTTTAAAACAGGGTGTGTTTCATGGATGAGAACCCTGGTCTGAATTTCCCTTCACTAACGGAGTTAAACCCCATGATCTGGGTATTCCTACCAGCAAGAGTTCATTTTTGGTTAACCAAGTGAATTTTTGGCTCAAATGACTTTACACAGTTCTAGAACCCAACGCGATTATCACTATCAACTAAAGAGCATTTATGTAACAGGAGCTGTGGTCTGCATCATTTCATAAGCAGATTTGAATTACATATAGTCCGTATGAGTAGGAAACACAGTTCTTTTTTTCTGGGCATGCTCATGGTTCTTACTGTATTGGACAGGCTGGAAAGAAGAGGATGATTCTTGCCTTAATACAGAGTGTTCTTCAGGGATGAGAACTCTGGTCTGCATTTCGCTTCATAAACGGATTTAAACCCCAGGATCTGTGTCTTCCTACAAGCAAGAGTTCATTTCAGGAAAACACAGTGAATTTTGGGCTCAAATGATTTTTTGCAGTTCATGAACCCAACGCGATTCTCACTATTAAGTAAAGAGCATTTATGTAAGAGAAGCTGTGATTTGTATCACTTTCCTAAGCAGAGTTGAACTACATATGGTCCGTATGAGTAGGAAACACAGTTCTTTTTTTCTGGGCATGCTCATGGTTCTTACTGAATTGGAGACGCTGGAAAGAAGAGGATGATTCTTGCCTTAATACAGAGTGTATTTCACGGATGAGAACTCTGGTCTGAATTTCCCTTCAGAAACGGAGTTAAACCCCAGGATCTGTGTCTTCCTACAAGCAAGAGTTTATTTCTGGTAAACCCAGTGAATTTTGGGCTCAAATGATTTCTCGCAGTTCACGAAACTAACGGGATTCTCACTATTTACTAAAAAGCACTTATGTAAGAGGAGCTGTGGTTTGTATCTGTTTCATAAGCAGAGTTGAACTACATATGGTCAGTATGAGTAGGAAACACATTTCTTTTTTTCAGAGAATGCTCATGGTTCTTGCTGTATTTGACATGCTGGAAAGAAGAGCTTGCTTCCTGCTTTAAAACAGGGTGTGTTTCATGGATGAGAACTCTGGTCTGAATTTCCCTTCACTAACGGAGTTAAACCCCATGATCTGTGTCTTCCTACCAGCAAGAGTTCATTTCTGGTAAACCAAGTGAATTTTTGGCTCAAATGACTTTACACAGTTCTAGAACCCAACGCGATTATCACTATTAACTAAAGAGCATTTATGTAACAGGAGCTGTGGTCTGTATCATTTCATAAGCAGAGTTGAACTACATATGGTCGGTATTAGTAGGAAACACAGATCTTCTTTTCAGGGCATTCTCATGGTTCTTGCTGTATTTTAGACTCTGGAAAGAAGAGCTTGCTTCTTGGGTTAAAACAGAGTGTGTTTCAGGGATGAGAACTCTGGTCTGAATTTCCCTTCAGAAACGGAATAAACCCCAGGATCTGTGTCTTCCTACAAGACAGAGTTCATTTCTGGTTAACCCAGTGAATTTTGGGCTCAAATGATTTTTCGCAGTTCACGAACCCAACACGATTCTCACTATTAACTCAAGAGCATTTATATAAGAGGAGGTGTTCTTTGTATCAGTTTCATAAGCAGAGTTGAAATACATATGGTCTGTATGAGTAGGAAACACAGTTCTTTTTTTCAGAGAATGCTCATGGTTCTTGCTGTATTTGACATGCTGGAAAGAAGAGCTTGCTTCCTGCTTTAAAACAGGGTGTGTTTCATGGATGAGAAGCCTGGTCTGAATTACCCTTCACTAACGGAGTTAAACCCCATGATCTGGGTCTTCCTACCAGCAAGAGTTCATTTTTGGTAAACCAAGTGAATTTTTGGCTCAAATGACTTTACACAGTTCTAGAACCCAACGCGATTATCACTATCAACTAAAGAGCATTTATGTAACAGGAGCTGTGGTCTGTATCATTTCATAAGCAGATTTGAATTACATATAGTCCGTATGAGTAGGAAACACAGTTCTTTTTTTCTGGGCATGCTCATGGTTCTTACTGTATTGGACAGGCTGGAAAGAAGAGGATGATTCTTGCCTTAATACAGAGTGTTCTTCAGGGATGAGAACTCTGGTCTGCATTTCGCTTCATAAACGGATTTAAACCCCAGGATCTGTGTCTTCCTACAAGCAAGAGTTCATTTCTGGTAAACCCAGTGAATTTTGGGCTCAAATGATTTCTCCCAGTTCACGAAACTAACGGGATTCTCACTATTTACTAAAAAGCACTTATGTAAGAGGAGCTGTGGTTTGTATCTGTTTCATAAGCAGAGTTGAACTACATATGGTCCGTATGAGTAGGAAACACAGTTCTTTTTTTCAGAGCATGCTCATGGTTCTTGCTGTACTGGACATGCTGGAAAGAAGAGCTTGCTTCCTGCTTTAAAACAGGGTGTGTTTCATGGATGAGAACTCTGGTCTGAATTTCCCTTCACTAACGGAGTTAAACCCCATGATCTGTGTCTTCCTAACAGCAAGAGTTCATTTCTGGTAAACCAAGTGAATTTTTGGCTCAAATGACTTTACACAGTTCTAGAACCCAACGCGATTATCACTATTAACTAAAGAGCATTTATGTAACAGGAGCTGTGGTCTGTATCATTTCATAAGCAGAGTTGAACTACATATGGTCGGTATTAGTAGGAAACACAGATCTTCTTTTCAGGGCATTCTCATGGTTCTTGCTGTATTTTAGACTCTGGAAAGAAGAGCTTGCTTCTTGGGTTAAAACAGAGTGTGTTTCAGGGATGAGAACTCTGGTCTGAATTTCCCTTCAGAAACGGAATAAACCCCAGGATCTGTGTCTTCCTACAAGAAAGAGTTCATTTCTGGTTAACCCAGTGAATTTTGGGCTCAAATGATTTTTCGCAGTTCACGAACCCAACACGATTCTCACTATTAACTCAAGAGCATTTATATAAGAGGAGGTGTTCTTTGTATCAGTTTCATAAGCAGAGTTGAAATACATATGGTCTGTATGAGTAGGAAACACAGTTCTTTTTTTCAGGGCATGCTCATGGTACTTGCGGTATTTGAGACACTGGAAAGAAGAGCTTGCTTCCTGCTTTAAAACAGGGTGTGTTTCATGGATGAGAACCCTGGTCTGAATTTCCCTTCACAAACAGTGTTGAACACCATGATCTGTGTCTTCCTACCAGCAAGAGTTCATTTCTGGTAAACCAAGTGAATTTTTGGCTCAAATGATTTTACACAGTTCTAGAACCCAACGTGATTATCACTATTAACTAAAGAGCATTTATGTAAGAGTAGCTGTGGTCTGTATCATTTCATAAGCAGAGTTGAACTACATATGGTCCGTATGAGAAGGAAACAGAGTTTTTTTTTTCTGGACATGCTCATGGTTCTTACTGTATTGGAGACGCTGGAAGGAAGAGGATGATTCTTGCCTTAAAACAGAGTGTTTTTCAGGGTTGAGTATTCTGGTCTCAATTTGCCTTCAGAGATGGAGTTAAACCCCAGGATCTCTGTCTTCCTACAAGCAAGAGTTCATATCAGGTAAACCCAGTGAATTTTGGGCTCAAATGATATTTTGAAGTTCATGAACCCAACGCGATTCTCACTATTACCTAAAGAGCATTTATGTAAGGGGAGCTGTGATTTGGATCAGTTTCATAAGAAGAGTAAAACTACATATGGTCTGTATCAGGAGGAAACACAGTTCTTTTTTTCAGGGCATGCTCATGGTTCTTGCTGTATTGGAACACACTAAAAAGAAGAGCTTGCTTCTTGCTTTAAAACAAAGTGTGTTTTATGGATGAGAACTCTGCTCTGAATTTCCCTTCACAAACAGAGTTAAACCCCATGATATGTGTCTTCCTACCAGCAACAGTTCATTTCTGGAAAACCAAGTGAATTTTAGGCTCAAATGACTTTACACAGTTCTAGAACCCAACGCGATTATCACTATTAACTAAAGAGCATTTATGTAACAGGAGCTGTGGTCTGCATCATTTCATAAGCAGATTTGAACTACATATAGTCCCTAATGAGTAGGAAACACAGTTCTTTTTTTCCGGGCATGCTCATGGTTCTTACTGTATTGGAGAGGCTGGAAAGAAGAGGATGATTCTTGCCTTATAACAGAGTGTTTTTCAGGGATGAGAACTCAGGTCTGAAATTCCCTTCAGAAATGGAGTTAAACCCCAAGATCTGTGTCTTCCTACAAGCAAGAGTTCATTTCAGGTAAACCCAGTGAATTTTGAGCTCAAAAGATTTTTTGCAGTTCTCGAACCCAACGCGGTTCTCACTATTAACTCAAGAGCATTTATGTAACAGGAGGTGTGGTTTGTATCAGTTTCAGAGGCAGAGTTGAACTACATATGGTCCGAATGAGTAGGAAACATAGTTCTTTTTTTCCGGGCATGTTCATGGTCTTGCTGTATTGGAGACGCTTGAAAGAAGAGGATGATTCTTGCCTTAAAACAGAGTGCTTTTCAGGGTTGAGAATTCTGGTCTGAATTTGCCTTCGGAGACTGAGTTAAACCCCAGGATCTGTGTCTTCCTAGAATTAAGAGTTCATTTCAGGTAAAGCCAGTGAATTTTGGGCTCAAATGATTTTTTGCAGTTCACGAACCCAAAGTGATTCTCACTATTAACTAAAGAGCATTTATGTAAGAGGAGCTGTGATTTGTTTCAGTTTCATAAGCAGAGTTGAAATACATATGGTCCGTATGAGTAGGAAACACAGTTCTTTTTTTCCGGGCAAGCTCTTGGTTCTTGCTGTATTGGAGACGCTGGAAAGATGCGCTTGCTTCTTGTTTTAAAACAGGGTGTGTTTCATGGATGATAACTCTGGTCTGAATTTTCCTTCACAAGCGGAGTTGAACACCATGATCTGTGTCTTCCTACCAGTAAGAGTTCATTTCTGGTAAACCAAGTGAATTTTGGGCTCAAATGAATTTACACAGTTCTAGAACCCAACGCGATTATCACTATTAACTAAAGAGCATTTATGTAAGAGGAGCTGTGGTCTTTATCATTTCATAAGCAGAGTTGAACTGCATATGGTCCGTATGAGTAGGAAACACGGTCCTTTTTTGCAGGGCATGCTCGTGTTTCTTGCTGTATTGGAGACACTGGAAAGAAGAGGTTGCTTCTTGCTTTAAAACAGGGTGTGTTTCATGGATGATAACTCTGGTCTGAATTTTTCTTCACTAATGGAGTTGAACACCATGATCTGTGTCTTCCTACCAGCAAGAGTTCATTTCTGGTAAACCAAGTGAATTTTTGGCTCAAATGACTGTACATAGCTCTAGATCCCAAAGCGATTATCACTATTAACTAAAGAGCATTTATGTAACAGGAGCTGTGGTCTGTATCATTTCATAAGCATTCTTGAACTACATATGATCCGTATGAGTAGGAAACACAGTTCATTTTTTCTGGCCATGCTCATGGTTCTTACTGTATTGGAGAGGCTGGAAAGAAGAGGATGATTCTTGCCTTAAAACAGAGTGTTTTTCAGGGATGAGAACTCTAGCCTAATTTGCCTTCAGAGATGAAGTTAAATCCCAGGATCTCTGTCTTCCTACAAGCAAGAGTTCATATCAGGTAAACCCCGTGAATTTTGGGCTAAAATGATTTTTCGCAGTTCACGAACCCAATGCGATTCTCACTATTAACTCAAGAGCATTTATGTAAGGGGAGCTGTGATTTGGATCAGTTTCATAAGAAGAGTAAAACTACATATGGTCTGTATCAGGAGGAAACCCAGTTCTTTTTTTCAGGGCATGCTCATGGTTCTTGCTGAATTGGAACACACTAGAAAGAAGAGCTTGCTTCCTGCTTTAAAACAGGGTGTGTTTCATGGATGAGAACTCTGTTCTGAATTTCCCTTCACTAACGGAGTTAAACCCCATGATCTGTGTCCTCCTACCTGCAAGAGTTCATTTCTGGTAAACCAAGTGAATTTTTGGCTCAAATGACTTTACACAGTTCTAGAACCCAACGTGATTATCACTATTAACTAAAGAGCATTTATGTAACAGGAGCTGTGGTCTGTATCATTTCATAAGCAGAGTTGAACTAAATATGGTCCGTATGAGTAGGAAACACAGTTCATTTTTTCTGGCCATGCTCATGGTTCTTACTGTATTGGAGACTCTGGAAAGAAGAGGATGGTTCTTGCCTTAATACAGAGTGTTTTTCAGGGTTGAGTATTCTGGTCTCAATTTGCCTTCAGAGATGGAGTTAAACCCCAGGATCTCTGTCTTCCTACAAGCAAGAGTTCATATCAGGTAAACCCAGTGAATTTTGGGCTCAAATGATATTTCTAAGTTCATGAACCCAATGCGATTCTCACTATTAACTAAAGAGCATTTATGTAAGGGGAGCTGTGATTTGGATCAGTTTCATAAGAAGAGTAAAACTACATATGGTCTGTATCAGGAGGAAACACAGTTCTTTTTTTCAGGGCATGCTCATGGTTCTTGCTGTATTGGAACACACTAGAAAGAAGAGCTTGCTTCTTGCTTTAAAACAAAGTGTTTTTCATGGATGACAACTCTGCTCTGAATTTCCCTTCACAAACAGAGTTAAACCCAATGATATGTGTCTTCCTACCAGCAAGAGTTCATTTCTGGAAAACCATGTGAATTTTAGGCTCAAATGACTTTACACAGTTCTAGAACCCAACGCGATTATCACTATTAACTAAAGAGCATTTATGTAACAGGAGCTGTGGTCTGCATCATTTCATAAGCAGATTTGAACTACATATAGTCTGTATGAGTAGGAAACACAGTTCTTTTTTTCTGGACATGCTCATGGTTCTTACTGTATTGGAGAGGCCGGAAGGAAGAGGATGATTATTGCCTTAAAACAGAGTGTTTTTCAGGGATGAGAACTCTGGCCCAATTTGCGTTCAGAGATGGAGTTAAACCCCAGTATCTCTGTCTTCCTACAAGCAAGAGTTAATTTCAGGAAAACCCCGTGAATTTTGGGCTCAAATGATTTTTCGCAGTTCACGAACCCAACACGATTCTCACTATTAACTCAAGAGCATTTATGTAAGAGGAGGTGTTCTTTGTATCAGTTTCATAAGCAGAGTTGAAATACCTATGGTCTGTATGAGTAGGAAACACAGTTCTTTTTTTCAGGGCATGCTCATGGTTCTTGCTGTATTTGAGACACTGGAAAGAAGAGCTTGCTTCCTGCTTTAAAACAGGGTGTGTTTCATGGATGAGAACTCTGCTCTGAATTTCCCTTCACAAACAGTGTTAAACCCCATGATATGTGTCTTCCTACCAGCAACAGTTCATTTCTGGAAAACCAAGTGAATTTTAGGCTCAAATGACTTTACACAGTTCTAGAACCCAACGTGATTATCACTATTAACTAAAGAGCATTTATGTAACAGGAGCTGTGGTCTGCATCATTTCATAAGCAGATTTGAACTACATATAGTCCCTAATGAGTAGGAAACACAGTTCTTTTTTTCCGGGCATGCTCATGGTTCTTACTGTATTGGAGAGGCTGGAAAGAAGAGGATGATTCTTGCCTTATAACAGAGTGTTTTTCAGGGATGAGAACTCAGGTCTGAAATTCCCTTCAGAAATGGAGTTAAACCCCAAGATCTGTGTCTTCCTACAAGCAAGAGTTCATTTCAGGTAAACCCAGTGAATTTTGAGCTCAAAAGATTTTTTGCAGTTCTCGAACCCAACGCGGTTCTCACTATTAACTCAAGAGCATTTATGTAACAGGAGGTGTGGTTTGTATCAGTTTCAGAGGCAGAGTTGAACTACATATGGTCCGAATGAGTAGGAAACATAGTTCTTTTTTTCCGGGCATGTTCATGGTCTTGCTGTATTGGAGACGCTTGAAAGAAGAGGATGATTCTTGCCTTAAAACAGAGTGCTTTTCAGGGTTGAGAATTCTGGTCTGAATTTGCCTTCGGAGACTGAGTTAAACCCCAGGATCTGTGTCTTCCTAGAATTAAGAGTTCATTTCAGGTAAAGCCAGTGAATTTTGGGCTCAAATGATTTTTTGCAGTTCACGAACCCAAAGTGATTCTCACTATTAACTAAAGAGCATTTATGTAAGAGGAGCTGTGATTTGTTTCAGTTTCATAAGCAGAGTTGAAATACATATGGTCCGTATGAGTAGGAAACACAGTTCTTTTTTTCCGGGCAAGCTCTTGGTTCTTGCTGTATTGGAGACGCTGGAAAGATGCGCTTGCTTCTTGTTTTAAAACAGGGTGTGTTTCATGGATGATAACTCTGGTCTGAATTTTCCTTCACAAGCGGAGTTGAACACCATGATCTGTGTCTTCCTACCAGTAAGAGTTCATTTCTGGTAAACCAAGTGAATTTTGGGCTCAAATGAATTTACACAGTTCTAGAACCCAACGCGATTATCACTATTAACTAAAGAGCATTTATGTAAGAGGAGCTGTGGTCTTTATCATTTCATAAGCAGAGTTGAACTGCATATGGTCCGTATGAGTAGGAAACACGGTCCTTTTTTGCAGGGCATGCTCGTGTTTCTTGCTGTATTGGAGACACTGGAAAGAAGAGGTTGCTTCTTGCTTTAAAACAGGGTGTGTTTCATGGATGATAACTCTGGTCTGAATTTTTCTTCACTAATGGAGTTGAACACCATGATCTGTGTCTTCCTACCAGCAAGAGTTCATTTCTGGTAAACCAAGTGAATTTTTGGCTCAAATGACTGTACATAGCTCTAGATCCCAAAGCGATTATCACTATTAACTAAAGAGCATTTATGTAACAGGAGCTGTGGTCTGTATCATTTCATAAGCATTGTTGAACTACATATGATCCGTATGAGTAGGAAACACAGTTCATTTTTTCTGGCCATGCTCATGGTTCTTACTGTATTGGAGAGGCTGGAAAGAAGAGGATGATTCTTGCCTTAAAACAGAGTGTTTTTCAGGGATGAGAACTCTAGCCTAATTTGCCTTCAGAGATGAAGTTAAATCCCAGGATCTCTGTCTTCCTACAAGCAAGAGTTCATATTAGGTAAACCCCGTGTATTTTGGGCTCAAATGATTTTTCGCAGTTCACGAACCCAATGCGATTCTCACTATTAACTCAAGAGCATTTATGTAAGGGGAGCTGTGATTTGGATCAGTTTCATAAGAAGAGTAAAACTACATATGGTCTGTATCAGGAGGAAACCCAGTTCTTTTTTTCAGGGCATGCTCATGGTTCTTGCTGAATTGGAACACACTAGAAAGAAGAGCTTGCTTCCTGCTTTAAAACAGGGTGTGTTTCATGGATGAGAACTCTGTTCTGAATTTCCCTTCACTAACGGAGTTAAACCCCATGATCTGTGTCCTCCTACCTGCAAGAGTTCATTTCTGGTAAACCAAGTGAATTTTTGGCTCAAATGACTTTACACAGTTCTAGAACCCAACGTGATTATCACTATTAACTAAAGAGCATTTATGTAACAGGAGCTGTGGTCTGTATCATTTCATAAGCAGAGTTGAACTAAATATGGTCCGTATGAGTAGGAAACACAGTTCATTTTTTCTGGCCATGCTCATGGTTCTTACTGTATTGGAGACTCTGGAAAGAAGAGGATGGTTCTTGCCTTAATACAGAGTGTTTTTCAGGGTTGAGTATTCTGGTCTCAATTTGCCTTCAGAGATGGAGTTAAACCCCAGGATCTCTGTCTTCCTACAAGCAAGAGTTCATATCAGGTAAACCCAGTGAATTTTGGGCTCAAATGATATTTCTAAGTTCATGAACCCAACGCGATTCTCACTATTAACTAAAGAGCATTTATGTAAGGGGAGCTGTGATTTGGATCAGTTTCATAAGAAGAGTAAAACTACATATGGTCTGTATCAGGAGGAAACACAGTTCTTTTTTTCAGGGCATGCTCATGGTTCTTGCTGTATTGGAACACACTAGAAAGAAGAGCTTGCTTCTTGCTTTAAAACAAAGTGTTTTTCATGGATGACAACTCTGCTCTGAATTTCCCTTCACAAACAGAGTTAAACCCAATGATATGTGTCTTCCTACCAGCAAGAGTTCATTTCTGGAAAACCATGTGAATTTTAGGCTCAAATGACTTTACACAGTTCTAGAACCCAACGCGATTATCACTATTAACTAAAGAGCATTTATGTAACAGGAGCTGTGGTCTGCATCATTTCATAAGCAGATTTGAACTACATATAGTCTGTATGAGTAGGAAACACAGTTCTTTTTTTCTGGACATGCTCATGGTTCTTACTGTATTGGAGAGGCCGGAAGGAAGAGGATGATTATTGCCTTAAAACAGAGTGTTTTTCAGGGATGAGAACTCTGGCCCAATTTGCGTTCAGAGATGGAGTTAAACCCCAGTATCTCTGTCTTCCTACAAGCAAGAATTAATTTCAGGAAAACCCCGTGAATTTTGGGCTCAAATGATTTTTCGCAGTTCACGAACCCAACACGATTCTCACTATTAACTCAAGAGCATTTATGTAAGAGGAGGTGTTCTTTGTATCAGTTTCATAAGCAGAGTTGAAATACCTATGGTCTGTATGAGTAGGAAACACAGTTCTTTTTTTCAGGGCATGCTCATGGTTCTTGCTGTATTTGAGACACTGGAAAGAAGAGCTTGCTTCCTGCTTTAAAACAGGGTGTGTTTCATGGATGAGAACTCTGCTCTGAATTTCCCTTCACAAACAGTGTTAAACCCCATGATATGTGTCTTCCTACCAGCAACAGTTCATTTCTGGAAAACCAAGTGAATTTTAGGCTCAAATGACTTTACACAGTTCTAGAACCCAACGTGATTATCACTATTAACTAAAGAGCATTTATGTAACAGGAGCTGTGGTCTGCATCATTTCATAAGCAGATTTGAACTACATATAGTCCCTAATGAGTAGGAAACACAGTTCTTTTTTTCCGGGCATGCTCATGGTTCTTACTGTATTGGAGAGGCTGGAAAGAAGAGGATGATTCTTGCCTTATAACAGAGTGTTTTTCAGGGATGAGAACTCAGGTCTGAAATTCCCTTCAGAAATGGAGTTAAACCCCAAGATCTGTGTCTTCCTACAAGCAAGAGTTCATTTCAGGTAAACCCAGTGAATTTTGAGCTCAAAAGATTTTTTGCAGTTCTCGAACCCAACGCGGTTCTCACTATTAACTCAAGAGCATTTATGTAACAGGAGGTGTGGTTTGTATCAGTTTCAGAGGCAGAGTTGAACTACATATGGTCCGAATGAGTAGGAAACATAGTTCTTTTTTTCCGGGCATGTTCATGGTCTTGCTGTATTGGAGACGCTTGAAAGAAGAGGATGATTCTTGCCTTAAAACAGAGTGCTTTTCAGGGTTGAGAATTCTGGTCTGAATTTGCCTTCGGAGACTGAGTTAAACCCCAGGATCTGTGTCTTCCTAGAATTAAGAGTTAATTTCAGGTAAAGCCAGTGAATTTTGGGCTCAAATGATTTTTTGCAGTTCACGAACCCAAAGTGATTCTCACTATTAACTAAAGAGCATTTATGTAAGAGGAGCTGTGATTTGTTTCAGTTTCATAAGCAGAGTTGAAATACATATGGTCCGTATGAGTAGGAAACACAGTTCTTTTTTTCCGGGCAAGCTCTTGGTTCTTGCTGTATTGGAGACGCTGGAAAGATGCGCTTGCTTCTTGTTTTAAAACAGGGTGTGTTTCATGGATGATAACTCTGGTCTGAATTTTCCTTCACAAGCGGAGTTGAACACCATGATCTGTGTCTTCCTACCAGTAAGAGTTCATTTCTGGTAAACCAAGTGAATTTTGGGCTCAAATGAATTTACACAGTTCTAGAACCCAACGCGATTATCACTATTAACTAAAGAGCATTTATGTAAGAGGAGCTGTGGTCTTTATCATTTCATAAGCAGAGTTGAACTGCATATGGTCCGTATGAGTAGGAAACACGGTCCTTTTTTGCAGGGCATGCTCGTGTTTCTTGCTGTATTGGAGACACTGGAAAGAAGAGGTTGCTTCTTGCTTTAAAACAGGGTGTGTTTCATGGATGATAACTCTGGTCTGAATTTTTCTTCACTAATGGAGTTGAACACCATGATCTGTGTCTTCCTACCAGCAAGAGTTCATTTCTGGTAAACCAAGTGAATTTTTGGCTCAAATGACTGTACATAGCTCTAGATCCCAAAGCGATTATCACTATTAACTAAAGAGCATTTATGTAACAGGAGCTGTGGTCTGTATCATTTCATAAGCATTGTTGAACTACATATGATCCGTATGAGTAGGAAACACAGTTCATTTTTTCTGGCCATGCTCATGGTTCTTACTGTATTGGAGAGGCCGGAAGGAAGAGGATGATTATTGCCTTAAAACAGAGTGTTTTTCAGGGATGAGAACTCTGGCCCAATTTGCGTTCAGAGATGGAGTTAAACCCCAGTATCTCTGTCTTCCTACAAGCAAGAGTTAATTTCAGGAAAACCCCGTGAATTTTGGGCTCAAATGATTTTTCGCAGTTCACGAACCCAACACGATTCTCACTATTAACTCAAGAGCATTTATGTAAGAGGAGGTGTTCTTTGTATCAGTTTCATAAGCAGAGTTGAAATACCTATGGTCTGTATGAGTAGGAAACACAGTTCTTTTTTTCAGGGCATGCTCATGGTTCTTGCTGAATTGGAACACACTAGAAAGAAGAGCTTGCTTCCTGCTTTAAAACAGGGTGTGTTTCATGGATGAGAACTCTGTTCTGAATTTCCCTTCACTAACGGAGTTAAACCCCATGATCTGTGTCCTCCTACCTGCAAGAGTTCATTTCTGGTAAACCAAGTGAATTTTTGGCTCAAATGACTTTACACAGTTCTAGAACCCAACGTGATTATCACTATTAACTAAAGAGCATTTATGTAACAGGAGCTGTGGTCTGTATCATTTCATAAGCAGAGTTGAACTAAATATGGTCCGTATGAGTAGGAAACACAGTTCATTTTTTCTGGCCATGCTCATGGTTCTTACTGTATTGGAGACTCTGGAAAGAAGAGGATGGTTCTTGCCTTAATACAGAGTGTTTTTCAGGGTTGAGTATTCTGGTCTCAATTTGCCTTCAGAGATGGAGTTAAACCCCAGGATCTCTGTCTTCCTACAAGCAAGAGTTCATATCAGGTAAACCCAGTGAATTTTGGGCTCAAATGATATTTCTAAGTTCATGAACCCAACGCGATTCTCACTATTAACTAAAGAGCATTTATGTAAGGGGAGCTGTGATTTGGATCAGTTTCATAAGAAGAGTAAAACTACATATGGTCTGTATCAGGAGGAAACACAGTTCTTTTTTTCAGGGCATGCTCATGGTTCTTGCTGTATTGGAACACACTAGAAAGAAGAGCTTGCTTCTTGCTTTAAAACAAAGTGTTTTTCATGGATGACAACTCTGCTCTGAATTTCCCTTCACAAACAGAGTTAAACCCAATGATATGTGTCTTCCTACCAGCAAGAGTTCATTTCTGGAAAACCATGTGAATTTTAGGCTCAAATGACTTTACACAGTTCTAGAACCCAACGCGATTATCACTATTAACTAAAGAGCATTTATGTAACAGGAGCTGTGGTCTGCATCATTTCATAAGCAGATTTGAACTACATATAGTCTGTATGAGTAGGAAACACAGTTCTTTTTTTCTGGACATGCTCATGGTTCTTACTGTATTGGAGAGGCCGGAAGGAAGAGGATGATTATTGCCTTAAAACAGAGTGTTTTTCAGGGATGAGAACTCTGGCCCAATTTGCGTTCAGAGATGGAGTTAAACCCCAGGATCTCTGTCTTCCTACAAGCAAGAGTTAATTTCAGGAAAACCCCGTGAATTTTGGGCTCAAATGATTTTTCGCAGTTCACGAACCCAACACGATTCTCACTATTAACTCAAGAGCATTTATGTAAGAGGAGGTGTTCTTTGTATCAGTTTCATAAGCAGAGTTGAAATACCTATGGTCTGTATGAGTAGGAAACACAGTTCTTTTTTTCAGGGCATGCTCATGGTTCTTGCTGTATTTGAGACACTGGAAAGAAGAGCTTGCTTCCTGCTTTAAAACAGGGTGTGTTTTATGGATGAGAACCCTGGTCTGAATTTCCCTTCACTAACGGAGTTAAACCCCATGATCTGGGTATTCCTACAAGCAAGAGTTCATTTCTGGTAAAACAAGTGAATTTTTGGCTCAAATGACTTTGCACAGTTCTAGAACCCAACGCGATTATCATTATTAACTAAAGAGCATTTATGTAACAGGAGCTGTGGTCTGCATCATTTCATAAGCAGATTTGAACTACATATAGTCTGTACGAGTAGGAAACACAGTTCTTTTTACCGGGCATGCTCATGGTTCTTACTGTATTGGAGAGCCTGGAAAGAAGAGGATGATTCTTGCCTTAAAACAGAGTGTTTTTCAGGGATGAAAACTCAAGTCTGAAATTCCCTTCAGAAATGGAGTTAAACCCCAGAATCTGTGTCTTCCTACAAGCAAGAGTTCATTTCTGGTAAACCCAGTGAATTTTGGGCTCACATGATTTTTCGCAGTTCAAGAACCCAAGGGGATTCTCCCTATTTACTAAAGGGCATTTATGTAAGAGGAGCTGTGGTTTGTATCTGTTTCATAAGCAGAGTTGAACTACATATGGTCCGTATGAGTAGGAAACACAGTTCTTTTTTTCAGGGCATGCTCGTGTTTCTTGCTGTATTGGAGACACTGGAAAGAAGAGGTTGCTTCTTGCTTTAAAACAGGGTGTGTTTCATGGATGATAACTCTGTTCTGAATTTTCCTTCACTAATGGAGTTGAACACCATGATCTGTGTATTCCTACCAGCAAGAGTTCATTTTTGGTAAACCAAGTGAATTTTTGGCTCAAATGACTGTACATAGATCTAGAACCCAACGCGATAATCACTATTAACTAAAGAGCATTTATGTAACAGGAGCTGTGGTCTGTATCATTTCATAAGCAGAGTTGAACTACATATGATCCGTATGAGTAGGAAACACAGTTCTTTTTTTCTGGACATGCTCATGGTTCTTACTGTATTGGAGAGGCCGGAAGGAAGAGGATGATTATTGCCTTAAAACAGAGTGTTTTTCAGGGATGAGAACTCTGGCCCAATTTGCATTCAGAGATGGAGTTAAACCCCAGTATCTCTGTCTTCCTACAAGCAAGAGTTCATTTCAGGTAAACCCCGTGAATTTTGGGCTCAAATGATTTTTCGCAGTTCACAAAACCAACGGGATTATCACTATTACCTAAAAAGCATTTATGTAAGAGGAGTTGTGGTTTGTATCTGTTTCATAAGCAGAGTTGAACTACATATGGTCCATATGAGTAGGAAACACAGTTCTTTTTTTCAGAGCATGCTCATGGTTCTTGCTGTATTGGACATGCTGGTAAGAAGAGCTTGCTTCTTGAGTTAAAACAGAGTGTGTTTCAGGGATGAGAACTCTGGTCTGAATTTCCCTCCAGAAACGGAATAAACCCCAGGATCTGTGTCTTCCTACAAGCAAGAATTTATTCCTGGTAAACCCAGGGAATTTTGGGCTCAAATGATTTTTCGCAGTTCACAAAACCAACGGGATTATCACTATTACCTAAAAAGCATTTATGTAAGAGGAGTTGTGGTTTGTATCTGTTTCATAAGCAGAGTTGAAATACATATGGTCTGTATGAGTAGGAAACACAGATCTTTTTTTCAGGGCATGCTCATGGTTCTTGCTGTATTTGAGACACTGGAAAGAAGAGCTTGCTTCCTGCTTTAAAACAGGGTGTGTTTCATGGATGAGAACCCTGGTCTGAATTTCCCTTCACTAACGGAGTTAAACCCAATGATCTGGGTCTTCCTACCAGCAAGAGTTCATTTTTGGTAAACCAAGTGAATTTTTTGCTCAAATGACTTTACACAGTTCTAGAACCCAACGGGATTATCACTATTAACTAAAGAGCATTTATGTAAGAGGAGCTGTGGTCTGTATCATTTCATAAGCAGAGTTGAACTACATATGGTCCATATGAGTAGGAAGCACAGTTCTTTTTTTCTGGGCATGCTCATGGTTCTTGCTGTATTGGAAACACTGGAAAGAAGAGCTTGCTTCTTGCTTTAAAACAGGGTGTGTTTCATGGATGGGAACTCTGGTCTGAATTTCCCTTCACAAACGGAGTTAAACCACATGATCTGTGTCTTCCTACAAGAAAGAGTTCATTTGTGGTAAACCCAGTGAATTTTGGGCTCAAATGATTTTTTGCAGTACACGAAACTAACGGGATTCTCACTATTTACTAAAAAGCACTTATGTAAGAGGAGCTGTGGTTTGTATCTGTTTCATAAGCAGAGTTGAACTACATATGGTCCGTATGAGTAGGAAACACAGTTCTTTTTTTCCGGGCATGTTCATGGTCTTGCTGTATTGGAGACGCTTGAAAGAAGAGGATGATTCTTGCCTTAAAACAGAGTGCTTTTCAGGGTTGAGAATTCTGGTCTGAATTTGCCTTTGGAGACTGAGTTAAACCCCAGGATCTGTGTCTTCCTAGAATTAAGAGTTCATTTCAGGTAAAGCCAGTGAATTTTGGGCTCAAATGATTTTTTGCAGTTCACGAACCCAAAGTGATTCTCACTATTAACTAAAGAGCATTTATGTAAGAGGAGCTGTGATTTGTTTCAGTTTCATAAGCAGAGTTGAAATACATATGGTCTGTAGGAGTAGGAAACACAGTTCTTTTTTTCCGGGCAAGCTCTTGGTTCTTGCTGTATTGGAGACGCTGGAAAGATGCGCTTGCTTCTTGTTTTAAAACAGGGTGTGTTTCATGGATGATAACTCTGGTCTGAATTTTCCTTCACAAGCGGAGTTGAACACCATGATCTGTGTCTTCCTACCAGTAAGAGTTCATTTCTGGTAAAACAAGTGAATTTTGGGCTCAAATGAATTTACACAGTTCTAGAACCCAATGCGATTATCACTATTAACTAAAGAGCATTTATGTAAGAGGAGCTGTGGTCTTAATCATTTCATAAGCAGAGTTGAACTGCATATGGTCCGTATGAGTAGGAAACACGGTCCTTTTTTGCAGGGCATGCTCGTGTTTCTTGCTGTATTGGAGACACTGGAAAGAAGAGGTTGCTTCTTGCTTTAAAACAGGGTGTGTTTCATGGATGATAACTCTGGTCTGAAATTTCCTTCACTAATGGAGTTGAACACCATGATCTGTGTCTTCCTACCAGCAAGAGTTCTTTTCTGGTAAACCAAGTGAATTTGTGGTTCAAATGACTGTACATAGCTCTAGATCCCAAAGCGATTATCACTATTAACTAAAGAGCATTTATGTAACAGGAGCTGTGGTCTGTATCATTTCATAAGCATTGTTGAACTACATATGATCCGTATGAGTAGGAAACACAGTGCATTTTTTCTGGCCATGCTCATGGTTCTTACTGTATTGGAGACTCTGGAAAGAAGAGGATGATTCTTGCCTTAAAACAGAGTGTTTTTCAGGGATGAGAACTCTAGCCTAATTTGCCTTCAGAGATGGAGTTAAACACCAGGATCTCTGTCTTCCTACAAGCAAGAGTTCATATCAGGTAAACCCCGTGAATTTTGGGCTCAAATGATTTTTCGCAGTTCACGAACCCAATGCGATTCTCACTATTAACTCAAGAGCATTTATGTAAGGGGAGCTGTGATTTGGATCAGTTTCATAAGAAGAGTAAAACTACATATGGTCTGTATCAGGAGGAAACCCAGTTCTTTTTTTCAGGGCATGCTCATGGTTCTTGCTGTATTGGAACACACTAGAAAGTAGAGCTTGCTTCCTGCTTTAAAACAGGGTGTGTTTCATGGATGAGAACTCTGTTCTGAATTTCCCTTCACTAACGGAGTTAAACCCCATGATCTGTGTCTTCCTACCTGCAATAGTTCATTTCTGGTAAACCAAGTGAATTTTTGGCTCAAATGACTTTACACAGTTCTAGAACCCAACGTGATTATCACTATTAACTAAAGCGCATTTATGTAAGAGGAGCTGTGGTCTGTATCATTTCATAAGCAGAGTTGAACTACATATGGTCTGTATGAGTAGGAAACACAGTTCATTTTTTCTGGCCATGCTCATGGTTCTTACTGTATTGGAGACTCTGGAAAGAAGAGGATGGTTCTTGCCTTAAAACAGAGTGTTTTTCAGGGTTGAGAATTGTGGTCTCAATTTGCCTTCAGAGATGGAGTTAAACCCCAGGATCTCTGTCTTCCTACAAGCAAGAGTTCATATCAGATAAACCCAGTGAATTTTGGGCTCAAATGATATTTCGAAGTTCATGAACCCAACGCGATTTTCACTATTAACTAAAGAGCATTTATGTAAGGGGAGCTGTGATTTGGATCAGTTTCATAAGAAGAGTAAAACTACATATGGTCGGTATCAGTAGGAAACACAGTTCTTTTTTTCAGGGCATGCTCATGGTTCTTGCTGTATTTGAGACGCTGGAAAGAAGAGCTTGCTTCCTGCTTTAAAACAGGGTGTGTTTCATGGATGAGAACACAGGTCTGAATTTTCCTTCACTAACGGAGTTAAACCCCATGATCTGGTTCTTCCTACCAGCAAGAGTTCATTTTTGGTAAACCAAGTGAATTTTTTGCTCAAATGATTTTACACAGTTCTAGAACCCAACGCGATTATCACTATCAACTAAAGAGCATTTATGTAACAGGAGCAGTGGTCTGTATCATTTCATAAGCAGATTTGAATTACATATAGTCCGTATGAGTAGGAAACACAGTTCTTTTTTTCTGGGCAAGCTTATGGTTCTTACTGTATTGGAGAGGCTGGAAAGAAGAGGATCATTCTTGCCTTAATACAGAGTGTTTTTCAGGGATCAGAACTCAGGTCTGCATCTCGCTTCATAAACGGATTTAAACCCCAAATCTGTGTCTTCCTACAAGCAAGAGATCATTTCAGGAAAACAGAGTGAATTTTGGGCTCAAATGATTTTTTTCAGTTCATGAATCCAACACGATTCTCACTATTAAGTAAAGAGCATTTATGTAAGAGGAGCTGTATTTGTGTCTGTTTCATAAGCAGAGTTGAACTACATATGGACCGTATGAGTAGGAAACACAGTTTTTTTTTTTCCGGGCATGCTCATGGTTCTTACTGTATTGGAGAGGCTGGAAAGAAGAGGATGATTCTTGCCTTAAAACAGTGTTTTTCAGGGATGAGAACTCAGGTCTGAATTTCCCTTCAGAAATGGAGTTAAACCCCAGGATCTGTGTCTTCCTACAAGCAAGAGTTCATTTCTGGTAAACCCAGTGAATTTTGGGCTCAAATGATTTTTCGCAGTTCACGAACCCAACGGGATTCTCACTATTTACTAAAGAGCATTTATGTAAGAGGAGCTGTGGTTTGTATCTGTTTCATAAGCAGAGTTGAACTACATATGGTCCGTATGAGTAGGAAACACAGTTCTTTTTTTAAGGGCATGCTCGTGTTTCTTGCTGTATTGGAGACACTGGAAAGAAGAGGTTGCTTCTTGCTTTAAAACTAGGTGTGTTTCATGGATGAGAACTCTGCTCTGAATTTCCCCTCACAAACGGGGTTAAATCCCATGATCTGGGTCTGCCTACCAGCAAGAGTTCATTTCTGGTAAACCAAGTGACTTTTTGGCTCAAATGACTTTACACAGTTCTAGAACCAAACACGATTATCACTATTAACTAAAGAGCACTTATGTAACAGGAGCAGTGGTCTGTATCCTTTCATAAGCAAATTTGAAGTACATATAGTCCTTATGAGTAGGAAACACAGTTCTTTTTTTCTGGGCATGCTCATGGTTCTTACTGTATTGGAGATGCTGGCAAGAAGAGGATGATTCTTGCCTTAATACAGGGTGTGTTTCATGGATGAGAACTCTGGTCTGAATTTCCCTTCACTTACGGGGTTAAACCCCATGATCTGTGTCTTCCTTCCAGCAAGAGTTCATTTCTGGTAAACACAGTGAATTTTGGGCTCAAATGATTTTTCGCAGTTCACGAAACCAACGGGATTCTCACTATGTACTAAAAAGCATTTATGTAAGAGGAGCTGTGGTCTGTATCTGTTTCATAAGCAGAGTTGAACTACATATGGTCCGTATGAGTAGGAAACACAGTTCTTTATTTCCGGGCATGCTCATGGTTCTTACTGTATTGGAGAGGCTGGAAAGAAGAGGATGATTCTTGCCATAAAACAGAGTGTTTTTCAGGGATGAGAATTCTGGCCTGAATTTGCCTTCAGAGATGGAGTTAAACCCCAGGATCTCTGTCTACCTACAAGCAAGAGTTCATTTCAGGTAAACCCCGTGAATTTGGGGCTCAAATGCCTTTTCGCAGTTCACGAACCCATAGCGATTCTCACTATTAACTCAAGAGCATTTATTTAAGAGGAGCTGTGATTTGTATCAGTTTCATAAGCAGAGTTGAACTACATATGGTATGTAAGAGTAGGAAACACAGTTCTTTTTTTCAGGGCATGCTCATGGTTCTTCCTGTATTGGAAACACTGGAAAGAAGAGCTTGCTTCTTGCTTTAAAACAGGGTGTGTTTCATGGATGAGAACTCTGGTCTGAATTTCCCTTCAAAAATGGAGTTAAACACCATGATCTGTGTCTTCCTACCAGCAAGAGTTCATTTCTGGTAACCCTAGAGAATTTCGGGCTCAAATGACTTTACACAGTTGTAGAACCCAACGGGATTATCACTATTAACTAAAGAGCATTTATGTAAGATTAGCTGTGGTCTGTATCATTTCATAAGCAGAGTTGAACTACATATGGTCCGTATGAGTAGGAAACACTGTTCTTTTTTTCTGGGCATGCTCATGGTTCTTACTGTATTGGAGACGCTGGAATGAAGAGTATGATTCTTGCCTAAATACAGAGTGTATTTCACGGATGAGAACTCCGGTCTGAATTTCCCTTCAGAAACGGAGTTAAACCCCATTATCTGTGTCTTCCTACAAGCAAGAGTTCATTTCTGGTAAACCCAGTGAATTTTAGGCTCAAATGATGTTTTGCAGTTCACGAAACCAACGGGATTATCACTATTTCCTAAAAAGCATTTATGTAAGAGGAGTTGTGGTTTGTATCTGTTTCATAAGCAGAGTTGAACTACATATGGTCCGTATGAGTTGGAAACCCAGTTCTTTTTTTCAGAGCATGCTCATGGTTCTTGCTGTATTGGACATGCTGGTAAGAAGAGCTTGCTTCCTGCTTTAAAACAGGGTGTTTCATGGATGAGAACTCTGGTCTGAATTTCCCTTCACAAACGGAGTTAAACCCCAGGATCTCTGTCTTCCTACAAGCAAGAGTTCATTTCAGGTAAACCCCGTGAATTTGGGGCTCAAATGCTTTTTCGCAGTTCACGAACCCAATGCGATTCTCACTATTAACCTAAGAGCATTTATTTAAGAGGAGCTGTGATTTGTATCAGTTTCATAAGCAGAGTTGAACTACATATGGTATGTAAGAGTAGGAAACACAGTTCTTTTTTTCTGGGCATGCTCATGGTTCTTACTCTATTGGAGAGGCTGGAAAGAAGAGGATGATTCTTGCCTTAATACAGAGTGTATTTCAGGGATGAGACCTCTGGTCTTCATTTCGCTTCATAAACGGATTTAAACCCCAAATCTGTGTCTTCCTACAAGCAAGAGTTCATTTCAGGAGAACACAGTGAATTTTGGGCTCAAATGATTTTTTGCAGTTCATGAATCCAACGCGATTGTCACTATTAAGTAAAGGGCATTTAAGTAAGAGGAGCTGTGGTTTGTATCAGTTTCATAAGCAGAGTTGAACTACATATGGTCCGTATGAGTAGGTAACACAGTTCTTTTTTTCCGGGCAAGCACTTGGTTCTTGCTGTATTGGAGACGCTGGAAAGATGCACTTGCTTCTTGCTTTAAAACAGGGTGTGTTTCATGGATGATAACTCTGGACTGAATTTTCCTTCACAAACGGATTTGAACACCATGATCTGTTTCTTCCTCCCAGTAAGAGTTCATTTCTGGTAAACCAAGTGAATTTTGGGCTCAAATGACTTTACACAGTTCTAGAACCCAACACGATTATCACTATTAACTAAAGAGCATTTATGTAAGAGGAGCTGTGGTCTTTATCATTTCATAAGCAGAGTTGAACTGCATATGGTCCGTATGAGTAGGAAACACAGTTCTTTTTTGCAGGGCATACTCATGGTTCTTGCTGTATTTTAGACTCTGGAAAGAAGAGCTTGCTTCTTGTGTTCAAACAGAGTGTGTTTCAGGGATGAGAATTCTGGTCTGAATTTCCCTTCACAAACGAGTTAAACCCCATGATCAGTGTCTTCCTACTGGCAAGAGTTCATTTCTGGTAAACAAAGTGAATTTTTGGCTCAAATGTCTTTACACAGTTCTAGAACCCAATGTGACTATCACTATTAACTAAAGCGCATTTATGTAAGAGGAGCTGTGGTCTGTATCATTTCATAAGCGGAGTGGAACTACATATGGTCCGTATGAGTAGGAAACACAGTTCTTTTTTTCTGGGCATGCTCATTGTTCTTACTCTATTGGAGAGGCTGGAAAGAAGAGGATGATTTTTGCCTTAATACAGAGTGTATTTCAGGGATGAGACCTCTGGTCTGCATTTCGCTTCATAAACGGATTTAAACCCCAAATCTGTGTCTTCCTACAAGCAAGAGTTCATTTCAGGAAAACACAGTGAATTTTGGGCTCAAATGATTTTTTGCAGTTCATGAATCCAACGCGATTCTCAGTATTAAGTAAAGGGCATTTAAGTAAGAGGAGCTGTGGTTTGTATCAGTTTCATAAGCAGAGTTGAACTACATATGGTCCGTATGAGTAGGTAACACAGTTCTTTTTTTCCGGGCAAGCACTTGGTTCTTGCTGTATTGGAGACGCTGGAAAGATGCGCTTGCTTCTTGCTTTAAAACAGGGTGTGTTTCATGGATGATAACTCTGGACAGAATTTTCCTTCACTAACGGATTTGAACACCATGATCTGTTTCTTCCTACCAGTAAGAGTTCATTTCTGGTAAACCAAGTGAATTATGGGCTCAAATGACTTTACACAGTTCTAGAACCCAACACGATTATCACTATTAACTAAAGAGCATTTATGTAAGAGGAGCTGTGGTCTTTATCATTTCATAAGCAGAGTTGAACTGCATATGGTCCGTATGAGTAGGAAACACAGTTCTTTTTTGCAGGGCATACTCATGGTTCTTGCTGTCTTTTAGACTCTGGAAAGAAGAGCTTGCTTCTTGTGTTCAAACAGAGTGTGTTTCAGGGATGAGAATTCTGGTCTGAATTTCCCTTCACAAACGAGTTAAACCCCATGATCAGTGTCTTCCTACTGGCAAGAGTTCATTTCTGGTAAACAAAGTGAATTTTTGGCTCAAATGTCTTCACACAGTTCTAGAACCTAATGTGACTATCACTATTAACTAAAGCGCATTTATGTAAGAGGAGCTGTGGTCTGTATCATTTCATAAGCAGAGTGGAACTACATATGGTCCGTATGAGTAGGAAACACAGTTCATTTTTTCTGGGCATGCTCATTGTTCTTACTGTATTGGAGCCTCTGGAAAGAAGAGGATGGATCTTGCCTTAAAACAGAGTGTTTTTCAGGGTTGAGAATTCTGGTCTCAATTTGCCTTCAGAGATGGAGTTAAACCCCAGGATCTCTGTCTTCCTACAAGCAAGAGTTCATATCAGATAAACCCAGTGAATTTTGGGCTCAAATGATATTTTGAAGTTCATGAACAAAACGCGATTCTCACTATTAACTAAAGAGCATTTATGTAAGGGGAGCTGTGATTTGGATCAGTTTCATAAGAAGAGTAAAACTACATATGGTCGGTATCAGGAGGAAACACAGTTCTTTTTTTCAGGACATGCTCATGGTTCTTGCTGTATTGGAAACACTGGAAAGAAGAGGTTGCTTCTTGTTTGAAAACAGGGTGTGTTTCATGGATGATAACTGTGGTCTGAATTTTCCTTCACTAATGGAGTTGAACACCATGATCTGTGTCTTCCTAACAGCAAGAGTTCATTTCTGGTAAACCCAGTGAATTTTAGGCTCAAATGATGTTTTGCAGTTCACGAAACCAACGGGATTATCACTATTTCCTAAAAAGCATTTATGTAAGAGGAGTTGTGGTTTGTATCTGTTTCATAAGCAGAGTTGAACTACATATGGTCCGTATGAGTTGGAAACCCAGTTCTTTTTTTCAGAGCATGCTCATGGTTCTTGCTGTATTGGACATGCTGGTAAGAAGAGCTTGCTTCCTGCTTTAAAACAGGGTGTTTCATGGATGAGAACTCTGGTCTGAATTTCCCTTCACAAACGGAGTTAAACCCCAGGATCTCTGTCTTCCTACAAGCAAGAGTTCATTTCAGGTAAACCCCGTGAATTTGGGGCTCAAATGCTTTTTCGCAGTTCACGAACCCAATGCGATTCTCACTATTAACCTAAGAGCATTTATTTAAGAGGAGCTGTGATTTGTATCAGTTTCATAAGCAGAGTTGAACTACATATGGTATGTAAGAGTAGGAAACACAGTTCTTTTTTTCTGGGCATGCTCATGGTTCTTACTCTATTGGAGAGGCTGGAAAGAAGAGGATGATTCTTGCCTTAATACAGAGTGTATTTCAGGGATGAGACCTCTGGTCTTCATTTCGCTTCATAAACGGATTTAAACCCCAAATCTGTGTCTTCCTACAAGCAAGAGTTCATTTCAGGAGAACACAGTGAATTTTGGGCTCAAATGATTTTTTGCAGTTCATGAATCCAACGCGATTGTCACTATTAAGTAAAGGGCATTTAAGTAAGAGGAGCTGTGGTTTGTATCAGTTTCATAAGCAGAGTTGAACTACATATGGTCCGTATGAGTAGGTAACACAGTTCTTTTTTTCCGGGCAAGCACTTGGTTCTTGCTGTATTGGAGACGCTGGAAAGATGCACTTGCTTCTTGCTTTAAAACAGGGTGTGTTTCATGGATGATAACTCTGGACTGAATTTTCCTTCACAAACGGATTTGAACACCATGATCTGTTTCTTCCTCCCAGTAAGAGTTCATTTCTGGTAAACCAAGTGAATTTTGGGCTCAAATGACTTTACACAGTTCTAGAACCCAACACGATTATCACTATTAACTAAAGAGCATTTATGTAAGAGGAGCTGTGGTCTTTATCATTTCATAAGCAGAGTTGAACTGCATATGGTCCGTATGAGTAGGAAACACAGTTCTTTTTTGCAGGGCATACTCATGGTTCTTGCTGTATTTTAGACTCTGGAAAGAAGAGCTTGCTTCTTGTGTTCAAACAGAGTGTGTTTCAGGGATGAGAATTCTGGTCTGAATTTCCCTTCACAAACGAGTTAAACCCCATGATCAGTGTCTTCCTACTGGCAAGAGTTCATTTCTGGTAAACAAAGTGAATTTTTGGCTCAAATGTCTTTACACAGTTCTAGAACCCAATGTGACTATCACTATTAACTAAAGCGCATTTATGTAAGAGGAGCTGTGGTCTGTATCATTTCATAAGCGGAGTGGAACTACATATGGTCCGTATGAGTAGGAAACACAGTTCTTTTTTTCTGGGCATGCTCATGGTTCTTACTCTATTGGAGAGGCTGGAAAGAAGAGGATGATTCTTGCCTTAATACAGAGTGTATTTCAGGGATGAGACCTCTGGTCTGCATTTCGCTTCATAAACGGATTTAAACCCCAAATCTGTGTCTTCCTACAAGCAAGAGTTCATTTCAGGAAAACACAGTGAATTTTGGGCTCAAATGATTTTTTGCAGTTCATGAATCCAACGCGATTCTCACTATTAAGTAAAGGGCATTTAAGTAAGAGGAGCTGTGGTTTGTATCAGTTTCATAAGCAGAGTTGAACTACATATGGTCCGTATGAGTAGGTAACACAGTTCTTTTTTTCCGGGCAAGCACTTGGTTCTTGCTGTATTGGAGACGCTGGAAAGATGCGCTTGCTTCTTGCTTTAAAACAGGGTGTGTTTCATGGATGATAACTCTGGACAGAATTTTCCTTCACTAACGGATTTGAACACCATGATCTGTTTCTTCCTACCAGTAAGAGTTCATTTCTGGTAAACCAAGTGAATTTTGGGCTCAAATGACTTTACACAGTTCTAGAACCCAACACGATTATCACTATTAACTAAAGAGCATTTATGTAAGAGGAGCTGTGGTCTTTATCATTTCATAAGCAGAGTTGAACTGCATATGGTCCGTATGAGTAGGAAACACAGTTCTTTTTTGCAGGGCATACTCATGGTTCTTGCTGTCTTTTAGACTCTGGAAAGAAGAGCTTGCTTCTTGTGTTCAAACAGAGTGTGTTTCAGGGATGAGAATTCTGGTCTGAATTTCCCTTCACAAACGAGTTAAACCCCATGATCAGTGTCTTCCTACTGGCAAGAGTTCATTTCTGGTAAACAAAGTGAATTTTTGGCTCAAATGTCTTCACACAGTTCTAGAACCTAATGTGACTATCACTATTAACTAAAGCGCATTTATGTAAGAGGAGCTGTGGTCTGTATCATTTCATAAGCAGAGTGGAACTACATATGGTCCGTATGAGTAGGAAACACAGTTCATTTTTTCTGGGCATGCTCATTGTTCTTACTGTATTGGAGCCTCTGGAAAGAAGAGGATGGATCTTGCCTTAAAACAGAGTGTTTTTCAGGGTTGAGAATTCTGGTCTCAATTTGCCTTCAGAGATGGAGTTAAACCCCAGGATCTCTGTCTTCCTACAAGTAAGAGTTCATATCAGATAAACCCAGTGAATTTTGGGCTCAAATGATATTTTGAAGTTCATGAACAAAACGCGATTCTCACTATTAACTAAAGAGCATTTATGTAAGGGGAGCTGTGATTTGGATCAGTTTCATAAGAAGAGTAAAACTACATATGGTCGGTATCAGGAGGAAACACAGTTCTTTTTTTCAGGACATGCTCATGGTTCTTGCTGTATTGGAGACACTGGAAAGAAGAGGTTGCTTCTTGTTTGAAAACAGGGTGTGTTTCATGGATGATAACTGTGGTCTGAATTTTCCTTCACTAATGGAGTTGAACACCATGATCTGTGTCTTCCTAACAGCAAGAGTTCATTTCTGGTAAACCAAGTGAATTTTTGGCTCAAATGACTGTACATAGATCTAGTACCCAACGGGATTATCACTATTAACGAAAGAGCATTTATGTAACAGGAGCTGTGGTCTGTATCATTTCATAAGCAGAGTTGAACTACATATGATCCGTATGAGTAGGAAACACAGTTCTTTTTTTCTGGACATGCTCATGGTTCTTACTGTATTGGAGAGGCTGGAAAGAAGAGGATGATTCTTGCCTTAAAACAGAGTGTTTTTCAGGGATGAGAACTCTGGCCTAATTTGCCTTCAGAGATGGAGTTAAACCACAGGATCTCTGTCTTCCTACAAGCAAGAGTTCATTTCAGGTAAACCCCGTGAATTTTGAGCTCAAATGATTTTTCGCAATTCACGAAACCAACACGATTCTCACTATTAACTCAAGAGCATTTATGTAAGAGGAGCTGTGATTTGTATCAGTTTCATAAGCAGAGTTGAACTACATATGGTCCATAAGAGTAGGAAACACAGTTCTTTTTTTTCCGGGCATGCTCTTGCTTCTTGCTGTACTGGAGATACTGGAAAGAAGAGCTTGCTTCTTGCTTTAAAACAAGGTGTGTTTCATGGATGAGAACTCTGCTCTGAATTTCCCTTCAGAAACGGGGTTAAACCCCATGATCTGGGTCTGCCTACCAGCAAGAGTTCATTTCTGGTAAACCAAGTGACTTTTTGGCTCAAATGACTTTACACAGTTCTAGAACCCAACACGATTATCACTATTAACTAAAGAGCACTTATGTAAGAGGAGCAGTGCTCTGTATCCTTTCATAAGCAGATTTGAACTACATATAGTCCGTATGAGTAGGAAACACAGTCCTTTTTTCTGGTCATGCTCATGGTTCTTACTGTATTGGAGAGGCTGGCAAGAAGAGGATGATTCTTGCCTTAATACAGGGTGTGTTTCATGGATGAGAACTCTGCTCTGAATTTCCCTTCACTTACGGGGTTAAACCCCATGATCTGTGTCTTCCTTCCAGCAAGAGTTCATTTCTGGTAAACCAAGTGAATTTTTGGCTCAAATGAATTTACACAGTTCTAGAACGCAACGCGATTATCACTATTAACTAAAGAGCATTTATGTAACAGGAGCTTTGGTCTGTATCATTTCATAAGTAGAGTTGAACTACATATGGTCCGTATGAGTAGGAAACACAGTTCTTTTTTTCTGGGCATGCTCATGGTTCTTACTCTATGGGAGACGCTGGAAAGAAGAGGATGATTCTTGCCTTAAAACAGAGTGTTTTTCACGGATGAGAACTCTGGTCTGAATTTCCCTTCAGAAACGGAGTTAAACCCCAGGATCTGTGTCTTCCTACAAGCAAGAGTTCATTTCTGGTAAACCCAGTGAATTTTGGGCTCAAATGATTTTTCGCAGTTCACGAAACCAACGGGATTCTCACTATTTACTAAAAAGCATTTATGTAAGAGGAGCTGTTGTCTGTATCTGTTTCATAAGCAGAGTTGAACTACATATGGTTCGTATGAGTAGGAAACACAGTTCTTTATTTCCGGGCATGCTCATGGTTCTTACTGTATTGGAGAGGCTGGAAAGAAGAGGATGATTCTTGCCATAAAACAGAGTGTTTTTCAGGGATGAGAATTCTGGCCTGAATTTGCCTTCAGAGATGGAGTTAAACCCCAGGATCTGTGTCTTCCTACAAGCAAGAGTTCATTTCTGGTAAACCCAGTGAATTTTAGGCTCAAATGATTTTTTGCAGTTCACGAAACCAACGGGATTATCACTATTTCCTAAAAAGCATTTATGTAAGAGGAGTTGTGGTTTGTATCTGTTTCATAAGCAGAGTTGAACTACATATGGTCCGTATGAGTAGGAAACCCAGTTCTTTTTTTCAGAGCATGCTCATGGTTCTTGCTGTATTGGACATGGTGGTAAGAAGAGCTTGCTTCCTGCTTTAAAACAGGGTGTTTCATGGAAGAGAACTCTGGTCTGAATTTCCCTTCACAAACGCAGTTAAACCCCAGGATCTCTGTCTTCCTACAAGCAAGAGTTCATTTCAGGTAAACCCCGTGAATTTGGGGCTCAAATGCTTTTTCGCAGTTCACGAACCCAATGCGATTCTCACTATTAACCTAAGAGCATTTATTTAAGAGGAGCTGTGATTTGTATCAGTTTCATAAGCAGAGTTGAACTACATATGGTATTTAAGAGTAGGAAACACAGTTCTTTTTTTCTGGGCATGCTCATGGTTCTTACTCTATTGGAGAGACTGGAAAGAAGAGGATGATTCTTGCCTTAATACAGAGTGTATTTCAGGGATGAGACCTCTGGTCTGCATTTCGCTTCATAAACGGATTTAAACCCCAAATCTGTGTCTTCCTACAAGCAAGAGTTCATTTCAGGAAAACACAGTGAATTTTGGGCTCAAATGATTTTTTTGCAGTTCATGAATCCAACGCGATTCTCACTATTAAGTAAAGAGCATTTAAGTAAGAGGAGCTGTGGTTTGTATCAGTTTCATAAGCAGAGTTGAACTACATATGGTCCGTATGAGTAGGAAACACAGTTCTTTTTTTCAGAGCATGCTCATGGTTCTTGCTGTATTGGACATGCTGGTAAGAAGAGCTTGCTTCTTGCTTTAAAACAGGGTGTTTCATGGATGAGAACTCTGGTCTGAATTTCCCTTCACAAACGGAGTTAAACCACATGATCTGTGTCTTCCTACAAGAAAGAGTTCATTTCTGGTAAACCAATTGAATTTTGGGCTCAAATGATTTTTCGCAGTACACGAAACTAACGGGATTCTCCCTATTTACTAAAAAGCACTTATGTAAGAGGAGCTGTGGTTTGTATCTGTTTCATAAGCAGAGTTGAACTACATATGGTCCGTATGAGTAGGAAACACAGTTCTTTTTTTCAGAGCATGCTCATGGTTCTTGCTGTATTGGACATGCTGGAAAGAAGACCTTGCTTCCTGCTTTAAAACAGGGTGTGTTTCATGGATGAGAACTCTGGTCTGAATTTCCCTTCACTAACAGAGTTAAACCCCATGATCTGTGTCTTCCTACCAGCAAGAGTTCATTTCTGGTAAACAAAGTGATTTTTTGGCTCAAATGTCTTTAAACAGTTCTAGAACCCAATGTGACTATCACTATTAACTAAAGCGCATTAATGTAAGAGGAGCTGTGGTCTGTATCATTTCATAAGCAGAGTGGAACTACATATGGTCCGTATGAGTAGGAAACACAGTTCATTATTTCTGGGCATGCTCATGGTTCTTACTGTATTGGAGACGCTGGAAAGAAGAGGATGATTCTTGCCTTAATAAAGAGTGTTTTTCTGGGTTTAGAATTCTGGTCTGAATTTGCCTTCAGAGATGGAATTAAACCCCAGCATCTGTGTCTTCCTACAAGCAAGAGTTCATTTCAGGTAAACCCTGTGAATTTTGGGCTCAAATGATTTTTTGCAGTTCACGAATCCAACGCGATTCTCACTATTAACTAAAGAGCATTTATTTAAGAGGAGGTGTGATTTGTATCAGTTTCATAAGCAGAGTTGAACTACATATGGTCTGTATGAGAAGGAAACACAGTTCTTTTTTTCAGGGCATGCTCATGGTTCCTGCCTTATTGGAGACACTGGAAAGAAGAACTTGTTTCTTGCTTTAAAACAAGGTGTGTTTCATGGATGAGAACTCTGCTCTGAATTTCCCTTCACAAATGGAGTTAAACCCCATGATCCCTGTCTTCCTACCAGCAAGAGTTCAATTCTTGTAAACCAAGTGAATTTTCAGCTCAAATGATTTTCCACAGTTCTAGAACACAACGCGATTATCACTATTAACTAAAGAGCATTTATGTAAGAGGAGCTGTGGTCTGTATCAGTTTCATAAACAATTTTGAACTACATAGGGTCCGTATGAGTAGGAAACACAGTTCTTTTTTTCTTGGCATGCTCATGGTTCTTAATGTATTGGAGACCCTGGAAAGAACAGGATGATTCATGCCTTAAAACAGAGTGTGTTTCTGGTATGAGAACTCTGGTCTGAATTTCCCTTCAGAAACGGAGGTAAACCCCATGATCTGTGTCTTCCTACAAGCAAGAGTTCATTTCTGGCAAACCCAGTGAATTTTGGGCTCAAATGATTTTTCGCAGTTCACACACCCAACGCTATTCTCACTATTAACTAAAGAGGATTAATGTAAGAGGAGCTGTGGTTTGTATCAGTTTCATAAGCAGAGTTGAACTACATATGGTCGGTATTAGTAGGAAACACAGTTCTTTTTTCTGGGCATGCTCATGGTTCTTGTTAGAATTGGAGACTCTGGAAAGAAGAGCTTACTTCTTGCATTAAAACAGAGTGTATTTCATGGATGAGAACACTGGTCTGAATTTCCCTTCAGAAACGGAGTTAAACCCCAGGATCTGTGTCTTCATACAAGCAAGAGTTCATTTCTGGTAAACCAAGTGAATTTTCGGCTCAAATGATTTTCCACAGTTCTAGATCACAACGCGAATATCACTATTAACTAAACAGCATTTATGTAAGAGGAGCTGTGGTCGGTATCAGTTTCCAAAGCAGATTTGATCTACATAGGGTCCGTATGAGTAGGAAACACAGTTCATTTTTCTTGGCATGCTCATGGTTCTTAATGTATTGGAGACCCTGAAAGAACAGGATGATTCATGCCTTAAAACAGAGTGTGTTTTTGGTATGAGAACTCTGGTCTGAATTTCCCTTCAGAAACGGAGGTAAACCCCATGATCTGTGTCTTCCTACAAGCAAGAGTTCATTTCTGGTAAACCCAGTGAATTTTGGGCTCAAATGTTTTTTCCCAGTTCACAAACCCAACGCTATTCTCACTATTAACTAAAGAGGATTTATGTAAGAGGAACTGTGGTTTGTATCAATTTCATAAGCAGAGTTGAACTACATATGGTCCATATGAGTAGGAAACACTGTTCTTTTTTTCAGGGCATGCTCATGGTTCTTGCTGTATTTTAGACTCTGGAAATAAGAGCTTGCTTCTTGCATAAAACAGAGTGTGTTTCAGGGATAAGAACTCTAGTCTGTATTTCCCGTCAGAAACGGAGGTAAACCCCAGGATGTGTTTTCCTATGAGTAGGAAATCATTTCTGGTAAGCAAAGTGAATTTTGGGCTCAAATGATTTTTCGCAATTCTCCAAAACAAACCGATTCTCACTATTAACTACAGAGCATTTATGTAAGGGGAGCTGTTGTTTGTATCAGTTTCATAAGCAGAGTTGAAATACATATGGTCCGTATGAGTAGGAAACACATTTCTTTTTTTCAGGGCATGCTCATGGTTCTTGCTGTATTTTAGACTCTGGAAAGAAGAGCTTGCTTCTTATGTAGAAGCATAGTGTGTTTCAGTGATGAGAATTCAGGTCTGAATTTCCCTTCAGAAAGTGAGTTAAACCCCAAGATCTGTGTCATCCTACAAGCAAGAATTCATTTCTGGTAAACCAAGTGAATTTGGGGCACAAATGATTTTTTTGCAATTAACCAAACCAAACCGATTCTTACTCTTAACTAAAGATCCTTTATGTAAGAGGAGCCATGGTTTATATCTGTTTCATAAGCAGAGTTGAACTACATAGGGTCCTTATGAGTAGGAAACACAGTTCTTTTTTTCTTGGCATGCTCATGGTTCTGACTGTATTGGAGACCCTGGAAAGAAGAGGATGATTCATGCCTTTAAACAGAGTATGTTTCTGGTATGAAAACTCTGGTCTGAATTTCCCTTCAGAAACGGAGGTAAACCCCATGATCTGTGTCTTCCTACAAGCAAGAGTTCATTTCTGGCAAACCCAGTGAATTTTGGGCTCAAATGATTTTTCGCAGTTCACACACCCAACGCTATTCTCACTATTAACTAAAGAGGATTAATGTAAGAGGAGCTGTGGTTTGTATCAGTATCATAAGCAGAGTTGAACTACATATGGTCCGTATTAGTAGGAAACACAGTTCTTTTTGTCTGGGCATGCTCATGGTTCTTGTAGAATTGGAGACTCTGGAAAGAAGAGCTTACTTCTTGCATTAACACAGAGTGTATTTCATGGATGAGAACACTGGTCTGAATTTCCCTTCAGAAACGGAGTTAAAGCCCAAGATCTGTGTCTTCCTACAAGCAAGAGTTCATTTCTGGTAAACCCAGTGAATTTTGGGCTCAAATGATTTTTCTCAGTTCACGAAAACCAACGGGGTTCTCACTATTTACTAAAAATCATTTATTTAAGAGGAGCTCTGGTTTGTATCTGTTTCATAAGCAGAGTTGAACTACATATGGTCTGTTTGAGTAGGAAAGACAGTTCTTTTTTTCAGAGCATGCTCATGGTTCTTGCTGTATTGGACATGCTGGAAAGAAGAGCTTGCTTCCTGCTTTAAAACAGGGTGTGTTTAATGGATGAGAACTCTGGTCTGAATTTCCCTTCACAAACAGAGTTAAACCCGCAAGAGTTCATTTCTGGTAAACCAAGTGAATTTTTGGCTCAAATGACTTTACACATTTCTACAACCCACCGCGATTATCACTATTAACTAAAGAGCATTTATGTAACAGGAGCTTTGGTCTGTATCATTTCATAAGCAGTGTTGAACTACATATGGTCGGTATTAGTAGGAAACACAGTTCTTCTTTTCAGGGCATTCTCATGGTTCTTGCTGTATTTTAGACTCTGGTAAGAAGAGCTTGCTTCTTGGGTTAAAACAGAGTGTGTTTCAGGGATGAGAACTCTGGTCTGAATTTCCTTTCAGAAATGGAGTAAACCCCAGGATCTGTGTCTTCCTACAAGATAGAGTTCATTTCTGGTTAACCCAGTGAATTTTGGGCTCTAATGATTTTTCGCAGTTCATGAACCCAACACGATTCTCACTATTAATTCAAGAGCATTTATGTAAGAGGAAGTGTGCTTTGTATCAGTTTCATAAGCAGAGTTGAACTACATATGGTCTGTATGAGTAGGAATCACAGTTCTTTTTTTACGGGCAAGCTCTTGGTTCTTGCAGTATTGGAGACGCTGGAAAGATGTGCTTGCTTCTTGCTTTAAAACAGGGTGTGTTTCATGGATGATAACTCT
Organism: Onychomys leucogaster; assembly: GCA_949786385.1. Lineage (NCBI taxonomy): Eukaryota > Metazoa > Chordata > Mammalia > Rodentia > Cricetidae > Onychomys > Onychomys leucogaster. The sequence goes on from CATKUP010000044.1 coordinate 137,517, forward strand.
GGTCTGAATTTTCCTTCACAAACGGAGTTGAACACCATGATCTGTGTCTTCCTACCAGTAAGAGTTCATTTCTGGTAAACCAAGTGAATTTTTGGCTCAGATGACTTTACCCAGTTCTAGAACCCAACGCGATTATCACTATTAACTAAAGAGCAATTATGTAACAGGAGCAGTGGTCTGTATCATTTCATAAGCAGATTTGAACTACATATAGTTCATATGAGTAGGACACAGTTCTTTTTTTCAGGACATGCTCATGGTTCTTGCTGTATTGGAAACACTGGCAGGAAGAGCTTGCTTCTTGTTTTAAAACAGGGAGTGTTTCATGGATGAGAACTCTGGTCTGAATTTCCCTTCACAAACAGAGTTAAACCACATGATCAGTGTCTTCCTACCAGCAAGTGTTCATTTCTTGGAAACCAAGTGAATTTTTGGCTCAAAAGTCTTTACACAGTTTCTAGAACCCAATGTGATTCTCACTATTTACTAAAGAGCATTTATGTTAGAAGAGCTGTGGTGTGTATCTGTTTCATAAGCACAGTTGTACTACATATGGAACGTATGAGTAGGAAACACAGTTCTTTTTTTCAGGGCATGATCATGGTTCTTGCTGTATTGGAGACGCTGGAAAGAAGATATTGCTTCTTGCTTTAAAACAGGGTGTGTTTCATGGATGATAACTCTGGTCTGAATTTTCCTTCACAGAAGGAGTTGAACACCATGATCTGTGTCTTCCTATCAGGAAGAGTTCATTTCTGGTAAACCAAGTGAATTTTTGGCTCAAATGACTTTACACAGTTCTACAACCCAACGCGATTATCACTATTAACTAAAGAGCATTCATGTAACAGGAGCAGTGGTCTGTATCATTTCATAAGCTTATTTGAACTACATATAGTCCGTATGAGTAGGAAACACAGTTCTTTTTTTCTGGGCATTGTCATGGTTCTTACTGTATTGGAGAGGCCGGAAAGAAGAGGATGAATCTTGCCTTAAAACAGAGTGTTGTTCAGGGATGAGAACTCTGGTCTGAATTTTGTTTCATAAACAGAGTAAAACCCCAGGATCTGTGTCTTCCTACAAGCAAGAGTTCATTTCAGGAAAACACAGTGGATTTTCGGCTCAAATGAATTTTTGCAGTTCACGAACCCAACAAGATTCTCACTATTTACTAAAGAGCATTTATGTAAGAAGAGCTGTGGTTTGTATCAGTTTCATAAGCAGAGTTGAAACATATGGTCCGTATGAGTAGGAAACACAGTTCTTTTTTTCAGGGCATGCTCATGGTTCTTGCTGTATTGGAAACACTGGAAAGAAGAGCTTGCTTCTTGCTTTAAAACAGGGTGTGTTTCATGGATGAGAACTCTGGTCTGAATTTCCCTTCAGAAACGGAGTAAACCCCAGGATATGTGTCTTTGTACAAGAAAGAGTTCATTCAATTTAACCCAGTGAATTTTGGTCTCAAATGATTTTTCACAGTTCACGAACCAAACGCGATTCTCACTATTAACTCAAGAGCATTTATGTAAGAGGAGGTGTGCTTTGTATCAGTTTCATAAGCAGAGTTGTACTATATATGGTCCGTATGATTAGGAAACACAGTTCTTTTTTTCCGGGCATGCTCATGGTTCTCGCTGTACTGGAGATGCTGGAAAGAAGACCTTGCTTCTTGCATTAAAACAGGGTGTGTTCATTGGATGAAAAGTCTGGTCTGAATTTCCCTTCAAAAACGGAGTTAAACCCCATGATAAGTGTCTTTCTACCAGCAAGTGTTAATTTCTGGTAAACCAAGTGAATTTTCGGCTCAAATGTCTTTACCCTGTTCTAGAACCCAATGTGATTATCACTATTAACTAAAGATCATTTATGTAAGAGGAGATGAGGTGTGTATAATTTCATAAGCAGAGTTGAACTACATATGGTCCGTATGAGTAGGAAACACAGTTCTTTTTGTCTGGGCATGCTCATGGTTCTTACTGTATTGGAGACGCTGGAAAGAAGAGGATGATTATTGCCTTAAAAAAGGGTGTTTTTCAGGGTTGAGAATTTGGTCTGAATTTGTATTCAGAGATGGAATTAAACCCCAGGATCTGGGTCTTCCTACAAGCACGAGTTCATTTCAGGTAAACCCAGTGAATTTTGGGCTCAAATGTTTTTTTGCAGTTCACGAACCCAACACGATTCTCACTATTAACTAAAGAGCATTTATGTAAGAGGAGCTGTGATTTGTATCAGTTTCATAAGCAGAGTTGAACTACATATGGTCTGTATGAGTAGGAAACACAGTTCTTTTTTTCAGTGCATGCTCATGGTTCTTGTTGTATTGGAGACACAGGAAAGAAGAGGTTGCTTCTTGCATTAAAACAAGCAGTGTTTCATGGATGAGAACACTGGTTTGAATTTCCCTTCACAAACGGAGTTAAACCCCATGATCTGTGTCTTCCTCCCAGTAAGAGTTCATTTCTGGTAAACCAAGTGAATTTTTGGCTCAAATGACTTTACACAGTTCTAGAACCCAACCTTGATTATCACTATTAACTAAAGAGCATTCATGTAAGTGGAGCTGTAGTCTGTATCATGTTCATAAGCAGAGTTGTAATAATTTGGTCCGTATGAGTAGGAAACACAGTTCTTTTTTCAGGGATGCTCATGGTTCTTACTGTATAGGAGAGGCTGGAAAGAAGAGGAAGATTCTTGCCTTAAAACACAGTGTTTTTCAGGGAGGAGAACTCTGGTCTGAATTTCTTTTCATAAACGGAGTTAAACCCCAGGATCTGTGTCTTCCTAGAAGCAAGAGTTCTTTTCAGGAAAACACAGTGAATTTTTGGCACAAATTATTTTTTGCAGTTCACAAACCCAACGCGATTCTCACTATTAACTAACGATCATTTATGTAAGAGGAGCTGTGCTTTGTATCAGTTTCATAAGCAGAGTGGAACTACATATGGTCCATATCAGTAGGAAACACAGTTCTTTTTTTCAGGACATTCTCATGGTTCTTGCTGTATTTTAGACTCTTCAAAGATGACCTTGCTTCTTGTGTTAAAACAGAGTGTGTTTCAGGGATGAGAACTCTGGTCTGAGTTTCCCTTCAGAAACGGAGTAAACCCCAGGATCTCTGTCTTCCTACAAGCAAGAGTTTATTTCTGGTAACCCTGTGAATTTTGGGCTCAAATGATTTTTTGCAGTTCACGAACCCAACGCGATTCTCACTATTAACTAAAGAGCATTTATTTAAGAGGAGGTGTGATTTGTATCAGTTTCATAAGCAGAGTTGAACTACATATGGTCTGTATGATTAGGAAACACAGTTCTTTTTTTCAGGGCATGCTCATGGTTCCTGCTGTATTGGAGACACTGGAAAGAAGAACTTGTTTCTTGCTTTAAAACAAGGTGTGTTTCATGGATGAGAACTCTGCTCTGAATTACCCTTCACAAACGGAGTTAAACCCCATGATCTCTGTCTTCCTACAAGCAAGAGTTCATTTCTTGTAAACAAAGTGAATTTTTGGATCAAATGATTTTACACAGGTCTAGAACCCAACCCAATTATCACTATTAACTGTAGAGCATTTATGTAAGAGGAGCTGTGGTCTGTATCATTTCATAAGCAGAGTTGAACTACATTTTGTCCGTATTAGTAGGAAACACAGTTCTTTTTTTCAGGGCATTCTCATTGTTCTTGCTGTATTTTAGACTCTGGAAAGAAGAGCTTGCTTCTTGTGTTAAAACAGAGTGTGTTTCAGGGATGAGAACTCTGGTCTGAATTTCCCTTCAGAAATGGAGTAAACCACAAGATCTGTGTCTTCCTACAAGAAAGAGTTCATTTCTGTTTAACCCAGGTAATTTTGTGCTCAAATGGTTTTTCACAGTTCACGGACCCAACGCGATTCTCACTATTAACTCAAGAGCATTTATGTAAGAGGAGGTGTGGTTTGTATCAGTGTCATAAACAGAGTTGAACTACATATGGTCCGTATGAGTAGGAAACACAGTTCTTTTTCTCCGGGCATGCTCATGGTTCTCGCTGTACTGGAGACGCTGGAACAAACAGCTTGCTTCTTGCATTAAAACAGGGTGTGTTTCATGGATGAAAACTCTGGTCTGAATTTCCCTTCAGCAACGGAGTTAAATCCCATGATCTGTGTCTTCCTAGCAGCAAGAGTTCATTTCTTGTAAACCAAGTGAATTTTAGGCTCAAAAGTCTTTACACAGTTCTAGAACCCAATGTGATTTTCACTATTAACTAAAGGGCCTTTATGGAAGAGGAGCTGTGGTCTGTATCATTTCATAAGCATAGTTGACCTACATATGGTCCCTATTAGTATGAAACACAGTTCTTTTTTTCTGGGCATGCTCATGGTTCTTACTGTATTGGAGACGCTGGAAAGAAGAGGATGATTCTTGCCTTAATAAAGAGTGTTTTTCTGGGTTGAGAATTCTGGTCTGAATTTGCCTTCAGAGATGGAATTAAACCCCAGCATCTGTGTCTTCCTACAAGCAAGAGTTCATTTCAGGTAAACCCTGTGAATTTTGGGCTCAAATGATTTTTTGCAGTTCACGAATCCAACGCGATTCTCACTATTAACTAAAGAGCATTTATTTAAGAGGAGGTGTGATTTGTATCAGTTTCATAAGCAGAGTTGAACTACATATGGTCTGTATGAGAAGGAAACACAGTTCTTTTTTTCAGGGCATGCTCATGGTTCCTGCCTTATTGGAGACACTGGAAAGAAGAACTTGTTTCTTGCTTTAAAACAAGGTGTGTTTCATGGATGAGAACTCTGCTCTGAATTTCCCTTCACAAATGGAGTTAAACCCCATGATCCTGTCTTCCTACCAGCAAGAGTTCAATTCTTGTAAACCAAGTGAATTTTCAGCTCAAATGATTTTCCACAGTTCTAGAACACAACGCGATTATCACTATTAACTAAAGAGCATTTATGTAAGAGGAGCTGTGGTCTGTATCAGTTTCATAAACAATTTTGAACTACATAGGGTCCGTATGAGTAGGAAACACAGTTCTTTTTTTCTTGGCATGCTCATGGTTCTTAATGTATTGGAGACCCTGGAAAGAACAGGATGATTCATGCCTTAAAACAGAGTGTGTTTCTGGTATGAGAACTCTGGTCTGAATTTCCCTTCAGAAACGGAGGTAAACCCCATGATCTGTGTCTTCCTACAAGCAAGAGTTCATTTCTGGCAAACCCAGTGAATTTTGGGCTCAAATGATTTTTCGCAGTTCACACACCCAACGCTATTCTCACTATTAACTAAAGAGGATTAATGTAAGAGGAGCTGTGGTTTGTATCAGTTTCATAAGCAGAGTTGAACTACATATGGTCGGTATTAGTAGGAAACACAGTTCTTTTTTCTGGGCATGCTCATGGTTCTTGTTAGAATTGGAGACTCTGGAAAGAAGAGCTTACTTCTTGCATTAAAACAGAGTGTATTTCATGGATGAGAACACTGGTCTGAATTTCCCTTCAGAAACGGAGTTAAACCCCAGGATCTGTGTCTTCATACAAGCAAGAGTTCATTTCTGGTAAACCAAGTGAATTTTCGGCTCAAATGATTTTCCACAGTTCTAGATCACAACGCGAATATCACTATTAACTAAACAGCATTTATGTAAGAGGAGCTGTGGTCGGTATCAGTTTCCAAAGCAGATTTGATCTACATAGGGTCCGTATGAGTAGGAAACACAGTTCATTTTTCTTGGCATGCTCATGGTTCTTAATGTATTGGAGACCCTGAAAGAACAGGATGATTCATGCCTTAAAACAGAGTGTGTTTTTGGTATGAGAACTCTGGTCTGAATTTCCCTTCAGAAACGGAGGTAAACCCCATGATCTGTGTCTTCCTACAAGCAAGAGTTCATTTCTGGTAAACCCAGTGAATTTTGGGCTCAAATGTTTTTTCCCAGTTCACAAACCCAACGCTATTCTCACTATTAACTAAAGAGGATTTATGTAAGAGGAACTGTGGTTTGTATCAATTTCATAAGCAGAGTTGAACTACATATGGTCCATATGAGTAGGAAACACTGTTCTTTTTTTCAGGGCATGCTCATGGTTCTTGCTGTATTTTAGACTCTGGAAATAAGAGCTTGCTTCTTGCATAAAACAGAGTGTGTTTCAGGGATAAGAACTCTAGTCTGTATTTCCCGTCAGAAACGGAGGTAAACCCCAGGATGTGTTTTCCTATGAGTAGGAAATCATTTCTGGTAAGCAAAGTGAATTTTGGGCTCAAATGATTTTTCGCAATTCTCCAAAACAAACCGATTCTCACTATTAACTACAGAGCATTTATGTAAGGGGAGCTGTTGTTTGTATCAGTTTCATAAGCAGAGTTGAAATACATATGGTCCGTATGAGTAGGAAACACATTTCTTTTTTTCAGGGCATGCTCATGGTTCTTGCTGTATTTTAGACTCTGGAAAGAAGAGCTTGCTTCTTATGTAGAAGCATAGTGTGTTTCAGTGATGAGAATTCAGGTCTGAATTTCCCTTCAGAAAGTGAGTTAAACCCCAAGATCTGTGTCATCCTACAAGCAAGAATTCATTTCTGGTAAACCAAGTGAATTTGGGGCACAAATGATTTTTTTGCAATTAACCAAACCAAACCGATTCTTACTCTTAACTAAAGATCCTTTATGTAAGAGGAGCCATGGTTTATATCTGTTTCATAAGCAGAGTTGAACTACATAGGGTCCTTATGAGTAGGAAACACAGTTCTTTTTTTCTTGGCATGCTCATGGTTCTTACTGTATTGGAGACCCTGGAAAGAAGAGGATGATTCATGCCTTTAAACAGAGTATGTTTCTGGTATGAAAACTCTGGTCTGAATTTCCCTTCAGAAACGGAGGTAAACCCCATGATCTGTGTCGTCCTACAAGCAAGAGTTCATTTCTGGCAAACCCAGTGAATTTTGGGCTCAAATGATTTTTCGCAGTTCACACACCCAATGCTATTCTCACTATTAACTAAAGAGGATTAATGTAAGAGGAGCTGTGGTTTGTATCAGTATCATAAGCAGAGTTGAACTACATATGGTCCGTATTAGTAGGAAACACAGTTCTTTTTGTCTGGGCATGCTCATGGTTCTTGTAGAATTGGAGACTCTGGAAAGAAGAGCTTACTTCTTGCATTAACACAGAGTGTATTTCATGGATGAGAACACTGGTCTGAATTTCCCTTCAGAAACGGAGTTAAACCCCAGGCTCTGTGTCTTCCTACATGCAAGAGTTCATTTCTTGTAAACCCAGTGAATTTTGGCCTCAAATGATTTTTCGCAGTTCACGAACCCAACGGGATTCTCACTATTTACTAAAGAGCATTTATGTAAGAGGAGTTGTGGTTTGTATCAGTTTCATAAGCACAGTTGAACTACATATGGTCCGTATGAGTAGGAAACACAGTTCTTTTTTTCTGGGCATGCTCATGGTTCTTGTAGAATTGGAGACTCTGAAAATAAGAGCTTACTTCTTGCATTACAACAGAGTGTATTTCATGGATGAGAACACTGGCCTAAATTTCCCTTCAGAAACGGAGTTAAACCCCATGATCTGTGTCTTCCTACAAGCAAGAGTTCATTTCTGGTTAACCAAGTGAATTTTCGGCTCAAATGATTTTCCACAGTTCTAGAACACAACTCAATTATCCCTATTAACTAAAGAGCATTTATGTAAGAGGAGCTGTGGTCTGTATCAGTTTCATAAGCAGATTTGAACTACATAGGGTCCGTATGAGTAGGAAACACAGTTCTTTTTTTCTTCGCATGCTCATAGTTCTTACTGTATTGGAGACCCTGGAAAGAAGAGGATGATTCAGGCCTTAAAACAGAGTGTGTTTCTGGTATGAGAACTCTGGTCTGAATTTCCCCTCAGAAACGGAGTTAAACCCCATGATCTGTGTCTTCCTACAAGCAAGAGTTCATTTCTGGTAAACCCAGTGAATTTTGGGCTCAAATGACTTTTCCCAGTTCACAAACCCAACGCTATTCTCACTGTTAACTAAAGAGGGTTTATGTAAGAGGAGCTGTGGTTTGTATCAGTTTCATAAGCAGAGTTGAACTACATATGGTCCGTATGAGTACGAAACACTGTTCTTTTTTTCAGGGCATGGTCATTGTTCTTGCTGTATTTTAGACTCTGGAAACAAGATCTTGCTTCTTCGTTAAAACAGAGTGTGTTTCAGGGGAAAGAACTGTGGTCGGTATTTCCCTTCAGAAACGGAGTTAAAACCCAGGATGTGTTTTCCTACAAGTAGGAGTTCATTTCTGGTAGCAAAGTGAATTTTGGGCTCAAATGATTTTTCGCAGTACACCAAACCAAACCGATTCTCACTATTAACTAAATAGCATTTATGTTAGGGGAGGTGTGGTTTGTATCAGTTTCATAAGCAGATTTGAACTACATATGGTCCGTATGAGTAGGAAACACATTTCTTTTTTTCTGGGCATGCTTATGGTTCTTGATGTATTGAAGAGTCTGGAAAGAAGAGCTTACTTCTTGCATTAAAACAGATTGTATTTCATGGATGAGAACACTGGTCTCAATTTCCCTTCAGAAACGGAGTTAAACCCCATGATCTGTGTCTTCCTACAAGCAAGAGTTCATTTCTGTTAACCCAAGTGAATTTTCGGCTCAAATGATTTTCCACAGTTATAGAACACAGTGCGATTATCACTATTAACTAAATAGCATTTATGTAAGAGGAACTGTGGTCTGTATCAGTTTCATAAGCAGAATTGAATTACATAGGGTCCGTATGAGTAGGAAACACAGTTCTTTTTTTCTTGGCATGCTCATGGTTCTTACTGTATTGGAGACCCTGGAAAGAAGAGGATGATTCATGCCTTAAAACAGAGTGTGTTTCTGGTATGAGAACTCTGGTCTGAATTTTACCTTCAGAAACAGAGTTAAGCCCATGATCTGTTTCTTCCTACAATCAAGATTTCATTTCTGGTAATCCCAGTTAATTTTGGGCTCAAATGATTTTCTCAGTTCACAAACCCTACGCTATTCTCACTATTAACTAAGGAGGATTTATGTAAGAGGAGCTGTGGTCTGTATCAGTTTCATAAGCAGATTTGAACTACATAGGGTCCGTATGAGTAGGAAACACTGTTCTTTTTTTCAGGGCATGCTCATGGTTCTTGCTGTATTTTAGACTCTGGAAGCAAGAGCTTGCTTCTTGCGTTAAAACAGAGTGTTTCAGGGATAAGAACTCTGGTCTATATTTCCCTATAGAAATGGAGTTAAACCCCAGGATGTGTTTTCCTACAAGTAGGAGTTCATTTCTGGTAAGCAAAGTGAATTTGGGGATCAAATGATTTTTCGCAGTACTCCAAACCAAACCGATTCTCACTATTAAGTATAGAGCTTTTATGTAAGAGGACCTGTGGTTTGTATCAGTTTCATAAGCAGAGTTGAACTACATATGGACCGTATGAGTAGAAAACACATTTCTTTTTTTCTGTGCATGCTGATGTTTCTTGTTGTATTGCAGACTCTGGAAGAAGAGCTTACTTCTTGCATTAAAACAGAGTGTATTTCATGGATGAAAACACTGGTCTGAATTTCCCTTCATAAACGGAGTTAAACGCCATGATCTGGGTCTTCCTACAAGCAAGAGTTCATTACGGGTAAACCAAGTGAATTTTCATCTCAAATGAATTTCCAGTTTTCTAGAACACAACGCGATTATCACTGTTAACTAAAGAGCATTTATGTAAGAGGAGCTGTGGTCTGTATCAGTTTCATAAGCAGATTTGAACTACATAGGGTCCGTATGAGTAGGAAACACAGTTCTTTTTTTCTTGCCATGCTCATGGTTCTTACTGTATTGGACACCTTGGAAAGAAGAGGATGATTCATGCCTTAAAACAGAGTGTGTTTCTGGTATGAGAACTCTGGTCTGAATTTCCCTTCAGAAACGGAGTTAAACCCCATGATCTGTATCTTCCTACAAGGAAGAGTTCATTTCTGGTAAACCCAGAGAATTTTGGGCTCAAATGATTTTTCCCAATTCACAAACCAACGCTATTCTCACTATTAACTAAAGAGGATTTATGTAAGAGGAGCTGTGGTTTGTATCAGTTTCATAAGCAGAGTTGAACTACATATGGTCCATATGAGTAGGAAACCCTGTTCTTTTTTTCAGGGCATGCTCATGGTTCTTGCTGTATTTTAGACTTTGGAAAGAAGAGCTTGCTTCTTGCGTTAAAAGAGAGTGTGTTTCAGGGATAAGAACTCTGGTCTGTATTTCCTTTCAGAAACGGGGTTAAACCCCAGGATATGTTTTCCTACGAGTAGGAGTTCATTTCTGGTAAGCAAAGTGAATTTTGGGCGCAAATGATTTGTCGCAATTCCCCAAAACAAACCGATTCTCACTATTAACTGCAGAGCATTTATGTAAGGGGAGCTGTGGTTTGTATCAGTTTCATAAGCAGAGTTGAACTACATATGGTCCGTATGAGTAGGAAATGCAGTTCTTTTTTTTCTGGGCATGCTAATGGTTCCTGTTGTATTGGAGACTGTGGAAAGAAGAGCTTACTTCTTGCATTAAAACAGAGTGTATTTCATGGATGAGAACACTGATCTGAAGTTGCCTTCAGAAACGGAGTTAAAACCAAGGATCTGTGTCTTCCTACAAGCAAGAGTTCATTTCTGGTAAACCAAGTGAATTTTCGGCTCAAATGATTTTCACAGTTCTAGAACACAATGCGATTATCACTATTAACTAAAGATCATTTATTTAAGAGGAGCTGTGGTCCGTATCAGTTTCAAAAGCAGATTTGAACTACATGGGGTCCATATGAGTAGGAAACACAGTTCTTTTTTTCTTGGCATGCTCATGGTTCTTACTGTATTGGAAACCCTGGAAAGAAGAGGATTATTCATGCCTTAAAACAGAGTGTGTTTCTGGTATGAGAACTCTGGTCTGAATTTCCATTCAGAAACGGAGGTAAACCCCATGATCTGTGTCTTGCTACAAGCAAGAGTTCATTTCTGGTAAACGCAGTGAATTTTGGGCACAAATGCATTTTCCCAGTTACAAACCCAACGCTCTTCTCACTATTAACTAAAGAGGATTTATGTAAGAGGAGCTGTGGTTTGTATCAATTTCATAAGCAGAGTTGAACTATATATGGTCCGTATGAGTAGGAAACACTGTACAATTTTTCAGGGCATGCTCATGGTTCTTGCTGTATTTTAGACCCTGGAAAGAAGAGCTTGCTTCATGCGTTAAAACAGAGTGTATTTCATGGATGAGAACACTGGTCTGAATTTCCCTTAAGAAACGGAGTTAAACCCCATGATCTGTGTCTTCCTACAAGCAAGAGTTCATTCCTGGTTAACCAAGTGAATTTTCGGCTCAAATGATTTTCCACAGTTCTAGAACACAACGCAGTTATCACTATTAACTAATGAGGATTTATGTAAGAGGAGCTGTGGTCTGTATCAGTTTCATAAGCAGATTTGAACTACATATGGACCGTATGAGTAGGAAACACATTTTTTTTTTCTGGGCATGCTCATGGTTCTTGTTGTATTGGAGACTCTGGAAAGAAGAGCTTACTTCTTGCATTAAAACAGAGTGTATTTCATGGATGAGAACACTGGTCTGAATTTCCCTTCAGAAACGGAGTTAAACCCCATGATCTGTGTCTTCCTACAAGCAAGAGTTCATTTCTGGTATACCAAGTGAATTTTCGGCTCAAATGATTTTCCACAGTTCTAGAACACAACGCGATTATCACTATTAACTAAACAGCATTTATATAAGAGGAGCTGTGGTCTGTATCATTGTCATAAGCAAATTTGAACTACATATGGTCCGTACGATTAGGATACACATTTCTTTTTTTCAGGGCATGCTCATGGTTCTTGGTGTATTTTTGAATCTGGAAAGAATCCTTGCTTCTTGCGTTAAAACAGAGTGTGTTTCAGGGATAAGAACTCTGGTCTGAATTTCCCTTCAGAAACGGAGTTAAACCCCTGGATCTGTGTTTTCCTACAAGCAGGAGTTCATTTCTGGTAAGCAAAGTGAATTTTGGGCTCAAAAGGTTTTACACAGTACACCAACACAACACGATTCTCACTATTAACTAAAGATCCTTTATGTAAGAGGAATTGTGGCTTGTATCAGTTTCATAAACAGAGTTGAACTACATATGGACCGTATGAGTAGGAAACACTGTTCTTTTTTTCAGGGCATGCTCATGGTTCTTGCTGTATTTTAGATTCTGGAAAGAAGAGCTTGCTTCTTGCGTTAAAACAGAGCGTGTTTCAAGGATAAGAACTCTGGTCTGTATTTCCCTTCAGAAACAGAGTTAAACCACAGGATGTGTTTTACTACGAGTAGGAGTTCATTTCTGGTAAGCAAAGTGAATTTTGGGATCAAATGATTTTTCGCAATTCTCCAAAACAAACCGATTCTCACTATTAACTACAGAGCATTTATGTAAGGGGAGCTGTGGTTTGTGTCAGTTTCATAAGCAGAGTTAAACTACATATGGTCCGTATGAGTAGGAAACACATTTCTTTTTTTCTGGGCATGCTCATGGTTCCTGTTGTATTTGAGACTCTGGAATGAAGAGCGCACTTCTGGCATTAAAACCGAGAGTATTTCATGGATGAGAACACTGGTCTGAATTTCCCTTCAGACACAGAGTTAAACCCCAGGATCTGTGTCTTCCTACAAGCAAGAGTTCATTTCTGGTAAACCAAGTGTATTTTCGGCTCAAATGATTTCCACAGTTCTTGAAAACAACGCAATTATCACTATTAACTAAAGATCATTTATGTAAGAGGAGCTGTGGTCTGTATCAGTTTCATAAGCAGATTTGAACTACATATGGTCCGTATGAGTAGGAAACACAGTTCTTTTTTTCTTGCCATTCTCATGGTTCTTACTGTATTGGAGACCCTGGAAAGAAGAGGATGATTCATGCCTTAGAACAGAGTGTGTTTCTGGTATGAGAACTCTGGTCTGAATTTCCCTTCAGAAACGGAGTTAAACTCTATGATCAGTGTCTTCCTACAAGCAAGAGTTCATTTCTGGTAAGCCCAGTGAATTTTCGGCTCAAATGATTTTTCCCAGTTCACAAAACCCAACGCTATTCTCACTGTTACCTAAAGAGGATTTATGTAAGAGGAGCTGTGGTTTGTATCATTTTCATAAGCAGAGTTGAACTACATATGGTCCGTATGAGTAGGAAACACTGTTCTTTTTTTCAGGGCATGCTCATGGTTCTTGCTGTATTTTAGACTCTGGAAAGAAGAGCTTGCTTCTTGCGTTAAAACAGAGTGTGTTTCAGGGATAAGAACTCTGGTCTGTATTTCCCTTCAGAAACGGAGTTAAACCCCAGGATATGTTTTCCTACGAGTAGGAGTTCATTTCTGGTAAGCAAAGTGAATTTTGGGCTCAAATTATTTTTCGCAATTCCCCAAAACAAACCGATTCTCACTATTAACTGCAGAGCATTTATGTAAGGGGAACAGTGGTTTGTATCAGTTTCATAAGCAGAGTTGAACTACATATGGTCCGTATGAGTAGGAAACGCAGGTCTTTTTTTCTGGGCATGCTCATGGTTCCTGTTGTATTGGAGAGTCTGGAAAGAAGAACTTACTTCTTGCATTAAAACAGATTGTATTTCATGGATGAGAACACTGATCTGAAGTTGCCTTCAGAAACGGAGTTAAACCCAAGGATCTGTGTCTTCCTACAAGCAAGAGTTCATTTCTGGTAAACCAAGTGAATTTTCGGCTCAAATGATTTCCACAGTTCTAGAACACAACGCGATTATCACTATTAACTAAAGATCATTTATTTAAGAGGAGCTGTGGTCTGTATCAGTTTCATAAGCACATTTGAACTACATGGGGTTCATAGGAGTAGGAAACACAGTTCTTTTTTTCTTGGCATGCTCATGGTTCTTACTGTATTGGAAACCCTGGAAAGAAGAGGATGATTCATGCCTTAAAACAGAGTGAGTTTCTGGTATGAGAACTCTGGTCTGAATTTCACTTCGGAGACGGAGTTAAACCCCATGATCTGGGTCTTCCTACAAGCAAGAGTTCATTTCTGATAAACCCAGTGAATTTTGGGCTCAAATGTTTTTTCACAGTTCACAAAGCCAACGCTATTCTCACTATTAACTAAAGAGGATTTATGTAACAGGAGCTGTGGTCAGTATCAGTTTCATAAGCAGAGTTGAACTACATATGGTCCGTATGAGTAGGAAACACTGTTCTTTTTTTCAGGGCATGCTCATGGTTCTTGCTGTATTTTATACTCTGGAAAGAAGAGCTTGCTTCTTGCGTTAAAACAGAGTGTGTTTCAGGGATAAGAACTCTGGTCTGTATTTCCCTTCAGAAACGGAGTTAAACCCCAGGATATGTTTTCCTACGAGTAGGAGTTCAATTCTGGTAAGCAAAGTGAATTTTGGTCTCAAATTATTTTTCGCAATTGCACAAAACAAACCGATTCTCACTATTAACTATAGAGCATTTATGTAAGAGGACCTGTGCTTTGTATCACTTTCATAAGCAGAGTTGAACTACATATGGACCATATGAGTAGGAAACACATTTCTTTTTTTCTGGGCATGCTGATGTTTTTTGTTGTATTGGAGACTCTGGAAAGAAGAGCTTACTTCTTGCATTAAAACAGAGTGTATTTCATGGATGAGACCACTGGTCTGAATTTCCCTTCAGAAACGGAGTTAAACCCCATGATAGGGGTCTTCCTACAAGCAAGATTTCATTTCTGGTAAACCAAGTTAATTTTCGGCTCAAATGATTTTCCACAGTTCTAGAACACAACGCGATTATCACTATTAACTAAAGAGCATTGATGTAAGAGGAGCTGTGGTCTGTATCAGTTTCATAAGCAGATTTGAACTACATAGGGTCCATATGAGTAGGAAAAACAGTTCTTTTTTTCTTGTCATGCTCAAGGTTCTTGCTGTATTTTAGACTCTGGAAAGAAGAGCTTGCTTCTTGCGTTAAAACAGAGTGTGTTTCAGGGATGAGATCTATGGTCTGAATTTCCCTTCAGAAACGGAGTTAAACCCCATGATCTGTATCTTGCTACAAGGAAGAGTTCATTTCTGGTAAACCCAGTGAATTTTGGGCTCAAATGATTTTTCCCAGTTCACAAACACAACGCTATTCTCACTATTAACTAAAGAGGATTTATGTAAGAGGAGCTGTGGTTTGTATCAATTTCATAAGCAGAGTTGAACTACATATGGTCCATATGAGTAGGAAACACTGTCCATTTTTTCAGGGCATGCTCATGGTTCTTGCTGTATTTTAGACTCTGGAAAGAAGAGCTTGCTTCTTGCGTTAAAACAGAGTTTATTTTATTGATGAGAACACTGGTCTGTATTTCCCTTCAGAAACGGAGTTAAACCCAAGGATCTGTGTCTTCCTACAAGCAAGAGTTCATTTCTGGTAAACCCAGTGAATTTTGGGCTCAAATGATTTTTCTCAGTTCACGAACCCAACACTATTCTCACTATTAACTAAAGAGCCTTTATGTTAGAGGAAGTGTGCTTTGTATCAGTTTCATAAGCAGAGTTGAACTACATATGGTCAGTATGACTAGGAAACACTGTTCTTTTTTCAGGGCATGCTCATTGTTCCTGCTGTAATTTAGACTCTGGAAAGAAGAGCTTGCTTCTTAGTTAAATCAGAGTGTGTTTCTGGTATGCGAAGTCTGGTCTCAAATTCCTTTCAGAAACGGAGTTAAACCCCAGGATCTGTGTCTTCCTACTAGCAAGTGTTCATTTCTGGTAAATCCAGTGAATTTTGGGCTCAAATGATTTTTCGCAGTGCATAAACCCAACGCTATTCTCACTATTACCTACAGAGGATTTATGTAATAGGAGCTGTGGTTTTTATCAGTTTCATAAGCAGAGTTGTACTACATATGGACCGTATGAGTAGGTAACACATTTCTTTTTTCTGGGCATGCTCATGGTTCTTCTTGTATTGGAGACTCTGGAAAGAAGAGCTTACTTCTTGCATTAAAACAGAGTGTATTTCATGGATGAGAACACTGGTCTGAATTTCCCTTCAGAAACGGAGTTAAACCCCATGATCTGTGTCTTCCTACAAGCAAGAGTTCATTTCTGGTAAACCAAGTGAATTTTCGGCTCAAATGATTTTCCACAGTTCTAGAACACAACGCGATTATCACTATTAACTAAAGAGCATTTATGTAAGAGGAGCTGTGGTCTGTATCATTGTCATAAGCAGATTTGAACTACATATGATCCGTACGAGTAGGATACACATTTCTTTTTTTCAGGGCATGCTCATGGTTCTTGCTGTATTTTTGACTCTGGAAAGAATCCTTGCTTCTTGCGTTAAAACAGAGTGTGTTTCAGGGATAAGAACTCTGGTCCGAATTTCCCTTCAGAAACGGAGTTAAACCCCTGGATCTGTGTTTTCCTACAAGCAGAAGTTCATTTCTGGTAAGCAAAGTGAATTTTGGGCTCAAAAGTTTTTACACAGTACACCAACAGAACACGATTCTAACTATTAACTAAAGATCCTTTATGTAAGAGGAGTTGTGGTTTGCATCAGTTTCATAAGAAGAGTTGAACTACATATGGACCGTATGAGTAGGAAACACTGTTCTTTTTTTCAGGGCATGCTCATGGTTCTTGCTGTATTTTAGACTCTGGAAAGAAGAGCTTGCTTCTTGCGTTAAAACAGAGTGTGTTTCAGGGATAAGAACTCTGGTCTGTATTTCCCTTCAGAAACGTAGTTAAACCCCAGGATTTGTTTTCCTACGAGTAGGAGTTCATTTCTGGTAAGCAAAGTGAATTTTGGGATCAAATGAGTTTTCGAAATTCTCCAAACCAAACAGAATCTCACTATTAACTACAGAGCTTTTATGTAAGGGCAGCTGTGGTTTTTATCAGTTTCATAAGCAGAGTTGAAATACATATGGACCGTATAAGTAGGAAACACATTTCTTTTTTTCTGGGCATGCTCATGGTTGTTGTTGTATTGGAGACTCTGGAAAGAAGAGCTTACTTCTTGCATTAAAACAGAGTGTATTTCACGGATGAAAACACTGGTCTGAATTTCCCTTCAGAATCGGAGTTAAACCCCATGATCTGTGTCTTCCTACAAGGAAGAGTTCATTTCTGGTAAACCAAGTGAATTTTTGGCTCAAATCATTTTCCACAGTTCTAGAACACAACGCAATTATCACTATTAACTAAAGAGCATTTATGTAAGAGGAGCTGTGGTCTGTATTAGTTTCATAAGCAGATTTGAACTACATATGGTCCGTATGATTAGGAAACACAGTTCTTTTTTTCTTTGAATGCTCATGGTTCTTACTGTATTGGAGACCCTGGAAAGAAGAGGATGATTCAGGCCTTAAATCGGAGTGTGTTTCTGGTATGAGAACTCTGGTCTGAATTTCACTTCGGAGACGGAGTTAAACCCCAAGATCTGGGTCTTCCTATAAGCAAGAGTTCATTTCTGGTAAACCCAGTGAATTTTGGGCTCAAATGATTTTTCACAGTTCACAAACCCAACGCTATTCTCACTATTAACTAAAGAGGATTTATGTAACAGGAGCTGTGGTCTGTATCAGTTTCATAAGCAGAGTTGAACTACATATGGTCCGTATGAGTAGGAAACACTGTTCTTTTTTTCAAGACATGCTCAAGGTTCTTGCTGTATTTTAGACTCTGGAAAGAAGAGCTTGCTTCTTGCATTAAAACAGAGTGTGTTTCAGGGATAAGAACTCTGGTCTGTATTTCCCTTCAGAAACGGAGTTAAACCCCAGGATGTGTTTTCCTACTAGTAGGAGTTCATTTCTGGTAAGCAAAATGAATTTTGGGCTCAAATGATTTTTCGCAATTCTCCAAACCAAACCGATTCTCACTATTAACTACAGAGCATTTATATAAGGGGAGCTGTGGTTTGTATCATGTTCATAAGCAGAGTTGAAACACATGTGGTCTGTATGAGTAGGAACACATTTCTTTTTTTCTGGGCATGCTCCTGGTTCCTGTTTATTGGAGACTCTGGAAAGAAGAGCTTACATCTTGCACAAAAACAGAGTGTATTTCATGGATGAGAACACTGGTCTGAATTTCCCTTCAGAAACAGAGTTAAACCCACGGATCTGTTTCTTCCTACAAGCAGGAGTTCATTTCTGGTAAACCAAGTGAATTTTTGGCTCAAATGATTTTCCACAGTTCTAGAACACAACGCGATTATCACTATTAACTAAAGATCATTTATGTAAGAGGAGCTGTGGTCTGTATCAGTTTGATAAGCAGAGTAGAACTACATATGGTCCGTATGAGTTGGAAACACTGTTCTTTTTTTCTGGGCATGCTCATGGTTCATGCTGTATTTTAGACTCTGGAAAGAAGAGCTTGCTTCTTGCATTAAAACAGAGTGTGTTTCAGGGATAAGAACTCTGGTCTGTATTTCCCTTCAGAAACGGAGTTAATCCCCAGGATGTGTTTTCCTATGAGTAGGAGTTCATTTCTGGTAAGCAAAGTGAATTTTGGGCTCAAATGATTTTTCACAATTCTCCAAACCAAACCGAATCTCACTATTAACTACAGAGCATTAATGTAAGGGGAGCTGTGGTTTGTATCAGTTTCATAAGCAGAGTTGAACTACATAAGGTCCGTATGAGTAGGAAACACAGTTCTTTTTTTCTTGACATGCTCATGGTTCCTGTTGTATTGGAGACTCTGGAAAGAAGAGCTTACATCTTGCATTAAAACAGAGTGTATTTCATGGATGACAACAGTGGTCTGAATTTGCCTTCAGAAACGGAGTTAAACCTGAGGATCTGTTTCTTCCTACAAGCAAGAGTTCATTTCTGGTAAACCAAGTGAATTTTCGGATCAAATGATTTTCCACAGATCTAGAACACAACGTGATTCTCACTATTAACTTAAGAGCATTTATGTAAGAAGAGCTGTGGTCTGTATCAGTTTCATAAGCAGATTTGAACTACACAGGGTCCGTATGATTAGGAAACACAGTTCTTTTTTTCTTGGCATGCTCATATTTCTTACTCTATTGGAGACCCTGGAAAGAAGAGGATGATTCATGCCTTAAAACAGAGTGTGTTTCTGGTATGAAAACTCTGGTTGAATTTCCCTTCAGAAACGGAGTTAAACCCCATGATCTGTGTCTTCCTTCAAGCAAGAATTCATTTCTGGTAAACCCAGTGAATTTTGGGCTCAAATGATTTTTCACAGTTCACAATCCCAACGCTATTCTCACTATTAACTAAAGAGGATTTATGTAAGAGGAGCTGTGGTTTGTATCAATTTCATAAGCACATTTGAACTACATATGGTCCGTATGAGTAGGAAACACATTTCTTTTTTTCTGGGCATGCTCATGGTTCCTGTTGTATTGGAGACTCTGGAAAGAAGAGCTTACTTCTTGCATTAAAACAGAGTGTATTTCACGGATGAAAACACTGGTCTGAATTTCCCTTCAGAATCGGAGTTAAACCCCATGATCTGTGTCTTCCTACAAGGAAGAGTTCATTTCTGGTAAACCAAGTGATTTTTGGCTCAAATCATTTTCCACAGTTCTAGAACACAACGCAATTATCACTATTAACTAAAGAGCATTTATGTAAGAGGAGCTGTGGTGTGTATTAGTTTCATAAGCAGATTTGAACTACATATGGTCCGTATGATTAGGAAACACAGTTCTTTTTTTCTTTGAATGCTCATGGTTCTTACTGTATTGGAGACCCTGGAAAGAAGAGGATGATTCAGGCCTTAAAACAGAGTGTGTTTCTGGTATGAGAACTCTGGTCTGAATTTCACTTCGGAGACGGAGTTAAACCCCAAGATCTGGGTCTTCCTATAAGCAAGAGTTCATTTCTGGTAAACCCAGTGAATTTTGGGCTCAAATGATTTTTCACAGTTCACAAACCCAACGCTATTCTCACTATTAACTAAAGAGGATTTATGTAACAGGAGCTGTGGTCTGTATCAGTTTCATAAGCAGAGTTGAACTACATATGGTCCGTATGAGTAGGAAACACTGTTCTTTTTTTCAAGGCATGCTCATGGTTCTTGCTGTATTTTAGACTCTGGAAAGAAGAGCTTGCTTCTTGCATTAAAACAGAGTGTGTTTCAGGGATAAGAACTCTGGTCTGTATTTCCCTTCAGAAACGGAGTTAAACCCCAGGATGTGTTTTCCTACTAGTAGGAGTTCATTTCTGGTAAGCAAAATGAATTTTGGGCTCTAATGATTTTTCGCAATTCTCCAAACCAAACCGATTCTCACTATTAACTACAGAGCATTTATATAAGGGGAGCTGTGGTTTGTATCACGTTCATAAGCAGAGTTGAAACACATGTGGTCTGTATGAGTAGGAACACATTTCTTTTTTTCTGGGCATGCTCCTGGTTCCTGTTTATTGGAGACTCTGGAAAGAAGAGCTTACTTCTTGCAATAAAACAGAGTGTATTTCATGGATGAGAACACTGGTCTGAATTTCCCTTCAGAAACAGAGTTAAACCCACGGATCTGTTTCTTCCTACAAGCAAGAGTTCATTTCTGGTAAACCAAGTGAATTTTTGGCTCAAATGATTTTTCCCAGTTACAAACCCAATGCTCTTCTCACTATTAACTAAAGAGGATTTATGTAAGAGGAGCTGTGGTTTGTATCAATTTCATAAGCAGAGTTGAACTACATATGGTCCCTATGAGTAGGAAACACTGTACAATTTTTCAGGGTATGCTCATGGTTCTTGCTGTATTTTAGACTCTGGAAAGAAGAGCTTGCTTCTTGCGTTAAAACAGAGTGTATTTCATGGATGAGAACACTGGTCTGAATTTCCCTTCAGAAATGGAGTTAAACCCAAGGATCTGTGTCTTCCTACACTCAAGAGTTCATTTCTGGTAAACCTAGTGAATTTTCGGCTCAAATGATTTTCCACAGTTCTAGAACACAATGCGATTATCACTATTAACTAAAGATCATTTATGTAAGAGGAGCTGTGGTCTGTATCAGTTTCATAAAGAGATTTGAACTACATAGGGTCCGTATGAGTAGGAAACACATTTCTTTTTTTCTTGGCATGCTCATGGTTCCTGTTGTATTGGAGACTCTGGAAACAAAAGTGTACTTCTTGCATTAAAACAGAGTGTATTTCATGGATGAGAACACTGGTCGGAATTTCCCTTCAGAAACAGAGTTAAACCCCTGGATCTGTGTCTTCCTACAAACAAGAGTTCATTTCTGGTACACCAAGTGTATTTTCGGCTGAAATGATTTCCACAGTTCTAGAACACAACACAATTATTACTATTAACTAATGAGCATTTATGTGAGAGGAGCTGTGGTCTGTATCAGTTTCATAAGCAGAGTAGAACTACATATGGTCCGTATGAGTAGGAAACACTGTTCTTTTTTTCAGGGCATGCTCATGGTTCTTGCTGTATTTTAGACTCTGGAAAGAAGAGCTTGCTTCTTGCATTAAAACAGAGTGTATTTCATGGATGAGACCACTGGTCTGAATTTCGCTTCAGAAACGTAGTTAATCCCCAGGATGTATTTTTCGACGAGTAGGAGTTCATTTCTGGTAAGCAAAGTGAATTTTGGGCTCTAATGATTTTTCACAATTCTCCAAACCAAACCGATTCTCACTATTAACTACAGAGCATTTATGTAAGGGAAGCTGTGGTTTGTATCACGTTCATAAGCAGAGTTGAAATACATATGGTCTGTATGAGTAGGAAACACATTTCTTTTTTTCTGGGCATGCTCATGGTTCCTGTTGTATTGGAGACTCTGGAAAGAAGAGCTTACTTCTTGCATTAAAACAGAGTGTATTTCATGGATGAGAACACTGGTCTCAATTTCCCTTCAGAAACGGAGTTAAACCCCATGATCTGTGTCTTCCTACAAGCAAGAGTTCATTTCTGTTAAACTAAGTTTATTTTCGGCTCAAATGATTTTCCACAGTTCTAGAACACAACGCGATTATCACTATTAACTAAAGATCATTTATGTAAGAGGAGCTGTGGTCTGTATCAGTTTCATAAGCAGAGTAGAACTACATAAGGTCCGTATGAGTAGGAAACACTGTTCTTTTTTTCAGGGCATGCTCATGGTTCTTGCTGTAATTTAGACTCTGGAAGGAAGAGCTTGCTTCTTGCGTTAATACAAAGTGTGTTTCAGGGATAAGAACTTTGGTCTGTATTTACCTTCAGAAACGGAGTTAAACCCCAGGATGTGTTTTCCTATGATAGGAGTTCATTTCTGGTAAGCAAAGTGAATTTTGGGCTCTAATGATTTTTCGCAATTCTCCAAACCAAACCGATTCTCACTATTAACTACAGAGTATTTATGTAAGGGGAGCTTTGTTTTGTATCAGTTTCATAAGAAGATTTGAACTACATATGGTCCGTATGAGTAGGAAAAACAGTTCTTTTTTTCTTGGCATGCTCATGTTTCTTACTATATTGGAGACCCTGGAAAGAAGAGGATGATTCATGCCTTAAAACAGAGTGTGTTTCTGGTATGAGATCTCTGGTTGAATTTCCCTTCAGAAACGGAGTTAAACCCCAAGATCTGTGTCTTCATTCAAGCAAGAGTACATTTCTGGTAAACCCAGTGAATTTTGGGCTCAAATGATTTTTCGCAGTTCACAAACCCAACGCTATTCTCACTATTAACTAAAGAGGATTTATGTAAGAGGAGCTGTGGTTTGTATCAGTTTCATAAGCAGAGTTGAACTACATATTGTCCGTATGAATAGGAAACACTGTTCTTTTTTTCAGGGCATGCTCATGGTTCTTGCTGTATTTTAGACTCTGGAAAAAAGAGACTGCCTCTTGTGTTAAAACAGAGTGTGTTTCAGGGATAAGAACTCTGGTCTGTATTTCCCTTCAGAAACGTAGTTAAACCCCAGGATGTATTATCCTACGAGAGGAGTTCATTTCTGGTAAGCAAAGTGAATTTTGGGCTCAAATGTTTTTACACAGTACACCAACAGAACAGGATTCTCACTATTAACTAAAGATCCTTTATGTAAGAGAAGCTGTGGTTTGTATCAGTTTCATAAGCAGAGTTGAAATACATATGGACCGTATAAGTAGGAAACACATTTCTTTTTTTCTGGGCATGCTCATGGTTCTTGTTGTATTGGAGACTCTGGAAAGAAGAGCTTACTTCTTGCATTAAAACAGAGTGTATTTCACGGATGAAAACACTGGTCTGAATTTCCCTTCAGAATCGGAGTTAAACCCCATGATCTGTGTCTTCCTACAAGGAAGAGTTCATTTCTGGAAAACCAAGTGAATATTTGGCTCAAATCATTTTCCACAGTTCTAGAACACAACGGGATTATCACTATTAACTAAAGAGCATTTATGTAAGAGGAGCTGTGGTGTGTATTAGTTTCATAAGCAGATTTGAACTACATATGGTCCGTATGATTAGGAAACACAGTTCTTTTTTTCTTTGAATGCTCATGGTTCTTACTGTATTGGAGACCCTGGAAAGAAGAGGATGATTCATGCCTTAAAACAGAGTGTGTTTGTGGTATGAGAACTCTGGTCTGAATTTCACTTCGGAGACGGAGTTAAACCCCATGATCTGGGTCTTCCTACAAGCAAGAGTTCATTTCTGGCAAACCCAGTGAATTTTGGGCTCAAATGATTTTTCGCAGTTCACAAACCCAACGCTATTCTCACCATTAACTAAAGAGGATTTATGTAAGAGGAGCTGTGGTTTGTATCAGTTTCATAAGCAGAGTTGAACTACATATGGTCCGTATAAGTAGGAAACACAGTTCTTTTTTTCAGGGCATGCTCATGGTTCTTGCGGTATTTGAGACACTGGAAAGAAGAGCTTGCTTCCTGCTTTAAAACAGGGTGTGTTTCATGGATGAGAACCCTGGTCTTAATTTCCCTTCACAAACGGTGTTGAACACCATGATCTGTGTCTTCCTACCAGCAAGAGTTCATTTCTGGTAAACCAAGTTAATTTTTGGCTCAAATGATATTACACAGTTCTAGGACCCAACGTGATTATCACTATTAACTAAAGAGCATTTATGTAAAAGGAGCTGTGGTCTGTATCATTTCATAAGCAGAGTTGAACTACATATGGTCCGTATGAGAAGGAAACAGAGTTCTTTTTTTCCGGGCATGCTCATGGTTCTTACTGTATTGGAGAGGCTGGAAAGAAGAGGATGATTCTTGCCTTAAAACAGAGTGTTTTTCAGGGATGAGAACTCAGGTCTGAAATTCCCTTCAGAAATGGAGTTAAACCCCAAGATCTGTGTCTTCCTACCAGCAAGAGTTCATTTCAGGTAAACCCAGTGAATTTTGGGCTCAAAAGATTTTTTGCAGTTCTCAAACCCAACGCGGTTCTCACTATTAACTCAAGAGCATTTATGTAACAGGAGGTGTGGTTTGTATCAGTTTCAGAGGCAGAGTTGAACTACATATGGTCCGAATGAGTAGGAAACACAGTTCTTTTTTTCCGGGCATGTTCATGGTCTTGCTGTATTGGAGACGCTTGAAAGAAGAGGAAGATTCTTGCCTTAAAACAGAGTGCTTTTCAGGGTTGAGAATTCTGGTCTGAATTTGCCTTCAGAGACTGAGTTAAACCCCAGGATCTGTGTCTTCCTAGAAGTAAGAGTTCATTTCAGGTAAAACCAGTGAATTTTGGGCTCAAATGATTTTTTGCAGTTCACGAACCCAAAGTGATTCTCACTATTAACTAAAGAGCATTTATGTAAGAGGAGCTGTGATTTGTATCAGTTTCATAAGCAGAGTTGAAATACATATGGTCCTTATGAGTAGGAAACACAGTTCTTTTTTTCCGGGCAAGCTCTTGGTTCTTGCTGTATTGGAGACGCTGGAAAGATGCGCTTGCTTCTTGTTTTAAAACAGGGTGTGTTTCATGGATGATAACTCTGGTCTGAATTTTCCTTCACAAACGGAGTTGAACATCATGATCTGTGTCTTCCTACCAGTAAGAGTTCATTTCTGGTAAACCAAGTGAATTTTGGGCTCAAATGAATTTACACAGTTCTAGAACCCAACGCGATTATCACTATTAACTAAAGAGCATTTATGTAAGAGGAGCTGTGGTCTTTATCATTACATAAGCAGAGTTGAACTGCATATGGTCCGTATGAGTAGGAAACACAGTTCTTTTTTGCAGGGCATGCCCGTGTTTCTTGCTGTATTGGAGACACTGGGAAGAAGAGGTTGCTTCTTGCTTTAAAACAGGGTGTGTTTCATGGATGATAACTCTGGTCTGAATTTTCCTTCACTAATGGAGTTGAACACCATGATCTGTGTCTTCCTACCAGCAAGAGTTCATTTCTGGTAAACCAAGTGAATTTTTGGCTCAAATGACTGTACATAGATCTAGATCCCAAAGCGATTATCACTATTAACGAAAGAGCATTTATGTTACAGGAGCTGTGGTCTGTACATTTCATAAGCAGAGATGAACTACATATGATCAGTATGAGTAGGAAACACAGTTCTTTTTTTCTGGACATGCTCATGGTTCTTACTGTATTGGAGAGGCTGGAAAGAAGAGGATGATTCTTGCCTTAAAACAGAGTGTTTTTCAGGGATGAGAACTCTGGCCTAATTTGCCTTCAGAGATGGAGTTAAACCCCAGGATCTCTGTCTTCCTACAAGCAAGAGTTCATTTCAGGTAAACCCCGTGAATTTTGGGCTCAAATGATTTTTCGCAGTTCTTGAACCCAACACGATTCTCACTATTAACTCAAGAGCATTTATGTAAGAGGAGGTGTTCTTTGTATCAGTTTCATAAGCAGAGTTGAAATACATATGGTCTGTATGAGTAGGAAACACAGTTCTTTTTTTCAGGGCATGCTCATGGTTCTTGCTGGATTTGAGACACTGGAAAGAAGAGCTTGCTTCCTACTTTAAAACAGGGTGTGTTTCATGGATGAGAACCCTGGTCTGAATTTCCCTTCACTAACGGAGTTAAACCCCATGATCTGGGTCTTCCTACCAGCAAGAGTTCATTTTTGGTAAACCAAGTGAATTTTTGGCTCAAATGACTTTACACAGTTCTAGAACCCAACGCGATTATCACTATCAACTAAAGAGCATTTATGTAACAGGAGCTGTGGTCTGTATCATTTCATAAGCAGATTTGAATTACATATAGTCCGTATGAGTAGGAAACACAGTTCTTTTTTTCTGGGCATGCTCATGGTTCTTACTGTATTGGACAGGCTGGAAAGAAGAGGATGATTCTTGCCTTAATACAGAGTGTTCTTCAGGGATGAGAACTCTGGTCTGCATTTCGCTTCATAAACGGATTTAAACCCCAGGATCTGTGTCTTCCTACAAGCAAGAGTTCATTTCAGGAAAACACAGTGAATTTTGGGCTCAAATGATTTTTTGCAGTTCATGAACCCAACGCGATTCTCACTATTAAGTAAAGAGCATTTATGTAAGAGAAGCTGTGATTTGTATCACTTTCATAAGCAGAGTTGAACTACATATGGTCCGTATGAGTAGGAAACACAGTTCTTTTTTTCTGGGCATGCTCATGGTTCTTACTGAATTGGAGACGCTGGAAAGAAGAGGATGATTCTTGCCTTAATACAGAGTGTATTTCACGGATGAGAACTCTGGTCTGAATTTCCCTTCAGAAACGGAGTTAAACCCCAGGATCTGTGTCTTCCTACAAGCAAGAGTTCATTTCTGGTAAACCCAGTGAATTTTGGGCTCAAATGATTTCTCGCAGTTCACGAAACTAACGGGATTCTCACTATTTACTAAAAAGCACTTATGTAAGAGGAGCTGTGGTTTGTATCTGTTTCATAAGCAGAGTTGAACTACATATGGTCAGTATGAGTAGGAAACACATTTCTTTTTTTCAGAGAATGCTCATGGTTCTTGCTGTATTTGACATGCTGGAAAGAAGAGCTTGCTTCCTGCTTTAAAACAGGGTGTGTTTCATGGATGAGAACTCTGGTCTGAATTTCCCTTCACTAACGGAGTTAAACCCCATGATCTGTGTCTTCCTACCAGCAAGAGTTCATTTCTGGTAAACCAAGTGAATTTTTGGCTCAAATGACTTTACACAGTTCTAGAACCCAACGCGATTATCACTATTAACTAAAGAGCATTTATGTAACAGGAGCTGTGGTCTGTATCATTTCATAAGCAGAGTTGAACTACATATGGTCGGTATTAGTAGGAAACACAGATCTTCTTTTCAGGGCATTCTCATGGTTCTTGCTGTATTTTAGACTCTGGAAAGAAGAGCTTGCTTCTTGGGTTAAAACAGAGTGTGTTTCAGGGATGAGAACTCTGGTCTGAATTTCCCTTCAGAAATGGAATAAACCCCAGGATCTGTGTCTTCCTACAAGACAGAGTTCATTTCTGGTTAACCCAGTGAATTTTGGGCTCAAATGATTTTTCGCAGTTCACGAACCCAACACGATTCTCACTATTAACTCAAGAGCATTTATATAAGAGGAGGTGTTCTTTGTATCAGTTTCATAAGCAGAGTTGAAATACATATGGTCTGTATGAGTAGGAAACACAGTTCTTTTTTTCAGAGAATGCTCATGGTTCTTGCTGTATTTGACATGCTGGAAAGAAGAGCTTGCTTCCTGCTTTAAAACAGGGTTTGTTTCATGGATGAGAACCCTGGTCTCAATTTCCCTTCACTAACGGAGTTAAACCCCATGATCTGGGTCTTCCTACCAGCAAGAGTTCATTTTTGGTAAACCAAGTGAATTTTTGGCTCAAATGACTTTACACAGTTCTAGAACCCAACGCGATTATCACTATCAACTAAAGAGCTTTTATGTAACAGGAGCTGTGGTCTGTATCATTTCATAAGCAGATTTGAATTACATATAGTCCGTATGAGTAGGAAACACAGTTCTTTTTTTCTGGGCATGCTCATGGTTCTTACTGTATTGGACAGGCTGGAAAGAAGAGGATGATTCTTGCCTTAATACAGAGTGTTCTTCAGGGATGAGAACTCTGGTCTGCATTTCGCTTCATAAACGGATTTAAACCCCAGGATCTGTGTCTTCCTACAAGCAAGAGTTCATTTCTGGTAAACCCAGTGAATTTTGGGCTCAAATGATTTCTCCCAGTTCACGAAACTAACGGGATTCTCACTATTTACTAAAAAGCACTTATGTAAGAGGAGCTGTGGTTTGTATCTGTTTCATAAGCAGAGTTGAACTACATATTGTCCGTATGAGTAGGAAACACAGTTCTTTTTTTCAGAGCATGCTCATGGTTCTTGCTGTATTGGACATGCTGGAAAGAAGAGCTTGCTTCCTGCTTTAAAACAGGGTGTGTTTCATGGATGAGAACTCTGGTCTGAATTTCCCTTCACTAACGGAGTTAAACCCCATGATCTGTGTCTTCCTACCAGCAAGAGTTCATTTCTGGTAAACCAAGTGAATTTTTGGCTCAAATGACTTTACACAGTTCTAGAACCCAACGCGATTATCACTATTAACTAAAGAGCATTTATGTAACAGGAGCTGTGGTCTGTATCATTTCATAAGCAGAGTTGAACTACATATGGTCGGTATTTTTAGGAAACACAGATCTTCTTTTCAGGGCATTCTCATGGTTCTTGCTGTATTTTAGACTCTGGAAAGAAGAGCTTGCTTCTTCGGTTAAAACAGAGTGTGTTTCAGGGATGAGAACTCTGGTCTGAATTTCCCTTCAGAAACGGAATAAACCCCAGGATCTGTGTCTTCCTACAAGAAAGAGTTCATTTCTGGTTAACCCAGTGAATTTTGGGCTCAAATGATATTTTGAAGTTCATGAACCCAACGCGATTCTCACTATTACCTAAAGAGCATTTATGTAAGGGGAGCTGTGATTTGGATCAGTTTCATAAGAAGAGTAAAACTACATATGGTCTGTATCAGGAGGAAACACAGTTCTTTTTTTCAGGGCATGCTCATGGTTCTTGCTGTATTGGAACACACTAAAAAGAAGAGCTTGCTTCTTGCTTTAAAACAAAGTGTGTTTCATGGATGAGAACTCTGCTCTGAATTTCCCTTCACAAACAGTGTTAAACCCCATGATATGTGTCTTCCTACCAGCAACAGTTCATTTCTGGAAAACCAAGTGAATTTTAGGCTCAAATGACTTTACACAGTTCTAGAACCCAACGTGATTATCACTATTAACTAAAGAGCATTTATGTAACAGGAGCTGTGGTCTGCATCATTTCATAAGCAGATTTGAACTACATATAGTCCCTAATGTGTAGGAAACACAGTTCTTTTTTTCCGGGCATGCTCATGGTTCTTACTGTATTGGAGAGGCTGGAAAGAAGAGGATGATTCTTGCCTTATAACAGAGTGTTTTTCAGGGATGAGAACTCAGGTCTGAAATTCCCTTCAGAAATGGAGTTAAACCCCAAGATCTGTGTCTTCCTACAAGCAAGAGTTCATTTCAGGTAAACCCAGTGAATTTTGAGCTCAAAAGATTTTTTGCAGTTCTCGAACCCAACGCGGTTCTCACTATTAACTCAAGAGCATTTATGTAACAGGAGGTGTGGTTTGTATCAGTTTCAGAGGCAGAGTTGAACTACATATGGTCCGAATGAGTAGGAAACATAGTTCTTTTTTTCCGGGCATGTTCATGGTCTTGCTGTATTGGAGACGCTTGAAAGAAGAGGATGATTCTTGCCTTAAAACAGAGTGCTTTTCAGGGTTGAGAATTCTGGTCTGAATTTGCCTTCGGAGACTGAGTTAAACCCCAGGATCTGTGTCTTCCTAGAATTAAGAGTTCATTTCAGGTAAAGCCAGTGAATTTTGGGCTCAAATGATTTTTTGCAGTTCACGAACCCAAAGTGATTCTCACTATTAACTAAAGAGCATTTATGTAAGAGGAGCTGTGATTTGTTTCAGTTTCATAAGCAGAGTTGAAATACATATGGTCCGTATGAGTAGGAAACACAGTTCTTTTTTTCCGGGCAAGCTCTTGGTTATTGCTGTATTGGAGACGCTGGAAAGATGTGCTTGCTTCTTGTTTTAAAACAGGGTGTGTTTCATGGATGATAACTCTGGTCTGAATTTTCCTTCACAAGCGGAGTTGAACACCATGATCTGTGTCTTCCTACCAGTAAGAGTTCATTTCTGGTAAACCAAGTGAATTTTGGGCTCAAATGAATTTACACAGTTCTAGAACCCAACGCGATTATCACTATTAACTAAAGAGCATTTATGTAAGAGGAGCTGTGGTCTTTATCATTTCATAAGCAGAGTTGAACTGCATATGGTCCGTATGAGTAGGAAACACGGTCCTTTTTTGCAGGGCATGCTAGTGTTTCTTGCTGTATTGGAGACACTGGAAAGAAGAGGTTGCTTCTTGCTTTAAAACAGGGTGTGTTTCATGGATGATAACTCTGGTCTGAATTTTTCTTCACTAATGGAGTTGAACACCATGATCTGTGTCTTCCTACCAGCAAGAGTTCATTTCTGGTAAACCAAGTGAATTTTTGGCTCAAATGACTGTACATAGCTCTAGATCCCAAAGCGATTATCACTATTAACTAAAGAGCATTTATGTAACAGGAGCTGTGGTCTGTATCATTTCATAAGCATTGTTGAACTACATATGATCCGTATGAGTAGGAAACACAGTTCATTTTTTCTGGCCATGCTCATGGTTCTTACTGTATTGGAGAGGCTGGAAAGAAGAGGATGATTCTTGCCTTAAAACAGAGTGTTTTTCAGGGATGAGAACTCTAGCCTAATTTGCCTTCAGAGATGAAGTTAAATCCCAGGATCTCTGTCTTCCTACAAGCAAGAGTTCATATCAGGTAAACCCCGTGAATTTTGGGCTAAAATGATTTTTCGCAGTTCACGAACCCAATGCGATTCTCACTATTAACTCAAGAGCATTTATGTAAGGGGAGCTGTGATTTGGATCAGTTTCATAAGAAGAGTAAAACTACATATGGTCTGTATCAGGAGGAAACCCAGTTCTTTTTTTCAGGGCATGCTCATGGTTCTTGCTGAATTGGAACACACTAGAAAGAAGAGCTTGCTTCCTGCTTTAAAACAGGGTGTGTTTCATGGATGAGAACTCTGTTCTGAATTTCCCTTCACTAACGGAGTTAAACCCCAAGATCTGTGTCCTCCTACCTGCAAGAGTTCATTTCTGGTAAACCAAGTGAATTTTTGGCTCAAATGACTTTACACAGTTCTAGAACCCAACGTGATTATCACTATTAACTAAAGAGCATTTATGTAACAGGAGCTGTGGTCTGTATCATTTCATAAGCAGAGTTGAACTAAATATGGTCCGTATGAGTAGGAAACACAGTTCATTTTTTCTGGCCATGCTCATGGTTCATACTGTATTGGAGACTCTGGAAAGAAGAGGATGGTTCTTGCCTTAATACAGAGTGTTTTTCAGGGTTGAGTATTCTGTTCTCAATTTGCCTTCAGAGATGGAGTTAAACCCCAGGATCTCTGTCTTCCTACAAGCAAGAGTTCCTATCAGGTAAACCCAGTGAATTTTGGGCTCAAATGATATTTCGAAGTTCATGAACCCAACGCGATTCTCACTATTAACTAAAGAGCATTTATGTAAGGGGAGCTGTGATTTGGATCAGTTTCATAAGAAGAGTAAAACTACATATGGTCTGTATCAGGAGGAAACACAGTTCTTTTTTTCAGGGCATGCTCATGGTTCTTGCTGTATTGGAACACACTAGAAAGAAGAGCTTGCTTCTTGCTTTAAAACAAAGTGTTTTTCATGGATGACAACTCTGCTCTGAAATTCCCTTCACAAACAGAGTTAAACCCCATGATATGTGTCTTCCTACCAGCAAGAGTTCATTTCTGGAAAACCATGTGAATTTTAGGCTCAAATGACTTTACACAGTTCTAGAACCCAACGCGATTATCACTATTAACTAAAGAGCATTTATGTAACAGGAGCTGTGGTCTGCATCATTTCATAAGCAGATTTGAACTACATATAGTCTGTATGAGTAGGAAACACAGTTCTTTTTTTCTGGACATGCTCATGGTTCTTACTGTATTGGAGAGGCCGGAAGGAAGAGGATGATTATTGCCTTAAAACAGAGTGTTTTTCAGGGATGAGAACTCTGTCCCAATTTGCGTTCAGAGATGGAGTTAAACCCCAGGATCTCTGTCTTCCTACAAGCAAGAGTTAATTTCAGGAAAACCCCGTGAATTTTGGGCTCAAATGATTTTTCGCAGTTCACGAACCCAACACGATTCTCACTATTAACTCAAGAGCATTTATGTAAGAGGAGGTGTTCTTTGTATCAGTTTCATAAGCAGAGTTGAAATACCTATGGTCTGTATGAGTAGGAAACACAGTTCTTTTTTTCAGGGCATGCTCATGGTTCTTGCTGTATTTGAGACACTGGAAAGAAGAGCTTGCTTCCTGCTTTAAAACAGGGTGTGTTTTATGGATGAGAACCCTGGTCTGAATTTCCCTTCACTAACGGAGTTAAACCCCATGATCTGTGTATTCCTACCAGCAAGAGTTCATTTTTGGTAAACCAAGTGAATTTTTGGCTCAAATGACTGTACATAGATCTAGAACCCAACGCGATAATCACTATTAACTAAAGAGCATTTATGTAACAGGAGCTGTGGTCTGTATCATTTCATAAGCAGAGTTGAACTACATATGATCCGTATGAGTAGGAAACACAGTTCTTTTTTTCTGGACATGCTCATGGTTCTTACTGTATTTGAGAGGCCGGAAGGAAGAGGATGATTATTGCCTAAAAACAGAGTGTTTTTCAGGGATGAGAACTCTGGCCCAATTTGCATTCAGAGATGGAGTTAAACCCCAGGATCTCTGTCTTCCTACAAGCAAGAGTTCATTTCAGGTAAACCCCGTGAATTTTGGGCTCAAATGATTTTTCGCAGTTCACAAAACCAACGGGATTATCACTATTACCTAAAAAGCATTTACGTAAGAGGAGATGTGGTTTGTATCTGTTTCATAAGCAGAGTTGAACTACATATGGTCCGTATGAGTAGGAAACACAGTTCTTTTTTTCAGAGCATGCTCATGGTTCTTGCTGTATTGGACATGCTGGTAAGAAGAGCTTGCTTCTTGGGTTAAAACAGAGTGTGTTTCAGGGATGAGAACTCTGGTCTGAATTTCCCTCCAGAAACGGAATAAACCCCAGGATCTGTGTCTTCCTACAAGCAAGAATTTATTCCTGGTAAACCCAGGGAATTTTGGGCTCAAATGATTTTTCGCAGTTCACAAACCCAACGCTATTCTCACCATTAACTAAAGAGGATTTATGTAAGAGGAGCTGTGGTTTGTATCAGTTTCATAAGCAGAGTTGAACTACATATGGTCCGTATAAGTAGGAAACACAGTTCTTTTTTTCAGGGCATGCTCATGGTTCTTGCGGTATTTGAGACACTGGAAAGAAGAGCTTGCTTCCTGCTTTAAAACAGGGTGTGTTTCATGGATGAGAACCCTGGTCTGAATTTCCCTTCACTAACGGAGTTAAACCCAATGATCTGGGTCTTCCTACCAGCAAGAGTTCATTTTTGGTAAACCAAGTGAATTTTTTGCTCAAATGACTTTACACAGTTCTAGAACCCAACGGGATTATCACTATTAACTAAAGAGCATTTATGTAAGAGGAGCTGTGGTCTGTATCATTTCATAAGCAGAGTTGAACTACATATGGTCCATATGAGTAGGAAGCACAGTTCTTTTTTTCTGGGCATGCTCATGGTTCTTGCTGTATTGGAAACACTGGAAAGAAGAGCTTGCTTCTTGCTTTAAAACAGGGTGTGTTTCATGGATGGGAACTCTGGTCTGAATTTCCCTTCACAAACGGAGTTAAACCACATGATCTGTGTCTTCCTACAAGAAAGAGTTCATTTGTGGTAAACCCAGTGAATTTTGGGCTCAAATGATTTTTTGCAGTACACGAAACTAACGGGATTCTCACTATTTACTAAAAAGCACTTATGTAAGAGGAGCTGTGGTTTGTATCTGTTTCATAAGCAGAGTTGAACTACATATGGTCCGTATGAGTAGGAAACACAGTTCTTTTTTTCCGGGCATGTTCATGGTCTTGCTGTATTGGAGACGCTTGAAAGAAGAGGATGATTCTTGCCTTAAAACAGAGTGCTTTTCAGGGTTGAGAATTCTGGTCTGAATTTGCCTTCGGAGACTGAGTTAAACCCCAGGATCTGTGTCCTCCTAGAATTAAGAGTTCATTTCAGGTAAAGCCAGTGAATTTTGGGCTCAAATGATTTTTTGCAGTTCACGAACCCAAAGTGATTCTCACTATTAACTAAAGAGCATTTATGTAAGAGGAGCTGTGATTTGTTTCAGTTTCATAAGCAGAGTTGAAATACATATGGTCTGTAGGAGTAGGAAACACAGTTCTTTTTTTCCGGGCAAGCTCTTGGTTCTTGCTGTATTGGAGACGCTGGAAAGATGCGCTTGCTTCTTGTTTTAAAACAGGGTGTGTTTCATGGATGATAACTCTGGTCTGAATTTTCCTTCACAAGCGGAGTTAAACCCCATGATCTGTGTCTTCCTACCTGCAAGAGTTCATTTCTGGTAAACCAAGTGAATTTTTGGCTCAAATGACTTTACACAGTTCAAGAACCCAACGTGATTATCACTATTAACTAAAGCGCATTTATGTAAGAGGAGCTGTGGTCTGTATCATTTCATAAGCAGAGTTGAACTACATATGGTCCGTATGAGTAGGAAACACAGTTCATTTTTTCTGGCCATGCTCATGGTTCTTACTGTATTGGAGACTCTGGAAAGAAGAGGATGGTTCTTGCCTTAAAACAGAGTGTTTTTCAGGGTTGAGAATTCTGGTCTCAATTTGCCTTCAGAGATGGAGTTAAACCCCAGGATCTCTGTCTTCCTACAAGCAAGAGTTCATATCAGATAAACCCAGTGAATTTTGGGCTCAAATGATATTTCGAAGTTCATGAACCCAACGCGATTTTCACTATTAACTAAAGAGCATTTATGTAAGGGGAGCTGTGATTTGGATCAGTTTCATAAGAAGAGTAAAACTACATATGGTCGGTATCAGTAGGAAACACAGTTCTTTTTTTCAGGGCATGCTCATGGTTCTTGCTGTATTTGAGACGCTGGAAAGAAGAGCTTGCTTCCTGCTTTAAAACAGGGTGTGTTTCATGGATGAGAACACAGGTCTGAATTTCCCTTCACTAACGGAGTTAAACCCCATGATCTGGGTCTTCCTACCAGCAAGAGTTCATTTTTGGTAAACCAAGTGAATTTTTTGCTCAAATGATTTTACACAGTTCTAGAACCCAACGCGATTATCACTATCAACTAAAGAGCATTTATGTAACAGGAGCAGTGGTCTGTATCATTTCATAAGCAGATTTGAATTACATATAGTCCGTATGAGTAGGAAACACAGTTCTTTTTTTCTGGGCAAGCTTATGGTTCTTACTGTATTGGAGAGGCTGGAAAGAAGAGGATCATTCTTGCCTTAATACAGAGTGTTTTTCAGGGATCAGAACTCAGGTCTGCATCTCGCTTCATAAACGGATTTAAACCCCAAATCTGTGTCTTCCTACAAGCAAGAGATCATTTCAGGAAAACAGAGTGAATTTTGGGCTCAAATGATTTTTTGCAGTTCATGAATCCAACACGATTCTCACTATTAAGTAAAGAGCATTTATGTAAGAGGAGCTGTATTTGTATCTGTTTCATAAGCAGAGTTGAACTACATATGGACCGTATGAGTAGGAAACACAGTTCTTTTTTTCAGAGCATGCTCATTGTTCTTGCTGTATTGGACAT
The DNA here is from genome assembly GCA_949786385.1 of Onychomys leucogaster. Taxonomy (NCBI): domain Eukaryota; kingdom Metazoa; phylum Chordata; class Mammalia; order Rodentia; family Cricetidae; genus Onychomys; species Onychomys leucogaster. The sequence continues at coordinate 173,373 of CATKUP010000044.1, forward strand.
GCTGGAAAGAAGAGCTTGCTTCCTGCCTTAAAACAGAGTGTTTTTCACGGATGAGAACTCTGGTCTGAATTTCCCTTCACAAACTGAGTTAAACCCCAGGATCTCTGTCTTCCTACAAGCAAGAGTTCATTTCAGGTAAACCCCGTGAATTTGGGGCTCAAATGCTTTTTTGCAGTTCACGAACCCAATGCGATTCTCACTATTAACCTAAGAGCCTTTATTTAAGAGGAGCTGTGATTTGTATCAGTTTCATAAGCAGAGTTGAACTACATATGGTATGTAAGAGTAGGAAACACAGTTCTTTTTTTCTGGGCATGCTCATGGTTCTTGCTGTATTGGAACACACTAGAAAGAAGAGCTTACTTCTTGCTTTAAAACAAAGTGTGTTTCATGGATGAGAACTCTGCTCTGAATTTCCCTTCACAAACAGAGTTAAACCCCATGATATGTGTCTTCCTACCAGCAACAGTTCATTTCTGGAAAACCAAGTGAATTTTTGACTCAAATGACTTTACACAGTTCTAGAACCCAACGCGATTATCACTATTAACTAAAGAGCATTTATGTAACAGGAGCTGTGGTCTGCATCATTTCATAAGCAGATTGGAACTACATATAGTACATATGAGTAGGAAACACAGTTTTTTTTTTCCGGGCATGCTCATGGTTCTTACTGTATTGGAGAGGCTGGAAAGAAGAGGATGATTCTTGCCTTAAAACAGTGTTTTTCAGGGATGAGAACTCAGGTCTGAATTTCCCTTCAGAAATGGAGTTAAACCCCAGGATCTGTGTCTTCCTACAAGCAAGAGTTCATTTCTGGTAAACCCAGTGAATTTTGGGCTCAAATGATTTTTCGCAGTTCACGAACCCAACGGGATTCTCACTATTTACTAAAGAGCATTTATGTAAGAGGAGCTGTGGTTTGTATCTGTTTCATAAGCAGAGTTGAACTACATATGGTCCGTATGAGTAGGAAACACAGTTCTTTTTTTAAGGGCATGCTCGTGTTTCTTGCTGTATTGGAGACACTGGAAAGAAGAGGTTGCTTCTTGTTTGAAAACAGGGTGTGTTTCATGGATGATAACTGTGGTCTTAATTTTCCTTCACTAATGGAGTTGAACACCATGATCTGTGTCTTCCTACCAGCAAGAGTTCATTTCTGGTAAACCAAGTGAATTTTTGGCTCAAATGACTGTACATAGATCTAGAACCCAACGGGATTATCACTATTAACGAAAGAGCATTTATGTAACAGGAGCTGTGGTCTGTATCATTTCATAAGCAGAGTTGAACTACATATGATCCGTATGAGTAGGAAACACAGTTCTTTTTTTCTGGACATGCTCATGGTTCTTACTGTATTGGAGAGGCTGGAAAGAAGAGGATGATTCTTGCCTTAAAACAGAGTGTTTTTCAGGGATGAGAACTCTGGCCTAATTTGCCTTCAGAGATGGAGTTAAACCACAGGATCTCTGTCTTCCTACAAGCAAGAGTTCATTTCAGGTAAACCCCGTGAATTTTGGGGTCAAATGATTTTTCGCAATTCACGAAACCAACATGATTCTCACTATTATCTCAAGAGCATTTATGTAAGAGGAACTGTGATTTGTATCAGTTTCATAAGGAGAGTTGAACTACATATGGTCTGTAAGAGTAGGAAACACAGTTCTTTTTTTCCGGGCATGCTCTTGCTTCTTGCTGTATTGGAGACACTGGAAAGAAGAGCTTGCTTCTTGCTTTAAAACAAGGTGTGTTTCATGGATGAGAACTCTGCTCTGAATTTCCCTTCACAAACGGGGTTAAAACCCATGATCTGGGTCTGCCTACCAGCAAGAGTTCATTTCTGGTAAACCAAGTGACTTTTTGGCTCAAATGACTTTACACAGTTCTAGAACCCAACACGATTATCACTATTAAGTAAAGAGCACTTATGTAACAGGAGCAGTGGTCTGTATCCTTTCATAAGCAGATTTGAACTACATATAGTCCGTATGAGTAGGAAACACAGTTCTTTTTTCTGGGCATGCTCATGGTTCTTACTGTATTGGAGATGCTGGCAAGAAGAGGATGATTCTTGCCTTAATACAGGGTGTGTTTCAAGGATGAGAACTCTGGTCTGAATTTCCCTTCACTTACGGGGTTAAACCCCATGATCTGTGTCTTCCTTCCAGCAAGAGTTCATTTCTGGTAAACCAAGTGAATTTTTGGCTCAAATGACTTTACACAGTTCTAGAACCCAACGCGATTATCACTATTAACTAAAGAGCATTTATGTAACAGGAGCTCTGGTCTGTATCATTTCATAAGCAGAGTTGAACTACATATGGTCGGAATTAGTAGGAAACACAGATCTTCTTTTCAGGGCATTCTCATGGTTCTTGCTGTATTTTAGACTCAAGAAAGAAGAACTTGCTTCTTGGGTTAAAACAGAGTGTGTTTCAGGGATGAGAACTCTGGTCTGAATTTCCCTTCAGAAACAGAGTAAACCCCAGGATCTGTGTCTTCCTACAAGAAAGAGTTAATTTCTGGTTAACCCAGTGAATTTTGGGCTCAAATGATTTTTCGCAGTTCACGAACCCAACACGATTCTCACTATTAACTCAAGAGCATTTATGTAACAGGAGCAGTGGTCTGTATCATTTCAAAAGCAGATTTGACTTACATATAGTCCGTATGAGTAGGAAACACAGTTCTTTTTTTCTGGGCATGCTCATTGTTCTTGCTGTATTGGAACACACTAGAAAGAAGAGCTTGCTTCTTGCTTTAAAACAAAGTGTGTTATAGGATGAGAACTCTGTTCTGCATTTTGATTCATAAACGGATTTAAATCCCAGGATCTGTGTCTTCCTACAAGCAAGAGTTCATTTCAGGAAAACACAGTGAATTTTGGGCTCAAATGATTTTTTGCAGTTCATGAACCCAACGCGATTCTCACTATTAAGTAAAGAGCATTTATGTAAGAGAAGCTGTGGTTTGTATCAGTATCATAAGCAGATTTGAACTACATATGGTCCGTATGAGTAGGAAACACAGTTTTTTTTCCGGGCATGCTCAAGGTTCTTACTGTATTGGAGAGGCTGGAAAGAAGAGTATGATTCTTGCCTTAAAACAGAGTGTTTTTCAGGGATGAGAACTCAGGTCTGAATTTCCCTTCAGAAATGGAATTAAACCCCAGGATCTGTGTCTTCCTACAAGCAAGAGTTCATTTCTGGTAAACCAGTGAATTTTGGGCTCTAATGATTTTTCACAGTTCACGAACACAACGGGATTCTCACTATTTACTAAAGAGCATTTATGTAAGAGGAGCTGTGGTCTTTATCATTTCATAAGCAGAGTTGAACTACATATGATCCGTATGATTAGGAAACACAGTTCTTTTTTTCTGGACATGCTCATGGTTCTTACTGTATTGGAGAGGCTGGAAAGAAGAGGATGATTCTTGCCTTAAAACAGAGTGTTTTTCAGGGATGAGAACTGTGGCCTAATTTGCCTTCAGAGATGGAGTTAAACCACAGGATCTCTGTCTTCCTACAAGCAAGAGTTCATTTCAGGTAAACCCCGTGAATTTTGGGGTCAAATGATTTTTCGCAATTCACGAAACCAACACGATTCTCACTATTAACTCAACAGCATTTATGTAAGAGGAGCTGTGATTTGTATCAGTTTCATAAGCAGAGTTGAACTACATATGGTCTGTAAGTGTAGGAAACACAGTTCTTTTTTTCCGGGCATGCTCTTGCTTCTTGCTGTATTGGAGACACTGGAAAGAAGAGCTTGCTTCTTCCTTTAAAACAAGGTGTGTTTCTTGGATGAGAACTCTGCTCTGAATTTCCCTTCACAAATGGGGTTAAAGCCCATGATCTGGGTCTGCCTACCAGCAAGAGTTCATTTCTGGTTAACCAAGTGACTTTTTGGCTCAAATGACTTTACACAGTTCTAGAACCCAACACGATTATCACTATTAACTAAAGAGCACTTATGTAACAGGAGCAGTGGTCTGTATCCTTTCATAAGCAGATTTGAACTACATATAGTCCGTATGAGTAGGAAACACAGTTCTTTTTTTCCGGGCATGCTCTTGCTTCTTGCTGTATTGGAGACACTGGAAAGAAGAGCTTGCTTCTTGCTTTAAAACAAGGTGTGTTTCATGGATGAGAACTCTGGTCTGAATTTTCTTTCAAAAATGGAGTTAAACACCATGATCTCTGTCTTCCTACCAGCAAGAGTTCATTTCTGGTAAACCTAGAGATTTTCGGACTCAAATGACTTTACACAGTTCTAGAACCCAACGGGATTATCACTATTAACTAAAGAGCATTTATGTAAGAGGAGCAGTGGTCTGTATCATTTCATAAGAAGAGTTGAACTACATATCGTCCGTATGAGTAGTAAACACAGTTCTTTTTTTCTGGGCATGCCTTTGGTTCTAAGTGTATTGGAGACGCTGGAAAGAAGAGGATGATTCTTGCCTTAATACAGAGTGTATTTCACGGATGACAACTCTGGTCTGAATTTCCCTTTAGAAACGGAGTTAAACCCCAGGATCTGTGTCTTCCTACAAGCAAGAGTTCATTTCTGGTAAACCCAGTGAATTTTGGGCTCAAATGATTTTTCGCAGTTCACGAAACCAAGGGGATTATCACTATTTCCTAAAAAGCATTTATGTAAGAGGAGCTGTGGTTTGTATCTGCTTCATAAGCAGAGTTGAAATACATATGGTCCGTATGCGTAGGAAACACGGTTCTTTTTTTCAGAGCATGCTCATGGTTCTTGCTCTATTGGACATGCTGGAAAGAAGAGCTTGCTTCCTGCTTTAAAACAGGGTGTGTTTCATGGATGAGAACTCTGGTCTGAATTTCCCTTCACTAACGGAGTTAAACCCCATGATCTGTGTCTTCCTACCAGCAAGAGTTCATTTCTGGTAAACCAAGTGAATTTTTGGCTCAAATGACTTTACACAGTTCTAGAACCCAATGCGATTATCACTATTAACTAAAGAGCATTTATGTAACAGGAGCTGTGGTCTGTATCATTTCATAAGCAGAGTTGAACTACATATGGTTGGTATTAGTTGGAAGCACAGTTCTTCTTTTCAGGGCATTCTCATGGTTCTTGCTGTATTTTAGACTCTGGAAAGAAGAGCTTGCTTCTTGGGTTAAAACAGAGTGTGTTTCAGGGATGAGAACTCTGGTCTGAATTTCCCTTCAGAAACGGAATAAACCCCAGGATCTGTGTCTTCCTACAAGAAAGAGTTCATTTCTGGTTAACCCAGTGAATTTTGGGCTCAAATGATTTTTCGCAGTTCACGAACCCTACACGATTCTCACTATTAAGTCAAGAGCATTTATTTAAGAGGAGGTGTTCTATGTATCAGTTTCATATGCAGAGTTGAAATACATATGGTCTGTATGAGTAGGAAACACAGTTCTTTTTTTCAGGGCATGCTCATGGTTCTTGCTGTATTTGAGACACTGGTAATAAGATCTTGCTTCCTGCTTTAAAACAGGGTGTTTTTCATGGATGAGAACCCTGGTCTGAATTTCCCTTCACTAACGGAGTTAAACCCCATGATCTGGGTCTTCCTACCAGCAAGTGTTCATTTTTGGTAAACCCAGTGAATTTTTGGCTCAAATGACTTTACACAGTTCTAGAACCCAACGCGATTATCACTATCAACTAAAGAGCATTTATGTAACAGGAGCAGTGGTCTGTATCATTTCGTAAGCAGATTTGAATTACATATAGTCCGTATGAGTAGGAAACACAGTTCTTTTTTTCTGGGCATGCTTATGGTTCTTACTGTATTGGATAGGATGGAAAGAAGAGGATGATTCTTGCCTTAATACAGAGTGTTTTTCAGGGATGAGAACTCTGGTCTGCATTTCGCTTCATAAACGGATTTACACCCAAATCTGTGTCTTCCTACATTCAAGAGTTCATTTCAGGAAAACACAGTGAATTTTGGACTCAAATGATTTTTTGTAAGTTCATGAATCCAATGCGATTCTCACTATTAAGTTAAGAGCATTTATGTAAGAGGAGCTCTGCTTTGTATCAGTTTCGTACGCAGAGTTGAACTACATATGGTCCGTATGAGGAGGAAACACAGTTCTTTTTTATAGGACAAGCTCATGGCTCTAGCTGTATTGGAAACACTGGAAGGAAGAGCTTGCTTCTTGCTTTAAAACAGGGTGTGTTTCATGGATGAGTACTCTGGTCTGAATTTCCCTTCAGAAATGGATTTAAATCCCCAATCTGTGTCTTCCTAAAAGAAAGAGTTCATTTCTGGTTAACCCAGTGAATTTTGGGCTCAAATGATTTTTTGCAGTACACGAACCCAACACGATTCTTACTATTAAGTAAAGAGCATTTATGTAAGAGGAGCTGTGGTTTGTATCAGGTTCATAAGCAGAGTTGAACTACATATGGTCCGTATGAGTAGGAAACACTGTTCTTTTTTTCAGGGCATGCTCATGGTTCTTGCTGTATTGGAGACACTGGAAAGAAGGGCTTGCTTCCTGCTTTAAAACAGGGTGTGTTTCATGGAAGAGAACCCTGGTCTGAATTTCCCTTCACAAACGGAGTTAAACAACATGATCTGTGTCTTCCTACCAGCAAGAGTTCATTTCTGGCAAACCAAGTGAATTTTTGGCTCAAATGACTTTACACAGTTCTAGAACCCAACGCGATTATCACTATTAACTAAAGAGCATTTATGTAAGAGGAGCAGTGGTCTGTATCATTTCATAGGCAGAGTTGAACTACATATGGTCCGTATGAGTAGGAAACACAGTTCTTTTTTTCTGGGCATTCTCATGGATCTTACTGCATTGGAGATGCTGGAAAGAAGACGATGATTCTTGCCTTAAAACAGAGTGTATTTCTGGGATGAGAACTCTGGTCTGAATTTCCCTTCAGAAATGGAGTAAACCCCAGGATCTGTGTCTTCCTACAAGCAACAGTTCATTTCTGGTAAACCCAGTGAATTTTGGGCTCAAATGATTTTTCGCATTTCACGAAACCAACGGGATTATCACTATTAACTAAAAAGCATTTATGTAAGAGGAGCTGTGGTTTGTGTCTGTTTCATAAGCAGAGTTGAACTACATATGGTCCATATGAGTAGGAAACACAGTTCTTTTTTTCAGAGCATGCTAATGGTTCTTGCTGTATTATAGAGTCTGAAAAGAAGAGCTTGCTTCTTGGGTTAAAACAGAGTGTGTTTCAGGGATCTGATCTCTGGTCTGAATTTCCCTTCAGAAACGGAGTAAACCCCAGGATCTGTGTCTTCCTACAAGAAAGAGTTCATTTCTGGTTAACCCAGTGAATTTTGGGCTCAAATGATTTTTCGCAGTTCACGAACCCAACACGATTCTCACTATTAACTTAAGAGCATTTATGTAAGACGAGGTGTGCTTTGTGTCAGTTTCATAAGCAGAGTTGAACTACATATGGTCTGTATGAGTAGGACACAGTTCTTTTTTTCATGGCATGCTCATGTTTCTTGCTGTATTGGAGACACTGGAAAGAAGAGCTTGCTTCCTGCTTTAAAACAGGGTGTGTTTCATGGATGAGAAACCTGGTCTGAATTTCCCTTCACTAACGGAGTTAAACCCCATGATCTGGGTCTTCCTACCAGCAAGAGATCATTTCTGGTAAACCAAGTGACTTTTTGGCTCAAATGACTTTACACAGTTCTAGAACCCAACGCGATTATCACTATTAACTAAAGAGCATTTATGTAACAGGAGCAGTGGTCTATATCATTTCATAAGCAGATTTGAACTACATATAGTCCGTATGAGTAGGACACAGTTCTTTTTTCAGAGCATGCTCATGGTTCTTGCTGTATTGGACATGCTGGAAAGAAGAGCTTGCTTCCTGCTTTAAAAGAGGGTGTGTTTCATGGATGAGAACTCTGGTCTGAATTTCCCTTCACTAACGGAGTTAAACCCCATGATGTGTGTCTTCCTACCAGCAAGAGTTTATTTCTGGTAAACCAACTGAATTTTTGGCTCAAATGACTTTACACAGTTCTAGAACCCAACGCGATTATCACTATTAACTAAAGTGCGTTTATGTAACAGGAGCTGTGGTCTGTATCATTTCATAAGCAGAGTTGAACTACATATGGTCGGTATTAGTAGGAAAAACAGTTCTTCTTTTCAGGGCATTCTCATGGTTCTTACTGTATTGGAGAGGCTGGAAAGAAGAGGATGATTCTTGCCTTAATACAGAGTGTTTTTCAGGGATGAGAACTCTGGTCTGCATTTGGCTTCATAAACTGATTTAAACCCTAAATCTGTGTCTTCCTACAAGCAAGAGTTCATTTCAGGAAAACACAGTGAATTTTGGGCTCAAATGATTTTTTGCAGTTCATGAACCCAACGCGATTCTCACTATTAAGTAAAGAGCATTTATGTAAGAGGAGCTGTGGTCTGTATCATTTCATAAGCAGAGTTGAACTACATATGGTCCGTATGAGTAGGAAACACAGTCCTTTTTTCTCGTCATGCTCATGGTTCTTACTGTATTGGGGACGCTGGAAAGAAGAGGATGATTCTTGCCTTAAAACAGAGTGTTTTTCACGGATGAGAACTCTGGTCTGAATTTCCCTTCAGAAACGGAGTTAAAGCCCAAGATCTGTGTCTTCCTACAAGCAAGAGTTCATTTCTGGTAAACCCAGTGAATTTTGGGCTCAAATGATTTTTCTCAGTTCACGAAAACCAACGGGGTTCTCACTATTTACTAAAAATCATTTATTTAAGAGGAGCTCTGGTTTGTATCTGTTTCATAAGCAGAGTTGAACTACATATGGTCTGTTTGAGTAGGAAAGACAGTTCTTTTTTTCAGAGCATGCTCATGGTTCTTGCTGTATTGGACATGCTGGAAAGAAGAGCTTGCTTCCTGCTTTAAAACAGGGTGTGTTTAATGGATGAGAACTCTGGTCTGAATTTCCCTTCACAAACAGAGTTAAACCCGCAAGAGTTCATTTCTGGTAAACCAAGTGAATTTTTGGCTCAAATGACTTTACACAGTTCTACAACCCACCGCGATTATCACTATTAACTAAAGAGCATTTATGTAACAGGAGCTTTGGTCTGTATCATTTCATAAGCAGTGTTGAACTACATATGGTCGGTATTAGTAGGAAACACAGTTCTTCTTTTCAGGGCATTCTCATGGTTCTTGCTGTATTTTAGACTCTGGTAAGAAGAGCTTGCTTCTTGGGTTAAAACAGAGTGTGTTTCAGGGATGAGAACTCTGGTCTGAATTTCCTTTCAGAAATGGAGTAAACCCCAGGATCTGTGTCTTCCTACAAGATAGAGTTCATTTCTGGTTAACCCAGTGAATTTTGGGCTCTAATGATTTTTCGCAGTTCATGAACCCAACACGATTCTCACTATTAATTCAAGAGCATTTATGTAAGAGGAAGTGTGCTTTGTATCAGTTTCATAAGCAGAGTTGAACTACATATGGTCTGTATGAGTAGGAATCACAGTTCTTTTTTTACGGGCAAGCTCTTGGTTCTTGCAGTATTGGAGACGCTGGAAAGATGTGCTTGCTTCTTGCTTTAAAACAGGGTGTGTTTCATGGATGATAACTCTGGTCTGAATTTTCCTTCACAAACGGAGTTGAACACCATGATCTGTGTCTTCCTACCAGTAAGAGTTCATTTCTGGTAAACCAAGTGAATTTTTGGCTCAGATGACTTTACACAGTTCTAGAACCCAACGCGATTATCACTATTAACTAAAGAGCAATTATGTAACAGGAGCAGTGGTCTGTATCATTTCATAAGCAGATTTGAACTACATATAGTTCGTATGAGTAGGACACAGTTCTTTTTTTCAGGACATGCTCATGGTTCTTGCTGTATTGGAAACACTGGCAGGAAGAGCTTGCTTCTTGTTTTAAAACAGGGAGTGTTTCATGGATGAGAACTCTGGTCTGAATTTCCCTTCACAAACAGAGTTAAACCCCATGATCAGTGTCTTCCTACCAGCAAGTGTTCATTTCTTGGAAACCAAGTGAATTTTTGGCTCAAAAGTCTTTACACAGTTTCTAGAACCCAATGTGATTTTCACTATTTACTAAAGAGCATTTATGTTAGAAGAGCTGTGGTGTGTATCTGTTTCATAAGCACAGTTGTACTACATATGGTACGTATGAGTAGGAAACACAGTTCTTTTTTTCAGGGCATGATCATGGTTCTTGCTGTATTGGAGACGCTGGAAAGAAGATATTGCTTCTTGCTTTAAAACAGGGTGTGTTTCATGGATGATAACTCTGGTCTGAATTTTCCTTCACAGAAGGAGTTGAACACCATGATCTGTGTCTTCCTATCAGGAAGAGTTCATTTCTGTTAAACCAAGTGAATTTTTGGCTCAAATGACTTTACACAGTTCTACAACCCAACGCGATTATCACTATTAACTAAAGAGCATTCATGTAACAGGAGCAGTGGTCTGTATCATTTCATAAGCTTATTTGAACTACCTATAGTCCGTATGAGTAGGAAACACAGTTCTTTTTTTCTGGGCATTGTCATGGTTCTTACTGTATTGGAGAGGCCGGAAAGAAGAGGATGAATCTTGCCTTAAAACAGAGTGTTGTTCAGGGATGAGAACTCTGGTCTGAATTTTGTTTCATAAACAGAGTAAAACCCCAGGATCTGTGTCTTCCTACAAGCAAGAGTTCATTTCAGGAAAACACAGTGGATTTTCGGCTCAAATGAATTTTTGCAGTTCACGAACCCAACACGATTCTCACTATTTACTAAAGAGCATTTATGTCAGAAGAGCTGTGGTTTGTATCAGTTTCATAAGCAGAGTTGAAACATATGGTCCGTATGAGTAGGAAACACAGTTCTTTTTTCCAGGGCATGCTCATGGTTCTTGCTGTATTGGAAACACTGGAAAGAAGAGCTTGCTTCTTGCTTTAAAACAGGGTGTGTTTCATGGATGAGAACTCTGGTCTGAATTTCCCTTCAGAAACAGAGTAAACCCCAGGATATGTGTCTTTGTACAAGAAAGAGTTCATTCAATTTAACCCAGTGAATTTTGGTCTCAAATGATTTTTCACAGTTCACGAACCAAACGCGATTCTCACTATTAACTCAAGAGCATTTATGTAAGAGGAGGTGTGCTTTGTATCAGTTTCATAAGCAGAGTTGTACTACATATGGTCCGTATGATTAGGAAACACAGTTCTTTTTTTCCGGGCATGCTCATGGTTCTCGCTGTACTGGAGATGCTGGAAAGAAGACCTTGCTTCTTGCATTAAAACAGGGTGTGTTCATTGGATGAAAAGTCTGGTCTGAATTTCCCTTCAAAAACGGAGTTAAACCCCATGATAAGTGTCTTTCTACCAGCAAGTGTTAATTTCTGGTAAACCAAGTGAATTTTCGGCTCAAATGTCTTTACCCTGTTCTAGAACCCAATGTGATTATCACTATTAACTAAAGATCATTTATGTAAGAGGAGATGAGGTGTGTATAATTTCATAAGCAGAGTTGAACTACATATGGTCCGTATGAGTAGGAAACACAGTTCTTTTTGTCTGGGCATGCTCATGGTTCTTACTGTATTGGAGACGCTGGAAAGAAGAGGATGATTATTGCCTTAAAAAAGGGTGTTTTTCAGGGTTGAGAATTTGGTCTGAATTTGCATTCAGAGATGGAATTAAACCCCAGGATCTGGGTCTTCCTACAAGCACGAGTTCATTTCAGGTAAACCCAGTGAATTTTGGGCTCAAATGTTTTTTTGCAGTTCACGAACCCAACACGATTCTCACTATTAACTAAAGAGCATTTATGTAAGAGGAGCTGTGATTTGTATCAGTTTCATAAGCAGAGTTGAACTACATATGGTCTGTATGAGTAGGAAACACAGTTCTTTTTTTCAGTGCATGCTCATGGTTCTTGTTGTATTGGAGACACAGGAAAGAAGAGGTTGCTTCTTGCATTAAAACAAGCAGTGTTTCATGGATGAGAACACTGGTTTGAATTTCCCTTCACAAACGGAGTTAAACCCCATGATCTGTGTCTTCCTCCCAGTAAGAGTTCATTTCTGGTAAACCAAGTGAATTTTTGGCTCAAATGACTTTACACAGTTCTAGAACCCAACCTTGATTATCACTATTAACTAAAGAGCATTCATGTAAGTGGAGCTGTAGTCTGTATCATGTTCATAAGCAGAGTTGTAATAATTTGGTCCGTATGAGTAGGAAACACAGTTCTTTTTTCTGGGATGCTCATGGTTCTTACTGTATAGGAGAGGCTGGAAAGAAGAGGAAGATTCTTGCCTTAAAACACAGTGTTTTTCAGGGAGGAGAACTCTGGTCTGAATTTCTTTTCATAAACGGAGTTAAACCCCAGGATCTGTGTCTTCCTAGAAGCAAGAGTTCTTTTCAGGAAAACACAGTGAATTTTTGGCACAAATTATTTTTTGCAGTTCACAAACCCAACGCGATTCTCACTATTAACTAACGATCATTTATGTAAGAGGAGCTGTGCTTTGTATCAGTTTCATAAGCAGAGTGGAACTACATATGGTCCATATCAGTAGGAAACACAGTTCTTTTTTTCAGGACATTCTCATGGTTCTTGCTGTATTTTAGACTCTTCAAAGATGACCTTGCTTCTTGTGTTAAAACAGAGTGTGTTTCAGGGATGAGAACTCTGGTCTGAGTTTCCCTTCAGAAACGGAGTAAACCCCAGGATCTCTGTCTTCCTACAAGCAAGAGTTTATTTCTGGTAACCCTGTGAATTTTGGGCTCAAATGATTTTTTGCAGTTCACGAACCCAACGCGATTCTCACTATTAACTAAAGAGCATTTATTTAAGAGGAGGTGTGATTTGTATCAGTTTCATAAGCAGAGTTGAACTACATATGGTCTGTATGATTAGGAAACACAGTTCTTTTTTTCAGGGCATGCTCATGGTTCCTGCTGTATTGGAGACACTGGAAAGAAGAACTTGTTTCTTGCTTTAAAACAAGGTGTGTTTCATGGATGAGAACTCTGCTCTGAATTTCCCTTCACAAACGGAGTTAAACCCCATGATCTCTGTCTTCCTACAAGCAAGAGTTCATTTCTTGTAAACAAAGTGAATTTTTGGATCAAATGATTTTACACAGGTCTAGAACCCAACCCAATTATCACTATTAACTGTAGAGCATTTATGTAAGAGGAGCTGTGGTCTGTATCATTTCATAAGCAGAGTTGAACTACATTTTGTCCGTATTAGTAGGAAACACAGTTCTTTTTTTCAGGGCATTCTCATTGTTCTTGCTGTATTTTAGACTCTGGAAAGAAGAGCTTGCTTCTTGTGTTAAAACAGAGTGTGTTTCAGGGATGAGAACTCTGGTCTGAATTTCCCTTCAGAAATGGAGTAAACCACAAGATCTGTGTCTTCCTACAAGAAAGAGTTCATTTCTGTTTAACCCAGGTAATTTTGTGCTCAAATGGTTTTTCACAGTTCACGGACCCAACGCGATTCTCACTATTAACTCAAGAGCATTTATGTAAGAGGAGGTGTGGTTTGTATCAGTGTCATAAACAGAGTTGAACTACATATGGTCCGTATGAGTAGGAAACACAGTTCTTTTTCTCCGGGCATGCTCATGGTTCTCGCTGTACTGGAGACGCTGGAACAAACAGCTTGCTTCTTGCATTAAAACAGGGTGTGTTTCATGGATGAAAACTCTGGTCTGAATTTCCCTTCAGCAACGGAGTTAAATCCCATGATCTGTGTCTTCCTAGCAGCAAGAGTTCATTTCTTGTAAACCAAGTGAATTTTAGGCTCAAAAGTCTTTACACAGTTCTAGAACCCAATGTGATTTTCACTATTAACTAAAGGGCCTTTATGGAAGAGGAGCTGTGGTCTGTATCATTTCATAAGCATAGTTGACCTACATATGGTCCCTATTAGTAGGAAACACAGTTCTTTTTTTCTGGGCATGCTCATGGTTCTTACTGTATTGGAGACGCTGGAAAGAAGAGGATGATTCTTGCCTTAATAAAGAGTGTTTTTCTGGGTTGAGAATTCTGGTCTGAATTTGCCTTCAGAGATGGAATTAAACCCCAGCATCTGTGTCTTCCTACAAGCAAGAGTTCATTTCAGGTAAACCCTGTGAATTTTGGGCTCAAATGATTTTTTGCAGTTCACGAATCCAACGCGATTCTCACTATTAACTAAAGAGCATTTATTTAAGAGGAGGTGTGATTTGTATCAGTTTCATAAGCAGAGTTGAACTACATATGGTCTGTATGAGAAGGAAACACAGTTCTTTTTTTCAGGGCATGCTCATGGTTCCTGCCTTATTGGAGACACTGGAAAGAAGAACTTGTTTCTTGCTTTAAAACAAGGTGTGTTTCATGGATGAGAACTCTGCTCTGAATTTCCCTTCACAAATGGAGTTAAACCCCATGATCCCTGTCTTCCTACCAGCAAGAGTTCAATTCTTGTAAACCAAGTGAATTTTCAGCTCAAATGATTTTCCACAGTTCTAGAACACAACGCGATTATCACTATTAACTAAAGAGCATTTATGTAAGAGGAGCTGTGGTCTGTATCAGTTTCATAAACAATTTTGAACTACATAGGGTCCGTATGAGTAGGAAACACAGTTCTTTTTTTCTTGGCATGCTCATGGTTCTTAATGTATTGGAGACCCTGGAAAGAACAGGATGATTCATGCCTTAAAACAGAGTGTGTTTCTGGTATGAGAACTCTGGTCTGAATTTCCCTTCAGAAACGGAGGTAAACCCCATGATCTGTGTCTTCCTACAAGCAAGAGTTCATTTCTGGCAAACCCAGTGAATTTTGGGCTCAAATGATTTTTCGCAGTTCACACACCCAACGCTATTCTCACTATTAACTAAAGAGGATTAATGTAAGAGGAGCTGTGGTTTGTATCAGTTTCATAAGCAGAGTTGAACTACATATGGTTGGTATTAGTAGGAAACACAGTTCTTTTTTCTGGGCATGCTCATGGTTCTTGTTAGAATTGGAGACTCTGGAAAGAAGAGCTTACTTCTTGCATTAAAACAGAGTGTATTTCATGGATGAGAACACTGGTCTGAATTTCCCTTCAGAAACGGAGTTAAACCCCAGTATCTGTGTCTTCATACAAGCAAGAGTTCATTTCTGGTAAACCAAGTGAATTTTCGGCTCAAATGATTTTCCACAGTTCTAGATCACAACGCGAATATCACTATTAACTAAACAGCATTTATGTAAGAGGAGCTGTGGTCGGTATCAGTTTCCAAAGCAGATTTGATCTACATAGGGTCCGTATGAGTAGGAAACACAGTTCTTTTTTCTTGGCATGCTCATGGTTCTTAATGTATTGGAGACCCTGAAAGAACAGGATGATTCATGCCTTAAAACAGAGTGTGTTTTTGGTATGAGAACTCTGGTCTGAATTTCCCTTCAGAAACGGAGGTAAACCCCATGATCTGTGTCTTCCTACAAGCAAGAGTTCATTTCTGGTAATCCCAGTTAATTTTGGGCTCAAATGTTTTTTCCCAGTTCACAAACCCAACGCTATTCTCACTATTAACTAAAGAGGATTTATGTAAGAGGAACTGTGGTTTGTATCAATTTCATAAGCAGAGTTGAACTACATATGGTCCATATGAGTAGGAAACACTGTTCTTTTTTTCAGGGCATGCTCATGGTTCTTGCTGTATTTTAGACTCTGGAAATAAGAGCTTGCTTCTTGCATAAAACAGAGTGTGTTTCAGGGATAAGAACTCTAGTCTGTATTTCCCGTCAGAAACGGAGGTAAACCCCAGGATGTGTTTTCCTATGAGTAGGAAATCATTTCTGGTAAGCAAAGTGAATTTTGGGCTCAAATGATTTTTCGCAATTCTCCAAAACAAACCGATTCTCACTATTAACTACAGAGCATTTATGTAAGGGGAGCTGTTGTTTGTATCAGTTTCATAAGCAGAGTTGAAATACATATGGTCCGTATGAGTAGGAAACACATTTCTTTTTTTCAGGGCATGCTCATGGTTTGCTGTATTTTAGACTCTGGAAAGAAGAGCTTGCTTCTTATGTAGAAGCATAGTGTGTTTCAGTGATGAGAATTCAGGTCTGAATTTCCCTTCAGAAAGTGAGTTAAACCCCAAGATCTGTGTCATCCTACAAGCAAGAATTCATTTCTGGTAAACCAAGTGAATTTGGGGCACAAATGATTTTTTTGCAATTAACCAAACCAAACCGATTCTTACTCTTAACTAAAGATCCTTTATGTAAGAGGAGCCATGGTTTATATCTGTTTCATAAGCAGAGTTGAACTACATAGGGTCCTTATGAGTAGGAAACACAGTTCTTTTTTTCTTGGCATGCTCATGGTTCTTACTGTATTGGAGACCCTGGAAAGAAGAGGATGATTCATGC
The DNA here is from genome assembly GCA_949786385.1 of Onychomys leucogaster. Lineage (NCBI taxonomy): Eukaryota > Metazoa > Chordata > Mammalia > Rodentia > Cricetidae > Onychomys > Onychomys leucogaster. Next base: position 189,784 of record CATKUP010000044.1, read on the forward strand.
CTTTAAACAGAGTATGTTTCTGGTATGAAAACTCTGGTCTGAATTTCCCTTCAGAAACGGAGGTAAACCCCATGATCTGTGTCTTCCTACAAGCAAGAGTTCATTTCTGGCAAACCCAGTGAATTTTGGGCTCAAATGATTTTTCGCAGTTCACACACCCAACGCTATTCTCACTATTAACTAAAGAGGATTAATGTAAGAGGAGCTGTGGTTTGTATCAGTATCATAAGCAGAGTTGAACTACATATGGTCCGTATTAGTAGGAAACACAGTTCTTTTTGTCTGGGCATGCTCATGGTTCTTGTAGAATTGGAGACTCTGGAAAGAAGAGCTTACTTCTTGCATTAACACAGAGTGTATTTCATGGATGAGAACACTGGCCTAAATTTCCCTTCAGAAACGGAGTTAAACCCCATGATCTGTGTCTTCCTACAAGCAAGAGTTCATTTCTGGTTAACCAAGTGAATTTTCGGCTCAAATGATTTTCCACAGTTCTAGAACACAACGCAATTATCCCTATTAACTAAAGAGCATTTATGTAAGAGGAGCTGTGGTCTGTATCAGTTTCATAAGCAGATTTGAACTACATAGGGTCCGTATGAGTAGGAAACACAGTTCTATTTTTCTTCGCATGCTCATAGTTCTTACTGTATTGGAGACCCTGGAAAGAAGAGGATGATTCATGCCTTAAAACAGGGTGTGTTTCTGGTATGAGAACTCTGGTCTGAATTTCCCCTCAGAAACGGAGTTAAACCCCATGATCTGTGTCTTCCTACAAGCAAGAGTTCATTTCTGGTAAACCCAGTGAATTTTGGGCTCAAATGACTTTTCCCAGTTCACAAACCCAACGCTATTCTCACTGTTAACTAAAGAGGATTTATGTAAGAGGAGCTGTGGTTTGTATCAGTTTCATAAGCAGAGTTGAACTACATATGGTCCGTATGAGTACGAAACACTGTTCTTTTTTTCAGGGCATGGTCATTGTTCTTGCTGTATTTTAGACTCTGGAAACAAGATCTTGCTTCTTCGTTAAAACAGAGTGTGTTTCAGGGGAAAGAACTGTGGTCGGTATTTCCCTTCAGAAACGGAGTTAAAACCCAGGATGTGTTTTCCTACAAGTAGGAGTTCATTTCTGGTAGCAAAGTGAATTTTGGGCTCAAATGATTTTTTGCAGTACACCAAACCAAACCGATTCTCACTATTAACTAAATAGCATTTATGTTAGGGGAGGTGTGGTTTGTATCAGTTTCATAAGCAGATTTGAACTACATATGGTCCGTATGAGTAGGAAACACATTTCTTTTTTTCTGGGCATGCTTATGGTTCTTGATGTCTTGAAGAGTCTGGAAAGAAGAGCTTACTTCTTGCATTAAAACAGATTGTATTTCATGGATGAGAACACTGGTCTCAATTTCCCTTCAGAAACGGAGTTAAACCCCATGATCTGTGTCTTCCTACAAGCAAGAGTTCATTTCTGTTAACCCAAGTGAATTTTCGGCTCAAATGATTTTCCACAGTTATAGAACACAGTGCCATTATCACTATTAACTAAATAGCATTTATGTAAGAGGAACTGTGGTCTGTATCAGTTTCATAAGCAGAATTGAATTACATAGGGTCCGTATGAGTAGGAAACACAGTTCCTTTTTTCTTGGCATGCTCATGGTTCTTACTGTATTGGAGACCCTGGAAAGAAGAGGATGATTCATGCCTTAAAACAGAGTGTGTTTCTGGTATGAGAACTCTGGTCTGAATTTTACCTTCAGAAACAGAGTTAAGCCCATGATCTGTTTCTTCCTACAATCAAGATTTCATTTCTGGTAATCCCAGTTAATTTTGGGCTCAAATGATTTTCTCAGTTCACAAACCCTACGCTATTCTCACTATTAACTAAGGAGGATTTATGTAAGAGGAGCTGTGGTCTGTATCAGTTTCATAAGCAGATTTGAACTACATAGGGTCCGTATGAGTAGGAAACACTGTTCTTTTTTTCAGGGCATGCTCATGGTTCTTGCTGTATTTTAGACTCTGGAAGCAAGAGCTTGCTTCTTGCGTTAAAACAGAGTGTTTCAGGGATAAGAACTCTGGTCTATATTTCCCTATAGAAATGGAGTTAAACCCCAGGATGTGTTTTCCTACAAGTAGGAGTTCATTTCTGGTAAGCAAAGTGAATTTGGGGATCAAATGATTTTTCGCAGTACTCCAAACCAAACCGATTCTCACTATTAAGTATAGAGCTTTTATGTAAGAGGACCTGTGGTTTGTATCAGTTTCATAAGCAGAGTTGAACTACATATGGACCGTATGAGTAGAAAACACATTTCTTTTTTTCTGGGCATGCTGATGTTTCTTGTTGTATTGCAGACTCTGGAAGAAGAGCTTACTTCTTGCATTAAAACAGAGTGTATTTCATGGATGAGAACACTGGTCTGAATTTCCCTTCATAAATGGAGTTAAACCCCATGATCTGGGTCTTCCTACAAGCAAGAATTCATTACGGGTAAACCAAGTGAATTTTCATCTCAAATGAATTTCCAGTTTTCTAGAACACAACGCGATTATCACTGTTAACTAAAGAGCATTTATGTAAGAGGAGCTGTGGTGTGTATCAGTTTCATAAGCAGATTTGAACTACATAGGGTCCGTATGAGTAGGAAACACAGTTCTTTATTTCTTGCCATGCTTATGGTTCTTACTGTATTGGACACCTTGGAAAGAAGAGAATGATTCATGCCTTAAAACAGAGTGTATTTCTGGTATGAGAACTCTGGTCTGAATTTCCCTTCAGAAACGGAGTTAAACCCCATGATCTGTATCTTCCTACAAGGAAGAGTTCATTTCTGGTAAACCCAGAGAATTTTGGGCTCAAATGATTTTTCCCAATTCACAAAACCAACACTATTCTCACTATTAACTAAAGAGGATTTATGTAAGAGGAGCTGTGGTTTGTATCAGTTTCATAAGCAGAGTTGAACTACATATGGTCCATATGAGTAGGAAACCCTGTTCTTTTTTTCAGGGCATGCTCATGGTTCTTGCTGTATTTTAGACTTTGGAAAGAAGAGCTTGCTTCTTGCGTTAAAAGAGAGTGTGTTTCAGGGATAAGAACTCTGGTCTGTATTTCCTTTCAGAAACGGGGTTAAACCCCAGGATATGTTTTCCTACGAGTAGGAGTTCATTTCTGGTAAGCAAAGTGAATTTTGGGCGCAAATGATTTTTCGCAATTCCCCAAAACAAACCGATTCTCACTATTAACTGCAGAGCATTTATGTAAGGGGAGCTGTGGTTTGTATCAGTTTCATAAGCAGAGTTGAACTACATATGGTCCGTATGAGTAGGAAATGCAGTTCTTTTTTTTCTGGGCATGCTCATGGTTCCTGTTGTATTGGAGACTGGAAAGAAGAGCTTACTTCTTGCATTAAAACAGAGTGTATTTCATGGATGAGAACACTGATCTGAAGTTGCCTTCAGAAACGGAGTTAAAACCAAGGATCTGTGTCTTCCTACAAGCAAGAGTTCATTTCTGGTAAACCAAGTGAATTTTCGGCTCAAATGATTTTCACAGTTCTAGAACACAATGCGATTATCACTATTAACTAAAGATCATTTATTTAAGAGGAGCTGTGGTCTGTATCAGTTTCAAAAGCAGATTTGAACTACATGGGGTCCATATGAGTAGGAAACACAGTTCTTTTTTTCTTGGCATGCTCATGGTTCTTACTGTATTGGAAACCCTGGAAAGAAGAGGATTATTCATGCCTTAAAACAGAGTGTGTTTCTGGTATGAGAACTCTGGTCTGAATTTCCATTCAGAAACGGAGGTAAACCCCATGATCTGTGTCTTGCTACAAGCAAGAGTTCATTTCTGGTAAACGCAGTGAATTTTGGGCACAAATGCTTTTTCCCAGTTCACAAACCCAACGCTCTTCTCACTATTAACTAAAGAGGATTTATGTAAGAGGAGCTGTGGTTTGTATCAATTTCATAAGCAGAGTTGAACTATATATGGTCCGTATGAGTAGGAAACACTGTACAGTTTTTCAGGGCATGCTCATGGTTCTTGCTGTATTTTAGACTCTGGAAAGAAGAGCTTGCTTCTTGCGTTAAAACAGAGTGTATTTCATGGATGAGAACACTGGTCTGAATTTCCCTTAAGAAACGGAGTTAAACCCCATGATCTGTGTCTTCCTACAAGCAAGAGTTCATTTCTGGTTAACCAAGTGAATTTTCGGCTCAAATGATTTTCCACAGTTCTAGAACACAACGCAGTTATCACTATTAACTAATGAGGATTTATGTAAGAGGAGCTGTGGTCTGTATCAGTTTCATAAGCAGATTTGAACTACATAGGGTCCGTATGAGTAGGAAACACAGTTCTTTTTTTCTTGGCATAGTCATGGTTCTTACTGTATTGGAGACCGTGGAAAGAAGAGGATGATTCATGCCTAAAAACAGAGTGTTTTTCAGGTATGAGAATTCTGGTCTGAATTTCCCTTCAGAAACGGAGTTAAACCCCAGGATTTGTGTCTTCCTACAAGCAAGAGTAAATTTCTGGTAAACCCAGTGAATTTTGGGCTCAAATGATTTTTCTCAGTTCAAAAACCCAACACTATTCTCACTATTAACTAAAGAGCATTTATGTTAGAGGAGCTGTGGTTTGTATCAGTTTCATAAGCAGAGTTGAACTACATATGGACCGTATGAGTAGGAAACACATTTTTTTTTTCTGGGCATGCTCATGGTTCTTGTTGTATTGGAGACTCTGGAAAGAAGAGCTTACTTCTTGCATTAAAACAGAGTGTATTTCAGGATGAGAACACTGGTCTGAATTTCCCTTCAGAAACGGAGTTAAACCCCATGATCTGTGTCTTCCTACAAGCAAGAGTTCATTTCTGGTATACCAAGTGAATTTTCAGCTCAAATGATTTTCCACAGTTCTAGAACACAACGCGATTATCACTATTAACTAAATAGCATTTATATAAGAGGAGCTGTGGTCTGTATCATTGTCATAAGCAAATTTGAACTACATATGGTCCGTACGATTAGGATACACATTTCTTTTTTTCAGGGCATGCTCATGGTTCTTGCTGTATTTTAGATTCTGGAAAGAAGAGCTTGCTTCTTGCGTTAAAACAGAGCGTGTTTCAAGGATAAGAACTCTGGTCTGTATTTCCCTTCAGAAACAGAGTTAAACCACAGGATGTGTTTTACTACGAGTAGGAGTTCATTTCTGGTAAGCAAAGTGAATTTTGGGATCAAATGATTTTTCGCAATTCTCCAAACCAAACCGAATCTCACTATTAACTACATAGCATTTAGGTAAGGGGAGCTGTGATTTGTGTCAGTTTCATAGGCAGAGTTAAACTACATATGGTCCGTATGAGTAGGAAACACATTTCTTTTTTTCTGGGCATGCTCATGGTTCCTGTTGTATTGGAGAATCTGGAATGAAGAGCGTACTTCTGGCATTAAAACCGAGAGTATTTCATGGATGAGAACACTGGTCTGAATTTCCCTTCAGACACAGAGTTAAACCCCAGGATCTGTGTCTTCCTACAAGCAAGAGTTCATTTCTGGTAAACCAAGTGTATTTTCGGCTCAAATGATTTCCACAGTTCTAGAAAACAACGCAATTATCACTATTAACTAAAGATCATTTATGTAAGAGGAGCTGTGGTCTGTATCAGTTTCATAAGCAGATTTGAACTACATATGGTCCGTATGAGTAGGAAACACAGTTCTTTTTTTCTTGCCATTCTCATGGTTCTTACTGTATTGGAGACCCTGGAAAGAAGAGGATGATTCATGCCCTAGAACAGAGTGTGTTTCTGGTATGAGAACTCTGGTCTGAATTTCCCTTCAGAAACGGAGTTAAACTCTATGATCAGTGTCTTCCTACAAGCAAGAGTTCATTTCTGGTAAGCCCAGTGAATTTTCGGCTCAAATGATTTTTCCCAGTTCACAAAACACAACGCTATTCTCACTGTTACCTAAAGAGGATTTATGTAAGAGGAGCTGTGGTTTGTATCATTTTCATAAGCAGAGTTGAACTACATATGGTCCGTATGAGTAGGAAACACTGTTCTTTTTTTCAGGGCATGCTCATGGTTCTTGCTGTATTTTAGACTCTGGAAAGAAGAGCTTGCTTCTTGCGTTAAAACAGAGTGTGTTTCAGGGATAAGAACTCTGGTCTGTATTTCCCTTCAGAAACGGAGTTAAACCCCAGGATATGTTTTCCTACGAGTAGGAGTTCATTTCTGGTAAGCAAAGTGAATTTTGGGCTCAAATTATTTTTCGCAATTCCCCAAAACAAACCGATTCTCACTATTAACTGCAGAGCATTTATGTAAGGGGAACAGTGGTTTGTATCAGTTTCATAAGCAGAGTTGAACTACATATGGTCCGTATGAGTAGGAAACGCAGGTCTTTTTTTCTGGGCATGCTCATGGTTCCTGTTGTATTGGAGAGTCTGGAAAGAAGAACTTACTTCTTGCATTAAAACAGAGTGTATTTCATGGATGAGAACACTGATCTGAAGTTGCCTTCAGAAACGGAGTTAAAACCAAGGATCTGTGTCTTCCTACAAGCAAGAGTTCATTTCTGGTAAACCAAGTGAATTTTCGGCTCAAATGATTTCCACAGTTCTAGAACACAACGCGATTATCACTATTAACTAAAGATCATTTATTTAAGAGGAGCTGTGGTCTGTATCAGTTTCATAAGCACATTTGAACTACATGGGGTTCATAGGAGTAGGAAACACAGTTCTTTTTTTCTTGGCATGCTCATGGTTCTTACTGTATTGGAAACCCTGGAAAGAAGAGGATGATTCATGCCTTAAAACAGAGTGAGTTTCTGGTATGAGAACTCTGGTCTGAATTTCACTTCGGAGACGGAGTTAAACCCCATGATCTGGGTCTTCCTACAAGCAAGAGTTCATTTCTGATAAACCCAGTGAATTTTGGGCTCAAATGTTTTTTCACAGTTCACAAACCCAACGCTATTCTCACTATTAACTAAAGAGGATTTATGTAACAGGAGCTGTGGTCAGTATCAGTTTCATAAGCAGAGTTGAACTACATATGGTCCGTATGAGTAGGAAACACTGTTCTTTTTTTCAGGGCATGCTCATGGTTCTTGCTGTATTTTATACTCTGGAAAGAAGAGCTTGCTTCTTGCGTTAAAACAGAGTGTGTTTCAGGGATAAGAACTCTGGTCTGTATTTCCCTTCAGAAACGGAGTTAAACCCCAGGATATGTTTTCCTACGAGTAGGAGTTCAATTCTGGTAAGCAAAGTGAATTTTGGTCTCAAATTATTTTTCGCAATTGCACAAAACAAACCGATTCTCACTATTAACTATAGAGCATTTATGTAAGAGGACCTGTGCTTTGTATCACTTTCATAAGCAGAGTTGAACTACATATGGACCATATGAGTAGGAAACACATTTCTTTTTTTCTGGGCATGCTGATGTTTTTTGTTGTATTGGAGACTCTGGAAAGAAGAGCTTACTTCTTGCATTAAAACAGAGTGTATTTCATGGATGAGACCACTGGTCTGAATTTCCCTTCAGAAACGGAGTTAAACCCCATGATAGGGGTCTTCCTACAAGCAAGATTTCATTTCTGGTAAACCAAGTTAATTTTCGGCTCAAATGATTTTCCACAGTTCTAGAACACAACGCGATTATCACTATTAACTAAAGAGCATTGATGTAAGAGGAGCTGTGGTCTGTATCAGTTTCATAAGCAGATTTGAACTACATAGGGTCCATATGAGTAGGAAAAACAGTTCTTTTTTTCTTGTCATGCTCAAGGTTCTTGCTGTATTTTAGACTCTGGAAAGAAGAGCTTGCTTCTTGCGTTAAAACAGAGTGTGTTTCAGGGATGAGATCTATGGTCTGAATTTCCCTTCAGAAACGGAGTTAAACCCCATGATCTGTATCTTGCTACAAGGAAGAATTCATTTCTGGTAAACCCAGTGAATTTTGGGCTCAAATGATTTTTCCCAGTTCACAAACACAACGCTATTCTCACTATTAACTAAAGAGGATTTATATAAGAGGAGCTGTGGTTTGTATCAATTTCATAAGCAGAGTTGAACTATATATGGTCCATATGAGTAGGAAACACTGTCCATTTTTTCAGGGCATGCTCATGGTTCTTGCTGTATTTTAGACTCTGGAAAGAAGAGCTTGCTTCTTGCGTTAAAACAGAGTTTATTTTATTGATGAGAACACTGGTCTGTATTTCCCTTCAGAAACGGAGTTAAACCCAAGGATCTGTGTCTTCCTACAAGCAAGAGTTCATTTCTGGTAAACCCAGTGAATTTTGGGCTCAAATGATTTTTCTCAGTTCACGAACCCAACACTATTCTCACTATTAACTAAAGAGCCTTTATGTTAGAGGAAGTGTGCTTTGTATCAGTTTCATAAGCAGAGTTGAACTACATATGGTCAGTATGACTAGGAAACACTGTTCTTTTTTCAGGGCATGCTCATTGTTCCTGCTGTAATTTAGACTCTGGAAAGAAGAGCTTGCTTCTTAGTTAAATCAGAGTGTGTTTCTGGTATGCGAAGTCTGGTCTCAAATTCCTTTCAGAAACGGAGTTAAACCCCAGGATCTGTGTCTTCCTACTAGCAAGTGTTCATTTCTGGTAAATCCAGTGAATTTTGGGCTCAAATGATTTTTCGCAGTGCATAAACCCAACGCTATTCTCACTATTACCTACAGAGGATTTATGTAATAGGAGCTGTGGTTTTTATCAGTTTCATAAGCAGAGTTGTACTACATATGGACCGTATGAGTAGGTAACACATTTCTTTTTTCTGGGCATGCTCATGGTTCCTCTTGTATTGGAGACTCTGGAAAGAAGAGCTTACTTCTTGCATTAAAACAGAGTGTATTTCATGGATGAGAACACTGGTCTGAATTTCCCTTCAGAAACGGAGTTAAACCCCATGATCTGTGTCTTCCTACAAGCAAGAGTTCATTTCTGGTAAACCAAGTGAATTTTCGGCTCAAATGATTTTCCACAGTTCTAGAACACAACGCGATTATCACTATTAACTAAAGAGCATTTATGTAAGAGGAGCTGTGGTCTGTATCATTGTCATAAGCAGATTTGAACTACATATGATCCGTACGAGTAGGATACACATTTCTTTTTTTCAGGGCATGCTCATGGTTCTTGCTGTATTTTTGACTCTGGAAAGAATCCTTGCTTCTTGCGTTAAAACAGAGTGTGTTTCAGGGATAAGAACTCTGGTCCGAATTTCCCTTCAGAAACGGAGTTAAACCCCTGGATCTGTGTTTTCCTACAAGCAGAAGTTCATTTCTGGTAAGCAAAGTGAATTTTGGGCTCAAAAGTTTTTACACAGTACACCAACAGAACACGATTCTCACTATTAACTAAAGATCCTGTATGTAAGAGGAGTTGTGGTTTGTATCAGTTTCATAAGAAGAGTTGAACTACATATGGACCGTATGAGTAGGAAACACTGTTCTTTTTTTCAGGGCATGCTCATGGTTCTTGCTGTATTTTAGACTCTGGAAAGAAGAGCTTGCTTCTTGCGTTAAAACAGAGTGTGTTTCAGGGATAAGAACTGTGGTCTGTATTTCCCTTCAGAAACGTAGTTAAACCCCAGGATTTGTTTTCCTACGAGTAGGAGTTCATTTCTGGTAAGCAAAGTGAATTTTGGGATCAAATGAGTTTTCGAAATTCTCCAAACCAAACCGAATCTCACTATTAACTACAGAGCATTTATGTAAGGGCAGCTGTGGTTTTTATCAGATTCATAAGCAGAGTTGAAATACATATGGACCGTATAAGTAGGAAACACATTTCTTTTTTTCTTGGCATGCTCTTGGTTCTTACTGTATTGGAAACCCTGGAAAGAAGAGGATGGTTCATGCCTTAAAACAGAGTGTGTTTCTGGAATGAGTAATCTGGTCTGAATTTCCATTCAGAAACGGAGGTAAACCCCATGATCTGTGTCTTCGTACACGCAAGAATACATTACTGGTAAACACAGTGAATTTTGGTCTCAAATGATTTTTCGCAGTTCACAAACCCAACGCTATTCTCACTATTAACTAAAGAGGATTTATGTAAGAGGAGCTGTGGTTTGTATCAGTTTCATAAGCATAGTTGAACTACATATGGTCTGTATGAGTAGGGAAGACTGTTCTTTTTTTCAGGGCTTGCTCATGGTTCTTGCTGTATTTTTGACACTGGAAAGAAGTCCTTGCTTCTTGCGTTAAAACAGAGTGTGTTTCAGGGATAAGAACTCTGGTCTGAATTTCCCTTCAGAAACGGAGATAAACCCCAGGATCTGTGTTTTCCTACAAGCAGGAGTTCATTTCTGGTAAGCAAAGTGAATTTTGGGCTCAAAAGTTTTTACACAGTACACCAACAGAACATGATTCTCACTATTAACTAAAGATCCTTTATGTAAGAGAAGCTGTGGTTTGTATCAGTTTCATAAGCAGAGTTGAAATACATATGGACCGTATAAGTAGGAAACACATTTCTTTTTTTCTGGGCATGCTCATGGTTCTTGTTGTATTGGAGACTCTGGAAAGAAGAGCTTACTTCTTGCATTAAAACAGAGTGTATTTCACGGATGAAAACACTGGTCTGAATTTCCCTTCAGAATCGGAGTTAAACCCCATGATCTGTGTCTTCCTACAAGGAAGAGTTCATTTCTGGTAAACCAAGTGAATTTTTGGCTCAAATCATTTTCCACAGTTCTAGAACACAACGCAATTATCACTATTAACTAAAGAGCATTTATGTAAGAGGAGCTGTGGTGTGTATTAGTTTCATAAGCAGATTTGAACTACATATGGTCCGTATGATTAGGAAACACAGTTCTTTTTTTCTTTGAATGCTCATGGTTCTTACTGTATTGGAGACCCTGGAAAGAAGAGGATGATTCAGGCCTTAAAACGGAGTGTGTTTCTGGTATGAGAACTCTGGTCTGAATTTCACTTCGGAGACGGAGTTAAACCCCAAGATCTGGGTCTTCCTATAAGCAAGAGTTCATTTCTGGTAAACCCAGTGAATTTTGGGCTCAAATGATTTTTCACAGTTCACAAACCCAACGCTATTCTCACTATTAACTAAAGAGGATTTATGTAACAGGAGCTGTGGTCTGTATCAGTTTCATAAGCAGAGTTGAACTACATATGGTCCGTATGAGTAGGAAACACTGTTCTTTTTTTCAAGACATGCTCAAGGTTCTTGCTGTATTTTAGACTCTGGAAAGAAGAGCTTGCTTCTTGCATTAAAACAGAGTGTGTTTCAGGGATAAGAACTCTGGTCTGTATTTCCCTTCAGAAACGGAGTTAAACCCCAGGATGTGTTTTCCTACTAGTAGGAGTTCATTTCTGGTAAGCAAAATGAATTTTGGGCTCTAATGATTTTTCGCAATTCTCCAAACCAAACCGATTCTCACTATTAACTACAGAGCATTTATATAAGGGGAGCTGTGGTTTGTATCATGTTCATAAGCAGAGTTGAAACACATGTGGTCTGTATGAGTAGGAACACATTTCTTTTTTTCTGGGCATGCTCCTGGTTCCTGTTTATTGGAGACTCTGGAAAGAAGAGCTTACTTCTTGCACTAAAACAGAGTGTATTTCATGGATGAGAACACTGGTCTGAATTTCCCTTCAGAAACAGAGTTAAACCCATGGATCTGTTTCTTCCTACAAGCAAGAGTTCATTTCTGGTAAACCAAGTGAATTTTTGGCTCAAATGATTTTCCACAGTTCTAGAACACAACACGATTATCACTATTAACTAAAGATCATTTATGTAAGAGGAGCTGTGGTCTGTATCAGTTTGATAAGCAGAGTAGAACTACATATGGTCCGTATGAGTTGGAAACACTGTTCTTTTTTTCTGGGCATGCTCATGGTTCATGCTGTATTTTAGACTCTGGAAAGAAGAGCTTGCTTCTTGCATTAAAACAGAGTGTGTTTCAGGGATAAGAACTCTGGTCTGTATTTCCCTTCAGAAACGGAGTTAATCCCCAGGATGTGTTTTCCTATGAGTAGGAGTTCATTTCTGGTAAGCAAAGTGAATTTTGGGCTCAAATGATTTTTCACAATTCTCCAAACCAAACCGAATCTCACTATTAACTACAGAGCATTAATGTAAGGGGAGCTGTGGTTTGTATCAGTTTCATAAGCAGAGTTGAACTACATATGGTCCGTATGAGTAGGAAACACAGTTCTTTTTTTCTTGACATGCTCATGGTTCCTGTTGTATTGGAGACTCTGGAAAGAAGAGCTTACATCTTGCATTAAAACAGAGTGTATTTCATGGATGATAACACTGGTCTGAATTTGCCTTCAGAAACGGAGTTAAACCCGAGGATCTGTTTCTTCCTACAAGCAAGAGTTCATTTCTGGTAAACCAAGTGAATTTTCGGATCAAATGATTTTCCACAGATCTAGAACACAACGTGATTCTCACTATTAACTTAAGAGCATTTATGTAAGAAGAGCTGTGGTCTGTATCAGTTTCATAAGCAGATTTGAACTACATAGGGTCCGTTTGATTAGGAAACACAGTTCTTTTTTTCTTGGCATGCTCATATTTCTTACTCTATTGGAGACCCTGGAAAGAAGAGGATGATTCATGCCTTAAAACAGAGTGTGTTTCTGGTATGAAAACTCTGGTTGAATTTCCCTTCAGAAACGGAGTTAAACCCCATGATCTGTGTCTTCCTTCAAGCAAGAATTCATTTCTGGTAAACCCAGTGAATTTTGGGCTCAAATGATTTTTCACAGTTCACAATCCCAACGCTATTCTCACTATTAACTAAAGAGGATTTATGTAAGAGGAGCTGTGGTTTGTATCAATTTCATAAGCACATTTGAACTACATATGGTCCGTATGAGTAGGAAACACATTTCTTTTTTTCTGGGCATGCTCATGGTTCCTGTTGTATTGGAGACTCTGGAAAGAAGAGCTTACTTCTTGCATTAAAACAGAGTGTATTTCACGGATGAAAACACTGGTCTGAATTTCCCTTCAGAATCGGAGTTAAACCCCATGATCTGTGTCTTCCTACAAGGAAGAGTTCATTTCTGGTAAACCAAGTGAATTTTTGGCTCAAATCATTTTCCACAGTTCTAGAACACAACGCAATTATCACTATTAACTAAAGAGCATTTATGTAAGAGGAGCTGTGGTGTGTATTAGTTTCATAAGCAGATTTGAACTACATATGGTCCGTATGATTAGGAAACACAGTTCTTTTTTTCTTTGAATGCTCATGGTTCTTACTGTATTGGAGACCCTGGAAAGAAGAGGATGATTCAGGCCTTAAAACAGAGTGTGTTTCTGGTATGAGAACTCTGGTCTGAATTTCACTTCGGAGACGGAGTTAAACCCCAAGATCTGGGTCTTCCTATAAGCAAGAGTTCATTTCTGGTAAACCCAGTGAATTTTGAGCTCAAATGATTTTTCACAGTTCACAAACCCAACGCTATTCTCACTATTAACTAAAGAGGATTTATGTAACAGGAGCTGTGGTCTGTATCAGTTTCATAAGCAGAGTTGAACTACATATGGTCCGTATGAGTAGGAAACACTGTTCTTTTTTTCAAGGCATGCTCATGGTTCTTGCTGTATTTTAGACTCTGGAAAGAAGAGCTTTCTTCTTGCATTAAAACAGAGTGTGTTTCAGGGATAAGAACTCTGGTCTGTATTTCCCTTCAGAAACGGAGTTAAACCCCAGGATGTGTTTTCCTACTAGTAGGAGTTCATTTCTGGTAAGCAAAATGAATTTTGGGCTCTAATGATTTTTCGCAATTCTCCAAACCAAACCGATTCTCACTATTAACTACAGAGCATTTATATAAGGGGAGCTGTGGTTTGTATCACGTTCATAAGCAGAGTTGAAATACATGTGGTCTGTATGAGTAGGAACACATTTTTTTTTTTCTGGGCATGCTCCTGGTTCCTGTTTATTGGAGACTCTGGAAAGAAGAGCTTACTTCTTGCAATAAAACAGAGTGTATTTCATGGATGAGAACACTGGTCTGAATTTCCCTTCAGAAACAGAGTTAAACCCACGGATCTGTTTCTTCCTACAAGCAAGAGTTCATTTCTGGTAAACCAAGTGAATTTTTGGCTCAAATGATTTTTCCCAGTTACAAACCCAATGCTCTTCTCACTATTAACTAAAGAGGATTTATGTAAGAGGAGCTGTGGTTTGTATCAATTTCATAAGCAGAGTTGAACTACATATGGTCCCTATGAGTAGGAAACACTGTACAATTTTTCAGGGTATGCTCATGGTTCTTGCTGTATTTTAGACTCTGGAAAGAAGAGCTTGCTTCTTGCGTTAAAACAGAGTGTATTTCATGGATGAGAACACTGGTCTGAATTTCCCTTCAGAAACGGAGTTAAACCCAAGGATCTGTGTCTTCCTACACTCAAGAGTTCATTTCTGGTAAACCTAGTGAATTTTCGGCTCAAATGATTTTCCCCAGTTCTAGAACACAACGCGATTATCACTATTAACTAAAGATCATTTATGTAAGAGGAGCTGCGGTCTGTATCAGTTTCATAAAGAGATTTGAACTACATAGGGTCCGTATGAGTAGGAAACACAGTTCTTTTTTTCTTGGCATGCTCATGGTTCTTACTGTATTGGAAACCCTGGAAAGAAGAGGATGATTCATGTCTTAAAACAGAGTGTGTTTCTGGTATGAGGACTCTGGTCTGAATTTCCCTTCAGAAACAGAGGTAAACCCCATGATCTGTGTCTTGCTACAAGCAAGAGTACATTTCTGGTAAATCCAGTGAATTTTGGGTTCAAATGATTTTTCTCAGTTCACGAACCCAACACTATTCTCACTATTAACTAAAGAGTATTTATGTTAGAGGAAGTGTGCTTTGTATCAGTTTCATAAGCAGAGTTGAACTACATATGGTCCGTATGACTAGGAAACACTGTTCTTTTTTTCAGGGCATGTTCAAGGTTCTTGCTGTATTTTAGACTCCGGAAAGAAGAGCTTGCTTCTTAGTTAAAACAGAGTGTGTTTCAGGGATAAGAACTCTGGTCTGTATTTCCCTTCAGAAACGGAGTTAAACCCCAGGATGTGTTTTCCTACGAGTAGGAGTTCATTTCTGGTAAGCAAAGTGAATTTCGGGATCAAATGAATTTTTGCAATTCTCCAAACCAAACCGAATCTCACTACTAACTACAGAGCATTTATGTAAGGGGAGCTGTGGTTTGTATCAGTTTCATAAGCAGAGTTGAACTATATATGGTCCGTATGAGTAGGAAACACATTTCTTTTATTCTTGGCATGCTCATGGTTCCTGTTGTATTGGAGACTCTGGAAAGAAAAGTGTACTTCTTGCATTAAAACAGAGTGTATTTCATGGATGAGAACACTGGTCGGAATTTCCCTTCAGAAACAGAGTTAAACCCCTGGATCTGTGTCTTCCTACAAACAAGAGTTCATTTCTGGTACACCAAGTGTATTTTCGGCTGAAATGATTTCCACAGTTCTAGAACACAACACAATTATTACTATTAACTAATGAGCATTTATGTGAGAGGAGCTGTGGTCTGTATCAGTTTCATAAGCAGAGTAGAACTACATATGGTCCGTATGAGTAGGAAACACTGTTCTTTTTTTCAGGGCATGCTCATGGTTCTTGCTGTATTTTAGACTCTGGAAAGAAGAGCTTGCTTCTTGCATTAAAACAGAGTGTATTTCATGGATGAGACCACTGGTCTGAATTTCGCTTCAGAAACGTAGTTAATCCCCAGGATGTATTTTTCGACGAGTAGGAGTTCATTTCTGGTAAGCAAAGTGAATTTTGGGCTCTAATGATTTTTCACAATTCTCCAAACCAAACCGATTCTCACTATTAACTACAGAGCATTTATGTAAGGGGAGCTGTGGTTTGTATCACGTTCATAAGCAGAGTTGAAATACATATGGTCTGTATGAGTAGGAAACACATTTCTTTTTTTCTGGGCATGCTCATGGTTCCTGTTGTATTGGAGACTCTGGAAAGAAGAGCTTACTTCTTGCATTAAAACAGAGTGTATTTCATGGATGAGAACACTGGTCTCAATTTCCCTTCAGAAACGGAGTTAAACCCCATGATCTGTGTCTTCCTACAAGCAAGAGTTCATTTCTGTTAAACTAAGTGAATTTTCGGCTCAAATGATTTTCCACAGTTCTAGAACACAACGCGATTATCACTATTAACTAAAGATCATTTATGTAAGAGGAGCTGTGGTCTGTATCAGTTTCATAAGCAGAGTAGAACTACATAAGGTCCGTATGAGTAGGAAACACTGTTCTTTTTTTCAGGGCATGCTCATGGTTCTTGCTGTAATTTAGAATCTGGAAAGAAGAGCTTGCTTCTTGCGTTAATACAGAGTGTGTTTCAGGGATAAGAACTCTGGTCTGTATTTCCCTTCAGAAACGGAGTTAAACCCCAGGATGTGTTTTCCTATGATAGGAGTTCATTTCTGGTAAGCAAAGTGAATTTTGGGCTCTAATGATTTTTCGCAATTCTCCAAACCAAACCGATTCTCACTATTAACTACAGAGCATTTATGTAAGGGGAGCTTTGTTTTGTATCAGTTTCATAAGAAGATTTGAACTACATATGGTCCGTATGATTAGGAAAAACAGTTCTTTTTTTCTTGGCATGCTCATGTTTCTTACTATATTGGAGACCCTGGAAAGAAGAGGATGATTCATGCCTTAAAACAGAGTGTGTTTCTGGTATGAGATCTCTGGTTGAATTTTCCTTCAGAAACGGAGTTAAACCCCAAGATCTGTGTCTTCATTCAAGCAAGAGTACATTTCTGGTAAACCCAGTGAATTTTGGGCTCAAATGATTTTTCGCAGTTCACAAACCCAACGCTATTCTCACTATTAACTAAAGAGGATTTATGTAAGAGGAGCTGTGGTTTGTATCAGTTTCATAAGCAGAGTTGAACTACATATGGTCCGTATGAATAGGAAACACTGTTGTTTTTTTCAGGGCATGCTCATGGTTCTTGCTGTATTTTAGACTCTGGAAAAAAGAGATTGCTTCTTGTGTTAAAACAGAGTGTGTTTCAGGGATAAGAACTCTGGTCTGTATTTCCCTTCAGAAACGTAGTTAAACCCCAGGATGTATTATCCTACGAGAGGAGTTCATTTCTGGTAAGCAAAGTGAATTTTGGGCTCAAATGTTTTTACACAGTACACCAACAGAACAGGATTCTCACTATTAACTAAAGATCCTTTATGTAAGAGAAGCTGTGGTTTGTATCAGTTTCATAAGCAGAGTTGAAATACATATGGACCGTATAAGTAGGAAACACATTTCTTTTATTCTGGGCATGCTCATGGTTCTTGTTGTATTGGAGACTCTGGAAAGAAGAGCTTACTTCTTGCATTAAAACAGAGTGTATTTCACGGATGAAAACACTGGTCTGAATTTCCCTTCAGAATCGGAGTTAAACCCCATGATCTGTGTCTTCCTACAAGGAAGAGTTCATTTCTGGAAAACCAAGTGAATTTTTGGCTCAAATCATTTTCCACAGTTCTAGAACACAACGGGATTATCACTATTAACTAAAGAGCATTTATGTAAGAGGAGCTGTGGTGTGTATTAGTTTCATAAGCAGATTTGAACTACATATGGTCCGTATGATTAGGAAACACAGTTCTTTTTTTCTTTGAATGCTCATGGTTCTTACTGTATTGGAGACCCTGGAAAGAAGAGGATGATTCATGCCTTAAAACAGAGTGTGTTTCTGGTATGAGAACTCTGGTCTGAATTTCACTTCGGAGACGGAGTTAAACCCCAAGATCTGGGTCTTCCTACAAGCAAGAGTTCATTTCTGGCAAACCCAGTGAATTTTGGGCTCAAATGATTTTTCGCAGTTCACAAACCCAACGCTATTCTCACCATTAACTAAAGAGGATTTATGTGAGAGGAGCTGTGGTTTGTATCAGTTTCATAAGCAGAGTTGAACTACATATGGTCCGTATGAGTAGGAAACACTGTTCTTTTTTTCAGAGCATGCTCATGGTTCTTGCTGTATTTTAGACTCTGGAAAGAAGAGCTTGCTTCTTGCATTAAAACAGAGTGTGTTTCAGGGATAAGAATTCTGGTCTGTATTTCCCTTCAGAAACGGGGTTAAACCCCAGGATGTGTTTTCCTACGAGTAGGAGTTCATTTCTGGTAAGCAAAGTGAATTTTCGGATCAAATGATTTTTCGCAATTCTCCAAACCAAACCGATTCTCACTATTAACTACAGAGCATTTATGTAAGGGGAGCTGTGGTTTGTATCACTTTCATAAGCAGAGTTGAAATACATATGGTCCGTATGAGTAGGAAACACATTTCTTTTTTTCTGGGCATGCTCATGATTCCTGTTGTATTGGAGACTCTGGAAAGAAGAGCTTCCTTCTTGCATTAAAACAGAGTGTGTATCAGCGATTAAATCTTTGGTCTGAATTTCCCTTCTGAAACGGAGGTAAACCCCAGGATCTGTGTCTTCCTACAAGCAAGAGTTCATTTCTGGTTAACCCAGTGAATTTTCGGCTCAAATGATTTTTAACAGTTCACAATCACAACGCTATTCTCACTATTAACTAAAGAGGATGTATGTAAGAGGAGCTGTGGTTTGTATCAATTGCATAAGCACATTTGAACTACATATGGTCCGTATGAGTAGGAAACACATTTCTTTTTTTCTGGGCATGCTCATGGTTCCTGTTGTATTGGAGACTCTGGAAAGAAGAGCTTACTTCTTGCATTAAAACAGAGTGTATTTCACGGATGAAAACACTGGTCTGAATTTCCCTTCAGAATCGGAGTTAAACCCCATGATCTGTGTCTTCCTACAAGGAAGAGTTCATTTCTGGTAAACCAAGTGAATTTTTGGCTCAAATCATTTTCCACAGTTCTAGAACACAACGCAATTATCACTATTAACTAAAGAGCATTTAGTAAGAGGAGCTGTGGTGTGTATTAGTTTCATAAGCAGATTTGAACTACATATGGTCCATATGATTAGGAAACACAGTTCTTTTTTTCTTTGAATGCTCATGGTTCTTACTGTATTGGAGACCCTGGAAAGAAGAGGATGATTCAGGCCTTAAAACAGAGTGTGTTTCTGGTATGAGAACTCTGGTCTGAATTTCACTTCGGAGACGGAGTTAAACCCCAAGATCTGGGTCTTCCTATAAGCAAGAGTTCATTTCTGGTAAACCCAGTGAATTTTGGGCTCAAATGATTTTTCACAGTTCACAAACCCAACGCTATTCTCACTATTAACTAAAGAGGATTTATGTAACAGGAGCTGTGGTCTGTATCAGTTTCATAAGCAGAGTTGAACTACATATGGTCCGTATGAGTAGGAAACACTGTTCTTTTTTTCAAGGCATGCTCATGGTTCTTGCTGTATTTTAGACTCTGGAAAGAAGAGCTTGCTTCTTGCATTAAAACAGAGTGTGTTTCAGGGATAAGAACTCTGGTCTGTATTTCCCTTCAGAAACGGAGTTAAACCCCAGGATGTGTTTTCCTACTAGTAGGAGTTCATTTCTGGTAAGCAAAATGAATTTTGGGCTCTAATGATTTTTCGCAATTCTCCAAACCAAACCGATTCTCACTATTAACTACAGAGCATTTATGTAAGGGGAGCTGTGGTTTGTATCACTTTCATAAGCAGAGTTGAAATACATATGGTCCGTATGAGTAGGAAACACATTTCTTTTTTTCTGGGCATGCTCATGATTCCTGTTGTATTGGAGACTCTGGAAAGAAGAGCTTCCTTCTTGCATTAAAACAGAGTGTGTATCAGCGATTAAATCTTTGGTCTGAATTTCCCTTCTGAAACGGAGGTAAACCCCAGGATCTGTGTCTTCCTACAAGCAAGAGTTCATTTCTGTTTAACCCAGTGAATTTTGGGCTCAAATGATTTTTCACAGTTCACGATCACAACGCGATTCTCAGTATTAACTAAAGAGCATTTAAGTAAGAGGAGCTTGGTTTGAATCAGTTTCAAAGCAGGGTTGAACTGCATATGGTCCGTATGTGTAGGAAACACTGTTCTTTTTTTCTGGGCATGCTCATGTTTCTTACTGTATTGGAGACGCTGGAAAGAAGAAAATGATTCTTGCCTTAAAACAGAGTGTTTTTCAGGGTTGAGAATTCTGGTCTGAATTTGCCTTCAGAAATGGAGTTAAACCCCAGGATCTGTGTCTTCCTAAAAGCAAGAGTTCATTTCAGGTAAATCCAGTAAATTTTGGGCTCAAATGATTTTTCACAGTTCACAAACACAATGAGATTCTCAGTATTATCTAAAGAGGATTTATGTAAGAGGAGCCTGGTTTGTATCAGTTTCAAAGCAGAGTTGAACTACATATGGTCTGTATGAGTAGGAAACACATTTATGTTTTTCAGGGCATGCTCATGTTTCTTCCTGTATTTTAGACTCTGGAAAGAAGAGCTTGATTCTTGCGTTATTGCAGAGTATGTTTCAGGGATGAGAATTCTGGCCTGAATTTCCTTTCAGAAACGGATTTAAAACCTAGGATCTGTGTCTTCCTGCAAGCAAGAGTTCATTTCTGTTAAACCAAGTGAATTTTGGGCTCAAATGATTTTTAGCAGTTCACCAACCCAAACCGATTATCACTATTAACTAAAGAGCATTTATGTAAGAGGAGTTGTGGTTTGTATCAGTTTCATAAGCAGAGTTGAACTACATATGGTCCATATGAGTAGGATACACAGTTCTCTTTTTCAGGGCATGCTCATGGTTCTTGCTCTATTGGAGACGCTGGAAAGAAAAGGATGATTCTTGCGTTAAAACAGAGTGTTTTTCCGGGTTGAGAATTCTGGTCTGAATTTGCCTTCAGAAATGGAGTTAAACCCCAGGACCTGTGTCTTCCTACAAGCAAGAGTTCATTTCAGGTAAATCCAGTGAATTTTGGGATCAAATGATTTTTCGCAGTTCCCGAACCCAACGTGATTCGCACTATTAACCAAAGAGCATTTATGTAAGCAGAGCGGTGGTTGATATCAGTTTCATAAACAGAGTTGAACTACATATTGTCTGTATGAGTAGGAAACACATTTATTTTTTTCAGGCATGCTCATGTTTCTTCCTGTATTTTAGACTCTAAAGAAGAGCTTGCTTCTTGCGTTAAAGCAGAGTGTGTTTCAGGGATGAGAACTCTGGTCTGAATTTCCCTTCAGAAACGGATTTAAACCCTAGGATCTGGGTCTTCCTGCAAGCAAGAGTTCATTTCTGTTAAACCAAGTGAATTTTGGGCTCAAAAGATTTTTCGCAGTTCACAAACCCAAACCGATTATCACTATTAACTAAAGAGCTTTTATGTAAGAGGAGCTGTGGTTTGTATCAGTTTCATAAGCAGAGTTGAACTACATATGGTCGGTAGGAGTAGGATACAGTGTTCTTTTTTTCAGGGCATGCTCATGTTTCTTGTTGTATTTTAGACTCTGGAAAGAAGAGCTTGCTTCTTGAGTTAAAACAGAGTGTATTTCAGGGATGAGATCTATGGTCTGAATTTCCCTTCTGAAATGCAGTTAAACCCCATGATCTGTTTCTTCCTACAGGAAAGAGTTCGTTTCTGGTTAACCCAGTGAATTTTGGGCTCAAATGATATTTCGCAGTTCACGAACCCTACGCGATTCTTCCTAATAACAAAGAGCATTTATGTAACAGGAGCTGTGGTCTGTATCATTTCATAAGCAGAGTTGAACTGCATATGGTCCGTATGAGTAGGTAACACTGTTCATTTTTTCTGGGCATGCTCATTGTTCTTACTATATTGGAGACGCTGAATAGAAGAGGATGATTCTTGCCTTAAAACAGAGTTTTTTTTCCGGGATGAGAACTCTGGTCTGAATTGAACTTCAGAAACGGAGTTAAACCCCAGGATCTTTGTCTACCTACATGCGAGAGTTCATTTCTCTTAAACCAATTGAATTTTGTGCTCAAATGTTTTTTCGCAGTTCACCCACCCACACCCATTCTCACTATTAACTAAAGAGCATTTATTTAAGAGGAGCTGTGGTTTGTATCAGTTTCATAAGCAGAGTTGAACTACATATGGTCCGTATGAGTAGGAAAGACAGTTCTTTTTTTCAGGGCATGCTCATCGTTCTTGCTGTATTTTAGACTCTGTAAAGAATAGCTTTCTTCTTGCGTTAAAACAGAGTGTGTATCAGCGATGAAATCTTTGGTCTGAATTTCCCTTATGAAACGGAGTTAATCCCTAGGATCTGTGTCTTCCTACAAGCAAGAGTTCATTTCTGGTTAACCCAGTGAATTTTGGGCTCAAATGATTTTTCACAGTTCACGAACACAACGCGATTCTCAGTATTAACTAAAGAGCATTTATGTAAGAGGAGCTTGGTTTGAATCTGTTTCAAAGCAGAGTTGAACTGCATAAGGTCCGTATGAGTAGGAAACACTGTTCTTTTTTTCTGGGCATGCTCATGTTTCTTACTGTATTGGAGACGCTGGAAAGAAGAAGATGATTCTTGCCTTAAAACAGAGTGTTTTTCAGGGTTGAGAATTCTAGTCTGAATTTGCCTTCAGAAATGGAGTTAAACCCAGGATCTGTGTCTTCCTAAAAGCAAGAGTTCATTTCAGGTAAATGCAGTAAATTTTGGGCTCAAATGATTTTTCACAGTTCACAAACACAACGAGATTCTCAGTATTATCTAAAGAGCATTTATGTAAGAGGAGCTTGGTTTGTATCAGTTTCAAAGCAGAGTTGAACTACATATGGTCTGTATGAGTAGGAAACACATTTATGTTTTTCAGGGCATGCTCATGTTTCTTCCTGTATTTTAGATTCTGGAAAGAAGAGCTTGCTTCTCGCGTTAAAGCAGAGTATGTTTCAGGGATGAGAATTCTGGTCTGAATTTCCCTTCAGAAACGGATTTAAACCCTAGGATCCATGTCTTCCTGCAAGCAAGAGTTCATTTCTGTTAAACCAAGTGAATTTTGGGCTCAAATGATTTTTCGCAGTTCACCAACCCAAACCGATTATCACTATTAACTAAAGAGCATTTATGTAAGAGGAGCTGTGGTTTGTATCAGTTTCATAAGCAGAGTTGAACTACATATGGTCCATATGAGTAGGATACACAGTTCTCTTTTTCAGGGCATGCTCATGGTTCTTGCTCTATTGGAGACGCTGGAAAGAAAAGGATGATTCTTGCGTTAAAACAGAGTGTTTTTCAGGGTTGAGAATTCTGGTCTGAATTTGCCTTCAGAAATGGAGTTAAACCCCAGGACCTGTGTCTTCCTACAAGCAAGAGTTCATTTCAGGTAAACCCAGTGAATTTTGGGCTCAAATGTTTTTTCGCAGTTCCCGAACCCAACGTGATTCGCACTATTAACCAAAGAGCATTTATGTAAGCAGAGCGGTGGTTGATATCAGTTTCATAAACAGAGTTGAACTACATATTGTCTGTATGAGTAGGAAACACATTTATTTTTTTCAGGCATGCTCATGTTTCTTCCTGTATTTTAGACTCTAAAGAAGAGCTTGCTTCTTGCGTTAAAGCAGAGTGTGTTTCAGGGATGAGAACTCTGGTCTGAATTTCCCTTCAGAAACGGATTTAAACCCTAGGATCTGGGTCTTCCTGCAAGCAAGAGTTCATTTCTGTTAAACCAAGTGAATTTTGGGCTCAAAAGATTTTTCGCAGTTCACAAACCCAAACCGATTATCACTATTAACTAAAGAGCTTTTATGTAAGAGGAGCTGTGGTTTGTATCAGTTTCATAAGCAGAGTTGAACTACATATGGTCGGTAGGAGTAGGATACAGTGTTCTTTTTTTCAGGGCATGCTCATGTTTCTTGTTGTATTTTAGACTCTGGAAAGAAGAGCTTGCTTCTTGAGTTAAAACAGAGTGTATTTCAGGGATGAGATCTATGGTCTGAATTTCCCTTCTGAAATGCAGTTAAACCCCATGATCTGTTTCTTCCTACAGGAAAGAGTTCGTTTCTGGTTAACCCAGTGAATTTTGGGCTCAAATGATATTTCGCAGTTCACGAACCCTACGCGATTCTTCCTAATAACAAAGAGCATTTATGTAACAGGAGCTGTGGTCTGTATCATTTCATAAGCAGAGTTGAACTGCATATGGTCCGTATGAGTAGGTAACACTGTTCATTTTTTCTGGGCATGCTCATTGTTCTTACTATATTGGAGACGCTGAATAGAAGAGGATGATTCTTGCCTTAAAACAGAGTTTTTTTTCCGGGATGAGAACTCTGGTCTGAATTGAACTTCAGAAACGGAGTTAAACCCCAGGATCTTTGTCTACCTACATGCGAGAGTTCATTTCTCTTAAACCAATTGAATTTTGTGCTCAAATGTTTTTTCGCAGTTCACCCACCCACACCCATTCTCACTATTAACTAAAGAGCATTTATTTAAGAGGAGCTGTGGTTTGTATCAGTTTCATAAGCAGAGTTGAACTACATATGGTCCGTATGAGTAGGAAAGACAGTTCTTTTTTTCAGGGCATGCTCATCGTTCTTGCTGTATTTTAGACTCTGTAAAGAATAGCTTTCTTCTTGCGTTAAAACAGAGTGTGTATCAGCGATGAAATCTTTGGTCTGAATTTCCCTTATGACACGGAGTTAATCCCTAGGATCTGTGTCTTCCTACAAGCAAGAGTTCATTTCTGGTTAACCCAGTGAATTTTGGGCTCAAATGATTTTTCACAGTTCACGAACACAACGCGATTCTCAGTATTAACTAAAGAGCATTTATGTAAGAGGAGCTTGGTTTGAATCTGTTTCAAAGCAGAGTTGAACTGCATAAGGTCCGTATGAGTAGGAAACACTGTTCTTTTTTTCTGGGCATGCTCATGTTTCTTACTGTATTGGAGACGCTGGAAAGAAGAAGATGATTCTTGCCTTAAAACAGAGTGTTTTTCAGGGTTGAGAATTCTAGTCTGAATTTGCCTTCAGAAATGGAGTTAAACCCAGGATCTGTGTCTTCCTAAAAGCAAGAGTTCATTTCAGGTAAATGCAGTAAATTTTGGGCTCAAATGATTTTTCACAGTTCACAAACACAACGAGATTCTCAGTATTATCTAAAGAGCATTTATGTAAGAGGAGCTTGGTTTGTATCAGTTTCAAAGCAGAGTTGAACTACATATGGTCTGTATGAGTAGGAAACACATTTATGTTTTTCAGGGCATGCTCATGTTTCTTCCTGTATTTTAGATTCTGGAAAGAAGAGCTTGCTTCTCGCGTTAAAGCAGAGTATGTTTCAGGGATGAGAATTCTGGTCTGAATTTCCCTTCAGAAACGGATTTAAACCCTAGGATCCATGTCTTCCTGCAAGCAAGAGTTCATTTCTGTTAAACCAAGTGAATTTTGGGCTCAAATGATTTTTCGCAGTTCACCAACCCAAACCGATTATCACTATTAACTAAAGAGCATTTATGTAAGAGGAGCTGTGGTTTGTATCAGTTTCATAAGCAGAGTTGAACTACATATGGTCCATATGAGTAGGATACACAGTTCTCTTTTTCAGGGCATGCTCATGGTTCTTGCTCTATTGGAGACGCTGGAAAGAAAAGGATGATTCTTGCGTTAAAACAGAGTGTTTTTCAGGGTTGAGAATTCTGGTCTGAATTTGCCTTCAGAAATGGAGTTAAACCCCAGGACCTGTGTCTTCCTACAAGCAAGAGTTCATTTCAGGTAAACCCAGTGAATTTTGGGCTCAAATGTTTTTTCGCAGTTCCCGAACCCAACGTGATTCGCACTATTAACCAAAGAGCATTTATGTAAGCAGAGCGGTGGTTGATATCAGTTTCATAAACAGAGTTGAACTACATATTGTCTGTATGAGTAGCAAACACATTTATTTTTTTCAGGCATGCTCATGTTTCTTCCTGTATTTTAGACTCTAAAGAAGAGCTTGCTTCTTGCGTTAAAGCAGAGTGTGTTTCAGGGATGAGAACTCTAGTCTGAATTTGCCTTCAGAAACAGATTTTAACCCCAGGATCTGTGTCTTCCTGCAAGCAAGATTTCATTTCTGTTAAACCAAGTGAATTTTGGGCTAAAATGATTTTTTGCAGTTCACCAACCCAAACAGATTATCACTATTAAATACAGAGCAATTATGTAAGAGGAGCTGTTGTTTGTATCAGTTTCATGAGCAGACTTGAACTACATATGTTCTGTAGGAGTAGGATACACAGTTCTTTTTTTCAGGGCATGCTCATGGTTCTTGCTGTATTTTAGACTCTGGAAAGAAGAGCTTGCTTCTTGCATTAAAACAGAGTGTGTTTCAGGGATGAGATCTATGGTCTGAATTTCCCTACTGAAACGGAGTTAAACCCCATGATCTGTTTCTTCCTACAAGCAAGAGTTCGTTTCTGGTTATCCCAGTGAATTTTGGGCTCATGTGATATTTCGCAGTTCACGAACCCAACGCGATTCTTCCTATTAACTAAAGAGCATTTATGTAAGAGGAGCTGTGGTTTGTATCAGTTTCATAAGCAGAGTTGTACTACATATGGTCCGTATGAGTAGTAAACACAGTTCTTTTTTTACGGGCATGCTCATGGTTCTTGCTCTATTTTAGACGCTGGAAAGAAAATGATGATTCTTGCCTTAAAACAGAGTGCTTTTCAGGGTTGAGAATTCTGGTCTGAATCTGCCTTCAGAAATGGAGTTAAACCCCAGGACCTGTGTCTTCCTACAAGCAAGAGTTCATTTCAGGTAAACCCAGTGAATTTTGGGCTCAAATGATTTTTCACAGTTCCCGAACCCAACGTGATTCGCACTATTAACTAAAGAGCGTTTAAGTAAGCAGAGCAGTGGTTGGTATCAGTTTCATAAGCAGAGTTGAACTACATATAGTTTGTATGAGTAGGAAACACATTTATTTTTTTTAGGGCATGCTCATGGTTCTTCCTGTATTTTAGACTCTGGAAAGAAGAGCTTGCTTCTTGCGTTAAAGCAGAGTGTGTTTCAGGGATGAGAACTCTGGTCTGTATTTCCCTTCAGAAACGGAGTTAAATCCCAGGATGTGTTTTCCTATGATAGGAGTTCATTTCGGGTAAGCAAAGTGAATTTTGGGCTCAAATGATTTTTCACAATTGTCCAAACCAAACCGATTCTCACTATTAACTTCAGAGCATTTATGTAAGGGGAGCTGTGGTTTGTATCATTTTCATAAGCAGATTTGAACTACATAGGGTCCGTATGAGTAGGAAACACAGTTCTTTTTTTCTTGGCATGCTCATGTTTGTTACTCTTCTGGAGACCCTGGAAAGAAGAGGATGATTCATGCCTTAAAACAGAGTTTGTTTCTGGTATGAGAACTCTGGTTGAATTTCCCTTCAGAAACGGAGTTAAACCCCAAGATCTGTGTCTTCCTTCAGGCAACAGTACATTTCTGGTAAACCCAGTGAATTTTGGGCTCAAATGATTTTTTGCAATTCACAAACCCAACGAAATTCTCAGTATTAACTAAAGAGTATTTATGTAAGAGCAGCTGTGGTTTGTATCAGTTTCATAAGCAGAGTTGAACTACATATGGCCCGTATGAGTAGGAAACACTATTCTTTTTTTCAGGGCATGCTCATGGTTCTTGCTGTATTTTAGACTCTGGAAAAAAGAGCTTGCTTCATGTGTTAAAACAGAGTGTGTTTCAGGGATAAGAACTCTGGTCTGTATTTCCCTTCAGAAACGTAGTTTAACCCCAGGATGTATTTTCCTACGAGTAGGAGTTCATTTCTTGTAAGCAAAGTGAATTTTGGGCTCAAATGTTTTTACACAGTACCCCAACAGAACAGGATTCTCACTATTAACTAAAGATCCTTTATGTAAGAGAAGCTGTGGTTTGTATCAGTTTAATAAGCAGAGTTGAAATACATATGGACCGTATAAGTAGGAAACACATTTCTTTTTTTCTGGGCATGCTCATGGTTCTTGTTGTATTGGAGACTCTGGAAAGAAGAGCTCCTTGCATTAAAACAGATTTTATTTCAGGGATGAAAACACTGGTCTGAATTTCCCTTCAGAATCGGAGTTAAACCCCATGATCTGTGTCTTCCTACAAGGGAGAGTTCATTTCTGGTAAACCAAGTGAATTTTTGGCTCAAATCATTTTCTACTGTTCTAGAACACAACGCAATTATCACTATTAACTAAAGAGCATTTATGTAAGAGGAGCTGTGGTCTGTATTAGTTTCATAAGCAGATTTGAACTGCATATGGTCCGTATGATTAGGAAACACAGTTCTTTTTTTCTTTGAATGCTCATGGTTCTTACTGTATTGGAGACGCTGGAAAGAAGAAGATGATTCTTGCCTTAAAACAGAGTGTTTTTCAGGGTTGAGAATTCTGGTCTGAATTTGCCTTCAGAAATGGAGTTAAACCCCAGGATCTGTGTCTTCCTAAAAGCAAGATTTCATTTCAGGTAAATCCAGTAAATTTTGGGCTCAAATGATTTTTCGCAGTTCACAAACCCAACCCTATTCTCACTATTAACTAAAGAGGATTTATGTAAGCAGAGCTGTGGTTTGTATCAGTTTCATAAGCAGAGTTGAACTACATATGGTCCGTATGAGTAGGAAACACTGTTCTTTTTTTCAGGGCATGCTCATGGTTCTTGCTGTATTTTAGACTCTGGAAAGAAGAGCTTGCTTCTTGCATTAAAACAGAGTGTGTTTCAGGGATAAGAACTCTGGTCTGTATTTCCCTTCAGAAACGGAGTTAAACTACAGGATGTGTTTTCCTACGAGTAGGAGTTCATTTCTGGTAAGCAAAGTGAATTTTGGGCTCAAATGATTTTTCGCAAATCTCCAAACCAAACCGATTTTCACTATTAACTAAAGAGCATTTATGTAACAGGAGCTGTGGTCTGTATCATTTCATAAGCAGAGTTGAACTGCATATGTCCGTATGAGTAGGTAACACTGTTCTTTTTTTCTGGGCATGCTCATTTTTCTTACTATATTGGAGACCCTGAATAGAAGAGCATGATTCTTGCCTTAAAACAGAGTGTTTTTCCGGGATGAGAACTCTGGTCTGAATTGAACTTCAGAAACCGAGTTAAACCCCAGGATCTTTGTCTACCTACATGCGAGAGTTCATTTCTCTTAAACCAAGTGAATTTTGGGCTCAAATGTTTTTCGCAGTTCACCCACCCACACCCATTCTCACTATTAACTAAAGAACATTTATGTAAGAGGAGCTGTGGTTTGTATCAGTTTCATAAGCAGAGTTGAACTACATATGGTCCGTATGAGTATGAAAGACAGTTCTTTTTTTTAGGGCATGCTCATCGTTCTTGCTGTATTTTAGACTCTGTAAAGAATAGCTTGCTTCTTGCGTTAAAACAGAGTGTGTATCAGCGATGAAATCTTTGGTCTGAATTTCCCTTCTGAAACGGAGTTAATCCCTAGGATCTGTGTCTTCCTACAAGCAAGAGTTCATTTCTGGTTAACCCAGTGAATTTTGGGCTCAAATGATTTTTCATAGTTCACGAACACAACGCGATTCTCAGTATTAACTAAAAAGCATTTATGTAAGAGGAGCTTGGTTTGAATCAGTTTCAAAGCAGAGTTGAACTGCATATGGTCCGTATGAGTAGGAAACACTGTTCTTTTTTTCTGGGCATGCTCATGTTTCTTACTGTATTGGAGACGCTGGAAAGAAGAAGATGATTCTTGCCTTAAAACAGAGTGTTTTTCAGGGTTGAGAATTCTGGTCTGAATTTGCCTTCAGAAACAGATTTTAACCCCAGGATCTGTGTCTTCCTGCAAGCAAGATTTCATTTCTGTTAAACCAAGTGAATTTTGGGCTAAAATGATTTTTTGCAGTTCACCAACCCAAACAGATTATCACTATTAAATACAGAGCATTTATGTAAGAGGAGCTGTGGTTTGTATCAGTTTCATAATCAGACTTGAACTACATATGTTCCGTAGGAGTAGGAAACACATTTCTTTTTTTCAGGGCATGCTCATGGTTCTTGCTGTATTTTAGACTCTGGAAAGAAGAGATTGCTTCTTGCGTTAAAACAGAGTGTGTTTCAGGGATGAGATCTATGGTCTGAATTTCCCTTCTGAAACGGAGTTAAACCCCATGATCTCTTTCTTCCTACAAGCAAGAGTTCGTTTCTGGTGAACACAGTCAATTTTGGGCTCAAATGATATTTCGCAGTTCACGAACCCAACGCGATTCTTCCTATTAACTAAAGAGCATTTATGTAAGAGGAGCTGTGGTTTGTATCAGTTTCATGAGCAGAGTTGTACTACATATGGTCCGTATGAGTAGTAAACACAGTTCTTTTTTTACGGGCATGCTCATGCTTCTTGCTCTATTGGAGACGCTGGAAAGAAAAGGATGATTCTTGCCTTAAAACAGAGTGTTTTTCAGGGTTGAGAATTCTGGTCTGAATTTGCCTTCAGAAATGGAGTTAAACCCCAGGATCTGTGTCTTCCTAAAAGCAAGAGTTCATTTCAGGTAAATGCAGTAAATTTTGGGCTCAAATGATTTTTCACAGTTCACAAACACAACGAGATTCTCAGTATTATATAAAGAGCATTTATGTAAGAGGAGCTTGGTTTGTATCAGTTTCAAAGCAGAGTTGAACTACATATGGTCTGTATGAGTAGGAAACACATTTATGTTTTTCAGGGCATGCTCATGTTTCTTCCTGTATTTTAGACTCTGGAAAGAGGAGCTTGATTCTTGCGTTAAAGCAGAGTATGTTTCAGGGATGAGAATTCTGGTCTGAATTTCCCTTCAGAAACGGATTTAAACCCTAGGATCTGTGTCTTCCTGCAAGCAAGAGTTCATTTCTGTTAAATCAAGTGAATTTTGGGCTCAAAAGATTTTTAGCAGTTCACCAACCCAAACCTATTGTCACTATTATCTAAAGAGCATTTATGTAAGAGGAGCTGTGGTTTGTATCAGTTTCATAAGCAGAGTTGAACTACATATGATCCGTATGAGTAGGATACACAGTTCTCTTTTTCAGGGCATACTCATGGTTCTTGCTCTATTGGAGACGCTGGAAAGAAAAGGATGATTCTTGCCTTAAAACAGAGTGTTTTTCAGGGTTGAGAATTCTGGTCTGAATTTGCCTTCAGAAATGGAGTTAAACCCCAGGACCTGTGTCTTCCTACAAGCAAGATTTCATTTCAGGTAAACCCAGTGAATTTTGGGCTCAAATGATTTTTCATAGTTCCCGAACCCAACGTGATTCGCACTATTAACTAAAGAGCATTTAAGTAAGCAGAGCGGTGGTTGGTATCAGTTTCATAAGCAGAGTTGAACTACATATGGTCTGTATGAGTAGGAAATACATTTCTTTTTTTCAGGGCATGCTCATGTTTCTTCCTGTATTTTAGACTCTAAAGAAGAGCTTGCTTCTTGCGTTAAAGCAGAGTGTGTTTCAGGGATGAGAAGTCTAGTCTGAATTTGCCTTCAGAAACAGATTTTAACCCCAGGATCTGTGTCTTCCTACAAGCAAGATTTTATTTCTGTTAAACCAAGTGTATTTTGGGCTCAAATGATTTTTTGCAGTTCACCAACCCAAACCGATTATTACTATTAACTACAGAGCATTTACGTAAGAGGAGCTGTGGTTTGTATCAGTTTCATAAGCAGAGTTGAACTGCATATGTTCCGTAGGAGTAGGATACACAGTTCTTTTTTTCAGGGCATGCTCATGCTTCTTGCTGTATTTTAGATTCTGGAAAGAAGAGCTTGCTTCTTGCGTTAAAACAGAGTGTGTTTCAGGGATGAGATCTATGGTCTGAATTTCCCTTCTGAAACGGAGTTAAACCCCATGATCTGTTTCTTCCTACAAGCAAGAGTTCGTTTCTGGTTAACCCAGTGAATTTTGGGCTCATGTGATATTTCCAAGTTCACAAACCCAACGCGATTCTTCCTATTAACTAAAGAGCATTTATGTAAGAGGACCTTGGTTTGTATCAGTTTCAAAGCAGAGTTGAACTACATATGGTCCGTATGAGTAGGAAACACATTTATGTTTTTCAGGGCATGCTCATGTTTCTTCCTGTATTTTAGACTCTGGAAAGAGGAGCTTGCTTGTTGCGTTAAAGCAGAGTATGTTTCAGGGATGAGAATTCTGGTCTGAATTTCCCTTCAGAAACGGATTTAAACCCTAGGATCCGTGTCTTCCTGCAAGCAAGAGTTCATTTCTGTTAAACCAAGTGAATTTTGGGCTGAAATGATTTTTCGCAGATCACCAACCCAAACCGATTATCACTATTAACTAAAGAGCATTTATGTAAGAGGAGCTGTGGTTTCTATCAGTTTCATAAGCAGAGTTGAACTACATTTGGTCCGTATGAGTAGGATACGCAGTTCTCTTTTTCAGGGCATGCTCATGGTTCTTGCTCTATTGGAGACGCTGGAAAGAAAAGGATGAATCTTGCCTTAAAACAGAGTGTTTTTCAGGGTTGAGAATTCTGGTCTGAATTTGCCTTCAGAAATGGAGTTAAACCCCAGGACCTGTGTCTTCCTACAAGCAAGATTTCATTTCAGGTAAACCCAGTGAATTTTGGGCTCAAATGATTTTTCACAGTTCCCGAACCCAACGTGATTCGCACTATTAACCAAAGAGCATTTAAGTAAGCAGAGCGGTGGTTGGTATCAGTTTCATAAGCAGAGTTGAACTACATATGGTCTGTATGAGTAGGAAACACATTTATTTTTTTCAGGGCATGCTCATGTTTCTTCCTGTATTTTAGACTCTAAAGAAGAGCTTGCTTCTTGCGTTAAAGCAGAGTGTGTTTCAGGGATGAGAACTCTTGTCTGAATTTCCCTTCAGAAACGGATTTAAACCGTAGGATCTGTGTCTTCCTGCAAGCAAGAGTTCATTTCTGTTAAACCAAGTGAATTTTGGGCTCAAAAGATTTTTCGCAGTTCACAAACCCAAACCGATTATCACTATTAACTAAAGAGCTTTTATGTAAGAGGAGCTGTGGTTTGTATCAGTTTCATAAGCAGAGTTGAACTACATATGGTCCGTATGAGTAGGATACATTGTTCTTTTTTTCAGGGCATGCTCATGTTTCTTGTTGTATTTTAGACTCTTTAAAGAAGAGCTTGCTTCTTGAGTTAAAACACAGTGTATTTCAGGGATGAGATCTATGGTCTGAATTTCCCTTCTGAAACGGAGTTAAACCCCATTATCTGTTTCTTCCTACAGGCAAGAGTTCGTTTCTGGTTAACCCAGTGAATTTTGGGCTCAAATGATATTTCGCAGTTCACGAACCCAACGCGATTCTTCCTATTAACCAAAGAGCATTTATGTAAGAGGAGCTGTGGTTTGTATCCGTTTCATAAGCAGAATTGAACTACATATGGTCCATATGAGTAGGAAACACAGTTCATTTTTCTGGTCATGCTCATGGTTCTTGCTGTATTGAAGATACTGGAAAGAAGAGGATGATTCTTGCCTTAAAACAGAGTGTTTTTCATGGTTGAGAATTCTGGTCTGAATTTGCCTTCAGAAATGGAGTTAAACCCCAGGACCTGTGTCTTCCTACAAGCAAGAGTTCATTTCAGGTAAACCCAGTGAATTTTGGCTCAAATGATTTTTTGCAGTTTCCGAACCCAACGTGATTCGCACTATTAAATAAAGAGCATTTAAGTAAGCAGAGCAGTGGTTTGTATCAGTTTCATAAGCAGAGTTGAACTACATATGGTCTGTATGAGTAGGAAACACATTTCTTATTTTCAGGGCATGTTCATGTTTCTTCCTGTATTTTAGACTCTGGAAAGAAGAGCTTGCTTCTTGCGTTAAAGCAGAGTGTGTTTCAGGGATGAGAACTCTGGTCTGAATTTCCCTTCAGAAACGGATTTAAACCTGAGGATCTGTGTCTTCCTACAAGCAAGAGTTCATTTCTTTTAAACCAATTGAATTTTGGGCTCAAATGATTTTACGCAGTTCACCAATCCATTCCGATTATCACTATTAACTAAAGAGCTTTTATGTAAGAGGAGCTGTGGTTCGTATCAGTTTCATAAGCAGAGTTGAACTACATATGGTCTGTAGGAGTAGAATACAAAGTTCTTTTTTTCAGGGCATGCTCATGGTTCTTGGTGTATTTTAGACTCTGGAAAGAGGAGCTTGCTTCTTGCGTTAAAACAGAGTGTGTTTCAGGGATGAGATCTATGGTCTGAATTCCCCTTCTGAAACGGAGTTAAACCCCATGATCTCTTTCTTCCTACAAGCAAGAGTTCCTTTCTGGTTAACCCAGTGAATTTAGGGCTCGAATGATATTTCGCAGTTCACGAACCCAACGCGATTCTTCCTATTATCTAAAGAGCATATTTGTAAGAGGAGCTGTGGTTTGTATCAGTTTCATAAGCAGAGTTGAACTACATATGGTCCGTATGAGTAGTAAACACAGTTCTTTTTTTACGGGCATGCTCATGGTTCTTGCTGTATTTTAGACTCTGGAAAGAAGAGATTGCTTCTTGCTTTAAAACAGGGTGTGTTTCATGGATGAGAACTCTGGTCTGAATTTCCCTTCACAAACGGAGTTAAACCCCATGATCTGTGTCTTCCTACCAGCAAGAGTTCATTTCTGTTAAACAAAGTGAATTTTCGGCTCAAATGACTTTACACAGTTCTGCAACCCAACGCGATTATCACTATTAACTAAAGAGCATTTATGTAACAGGAGCTGTGGTCTGTATCATTTCATAAGCACTGTTGAACTACATATGGTCCGTATGAGTAGGTAACACTGTTCTTTTTTTCTGGGCATGCTCATGGTTCTTACTGTATTGGAGATGCTGGAAAGAAGAGGATGATTCTTGCCTTAAAACAGAGTGATTTTCAGGGTTGAGAATCTAGTCTGAATTTGCCTTCAGAAATGGAGTTAAACCCCAGGATCTGTGTCTTCCTACAAGCAACAGTTCATTTCAGGTAAACCCAGTGAATTTTGGGCTCAAATGTTTTTTCGTAGTTCACGATCCCAACGTGATTCTCACAATTAACTAAAGAGCATTTAAGTAAGAGGATCGGTGGTTTGTATCAGTTTCATAAGCAGAGTTGAACTACATATGGTCTGTATGAGTAGGAAACACATTTCTTTTTTTCAGGGCATGCTCATGTTTCTTCCTGAATTTTAGACTCTGGAAAGAAGAGCTTGCTTCTTGCGTTAAAGCAGAGTGTGTTTCAGGGATGAGAACTCTAGTCTGAATATCCCTTCAGATACGGATTTTAACCCCAGTATCTGTGTCTTCCTACAAGCAAGAGTTCATTTCTTTTAAACCAAGTGAATTTTGGGCTCAAATGAATTTACTCAGTTCCCCAATCCATTCCGATTATCTCTATTAACTAAAGAGCTTTTATGTAAGAGGAGCTGTGGTTCGTATCAGTTTCATAAGCAGAGTTGAACTACATATGGTCCGTAGGAGTAGGATACACAGTTCCTTTTTTCAGGAAATGCTCATGGTTCTTGCTGTATTTTAGACTCTGGAAAGAAGAGATTGCTTCTTGCGTTAAAACAGAGTGTGTTTCAGGGATGAGATCTATGGTCTGAATTTCCATTCTGAAACGGAGTTAAACCCAATGATCTGTGTCTTCCTACAAGCAAGAGTTCGTTTCTGGTTAACCCAGTGAATTTTGGGCTCAAATGATATTTCGCAGTTCACGAACCCAACGCGATTCTTCCTATTAACTAAAGAGCATTTATGTAAGAGGAGCTGTGGTTTGTATCAGTTTCATAAGCAGAGTTGAACTACATATGGTCCCTATGAGTAGGAAACACAGTTCTTTTTTTCCGGGCATGCTCATGGTTCTTGCTATATTGGAGACTCTGGAAAGAAGAGCTTGCTTCTTGCATTAAAACAGGGAGTGTTTCATGGATGAGAACTCTGGTCTGAATTTCCATTCACAAACGGTGTTAAACCCCATGATCTGTGTCTTCCTATCAGCAAGAGTTCATTTCTGTTAAACAAAGTGAGTTTTCGGCTCAAATGACTTTACGCAGTTCACCAATCCATTCCGATTATCACTATTAACTAAACAGCTTTTATGTAAGAGGAGCTGTGGTTTGTATCAGTTTCATAAGCAGAGTTGAACTACATATGGTCTATATGAGTAGGAAACACATTTCTTTTTTTCAGGGCATGCTCATGTTTCTTCCTGTATTTTAGATTCTGGAAAGAAGAGCTTGCCTCTTGCGTTAAAGCAGAGTGTGTTTCAGGGATGAGAACTCTAGTCTGAATATCCCTTCAGATACGGATTTTAACCCCAGGATCTGTGTCTTCCTACAAGCAATAGTTCATTTCTTTTAAACCAAGTGAATTTTGGGCTCAACTGATTTTACACAGTTCACCAATCCATTCCGATTATCTCTATTAACTAAAGAGCTTTTATGTAAGAGGAGCTGTGGTTTGTTTCAGTTTCATAAGCAGAGTTGAACTACATATGGTCCGTAGGAATAGGATACACTGTTGCTTTTTTCAGGAAATATCATGGTTCTTGCTGTATTTTAGACTATGGAAAGAAGAGATTGCTTCTTGCGTTAAAACAGAGTGTGTTTCAGGGATGAGATCTATGGTCTGAATTTCCATTCTGAAACGGAGTTAAACCCAAGGATCTGTGTCTTCCTACAAGCAAGAGTTCGTTTCTGGTTA
Organism: Onychomys leucogaster; assembly: GCA_949786385.1. Classification (NCBI taxonomy): domain Eukaryota; kingdom Metazoa; phylum Chordata; class Mammalia; order Rodentia; family Cricetidae; genus Onychomys; species Onychomys leucogaster. Next base: position 226,484 of record CATKUP010000044.1, read on the forward strand.
ACCCAGTGAATTTTGGGCTCAAATGATATTTCGCAGTTCACGAACCCAACGCGATTCTTCCTATTAACTAAAGAGCATTTATGTAAGAGGAGCTGTGGTTTGTATCAGTTTCATAAGCAGAGTTGAACTACATATGGTCCGTATGAGTAGGAAACACAGTTCTTTTTTTCCGGGCATGCTCATGGTTCTTGCTGTATTGGGGACTCTGGAAAGAATAGCTTGCTTCTTGCATTAAAACAGGGTGTGTTTCATGGATGAGAACTCTGGTATCAATTTCCCTTCACAAACGGATTTAAACCCTAGGATCTGTGTCTTCCTGCAAGCAAGAGTTCATTTCTGTTAAACCAAGTGAATTTTGGGCTCAAATGATTTCTCGCAGTTCACCAACCCAAACCGATTATCACTATTAACTAAAGAGCATTTATGTAAGAGGAGCTGTGGTGTGTATCAGTTTCATAAGCAGAGTTGAACTACATATGGTGCATTGGAGAAGGATACACACTTCTTTTTTTCAGGGCATGCTCATGGTTCTTGCTGTATTTTAGACTCTGGAAAGAAGAGCTTGCTTCTTGCGTTAAAACAGAGTGTGTTTCAGGGATGGGATCTATGGTCTGAATTTCCCTTCTGAAACGGAGTTAAACCCCATGATCTGTTTCTTCCTACAAGCAAGAGTTCGTTTCTGGTTAACCCAGTGAATTTTGGGCTCAAATGATATTTTGCAGTTCACGAACCCAACACGATTCTTCCTATTATCTAAAGAGCATTTATGTAAGAGGAGCTGTGGTTTGTATCAGTTTCATGAGCAGAGTTGTACTACATATGGACTGTATGAGTAGTAAACACAGTTCTTTTTTTACGGGCATGCTCATGGTTCTTGCTCTATTGGAGACGCTGGAAAGAAAAGGATGATTCTTGCCTTAAAACAGAGTGTTTTTCAGGGTTGAGAATTCTGGTCTGAATTTGCCTTCAGAAATGGAGTTAAACCCCAGGATCTGTGTCTTCCTAAAAGCAAGAGTTCATTTCAGGTAAATCCAGTAAATTTTGGGCTCAAATGATTTTTCACAGTTCACAAACACAACGAGATTCTCAGTATTATATAAAGAGCATTTATGTAATAGGAGCTTGGTTTGTATCAGTTTCAAAGCAGAGTTGAACTACATATGGTCTGTATGAGTAGGAAACACATTTATGTTTTTCTGGGCATGCTCATGTTTCTTCCTGTATTTTAGACTCTGGAAAGAGGAGCTTGAATCTTGCGTTAAAGCAGAGTATGTTTCAGGGATGAGAATTCTGGTCTGAATTTCCCTTCAGAAACGGATTTAAACCCTAGGATCCGTGTCTTCCTGCAAGCAAGAGTTCATTTCTGTTAAACCAAGTGAATTTTGGGCTCAAATGATTTTTCGCAGATCACCAACCCAAACCGATTATCACTATTAACTAAAGAGCATTTATGTAAGAGGAGCTGTGGTTTGTATCCGTTTCATAAGCAGAATTGAACTACATATGGTCCATATGAGTAGGAAACACAGTTCATTTTTCTGGTCATGCTCATGGTTCTTGCTGTATTGGAGATACTGGAAAGAAGAGGATGATTCTTGCCTTAAAACAGAGTGTTTTTCAGGGTTGAGAATTCTGGTCTGAATTTGCCTTCAGAAATGGAGTTAAACCCCAGGACATGTGTCTTCCTACAAGCAAGAGTTCATTTCAGGTAAACCCATTGAATTTTGGCTCAAATGATTTTTTGCAGTTTCCGAACCCAACGTGATTCGCACTATTAAATAAAGAGCATTTAAGTAAGCAGAGCAGCGGTTTGTATCAGTTTCATAAGCAGAGTTGAACTACATATGGTCTGTATGAGTAGGAAACACATTTCTTATTTTCAGGGCATGCTCATGTTTCTTCCTGTATTTTAGACTCTGGAAAGAAGAGCTTGCTTCTTGCGTTAAAGCAGAGTGTGTTTCAGGGATGAGAACTCTGGTCTGAATTTCCCTTCAGAAACGGATTTAAACCTGAGGATCTGTGTCTTCCTACAAGCAAGAGTTCATTTCTTTTAAACCAATTGAATTTTGGGCTCAAATGATTTTACGCAGTTCACCAATCCATTCCGATTATCACTATTAATTAAAGAGCTTTTATGTAAGAGGAGCTGTGGATTGTATCAGTTTCATAACCAGAGTTGAACTACATATGGTCCGTAGGAGTAGAATACAAAGTTCTTTTTTTCAGGGCATGCTCATGGTTCTTGGTGTATTTTAGACTCTGGAAAGAAGAGCTTGCTTCTTGCGATAAAACAGGGTGTGTTTCATGGATGAGAACTCTGGTCTGAATTTCCCTTCACAAACGGAGTTAAACCCCATGATCTGTGTCTTCCTACCAGCAATAGTTCATTTCTGTTAAACAAAGTGAATTTTCGGCTCAAATGACTTTACACAGTTCTGCAACCCAACGCGATTATCACTATTAACTAAAGAGCATTTATGTAACAGGAGCTGTGGTCTGTATCATTTCATAAGCAGAGTTGAACTACATATGGTCCGTATGAGTAGGTAACACTGTTCTTTTTTTCTGGGCATGCTCATGGTTCTTACCGTATTGGTGATGCTGGAAAGAAGAGCATGATTCTTGCCTTAAAACAGAGTGTTATTCAGGGTTGAGAATCTAGTCTGAATTTGCCTTCAGAAATGGAGTTAAACCCCAGGATCTGTGTCTTCCTACAAGCAACTGTTCATTTCAGGTAAACCCAGTGAATTTTGGGCTCAAATGATTTTCGCAGTTCACGATCCCAACGTGATTCTCACTATTAACTAAAGAGCATTTAAGTAAGAGGAGCGGTGGTTTGTATCAGTTTCATAGGCAGAGTTGAACTACATATGGTCTGTATGAGTAGGAAACACATTTCTTTTTTTCAGGGCATGCTCATGTTTCTTCCTGAATTTTAGACTCTGGATAGAAGAGGTTGCTTCTGGCGTTAAAGCAGAATGTGTTTCAGGGATGAGAACTCTGTTCTGAATTTCCCTTCAGAAACGGATTTTAAGCCCAGGATCTGTGTCTTCCTACAAGCAAGAGTTCATTTCTGTTAAACCAAGTGAATTTTGGGCTCAAATGATTTTTTGCAGTTCACCTACCCAAACCGATTATCACTATTAACTAAAGAGCATTTATGTAAGATTAGCTGTGGTTTTTATCAGTTTCATAAGCAGAGTTGAACTACATATGGTCCGTAGGAGTAGGATACACAGTTCTTTTTTTCAGGGCATGCTCATGGTTCTTGCTGTATTTTATACTCTGGAAAGAGGAGCTTGCTTCTTGCGTTAAAACAGAGTGTGTTTCAGGGATGAAATCTATGGTCTGAATTTCCCTTCACAAACGGAGTTAAACCCAATGATCTGTGTCTTCCTACCAGCAAGAGTTCATTTCTGTTAAACAAAGTGAATTTTCGGCTCAAATGACTTTACACAGGTCTAGAACCCAACGCGATTATCACTATTAACTAAAGAGCATTTATGTAACAGGAGCTGTGGTCTGTATCATTTCATAAGCACTGTTGAACTACATATGGTCCGTAAGAGTAGGTAACACTGTTCTTTTTTTCTGGGCATGCTCATGGTTCTTACTGTATTGGAGATGCTGGAAAGAAGAGGATGATTCTTGCCTTAAAACAGAGTGATTTTCAGGGTTGAGAATCTAGTCTGAATTTGCCTTCAGAAATGGAGTTAAACCCCAGGATCTGTGTCTTCCTACAAGCAAGAGTTCCTTTCTGGTTAACCCAGTGAATTTTGGGCTCAAATGATATTTCGCAGTTTACGAACCCAACGCGATTCTTCCTATTAACTAAAGAGCATTTATGTAAGAGGAGCTGTGGTTTGTATCAGTTTCATAAGCAGAGTTGAACTACATATGCTCCGTATGAGTAGGAAACCCAGTTCTTTTTTTCCGGGCATGCTCATGGTTCTTGCTGTATTGGAGACTCTGGAAAGAAGAGCTTGCTTCTTGCATTAAAACAGGGAGTGTTTCATGGATGAGAACTCTGGTCTGAATTTCCCTTCACAAACGGTGTTAAACCCCATGATCTGTGTCTTCCTATCAGCAAGAGTTCATTTCTGTTAAAAAAGTGAATTTTCGGCTCAAATGACTTTACGCCGTTCACCAATCCATTCCGATTATCACTATTAACTAAAGAGCTTTTATGTAAGAGGAGCTGTTGTTTGTATCAGTTTCATAAGCAGAGTTGAACTACATATGGTCTATATGAATAGGAAACACATTTCTTTTTTTCAGGGCATGCTCATGTTTCTTCCTGTATTGTAGACTCTGGAAAGAAGAGCTTGCTTCTTGTGTTAAAGCAGAGTGTGTTTCAGGAATGAGAACTCTGGTCTGAATTTCCCTTCTGAAACGGAGTTAAACCCCATGATCTGTTTCTTCCTACAAGTAAGAGTTCGTTTCTGGTTAACCCAGTGAATTTTGGGCTCAAATGATATTTTGCAGTTCACGAACCCAACACGATTCTTCCTATTATCTAAAGAGCATTTATGTAAGAGGAGCTGTGGTTTGTATCAGTTTCATAAGCAGAGTTGAGCTACATATGCTCCATATGAGTAGTAAACACAGTTCTTCTTTTACGGGCATTCTCATGGTTCTTACTCTATTGGAGACGCTAGAAAGAAGAACATGATTCTTGCCTTAAAACAGAGTGTTTTTCAGGGTTGAGAATTCTGGTCTGCATTTCTCTACAGAAACGGAGTTAAACCCCAGGATGTGTTTCTTCCTACATGCAAGAGTTCATTTCAGGTAAACCCAGTGAATTTTGGGCTCAAATGATTTTTCACAATTCCCGAACCCAACGTGATTCGCACTATTAACTAAAGAGCATTTAAGTAAGCAGAGCGGTGGTTTGTATCGGTTTCATAAGCAGACTTGAACTGCGTATGGACTGTATGAGTAGGAAACACATTTCTTTTTTTCAGGGCATGCTCATGTTTCTTCCTGTATTTTAGACTCTAAAGAAGAGCTTGATTCTTGCGTTAAAGCAGAGTGTGTTTCAGGGATGAGAACTCTGGTCTGAATTTCTCTTCAGACACGGATTTTAACCCCAGGATCTGTGTCTTCCTACAAGCAAGAGTTCATTTCTTTTAAACCAAGTGAATTTTGGGCTCAAATCATTTTACGCAGTTCACAAATCCATTCCGATTATCACTATTAACTAAAGAGCTTTTATGTAAGAGGAGCTGTGGTTTGTATCAGTTTCATAAGCAGAGTTGAACTACATATGGTCTATATGAGTGGGAAACACATTTATTTTTTTAGGGCATGCTCATGTTTCTTCCTGTATTTTAGACTCTGGAAAGTAGAGCTGCTTCTTGCGTTAAAGCAGAGTGTGTTTCAGGGTTGAGAACTCTGGTCTGAAATTCCATTCAGAAATGGATTTAAACCCTAGGATCTGTGTCTTCCTGCAAGCAAGAGTTCATTTCTGTTAAACCTTGTGAATTTTGGGCTCAAATGATTATTCGCAGTTCACCAACCCAAACCGATTATCACTATTAACTAAAGAGCATTTATGTAAGAGGAGCTGTGGTTTGTATTAGTTTCATAAGCAGAGTTGAACTACATATGGTCCATAGGAGTAGGATACACAGTTCTTTTTTTCAGGTCATGCTCATGGTTTTTGCTGTATTTTAGATTCTGGAAAGAAGAGCTTGCTTCTTGAGTTAAAACAGAGTGTGTTTCAGGTATGAGATCTATGGTCTGAATTTCCCTTCTGAAACGTAGTTAAACCCCATGATCTGTTTCTTCCTACAAGCAAGAGTTCGTTTCTAGTTAACCCAGTGAATTTTGGGCTCAAATGATATTTCGATGTTCACGAACCCAACGCGATCCTTCCATTAATTAAAGAGCATTTATGTAAGAGGAGCTGTGGTTTGTATCAGTTTCATAAGCAGAGTTGAACTACATATGGTCCGTATGAGTAGTAAACACAGTTCTTTTTTTACGGGCATGCTCATGGTTTTTGCTGTATTGGAGACTCTGGAAAGAAGAGCTTGCTTCTTGCATTAAAACAGGGTGTGTTTCATGGAAGAGAACTCTGGTCTGAATTTCCCTTCACAAACGGAGTTAAACCCCATGATCTGTGTCTTCCTACCAGCAAGAGTTCATTTCTGTTAAACAAAGTGAATTTTCGACTCAAATGACTTTACACAGTTCTAGAACCCAACGTGATTATCACTATTAACTAAAGAGCATTTATGTAACAGGAGCTGTGGTCTGTATCATTTTATAAGCAGAGTTGAACTTCATGTGGTCCCTATGAGTAGGTAACACTGTTCTTTATTTCTGGGCATGTTCATGGTTCTTACTGTATTGGAGACGCTGGAAAGAAGAGGATGATTCTTGCCTTAAAACAGAGTGTTTTTCAGGGTTGAGAATCTGGTCTGAATTTGCCTTCAGAAATGGAGTTAAACCCAGGATCTGTGTCTTCCTAAAAGCAAGAGTTCATTTCAGGTAAATCCAGTAAATTTTGGGCTCAAATGTTTTTTCGCAGTTCACGATCCCAACGTGATTCTCACTATTAACTAAAGATCATTTAAGTAAGCGGAGCGGTGGTTTGTATCAGTTTCATAAGCAGCGTTGAACTACATATGGTCTGTATGAGTAGGAAACACATTTATTTTTTTCAGGTCATGCTCATGTTTCTTCCTGTATTTTAGATTCTGGAAAGAAGAGCTTGCTTCTTGCGTTAAAGCAGAGTGTGTTTCAGGGATGAGAACTCTGGTCTGAATTTCCCTTCAGAAACGGATTTAAACCCTAGAATCTGTGTCTTCTGGCAAGCAAGAGTTGATTTCTGTTAAACCAAGTGAATTTTGGGCTCAAATGATTTTTTGCAGTTCACAAACCCAAACCGATTATCACTGTTAACTAAAGAGCATTTATGTAAGAGGAGCTGTGGTTTGTATCAGTTTCATAAGCAGAGTTGAACTACATATGGTCCGTATGAGTAGGAAACACAGTTCTTTTTTTCCGGGCATGCTCATGGTTCTTGCTGTATTGGAGACTCTGGAAAGAATAGCTTGCTTCTTGCATTAAAACAGGGTGTGTTTCATGGATGAGAACTCTGGTATCAATTTCCCTTCACAAACGGATTTAAACCCTAGGATCTGTGTCTTCCTGCAAGCAAGAGTTCATTTCTGTTAAACCAAGTGAATTTTGGGCTCAAATGATTTCTCGCAGTTCACCAACCCAAACCGATTATCACTATTAACTAAAGAGCATTTATGTAAGAGGAGCTGTGGTGTGTATCAGTTTCATAAGCAGAGTTGAACTACATATGGTGCATTGGAGAAGGATACACACTTCTTTTTTTCAGGGCATGCTCATGGTTCTTGCTGTATTTTAGACTCTGGAAAGAAGAGCTTGCTTCTTGCGTTAAAACAGAGTGTGTTTCAGGGATGGGATCTATGGTCTGAATTTCCCTTCTGAAACGGAGTTAAACCCCATGATCTGTTTCTTCCTACAAGCAAGAGTTCGTTTCTGGTTAACCCAGTGAATTTTGGGCTCAAATGATATTTTGCAGTTCACGAACCCAACACGATTCTTCCTATTATCTAAAGAGCATTTATGTAAGAGGAGCTGTGGTTTGTATCAGTTTCATGAGCAGAGTTGTACTACATATGGTCTGTATGAGTAGTAAACACAGTTCTTTTTTTACGGGCATGCGAATGGTTCTTGCTCTATTGGAGACGCTGGAAAGAAAAGGATGATTCTTGCCTTAAAACAGAGTGTTTTTCAGGGTTGAGAATTCTGGTCTGAATTTGCCTTCAGAAATAGAGTTAAACCCCAGGATCTGTGTCTTCCTAAAAGCAAGAGTTCATTTCAGGTAAAGCCAGTAAATTTTGGGCTCAAATGATTTTTCACAGTTCACAAACACAATGAGATTCTCAGTATTATATAAAGAGCATTTATGTAATAGGAGCTTGGTTTGTATCAGTTTCAAAGCAGAGTTGAACTACATATGGTCTGTATGAGTAGGAAACACATTTATGGTTTTCTGGGCATGCTCATGTTTCTTCCTGTATTTTAGACCCTGGAAAGAGGAGCTTGAATCTTGCGTTAAAGCAGAGTATGTTTCAGGGATGAGAATTCTGGTCTGAATTTCCCTTCAGAAACGGATTTAAACCCTAGGATCCGTGTCTTCCTGCAAGCAAGAGTTCATTTCTGTTAAACCAAGTGAATTTTGGGCTCAAATGATTTTTCGCAGATCACCAACCCAAACCGATTATCACTATTAACTAAAGAGCATTTATGTAAGAGGAGCTGTGGTTTGTATCTGTTTCATAAGCAGAATTGAACTACATATGGTCCATATGAGTAGGAAACACAGTTCATTTTTCTGGTCATGCTCATGGTTCTTGCTGTATTGGAGATACTGGAAAGAAGAGGATGATTCTTGCCTTAAAACAGAGTGTTTTTCAGGGTTGAGAATTCTGGTCTGAATTTGCCTTCAGAAATGGAGTTAAACCCCAGGACATGTGTCTTCCTACAAGCAAGAGTTCATTTCAGGTAAACCCATTGAATTTTGGCTCAAATGATTTTTTGCAGTTTCCGAACCCAACGTGATTCGCACTATTAAATAAAGAGCATTTAAGTAAGCAGAGCAGTGGTTTGTATCAGTTTCGTAAGCAGAGTTGAACTACATATGGTCTGTATGAGTAGGAAACACATTTCTTATTTTCAGGGCATGCTCATGTTTCTTCCTGTATTTTAGACTCTGGAAAGAAGAGCTTGCTTCTTGCGTTAAAGCAGAGTGTGTTTCAGGGATGAGAACTCTGGTCTGAATTTCCCTTCAGAAATGGATTTAAACCTGAGGATCTGTGTCTTCCTACAAGCAAGAGTTCATTTCTTTTAAACCAATTGAATTTTGGGCTCAAATGATTTTACGCAGTTCACCAATCCATTCCGATTATCACTATTAATTAAAGAGCTTTTATGTAAGAGGAGCTGTGGATTGTATCAGTTTCATAACCAGAGTTGAACTACATATGGTCCGTAGGAGTAGAATACAAAGTTCTTTTTTTCAGGGCATGCTCATGGTTCTTGGTGTATTTTAGACTCTGGAAAGAAGAGCTTGCTTCTTGCGATAAAACAGGGTGTGTTTCATGGATGAGAACTGTGGTCTGAATTTCCCTTCACAAACGGAGTTAAACCCCATGATCTGTTTCTTCCTACCAGCAATAGTTCATTTCTGTTAAACAAAGTGAATTTTCGGCTCAAATGACTTTACACAGTTCTGCAACCCAACGCGATTATCACTATTAACTAAAGAGCATTTATGTAACAGGAGCTGTGGTCTGTATCATTTCATAAGCAGAGTTGAACTACATATGGTCCGTATGAGTAGGTAACACTGTTCTTTTTTTCTGGGCATGCTCATGGTTCTTACCGTATTGGTGATGCTGGAAAGAAGAGCATGATTCTTGCCTTAAAACAGAGTGTTTTTCAGGGTTGAGAATCTAGTCTGAATTTGCCTTCAGAAATGGAGTTAAACCCCAGGATCTGTGTCTTCCTACAAGCAACAGTTCATTTCAGGTAAACCCAGTGAATTTTGGGCTCAAATGATTTTCGCAGTTCACGATCCCAACGTGATTCTCACTATTAACTAAAGATCATTTAAGTAAGAGGAGCGGTGGTTTGTATCAGTTTCATAGGCAGAGTTGAACTACATATGGTCTGTATGAGTAGGAAACACATTTCTTTTTTTCAGGGCATGCTCATGTTTCTTCCTGAATTTTAGACTCTGGATAGAAGAGGTTGCTTCTGGCGTTAAAGCAGAATGTGTTTCAGGGATGAGAACTCTGTTCTGAATTTCCCTTCAGAAACGGATTTTAAGCCCAGGATCTGTGTCTTCCTACAAGCAAGAGTTCATTTCTGTTAAACCAAGTGAATTTTGGGCTCAAATGATTTTTTGCAGTTCACCTACCCAAACCGATTATCACTATTAACTAAAGAGCATTTATGTAAGATTAGCTGTGGTTTTTATCAGTTTCATAAGCAGAGTTGAACTACATATGGTCCGTAGGAGTAGGATACACAGTTCTTTTTTTCAGGGCATGCTCATGGTTCTTGCTGTATTTTAGACTCTGGAAAGAGGAGCTTGCTTCTTGCGTTAAAACAGAGTGTGTTTCAGGGATGAAATCTATGGTCTGAATTTCCCTTCACAAACGGAGTTAAACCCAATGATCTGTGTCTTCCTACCAGCAAGAGTTCATTTCTGTTAAACAAAGTGAATTTTCGGCTCAAATGACTTTACACAGGTCTAGAACCCAACGCGATTATCACTATTAACTAAAGAGCATTTATGTAACAGGAGCTGTGGTCTGTATCATTTCATAAGCACTGTTGAACTACATATGGTCCGTAAGAGTAGGTAACACTGTTCTTTTTTTCTGGGCATGCTCATGGTTCTTACTGTATTGGAGATGCTGGAAAGAAGAGGATGATTCTTGCCTTAAAACAGAGTGATTTTCAGGGTTGAGAATCTAGTCTGAATTTGCCTTCAGAAATGGAGTTAAACCCCAGGATCTGTGTCTTCCTACAAGCAACAGTTCATTTCAGGTAAACCCAGTGAATTTTGGGCTCAAATGTTTTTTCGCAGTTCACGATCCCAACGTGATTCTCACTATTAACTAAAGAGCATTTAAGTAAGAGGAGCGGTGGTTTGTATCAGTTTCATAAGCAGAGTTGAACTACATATGGTCTGTATGAGTAGGAAACACATTTCTTTTTTTCAGGGCATGCTCATGTTTCTTCCTGAATTTTAGACTCTGGAAGAAGAGCTTGCTTCTTGCGTTAAAGCAGAGTGTGTTTCAGGGATGAGAACTCTAGTCTGAATATCCCTTCAGATACGGATTTTAACCCCAGGATCTGTGTCTTCCTACAAGCAAGAGTTCATTTCTTTTAAACCAAGTGAATTTTGGGCTCAAATGATTTTACTCAGTTCACCAATCCATTCCGATTATCTCTATTAACTAAAGAGCTTTTATGTAAGAGGAGCTGTGGTTCGTATCAGTTTCATAAGCAGAGTTGAACTACATATGGTCCGTAGGAGTAGGATACACAGTTCCTTTTTTCAGGAAATGCTCATGGTTCTTGCTGTATTTTAGACTCTGGAAAGAAGAGCTTGCTTCTAGCGTTAAAACAGAGTGTGTGTCAAGGATGAGAACACTGGTCTGAATTTCCTTCAGAAACGGTGTTAAACCCCAGGATCTGTGTCTTCCTACAAGCAAGAGTTCCTTTCTGGTTAACCCAGTGAATTTTGGGCTCAAATGATATTTCGCAGTTTACGAACCCAACGCGATTCTTCCTATTAACTAAAGAGCATTTATGTAAGAGGAGCTGTGGTTTGTATCAGTTTCATAAGCAGAGTTGAACTACATATGGTCCGTATGAGTAGGAAACCCAGTTCTTTTTTTCCGGGCATGCTCATGGTTCTTGCTGTATTGGAGACTCTGGAAAGAAGAGCTTGCTTCTTGCATTAAAACAGGGAGTGTTTCATGGATGAGAACTCTGGTCTGAATTTCCCTTCACAAACAGTGTTAAACCCCATGATCTGTGTCTTCCTATCAGCAAGAGTTCATTTCTGTTAAAAAAGTGAATTTTCGGCTCAAATGACTTTACGCCGTTCACCAATCCATTCCGATTATCACTATTAACTAAAGAGCTTTTATGTAAGAGGAGCTGTTGTTTGTATCAGTTTCATAAGCAGAGTTGAACTACATATGGTCTATATGAATAGGAAACACATTTCTTTTTTTCAGGGCATGCTCATGTTTCTTCCTGTATTGTAGACTCTGGAAAGAAGAGCTTGCTTCTTGTGTTAAAGCAGAGTGTGTTTCAGGAATGAGAACTCTGGTCTGAATTTCCCTTCTGAAACGGAGTTAAACCCCATGATCTGTTTCTTCCTACAAGTAAGAGTTCGTTTCTGGTTAACCCAGTGAATTTTGGGCTCAAATGATATTTTGCAGTTCACGAACCCAACACGATTCTTCCTATTATCTAAAGAGCATTTATGTAAGAGGAGCTGTGGTTTGTATCAGTTTCATAAGCAGAGTTGAGCTACATATGCTCCATATGAGTAGTAAACACAGTTCTTCTTTTACGGGCATTCTCATGGTTCTTACTCTATTGGAGACGCTAGAAAGAAGAACATGATTCTTGCCTTAAAACAGAGTGTTTTTCAGGGTTGAGAATTCTGGTCTGAATTTGCCTTCAGAAATGGAGTTAAACCCCAGGACCTGTGTCTTCCTACAAGCAAGAGTTCATTTCAGGTAAACCCAGTGAATTTTGGGCTCAAATGATTTTTCACAGTTCCCGAACCCAACGTGATTCGCATTATTAACTAAAGAGCATTTAAGTAAGCAGAGCGGTGGTTTGTATCGGTTTCATAAGCAGACTTGAACTGCGTATGGACTGTATGAGTAGGAAACACATTTCTTTTTTTCAGGGCATGCTCATGTTTCTTCCTGTATTTTAGACTCTAAAGAAGAGCTTGATTCTTGCGTTAAAGCAGAGTGTGTTTCAGGGATGAGAACTCTGGTCTGAATTTCTCTTCAGACACGGATTTTAACCCCAGGATCTGTGTCTTCCTACAAGCAAGAGTTCATTTCTTTTAAACCAAGTGAATTTTGGGCTCAAATCATTTTACGCAGTTCACAAATCCATTCCGATTATCACTATTAACTAAAGAGCTTTTATGTAAGAGGAGCTGTGGTTTGTATCAGTTTCATAAGCAGAGTTGAACTACATATGGTCTATATGAGTGGGAAACACATTTATTTTTTTAGGGCATGCTCATGTTTCTTCCTGTATTTTAGACTCTGGAAAGAAGAGCTGCTTCTTGCGTTAAAGCAGAGTGTGTTTCAGGGTTGAGAACTCTGGTCTGAAATTCCATTCAGAAATGGATTTAAACCCTAGGATCTGTGTCTTCCTGCAAGCAAGAGTTCATTTCTGTTAAACCTTGTGAATTTTGGGCTCAAATGATTATTCGCAGTTCACCAACCCAAACCGATTATCACTATTAACTAAAGAGCATTTATGTAAGAGGAGCTGTGGTTTGTATTAGTTTCATAAGCAGAGTTGAACTACATATGGTCCATAGGAGTAGGATACACAGTTCTTTTTTTCAGGTCATGCTCATGGTTCTTGCTGTATTTTAGATTCTGGAAAGAAGAGCTTGCTTCTTGAGTTAAAACAGAGTGTGTTTCAGGGATGAGATCTATGGTCTGAATTTCCCTTCTGAAACGTAGTTAAACCCCATGATCTGTTTCTTCCTACAAGCAAGAGTTCGTTTCTGGTTAACCCAGTGAATTTTGGGCTCAAATGATATTTCGATGTTCACGAACCCAACGCGATCCTTCCATTAATTAAAGAGCATTTATGTAAGAGGAGCTGTGGTTTGTATCAGTTTCATAAGCAGAGTTGAACTACATATGGTCCGTATGAGTAGTAAACACAGTTCTTTTTTTACGGGCATGCTCATGGTTTTTGCTGTATTGGAGACTCTGGAAAGAAGAGCTTGCTTCTTGCATTAAAACAGGGTGTGTTTCATGGAAGAGAACTCTGGTCAGAATTTCCCTTCACAAACGGAGTTAAACCCCATGATCTGTGTCTTCCTACCAGCAAGAGTTCATTTCTGTTAAACAAAGTGAATTTTCGACTCAAATGACTTTACACAGTTCTAGAACCCAACGTGATTATCACTATTAACTAAAGAGCATTTATGTAACAGGAGCTGTGGTCTGTATCATTTTATAAGCAGAGTTGAACTTCATGTGGTCCCTATGAGTAGGTAACACTGTTCTTTATTTCTGGGCATGTTCATGGTTCTTACTGTATTGGAGACGCTGGAAAGAAGAGGATGATTCTTGCCTTAAAACAGAGTGTTTTTCAGGGTTGAGAATCTGGTCTGAATTTGCCTTCAGAAATGGAGTTAAACCCAGGATCTGTGTCTTCCTAAAAGCAAGAGTTCATTTCAGGTAAATCCAGTAAATTTTGGGCTCAAATGTTTTTTCGCAGTTCACGATCCCAACGTGATTCTCACTATTAACTAAAGATCATTTAAGTAAGCGGAGCGGTGGTTTGTATCAGTTTCATAAGCAGCGTTGAACTACATATGGTCTGTATGAGTAGGAAACACATTTATTTTTTTCAGGTCATGCTCATGTTTCTTCCTGTATTTTAGATTCTGGAAAGAAGAGCTTGCTTCTTGCGTTAAAGCAGAGTGTGTTTCAGGGATGAGAACTCTGGTCTGAATTTCCCTTCAGAAACGGATTTAAACCCTAGGATCTGTGTCTTCTGGCAAGCAAGAGTTGATTTCTGTTAAACCAAGTGAATTTTGGGCTCAAATGATTTTTTGCAGTTCACAAACCCAAACCGATTATCACTGTTAACTAAAGAGCATTTATGTAAGAGGAGCTGTGGTTTGTATCAGTTTCATAAGCAGAGTTGAACTACATATGGTCCGTATGAGTAGGAAACACAGTTCTTTTTTTCCGGGCATGCTCATGGTTCTTGCTGTATTGGAGACTCTGGAAAGAATAGCTTGCTTCTTGCATTAAAACAGGGTGTGTTTCATGGATGAGAACTCTGGTATCAATTTCCCTCCACAAACGGATTTAAACCCTAGGATCTGTGTCTTCCTGCAAGCAAGAGTTCATTTCTGTTAAACCAAGTGAATTTTGGGCTCAAATGATTTCTCGCAGTTCACCAACCCAAACCGATTATCACTATTAACTAAAGAGCATTTACGTAAGAGGAGCTGTGGTGTGTATCAGTTTCATAAGCAGAGTTGAACTACATATGGTGCATTGGAGAAGGATACACACTTCTTTTTTTCAGGGCATGCTCATGGTTCTTGCTGTATTTTAGACTCTGGAAAGAAGATCTTGCTTCTTGCGTTAAAACAGAGTGTGTTTCAGGGATGGGATCTATGGTCTGAATTTCCCTTCTGAAACGGAGTTAAACCCCATGATCTGTTTCTTCCTACAAGCAAGAGTTCGTTTCTGGTTAACCCAGTGAATTTTGGGCTCAAATGATATTTTGCAGTTCACGAACCCAACACGATTCTTCCTATTATCTAAAGAGCATTTATGTAAGAGGAGCTGTGGTTTGTATCAGTTTCATGAGCAGAGTTGTACTACATATGGTCTGTATGAGTAGTAAACACAGTTCTTTTTTTACGGGCATGCTCATGGTTCTTGCTCTATTGGAGACGCTGGAAAGAAAAGGATGATTCTTGCCTTAAAACAGAGTATTTTTCAGGGTTGAGAATTCTGGTCTGAATTTGCCTTCAGAAATGGAGTTAAACCCCAGGATCTGTGTCTTCCTAAAAGCAAGAGTTCATTTCAGGTAAATCCAGTAAATTTTGGGCTCAAATGATTTTTCACAGTTCACAAACACAACGAGATTCTCAGTATTATATAAAGAGCATTTATGTAATAGGAGCTTGGTTTGTATCAGTTTCAAAGCAGAGTTGAACTACATATGGTCTGTATGAGTAGGAAACACATTTATGTTTTTCTGGGCATGCTCATGTTTCTTCCTGTATTTTAGACTCTGGAAAGAGGAGCTTGAATCTTGCGTTAAAGCAGAGTATGTTTCAGGGATGAGAATTCTGGTCTGAATTTCCCTTCAGAAACGGATTTAAACCCTAGGATCCGTGTCTTCCTGCAAGCAAGAGTTCATTTCTGTTAAACCAAGTGAATTTTGGGCTCAAATGATTTTTCGCAGATCACCAACCCAAACCGATTATCACTATTAACTAAAGAGCATTTATGTAAGAGGAGCTGTGGTTTGTATCCGTTTCATAAGCAGAATTGAACTACATATGGTCCATATGAGTAGGAAACACAGTTCATTTTTCTGGTCATGCTCATGGTTCTTGTTGTATTGGAGATACTGGAAAGAAGAGGATGATTCTTGCCTTAAAACAGAGTGTTTTTCAGGGTTGAGAATTCTGGTCTGAATTTGCCTTCAGAAATGGAGTTAAACCCCAGGACATGTGTCTTCCTACAAGCAAGAGTTCATTTCAGGTAAACCCATTGAATTTTGGCTCAAATGATTTTTTGCAGTTTCCGAACCCAACGTGATTCGCACTATTAAATAAAGAGCATTTAAGTAAGCAGAGCAGTGGTTTGTATCAGTTTCATAAGCAGAGTTGAACTACATATGGTCTGTATGAGTAGGAAACACATTTCTTATTTTCAGGGCATGCTCATGTTTCTTCCTGTATTTTAGACTCTGGAAAGAAGAGCTTGCTTCTTGCGTTAAAGCAGAGTGTGTTTCAGGGATGAGAACTCTGGTCTGAATTTCCCTTCAGAAACGGATTTAAACCTGAGGATCTGTGTCTTCCTACAAGCAAGAGTTCATTTCTTTTAAACCAATTGAATTTTGGGCTCAAATGATTTTACGCAGTTCACCAATCCATTCCGATTATCACTATTAATTAAAAAGCTTTTATGTAAGAGGAGCTGTGGATTGTATCAGTTTCATAACCAGAGTTGAACTACATATGGTCCGTAGGAGTAGAATACAAAGTTCTTTTTTTCAGGGCATGCTCATGGTTCTTGGTGTATTTTAGACTCTGGAAAGAAGAGCTTGCTTCTTGCGATAAAACAGGGTGTGTTTCATGGATGAGAACTCTGGTCTGAATTTCCCTTCACAAACGCAGTTAAACCCCATGATCTGTGTCTTCCTACCAGCAATAGTTCATTTCTGTTAAACAAAGTGAATTTTCGGCTCAAATGACTTTACACAGTTCTGCAACCCAACGCGATTATCACTATTAACTAAAGAGCATTTATGTAACAGGAGCTGTGGTCTGTATCATTTCATAAGCAGAGTTGAACTACATATGGTCCGTATGAGTAGGTAACACTGTTCTTTTTTTCTGGGCATGCTCATGGTTCTTACCGTATTGGTGATGCTGGAAAGAAGAGCATGATTCTTGCCTTAAAACAGAGTGTTTTTCAGGGTTGAGAATCTAGTCTGAATTTGCCTTCAGAAATGGAGTTAAACCCCAGGATCTGTGTCTTCCTACAAGCAACAGTTCATTTCAGGTAAACCCAGTGAATTTTGGGCTCAAATGATTTTCGCAGTTCACGATCCCAACGTGATTCTCACTATTAACTAAAGAGCATTTAAGTAAGAGGAGCGGTGGTTTGTATCAGTTTCATAGGCAGAGTTGAACTACATATGGTCTGTATGAGTAGGAAACACATTTCTTTTTTTCAGGGCATGCTCATGTTTCTTCCTGAATTTTAGACTCTGGATAGAAGAGGTTGCTTCTGGCGTTAAAGCAGAATGTGTTTCAGGGATGAGAACTCTGTTCTGAATTTCCCTTCAGAAACGGATTTTAAGCCCAGGATCTGTGTCTTCCTACAAGCAAGAGTTCATTTCTGTTAAACCAAGTGAATTTTGGGCTCAAATGATTTTTTGCAGTTCACCTACCCAAACCGATTATCACTATTAACTAAAGAGCATTTATGTAAGATTAGCTGTGGTTTTTATCAGTTTCATAAGCAGAGTTGAACTACATATGGTCCGTAGGAGTAGGATACACAGTTCTTTTTTTCAGGGCATGCTCATGGTTCTTGCTGTATTTTAGACTCTGGAAAGAGGAGCTTGCTTCTTGCGTTAAAACAGAGTGTGTTTCAGGGATGAAATCTATGGTCTGAATTTCCCTTCACAAACGGAGTTAAACCCAATGATCTGTGTCTTCCTACCAGCAAGAGTTCATTTCTGTTAAACAAAGTGAATTTTCGGCTCAAATGACTTTACACAGGTCTAGAACCCAACGCGATTATCACTATTAACTAAAGAGCATTTATGTAACAGGAGCTGTGGTCTGTATCATTTCATAAGCACTGTTGAACTACATATGGTCCGTAAGAGTAGGTAACACTGTTCTTTTTTTCTGGGCATGCTCATGGTTCTTACTGTATTGGAGATGCTGGAAAGAAGAGGATGATTCTTGCCTTAAAACAGAGTGATTTTCAGGGTTGAGAATCTAGTCTGAATTTGCCTTCAGAAATGGAGTTAAACCCCAGGATCTGTGTCTTCCTACAAGCAACAGTTCATTTCAGGTAAACCCAGTGAATTTTGGGCTCAAATGTTTTTTCGCAGTTCACGATCCCAACGTGATTCTCACTATTAACTAAAGAGCATTTAAGTAAGAGGAGCGGTGGTTTGTATCAGTTTCATAAGCAGAGTTGAACTACATATGGTCTGTATGAGTAGGAATCACATTTCTTTTTTTCAGGGCATGCTCATGTTTCTTCCTGAATTTTAGACTCTGGAAGAAGAGCTTGCTTCTTGCGTTAAAGCAGAGTGTGTTTCAGGGATGAGAACTCTAGTCTGAATATCCCTTCAGATACGGATTTTAACCCCAGGATCTGTGTCTTCCTACAAGCAAGAGTTCATTTCTTTTAAACCAAGTGAATTTTGGGCTCAAATGATTTTACTCAGTTCACCAATCCATTCCGATTATCTCTATTAACTAAAGAGCTTTTATGTAAGAGGAGCTGTGGTTCGTATCAGTTTCATAAGCAGAGTTGAACTACATATGGTCCGTAGGAGTAGGATACACAGTTCCTTTTTTCAGGAAATGCTCATGGTTCTTGCTGTATTTTAGACTCTGGAAAGAAGAGCTTGCTTCTAGCGTTAAAACAGAGTGTGTGTCAAGGATGAGAACACTGGTCTTAATTTCCTTCAGAAACGGTGTTAAACCCCAGGATCTGTGTCTTCCTACAAGCAAGAGTTCCTTTCTGGTTAACCCCGTGAATTTTGGGCTCAAATGATATTTCGCAGTTTACGAACCCAACGCAATTCTTCCTATTAACTAAAGAGCATTTATGTAAGAGGAGCTGTGGTTTGTATCAGTTTCATAAGCAGAGTTGAACTACATATGGTCCGTATGAGTAGGAAACCCAGTTCTTTTTTTCCGGGCATGCTCATGGTTCTTGCTGTATTGGAGACTCTGGAAAGAAGAGCTTGCTTCTTGCATTAAAACAGGGAGTGTTTCATGGATGAGAACTCTGGTCTGAATTTCCCTTCACAAACGGTGTTAAACCCCATGATCTGTGTCTTCCTATCAGCAAGAGTTCATTTCTGTTAAAAAAGTGAATTTTCGGCTCAAATGACTTTACGCCGTTCACCAATCCATTCCGATTATCACTATTAACTAAAGAGCTTTTATGTAAGAGGAGCTGTTGTTTGTATCAGTTTCATAAGCAGAGTTGAACTACATATGGTCTATATGAATAGGAAACACATTTCTTTTTTTCAGGGCATGCTCATGTTTCTTCCTGTATTGTAGACTCTGGAAAGAAGAGCTTGCTTCTTGTGTTAAAGCAGAGTGTGTTTCAGGAATGAGAACTCTGGTCTGAATTTCCCTTCTGAAACGGAGTTAAACCCCATGATCTGTTTCTTCCTACAAGTAAGAGTTCGTTTCTGGTTAACCCAGTGAATTTTGGGCTCAAATGATATTTTGCAGTTCACGAACCCAACACGATTCTTCCTATTATCTAAAGAGCATTTATGTAAGAGGAGCTGTGGTTTGTATCAGTTTCATAAGCAGAGTTGAGCTACATATGCTCCATATGAGTAGTAAACACAGTTCTTCTTTTACGGGCATTCTCATGGTTCTTACTCTATTGGAGACGCTAGAAAGAAGAACATGATTCTTGCCTTAAAACAGAGTGTTTTTCAGGGTTGAGAATTCTGGTCTGAATTTGCCTTCAGAAATGGAGTTAAACCCCAGGACCTGTGTCTTCCTACAAGCAAGAGTTCATTTCAGGTAAACCCAGTGAATTTTGGGCTCAAATGATTTTTCACAGTTCCCGAACCCAACGTGATTCGCATTATTAACTAAAGAGCATTTAAGTAAGCAGAGCGGTGGTTTGTATCGGTTTCATAAGCAGACTTGAACTGCGTATGGACTGTATGAGTAGGAAACACATTTCTTTTTTTCAGGGCATGCTCATGTTTCTTCCTGTATTTTAGACTCTAAAGAAGAGCTTGATTCTTGCGTTAAAGCAGAGTGTGTTTCAGGGATGAGAACTCTGGTCTGAATTTCTCTTCAGACACGGATTTTAACCCCAGGATCTGTGTCTTCCTACAAGCAAGAGTTCATTTCTTTTAAACCAAGTGAATTTTGGGCTCAAATCATTTTACGCAGTTCACAAATCCATTCCGATTATCACTATTAACTAAAGAGCTTTTATGTAAGAGGAGCTGTGGTTTGTATCAGTTTCATAAGCAGAGTTGAACTACATATGGTCTATATGAGTGGGAAACACATTTATTTTTTTAGGGCATGCTCATGTTTCTTCCTGTATTTTAGACTCTGGAAAGAAGAGCTGCTTCTTGCGTTAAAGCAGAGTGTGTTTCAGGGTTGAGAACTCTGGTCTGAAATTCCATTCAGAAATGGATTTAAACCCTAGGATCTGTGTCTTCCTGCAAGCAAGAGTTCATTTCTGTTAAACCTTGTGAATTTTGGGCTCAAATGATTATTCGCAGTTCACCAACCCAAACCGATTATCACTATTAACTAAAGAGCATTTATGTAAGAGGAGCTGTGGTTTGTATTAGTTTCATAAGCAGAGTTGAACTACATATGGTCCATAGGAGTAGGATACACAGTTCTTTTTTTCAGGTCATGCTCATGGTTCTTGCTGTATTTTAGATTCTGGAAAGAAGAGCTTGCTTCTTGAGTTAAAACAGAGTGTGTTTCAGGGATGAGATCTATGGTCTGAATTTCCCTTCTTAAACGTAGTTAAACCCCATGATCTGTTTCTTCCTACAAGCAAGAGTTCGTTTCTGGTTAACCCAGTGAATTTTGGGCTCAAATGATATTTCGATGTTCACGAACCCAACGCGATCCTTCCATTAATTAAAGAGCATTTATGTAAGAGGAGCTGTGGTTTGTATCAGTTTCATAAGCAGAGTTGAACTACATATGGTCCGTATGAGTAGTAAACACAGTTCTTTTTTTACGGGCATGCTCATGGTTTTTGCTGTATTGGAGACTCTGGAAAGAAGAGCTTGCTTCTTGCATTAAAACAGGGTGTGTTTCATGGAAGAGAACTCTGGTCTGAATTTCCCTTCACAAACGGAGTTAAACCCCATGATCTGTGTCTTCCTACCAGCAAGAGTTCATTTCTGTTAAACAAAGTGAATTTTCGACTCAAATGACTTTACACAGTTCTAGAACCCAACGTGATTATCACTATTAACTAAAGAGCATTTATGTAACAGGAGCTGTGGTCTGTATCATTTTATAAGCAGAGTTGAACTTCATGTGGTCCCTATGAGTAGGTAACACTGTTCTTTATTTCTGGGCATGTTCATGGTTCTTACTGTATTGGAGACGCTGGAAAGAAGAGGATGATTCTTGCCTTAAAACAGAGTGTTTTTCAGGGTTGAGAATCTGGTCTGAATTTGCCTTCAGAAATGGAGTTAAACCCAGGATCTGTGTCTTCCTAAAAGCAAGAGTTCATTTCAGGTAAATCCAGTAAATTTTGGGCTCAAATGTTTTTTCGCAGTTCACGATCCCAACGTGATTCTCACTATTAACTAAAGATCATTTAAGTAAGCGGAGCGGTGGTTTGTATCAGTTTCATAAGCAGCGTTGAACTACATATGGTCTGTATGAGTAGGAAACACATTTATTTTTTTCAGGTCATGCTCATGTTTCTTCCTGTATTTTAGATTCTGGAAAGAAGAGCTTGCTTCTTGCGTTAAAGCAGAGTGTGTTTCAGGGATGAGAACTCTGGTCTGAATTTCCCTTCAGAAACGGATTTAAACCCTAGGATCTGTGTCTTCTGGCAAGCAAGAGTTGATTTCTGTTAAACCAAGTGAATTTTGGGCTCAAATGATTTTTTGCAGTTCACAAACCCAAACCGATTATCACTGTTAACTAAAGAGCATTTATGTAAGAGGAGCTGTGGTTTGTATCAGTTTCATAAGCAGAGTTGAACTACATATGGTCCGTATGAGTAGGAAACACAGTTCTTTTTTTCCGGGCATGCTCATGGTTCTTGCTGTATTGGAGACTCTGGAAAGAATAGCTTGCTTCTTGCATTAAAACAGGGTGTGTTTCATGGATGAGAACTCTGGTATCAATTTCCCTTCACAAACGGATTTAAACCCTAGGATCTGTGTCTTCCTGCAAGCAAGAGTTCATTTCTGTTAAACCAAGTGAATTTTGGGCTCAAATGATTTCTCGCAGTTCACCAACCCAAACCGATTATCACTATTAACTAAAGAGCATTTACGTAAGAGGAGCTGTGGTGTGTATCAGTTTCATAAGCAGAGTTGAACTACATATGGTGCATTGGAGAAGGATACACACTTCTTTTTTTCAGGGCATGCTCATGGTTCTTGCTGTATTTTAGACTCTGGAAAGAAGATCTTGCTTCTTGCGTTAAAACAGAGTGTGTTTCAGGGATGGGATCTATGGTCTGAATTTCCCTTCTGAAACGGAGTTAAACCCCATGATCTGTTTCTTCCTACAAGCAAGAGTTCGTTTCTGGTTAACCCAGTGAATTTTGGGCTCAAATGATATTTTGCAGTTCACGAACCCAACACGATTCTTCCTATTATCTAAAGAGCATTTATGTAAGAGGAGCTGTGGTTTGTATCAGTTTCATGAGCAGAGTTGTACTACATATGGTCTGTATGAGTAGTAAACACAGTTCTTTTTTTACGGGCATGCTCATGGTTCTTGCTCTATTGGAGACGCTGGAAAGAAAAGGATGATTCTTGCCTTAAAACAGAGTATTTTTCAGGGTTGAGAATTCTGGTCTGAATTTGCCTTCAGAAATGGAGTTAAACCCCAGGATCTGTGTCTTCCTAAAAGCAAGAGTTCATTTCAGGTAAATCCAGTAAATTTTGGGCTCAAATGATTTTTCACAGTTCACAAACACAACGAGATTCTCAGTATTATATAAAGAGCATTTATGTAATAGGAGCTTGGTTTGTATCAGTTTCAAAGCAGAGTTGAACTACATATGGTCTGTATGAGTAGGAAACACATTTATGTTTTTCTGGGCATGCTCATGTTTCTTCCTGTATTTTAGACTCTGGAAAGAGGAGCTTGAATCTTGCGTTAAAGCAGAGTATGTTTCAGGGATGAGAATTCTGGTCTGAATTTCCCTTCAGAAACGGATTTAAACCCTAGGATCCGTGTCTTCCTGCAAGCAAGAGTTCATTTCTGTTAAACCAAGTGAATTTTGGGCTCAAATGATTTTTCGCAGATCACCAACCCAAACCGATTATCACTATTAACTAAAGAGCATTTATGTAAGAGGAGCTGTGGTTTGTATCCGTTTCATAAGCAGAATTGAACTACATATGGTCCATATGAGTAGGAAACACAGTTCATTTTTCTGGTCATGCTCATGGTTCTTGTTGTATTGGAGATACTGGAAAGAAGAGGATGATTCTTGCCTTAAAACAGAGTGTTTTTCAGGGTTGAGAATTCTGGTCTGAATTTGCCTTCAGAAATGGAGTTAAACCCCAGGACATGTGTCTTCCTACAAGCAAGAGTTCATTTCAGGTAAACCCATTGAATTTTGGCTCAAATGATTTTTTGCAGTTTCCGAACCCAACGTGATTCGCACTATTAAATAAAGAGCATTTAAGTAAGCAGAGCAGTGGTTTGTATCAGTTTCATAAGCAGAGTTGAACTACATATGGTCTGTATGAGTAGGAAACACATTTCTTATTTTCAGGGCATGCTCATGTTTCTTCCTGTATTTTAGACTCTGGAAAGAAGAGCTTGCTTCTTGTGTTAAAGCAGAGTGTGTTTCAGGGATGAGAACTCTGGTCTGAATTTCCCTTCAGAAACGGATTTAAACCTGAGGATCTGTGTCTTCCTACAAGCAAGAGTTCATTTCTTTTAAACCAATTGAATTTTGGGCTCAAATGATTTTACGCAGTTCACCAATCCATTCCGATTATCACTATTAATTAAAAAGCTTTTATGTAAGAGGAGCTGTGGATTGTATCAGTTTCATAACCAGAGTTGAACTACATATGGTCCGTAGGAGTAGAATACAAAGTTCTTTTTTTCAGGGCATGCTCATGGTTCTTGGTGTATTTTAGACTCTGGAAAGAAGAGCTTGCTTCTTGTGATAAAACAGGGTGTGTTTCATGGATGAGAACTCTGGTCTGAATTTCCCTTCACAAACGGAGTTAAACCCCATGATCTGTGTCTTCCTACCAGCAATAGTTCATTTCTGTTAAACAAAGTGAATTTTCGGCTCAAATGACTTTACACAGTTCTGCAACCCAACGCGATTATCACTATTAACTAAAGAGCATTTATGTAACAGGAGCTGTGGTCTGTATCATTTCATAAGCAGAGTTGAACTACATATGGTCCGTATGAGTAGGTAACACTGTTCTTTTTTTCTGGGCATGCTCATGGTTCTTACCGTATTGGTGATGCTGGAAAGAAGAGCATGATTCTTACCTTAAAACAGAGTGTTTTTCAGGGTTGAGAATCTAGTCTGAATTTGCCTTCAGAAATGGAGTTAAACCCCAGGATCTGTGTCTTCCTACAAGCAACAGTTCATTTCAGGTAAACCCAGTGAATTTTGGGCTCAAATGTTTTTTCGCAGTTCACGATCCCAACGTGATTCTCACTATTAACTAAAGAGCATTTAAGTAAGAGGAGCGGTGGTTTGTATCAGTTTCATAATCAGAGTTGAACTACATATGGTCTGTATGAGTAGGAAACACAGTTCTTTTTTTCAGGGCATGCTCATGTTTCTTCCTGAATTTTAGACTCTGGAAAGAAGAGGTTGCTTCTGGCGTTAAAGCAGAATGTGTTTCAGGGATGAGAACTCTGTTCTGAATTTCCCTTCAGAAACGGATTTTAAGCCCAGGATCTGTGTCTTCCTACAAGCAAGAGTTCATTTCTGTTAAACCAAGTGAATTTTGGGCTCAAATGATTCTTTGCAGTTCACCTACCCAAACCGATTATCACTATTAACTAAAGAGCATTTATGTAAGATTAGCTGTGGTTTTTATCAGTTTCATAAGCAGAGTTGAACTACATATGGTCCGTAGGAGTAGGATACACAGTTCTTTTTTTCAGGGCATGCTCATGGTTCTTGCTGTATATTAGACTCTGGAAAGAGGAGCTTGCTTCTTGCGTTAAAACAGAGTGTGTTTCAGGGATGAAATCTATGGTCTGAATTTCCCTTCACAAACGGAGTTAAACCCAATGATCTGTGTCTTCCTACCACCAAGAGTTCATTTCTGTTAAACAAAGTGAATTTTCGGCTCAAATGACTTTACACAGGTCTAGAACCCAACGCGATTATCACTATTAACTAAAGAGCATTTATGTAACAGGAGCTGTGGTCTGTATCATTTCATAAGCACTGTTGAACTACATATGGTCCGTAAGAGTAGGTAACACTGTTCTTTTTTTCTGGGCATGCTCATGGTTCTTACTGTATTGGAGATGCTGGAAAGAAGAGGATGATTCTTGCCTTAAAACAGAGTGATTTTCAGGGTTGAGTATCTAGTCTGAATTTGCCTTCAGAAATGGAGTTAAACCCCAGGATCTGTGTCTTCCTACAAGCAACAGTTCATTTCAGGTAAACCCAGTGAATTTTGGGCTCAAATGTTTTTTCGCAGTTCACGATCCCAACGTGATTCTCACTATTAACTAAAGAGCATTTAAGTAAGAGGAGCGGTGGTTTGTATCAGTTTCATAAGCAGAGTTGAACTACATATGGTCTGTATGAGTAGGAAACACATTTCTTTTTTTCAGGGCATGCTCATGTTTCTTCCTGAATTTTAGACTCTGGAAGAAGAGCTTGCTTCTTGCGTTAAAGCAGAGTGTGTTTCAGGGATGAGAACTCTAGTCTGAATATCCCTTCAGATACGGATTTTAACCCCAGGATCTGTGTCTTCCTACAAGCAAGAGTTCATTTCTTTTAAACCAAGTGAATTTTGGGCTCAAATGATTTTACTCAGTTCACCAATCCATTCCGATTATCTCTATTAACTAAAGAGCTTTTATGTAAGAGGAGCTGTGGTTCGTATCAGTTTCATAAGCAGAGTTGAACTACATATGGTCCGTAGGAGTCGGATACACAGTTCCTTTTTTCAGGAAATGCTCATGGTTCTTGCTGTATTTTAGACTCTGGAAAGAAGAGATTGCTTCTTGCATTAAAACAGGGAGTGTTTCATGGATGAGAACTCTGGTCTGAATTTCCCTTCACAAACGGTGTTAAACCCCATGATCTGTGTCTTCCTATCAGCAAGAGTTCATTTCTGTTAAAAAAGTGAATTTTCGGCTCAAATGACATTACGCCGTTCACCAATCCATTCCAATTATCACTATTAACTAAAGAGCTTTTATGTAAGAGGAGCTGTTGTTTGTATCAGTTTCATAAGCAGAGTTGAACTACATATGGTCTATATGAATAGGAAACACATTTCTTTTTTTCAGGGCATGCTCATGTTTCTTCCTGTATTGTAGACTCTGGAAAGAAGAGCTTGCTTCTTGTGTTAAAGCAGAGTGTGTTTCAGGAATGAGAACTCTGGTCTGAATTTCCCTTCTGAAACGGAGTTAAACCCCATGATCTGTTTCTTCCTACAAGTAAGAGTTCGTTTCTGGTTAACCTAGTGAATTTTGGGCTCAAATGATATTTTGCAGTTCACGAACCCAACACGATTCTTCCTATTATCTAAAGAGCATTTATGTAAGAGGAGCTGTGGTTTGTATCAGTTTCATAAGCAGAGTTGAGCTACATATGCTCCATATGAGTAGTAAACACAGTTCTTCTTTTACGGGCATTCTCATGGTTCTTTCTCTATTGGAGACGCTAGAAAGAAGAACATGATTCTTGCCTTAAAACAGAGTGTTTTTCAGGGTTGAGAATTCTTGTCTGAATTTGCCTTCAGAAATGGAGTTAAACCCCAGGACCTGTGTCTTCCTACAAGCAAGAGTTCATTTCAGGTAAACCCAGTGAATTTTGGGCTCAAATGATTTTTCACAGTTCCCGAACCCAACGTGATTCGCACTATTAACTAAAGAGCATTTAAGTAAGCAGAGCGGTGGTTTGTATCGGTTTCATAAGCAGACTTGAACTACGTATGGTCTGTATGAGTAGGAAACACATTTCTTTTTTTCAGGGCATGCTCATGTTTCTTCCTGTATTTTAGACTCTAAAGAAGAGCTTGATTCTTGCGTTAAAGCAGAGTGTGTTTCAGGGATGAGAACTCTGGTCTGAATTTCTCTTCAGACACGGATTTTAACCCCAGGATCTGTGTCTTCCTACAAGCAAGAGTTCATTTCTTTTAAACCAAGTGAATTTTGGGCTCAAATCATTTTACGCAGTTCACAAATCCATTCCGATTATCACTATTAACTAAAGAGCTTTTATGTAAGAGGAGCTGTGGTTTGTATCAGTTTCATAAGCAGAGTTGAACTACATATGGTCTATATGAGTAGGAAACACATTTATTTTTTTAGGGCATGCTCATGTTTCTTCCTGTATTTTAGACTCTGGAAAGAAGAGCTGCTTCTTGCGTTAAAGCAGAGTGTATTTCAGGGTTGAGAACTCTGGTCTGAAATTCCATTCAGAAATGGATTTAAACACTAGGATCTGTGTCTTCCTGCAAGCAAGAGTTCATTTCTGTTAAACCTTGTGAATTTTGGGCTCAAATGATTATTCGCAGTTCACCAACCCAAACCGATTATCACTATTAACTAAAGAGCATTTATGTAAGAGGAGCTGTGGTTTGTATTAGTTTCATAAGCAGAGTTGAACTACATATGGTCCATAGGAGTAGGATACACAGTTCTTTTTTTCAGGTCATGCTCATGGTTCTTGCTGTATTTTAGATTCTGGAAAGAAGAGCTTGCTTCTTGAGTTAAAACAGAGTGTGTTTCAGGGATGAGATCTATGGTCTGAATTTCCCTTCTGAAACGTAGTTAAACCCCATGATCTGTTTCTTCCTACAAGCAAGAGTTCGTTTCTGGTTAACCCAGTGAATTTTGGGCTCAAATGATATTTCGATGTTCACGAACCCAACGCGATCCTTCCATTAATTAAAGAGCATTTATGTAAGAGGAGCTGTGGTTTGTATCAGTTTCATAAGCAGAGTTGAACTACATATGGTCCGTATGAGTAGTAAACACAGTTCTTTTTTTACGGGCATGCTCATGGTTCTTGCTGTATTGGAGACTCTGGAAAGAAGAGCTTGCTTCTTGCATTAAAACAGGGTGTGTTTCAGGGATGAGAACTCTGGTCTGAATTTCCCTTCAGAAACGGATTTAAACCCTAGGATCTGTGTCTTCTGGCAAGCAAGAGTTGATTTCTGTTAAACCAAGTGAATTTTGGGCTCAAATGATTTTTTGCAGTTCACAAACCCAAACCGATTATCACTGTTAACTAAAGAGCATTTATGTAAGAGGAGCTGTGGTTTGTATCTGTTTCATAAGCAGAGTTGAACTACATATGGTCCGTAGGAGTATGATACACAGTTATTTTTTTAGGGCGTGCTCATGGTTCTTGCTGTATTTTAGACTCTGGAAAGAAGAGCTTGCTTCTTGGGTTAAAACAGAGTGTGTTTCAGGGATGAGATCTGTGGTCTGAATTTCCCTTCTAAAACGGAGTTAAACACCATGATCTGTTTCTTCCTACAAGAAAGAGTTCCTTTCAGGTTAACCCAGTGAATTTTGGGCTCAAATGATATTTCGCAGTTCACGAACCAAACGCGATTCTTCCTATTAACTAAAGAGCATTTATGTAAGAGGAGCTGTGGTTTGTATCAGTTTCATAAGCAGAGTTGGACTACATATGGTCCGTATGAGTAGGAAACATAGTTCTTTTTTTCTTGGCATGCTCATGGTTCTTGCTGTATTGGAGACGCTGGAAAGAAGAGCTTGCTTCTTGCATTAAAACAGGCTGTGTTTCATGCATGAGAACTCTCGTCTGAATTTCCCCTCAGAAACGGAGTTATACCCCATGATCTGTGTCTTCCTACGAGCAAGAGTTCTTTTCTGGTAAACTAAGTGATTTTTCCGCTAAAATGATTTTACCCAGGCCTAGATATCAAAGCGATTATCACTATTAACTAAAGAGCATTTATGTAAGGGGAGCTGTGTTCTGAATCATTTTCATAAGCAGAGTTGGACTACATATGGTCCGTACCAGTAGGAAATACAGTTCTTTTCTTCTCGGCATGCTCATGGTTCTTACTGTACTGGAGACCCTGGAAAGAAGAGGATGATTCATGCCTTAAAACAGAGTGTTTTTAAGGGATGAGAATTCTGGTCTGAATTTCCCTACAGAAATGGAGTTAAACCCCAGGATGTGTGTCTTCCTACAAGCAAGAGTTCATTTCAGGTAAACCCAGTGAATTTTGGGCTCAAATGGTTTTTTTACAGTTCACGAACACAACGCTATTCTCACTATTAACTAAAGAGCATTTATGTAAGAGGAGGTGTGGTCTGTATGAGTTTCATAGGCAGAGTTGAAATACATTTAGTCCGTATGAATAGGAAACACAGTTCTTTTTTTCACTCCATGCTCATTGTGCTTGCTGTATTTTAGAGTCTGGAAAGAGGAGCTTCCTTCTTGCGTTAAAGGAGAGTGTGTTTCAGGCATGAGAAGTCTGGTCTGAATTTCACTTCAGAAACGGAGTTAAACACCAGGATCTGTGTCTTCCTACAAGCAAGAGTTCAGTTCTGGTTAACCCAGTGAATTTTGGGATCAAATGATTTTTCGCAGTTCACGAACCCAACACGATTCTCACTATTAACTAAAGAGCATTTATGTAAGAGGAGCTTTGGTTTGTATCAGTTTCATAAGCAGAGTTGAACTACATGTGGTCTGTAAGAGTAGGAAACACAGTTCTTTTTTTCTGGGCATGCTCATAATTCTTCCTGTATTTTAGAATCTGGAAAGAAGAGCTTGCCTCTTGCGTTAAAACAGAGTGTGTTTCAGGGATGGGATCTATGGTCTGAATTTCCCTTCTGAAATGGAGTTAAACCCCATGATCTGTTTCTTCCTACAAGCAAGAGTTTGTTTCTGGTTAACCCAGTGAATTTTGGGCTCAAATGATATTTCGCAGTTCACGAACCCAGCACGATTCTTCCTATTAACTAAAGAGCATTTATGTAAGAGGAGCAGTGGTTTGTATCAGTTTCAAAAGCAGAGTTGAACTACATATGGTCCATATCAGTCGTAAACACAGTTCTTCTTTTATGGACATTCTCATGGTTCTTGCTCTATTGGAGACGCTGGAAAGAAGAGGATGATTCTTGCCTTAAAACAGAGTGTTTTTCAGGGTTGAGAATTCTGGTCTGAATTTGCCTTCAGAAATGGAGTTAAACCCCAGGACATGTGTCTTCCTACAAGCAAGAGTTCATTTCAGGTAAACCCAGTGAATTTTGGGCTCAAATGATTTTTCGCAGTTCCCGAACCCAACGTGATTCGCACTATTAACTAAAGAGCATTTAAGTAAGCAGAGCGGTGGTTTGTATCAGTTTCATAAGCAGAGTTGAACTACATATGGTCTGTATGAGTAGGAAACACATTTATTATTTTCAGGGCATGCTCATGTTTCTTCCTGTATTTTAGACTCTAAAGAAGAGCTTGCTTCTTGCGTTAAAGCAGAGTGTGTTTCAGGGATGAGAACTCTAGTCTGAATTTGCCTTCAGAAACGGATTTTAACCCCACGATCTGTGTCTTCCTACAAGCAAGAGTTCATTTCTGTTAAACCAAGTGAATTTTGGGCTCAAATGATTTTTCGCAGTTCACCAACCCAAAACGATTATCACTATTAACTAAAGAGCATTTATGTAAGAGGAGCTGTGGTTTGTATCAGTTTCATAAGCAGAGTTGAACTACATATGGTCCGTATGAGTAGTAAACACAGTTCTTTTTTTACGGGCATGCTCATGGTTCTTGCTGTATTGGAGACTCTGGAAAGAAGAGCTTGCTTCTTGCATTAAAACAGGGTGTGTTTCATTTAAGAGAACTCTGGTCTGAATTTCCCTTCACAAACGGAGTTAAACCCCATGATCTGTGTCTTCCTACCAGCAAGAGTTCATTTCTGTTAAACAAAGTGAATTTTCGACTCAAATGACTTTACACAGTTCTAGAACCCAAGGTGATTATCACTATTAACTAAAGAGCATTTATGTAACAGGAGCTGTGGTCTGTATCATTTTATAAGCAGATTTGAACTTCATGTGTTCCCTATGAGTAGGTAACACTGTTCTTTATTTCTGGGCATGTTCATGGTTCTTACTGTATTGGAGACGCTGGAAAGAAGAGGATGATTCTTGCCTTAAAACAGAGTGTTTTTCAGGGTTGAGAATCTGGTCTGAATTTGCCTTCAGAAATGGAGTTAAACCCAGGATCTGTGTTTTCCTAAAAGCAAGAGTTCATTTCAGGTAAATCCAGTAAATTTTGGGCTCAAATGTTTTTTCGCAGTTCACGATCCCAACGTGATTCTCACTATTAACTAAAGATCATTTAAGTAAGCGGAGCGGTGGTTTGTATCAGTTTCATAAGCAGCGTTGAACTACATATGGTCTGTATGAGTAGGAAACACATTTATTATTTTCAGGGCATGCTCATGTTTCTTCCTGTATTTTAGACTCTAAAGAAGAGCTTGCTTCTTGCGTTAAAGCAGAGTGTGTTTCAGGGATGAGAACTCTAGTCTGAATTTGCCTTCAGAAACGGATTTTAACCCCACGATCTGTGTCTTCCTACAAGCAAGAGTTCATTTCTGTTAAACCAAGTGAATTTTGGGCTCAAATGATTTTTCGCAGTTCACCAACCCAAAATGATTATCACTATTAACTAAAGAGCATTTATGTAAGAGGAGCTGTGGTTTGTATCAGTTTCATAAGCAGAGTTGAACTACATATGGTCCATAGGAGTAGGATACACAGTTCTTTTTTTCGGGCATGCTCATGGTTCTTGCTGTATTTTAGACTCTGGAAAGAAGAGCTTGCTTCTTGCGTTAAAACAGAGTGTGTTTCAGGGATGAGATCTATGGTCTGAATTTCCCTTCTGAAACGTAGTTAAACCCCATGATCTGTTTCTTCCTACAAGCAAGAGTTCGTTTCTGGTTAACACAGTGAATTTTGGGCTCAAATGATATTTTGATGTTCACGAACCCAACGCGATTCTTCCCATTAATTAAAGAGCATTTATGTAAGAGGAGCTGTGGTTTGTATCAGTTTCATAAGCAGAGTTGAACTACATATGGTCCGTATGAGTAGTAAACACAGTTCTTTTTTTACGGGCATGCTCATGGTTCTTGCTGTATTGGAGACTCTGGAAAGAAGAGCTTGCTTCTTGCATTAAAACAGGCTGTGTTTCATGCATGAGAACTCTCGTCTGAATTTCCCCTCAGAAACGGAGTTATACCCCATGATCTGTGTCTTCCTACGAGCAAGAGTTCTTTTCTGGTAAACTAAGTGATTTTTCCGCTAAAATGATTTTACCCAGGCCTAGATATCAAAGCGATTATCACTATTAACTAAAGCGCATTTATGTAAGGGGAGCTGTGTTCTGAATCAGTTTCATAAGCAGAGTTGGACTACATATGGTCCGTACCAGTAGGAAATACAGTTCTTTTCTTCTCGGCATGCTCATGGTTCTTACTGTACTGGAGACCCTGGAAAGAAGATGATGATTCATGCCTTAAAACAGAGTGTTTTTCAGGGATGAGAATTCTGGTCTGCATTTCTCTACAGAAACGGAGTTAAACCCCAGGATGTGTGTCTTCCTACAAGCAAGAGTTCATTTCAGGTAAACCCAGTGAATTTTGGGCTCAAATGGTTTTTTTACAGTTCACGAACACAACGCTATTCTCACTATTAACTAAAGAGCATTTATGTAAGAGGAGGTGTGGTCTGTATGAGTTTCATAAGCAGAGTTGAAATACATTTAGTCCGTATGAATAGGAAACACAGTTCTTTTTTTCACTCCATGCTCATTGTGCTTGCTGTATTTTAGAGTCTGGAAAGAGGAGCTTCCTTCTTGCGTTAAAGGAGAGTGTGTTTCAGGCATGAGAAGTCTGGTCTGAATTTCACTTCAGAAACGGAGTTAAACACCAGGATCTGTGTCTTCCTACAAGCAAGAGTTCAGTTCTGGTTAACCCAGTGAATTTTGGGATCAAATGATTTTTCGCAGTTCACGAACCCAACACGATTCTCACTATTAACTAAAGAGCATTTATGTAAGAGGAGCTTTGGTTTGTATCAGTTTCATAAGCAGAGTTGAACTACATGTGGTCTGTAAGAGTAGGAAACACAGTTCTTTTTTTCTGGGCATGCTCATAATTCTTCCTGTATTTTAGAATCTGGAAAGAAGAGCTTGCCTCTTGCGTTAAAAAAGAGTGTGTTTCAGGGATGGGATCTATGGTCTGAATTTCCCTTCTGAAACGTAGTTAAACCCCATGATCTGTTTCTTCCTACAAGCAAGAGTTCGTTTCTGGTTAACCCAGTGAATTTTGGGCTCAAATGATATTTCGCAGTTCACGAACCCAACACGATTCTTACTATTAACTAAAGAGCATTTATGTAAGAGGAGCAGTGGTTTGTATCAGTTTCAAAAGCAGAGTTGAACTACATATGGTCCATATCAGTCGTAAACACAGTTCTTCTTTTACGGACATTCTCATGGTTCTTGCTCTATTGGAGACGCTGGAAAGAAGAGGATGATTCTTGCCTTAAAACAGAGTGTTTTTCAGGGTTGAGAATTCTGGTCTGAATTTGCCTTCAGAAATGGAGTTAAACCCCAGGACCTGTGTCTTCCTACAAGCAAGAGTTCATTTCAGGTAAACCCAGTGAATTTTGGGCTCAAATGATTTTTCGCAGTTCCCAAACCCAACGTGATTCGCACTATTAACTAAAGAGCATTTAAGTAAGCAGAGCGGTGGTTTGTATCAGTTTCATAAGCAGAGTTGAACTACATATGGTCTGTATGAGTAGGAAACACATTTATTATTTTCAGGGCATGCTCATGTTTCTTCCCGTATTTTAGACTCTAAAGAAGAGCTTGCTTCTTGCGTTAAAGCAGAGTGTGTTTCAGGGATGAGAACTCTAGTCTGAATTTGCCTTCAGAAACGGATTTTAACCACACGATCTGTGTCTTCCTACAAGCAAGAGTTCATTTCTGTTAAACCAAGTGAATTTTGGGCTCAAATGATTTTTCGCAGTTCACCAACCCAAAACGATTATCACTATTAACTAAAGAGCATTTATGTAAGAGGAGCTGTGGTTTGTATCAGTTTCATAAGCAGAGTTGAACTACATATGGTCCATAGGAGTAGGATACACAGTTCTTTTTTTCGGGCATGCTCATGGTTCTTGCTGTATTTTAGACTCTGGAAAGAAGAGCTTGCTTCTTGCGTTAAAACAGAGTGTGTTTCAGGGATGAGATCTATGGTCTGAATTTCCCTTCTGAAACGTAGTTAAACCCCATGATCTGTTTCTTCCTACAAGCAAGAGTTCGTTTCTGGTTAACCCAGTGAATTTTGGGCTCAAATGATATTTCAATGTTCACGAACCCAACGCGATTCTTCCCATTAATTAAAGAGCATTTATGTAAGAGGAGCTGTGGTTTGTATCAGTTTCATAAGCAGAGTTGAACTACATATGGTCCGTATGAGTAGTAAACACAGTTCTTTTTTTACGGGCATGCTCATGGTTCTTGCTGTATTGGAGACTCTGGAAAGAAGTGCTTACTTCTTGCATTAAAACAGGGTGTGTTTCATGGAAGAGAACTCTGGTCTGAATTTCCCTTCACAAACGGAGTTAAACCCCATGATCTGTGTCTTCCTACCAGCAAGAGTTCATTTCTGTTAAACAAAGTGAATTTTAGACTCAAATGACTTTACACAGTTCTAGAACCCAACGTGATTATCACTATTAACTAAAGAGCATTTATGTAACAGGAGCTGTGGTCTGTATCATTTTATAAGCAGAGTTGAACTTCATGTGGTCCCTATGAGTAGGTAACACTGTTCTTTATTTCTGGGCATGTTCATGGTTCTTACTGTATTGGAGACGCTGGAAAGAAGAGGATGATTCTTGCCTTAAAACAGAGTGTTTTTCAGGGTTGAGAATCTGGTCTGAATTTGCCTTCAGAAATGGAGTTAAACCCCAGGATCTGTGTCTTCCTACAAGCAACAGTTCATTTCAGGTAAACACAGTGAATTTTGGGCTCAAATGTTTTTTCGCAGTTCACGATCCCAACGTGATTCTCACTATTAACTAAAGATCATTTAAGTAAGCGGAGCGGTGGTTTGTATCAGTTTCATAAGCAGCATTGAACTACATATGGTCTGTATGAGTAGGAAACACATTTATTTTTTTCAGGTCATGCTCATGTTTCTTCCTGTATTTTAGATTCTGGAAAGAAGAGCTTGCTTCTTGCGTTAAAGCAGAGTGTGTTTCAGGGATGAGAACTCTGGTCTGAATTTCCCTTCAGAAACGGATTTAAACCCTAGGATCTGTGTCTTCTGGCAAGCAAGAGTTCATTTCTGTTAAACCAAGTGAATTTTGGGCTCAAATGATTTTTTGCAGTTCACAATCCCAAACCGATTATCACTGTTAACTAAAGAGCATTTATGTAAGAGGAGCTGTGGTTTGTATCTGTTTCATAAGCAGAGTTGAACTACATATGGTCTGTAGGAGTATGATACACAGTTATTTTTTTAGGGCATGCTCATGGTTCTTGCTGTATTTTAGACTCTGGAAAGAAGAGCTTGCTTCTTGGGTTAAAACAGAGTGTGTTTCAGGGATGAGATCTATGGTCTGAATTTCCCTTCTAAAACGGAGTTAAACACCATGATCTGTTTCTTCCTACAAGAAAGAGTTCCTTTCAGGTTAACCCAGTGAATTTTGGGCTCAAATGATATTTCGCAGTTCACGAACCAAACGCGATTCTTCCTATTAACTAAAGAGCATTTATGTAAGAGGAGCTGTGGTTTGTATCAGTTTCATAAGCAGAGTTGGACTACATATGGTCCGTATGAGTAGGAAACATAGTTCTTTTTTTCTTGGCATGCTCATGGTTCTTGCTGTATTGGAGACGCTGGAAAGAAGAGCTTGCTTCTTGCATTAAAACAGGCTGTGTTTCATGCATGAGAACTCTCGTCTGAATTTCCCCTCAGAAACGGAGTTATACCCCATGATCTGTGTCTTCCTACGAGCAAGAGTTCTTTTCTGGTAAACTAAGTGATTTTTCCGCTAAAATGATTTTATCCAGGCCTAGATATCAAAGCGATTATCACTATTAACTAAAGAGCATTTATGTAAGGGGAGCTGTGTTCTGAATCATTTTCATAAGCAGAGTAGGACTACATATGGTCCGTACCAGTAGGAAATACAGTTCTTTTCTTCTCGGCATGCTCATGGTTCTTACTGTACTGGAGACCCTGGAAAGAAGAGGATGATTCATGCCTTAAAACAGAGTGTTTTTCAGGGATGAGAATTCTGGTCTGAATTTCTCTACAGAAACGGAGTTAAACCCCAGGATGTGTGTCTTCCTACAAGCAAGAGTTCATTTCAGGTAAAGCCAGTGAATTTTGGGCTCAAATGGTTTTTTTACAGTTCACGAACACAATGCTATTCTCACTATTAACTAAAGAGCATTTATGTAAGAGGAGGTGTGGTCTGTATGAGTTTCATAAGCAGAGTTGAAATACATTTAGTCCGTATGAATAGGAAACACAGTTCTTTTTTTCACTCCATGCTCATTGTGCTTGCTGTATTTTAGAGTCTGAAAAGAGGAGCTTCCTTCTTGCGTTAAAGGAGCGTGTGTTTCAGGCATGAGAAGTCTGGTCTGAATTTCACTTCAGAAACGGAGTTAAACACCAGGATCTGTGTCTTCCTACAAGCAAGAGTTCAGTTCTGGTTAACCCAGTGAATTTTGGGCTCAAATGATTTTTCACAGTTCCCGAACCCAACGTGATGTGCACTATTAACTAAAGAGCATTTAAGTAAGCAGAACGGTGGTTTGTATCAGTTTCATAAGCAGAGTTGAACTACATATGGTCTGTATGAGTAGGAAACACATTTATTTTTTTCACGGCATGCTCATGTTTCTTCCTGTATTTTAGACTCTGGAAAGAAGAGCTTGCTTCTTGTGTTAAAGCAGAGTGTGTTTCAGGGATGAGAACTCTGGTCTGAATTTCTCTTCAGAAACGGATTTTAACCCCAGGATCTGTGTCTTCCTACAAGCAAGAGTTCATTTCTTTTAAACCAAGTGAATTTTGGGCTCAAATCATTTTACGCAGTTCACAAATCCATTCCGATTATCACTATTAACTAAAGAGCTTTTATGTAAGAGGAGCTGTGGTTTGTATCAGTTTCATAAGCAGAGTTGAACTACATATGGTCTATATGAGTAGGGAACACATTTATTTTTTTAGGGCATGCTCATGGTTCTTCCTGTATTTTAGACTCTGGAAAGAAGAGCTTGCTTCTTGCGTTAAAGCAGAGTGTGTTTCAGGGTTGAGAACTCTGTTCTGAAATTCCCTTCAGAAACGGATTTAAACCCTAGGATCTGTGTCTTCCTGCAAGCAAGAGTTCATTTTTGTTAAACCAAGTGAATTTTGGGCTCAAATGATTTTTCGCAGTTCACCAACCCAAACTGATTATCACTATTAACTAAAGAGCATTTATGTAAGAGGAGCTGTGGTTTGTATCAGTTTCATAATCAGAGTTGAACTACATATAGTCTGTATGAGTAGGATACACAGTTCTTTTTTTCAGGTCATGCTCATGGTTCTTGCTGTATTTTAGATTCTGGAAAGAAGAGCTTTATCTTGCGTTAAAAGAGAGTGTGTTTCAGGGATGAGATCTATGGTCTGAATTTCCCTTCTGAAACGGAGTTAAACCCAATGATCTCTGTCTTCCTACAAGCAAGAGTTCGTTTCTGGTTAACCCAGTGAATTTTGGGCTCCAATGATATTTCGATGTTCACGAACCCAACACGATTCTTCCCATTAACTAAAGAGCATTTATGTAAGAGGAGCTGTGGTTTGTATCAGTTTCATAAGCAGAGTTGAACTACATATGGTCCGTATGAGTAGGAAACACAGTTCTTTTTTTCCAGGCATGCTCATGGTTCTTGATATATTGGAGACTCTGGAAAGAAGAGCTTGCTTCTTGCATTAAAACAGGTTGTGTTTCATGGATGAGAACTCTGGTCTGAATTTCCCTTCACAAACGGATTTAAACCCCATGATCTGTGTCTTCCTACCAGCAAGAGTTCATTTCTGTTAAACAAAGTGAATTTTCGACACAAATGACTTTACACAGTTCTAGAACCCAACGTGATTATCACTATTAACTAAAGAGCATTTATGTAACAGGAGCTGTGGTCTGTATCATTTCATAAGCAGAGTTGAACTGCATGTGGTCCCTATGAGTAGGTAACACTGTTCTTTTTTTCTGGGCATGCTCATGGTTCTTACTGTATTGGAGATGCTGGAAGGAAGAGGATGATTCTTGCCTTAAAACAGAGTGTTTTTCAGGGTTGAGAATCTGGTCTGAATTTGCCTTCAGAAATGGAGTTAAACACCAGGATCTGTGTCTTCCTACAAGCAACAGTTCATTTCAGGTAAACACAGTGAATTTTGGGCTCAAATGTTTTTTCGCAGTTCACGATCCCAACGTGATTCTCACTATTAACTAAAGATCATTTAAGTAAGCGGAGCGGTGGTTTGTATCAGTTTCATAAGCAGCGTTGAACTACATATGGTCTGTATGAGTAGGAAACACATTTATTTTTTTCAGGTCATGCTCATGTTTCTTCCTGTATTTTAGACTCTGGAAAGAAGAGCTTGCTTCTTGCGTTAAAGCAGAGTGTGTTTCAGGGATGAGAACTCTCGTCTGAATTTCCCCTCAGAAACGTAGTTATACCCCATGATCTGTGTCTTCCTACGAGCAAGAGTTCTTTTCTGGTAAACTAAGTGAATTTTCCGCTAAAATGATTTTACCCAGGCCTAGATATCAAAGCGATTATCACTATTAACTAAAGAGCATTTATGTAAGGGGAGCTGTGTTCTGAATCAGTTTCATAAGCAGAGTTGGACTACATATGGTCCGTACCATTTGGAAATACAGTTCGTTTTTTCTCGGCATGCTCATGGTTCTTACTGTACTGGAGACCCTGGAAAGAAGAGGATGATTCATGCATTAAAACAGAGTGTTTTTCAGGGATGAGAATTCTGGTCTGAATTTCTTTACAGAAACGGAGTTAAACCCCAGGATGTGTGTCTTCCTACAAGCAAGAGTGCAGTTCTGGTAAACCCAGTGAATTTTGGGCTCAAATGGTTTTTTCACAGTTCACGAACACAACGCTATTCTCACTATTAACTAAACAACATTTATGTAAGAGGAGGTGTGGTCTGTATGAGTTTCATAAGCAGAGTTGAAATACATTTGGTCCGTATGAATAGGAAACACAGTTCTTTTTTTCAGGCCATGCTCATTGTGCTTGCTGTATTTTAGAGTCTGGAAAGAGGAGCTTGCTTCTTGTGTTAAAGCAGAGTGTGTTTCAGGCATGAGAGGTCTGGTCTGAATTTCACTTCAGAAACGGAGTTAAACACCAGGATCTGTGTCTTCCTACAAGCAACAGTTCATTTCTGGTTAACCCAGTGAATTTTGGGCTCAAATGATTTTTCGCAGTTCACCAACCCAAACTGATTATCACTATTAACTAAAGAGCATTTATGTAAGAGGAGCTGTGGTTTGTATCAGTTTCATAATCAGAGTTGAACTACATATGGTCTGTATGAGTAGGATACACAGTTCTTTTTTTCAGGTCATGCTCATGGTTCTTGCTGTATTTTAGATTCTGGAAAGAAGAGCTTTATCTTGCGTTAAAAGAGAGTGTGTTTCAGGGATGAGATCTATGGTCTGAATTTCCCTTCTGAAACGGAGTTAAACCCAATGATCTCTGTCTTCCTACAAGCAAGAGTTCGTTTCTGGTTAACCCAGTGAATTTTGGGCTCCAATGATATTTCGATGTTCACGAACCCAACGCGATTCTTCCCATTAACTAAAGAGCATTTATGTAAGAGGAGCTGTGGTTTGTATCAGTTTCATAAGCAGAGTTGAACTACATATGGTCCGTATGAGTAGGAAACACAGTTCTTTTTTTCCAGGCATGCTCATGGTTCTTGATATATTGGAGACTCTGGAAAGAAGAGCTTGCTTCTTGCATTAAAACAGGGTGTGTTTCATGGATGAGAACTCTGGTCTGAATTTCCCTTCACAAACGGAATTAAACCCCATGATCTGTGTCTTCCTACCAGCAAGAGTTCATTTCTGTTAAACAAAGTGAATTTTCGACACAAATGACTTTACACAGTTCTAGAACCCAACGTGATTATCACTATTAACTAAAGAGCATTTATGTAACAGGAGCTGTGGTCTGTATCATTTCATAAGTAGAGTTGAACTGCATGTGGTTCCTATGAGTAGGTAACACTGTTCTTTTTTTCTGGGCATGCTCATGGTTCTTACTGTATTGGAGATGCTGGAAGGAAGAGGATGATTCTTGCCTTAAA
Source organism: Onychomys leucogaster (assembly GCA_949786385.1). NCBI lineage: Eukaryota > Metazoa > Chordata > Mammalia > Rodentia > Cricetidae > Onychomys > Onychomys leucogaster. The sequence goes on from CATKUP010000044.1 coordinate 267,104, forward strand.
ACAGAGTGTTTTTCAGGGTTGAGAATCTGGTCTGAATTTGCCTTCAGAAATGGAGTTAAACACCAGGATCTGTGTCTTCCTACAAGCAACAGTTCATTTCAGGTAAACACAGTGAATTTTGGGCTCAAATGTTTTTTCGCAGTTCACGATCCCAACGTGATTCTCACTATTAACTAAAGAGCATTTAACTAAGCGGAGCGGTGGTTTGTATCAGTTTCATAAGCAGCGTTGAACTACATATGGTCTGTATGAGTAGGAAACACATTTATTTTTTTCAGGTCATGCTCATGTTTCTTCCTGTATTTTAGACTCTGGAAAGAAGAGCTTGCTTCTTGCGTTAAAGCAGAGTGTGTTTCAGGGATGAGAACTCTGGTCTGAATTTCCCTACAGAAACGGGGTTAAAACCCAGGATCTGTGTCTTCCTACAAGCAAGAGTTCAGTTCTGGTTAACCCAGTGATTTTGGGCTCAAATGATTTTTCGCAGATCACGAACACAACGCGATTCTCACTATTAACTAAAGAGCATTTATGTAAGGGGAGCTGTGGTCTGAATCAGTTTCATAAGCATAGTTGGCCTACATATGGTCCGTATGAGTAGGAAATACAGTTCTTTTTTACTCGCCATGCTCATGGTTCTTACTGTACTAGAGAACCTGGAAAGAGGAGGATGATTCATGCCTTAAAACAGAGTGTTTTTCAGGGATGAGAATTCTGGTCTGTATTTCCCTACAGAAACGGGGTTAAAACCCAGGATCTGTGTCTTCCTACAAGCAAGAGTTCAGTTCTGGTAAACCCAGTGAACTTTGGGCTCAAATGGTTTTTTTTTAGCAGTTCACGAACACAACGCAATTCTCACTATTAACTAAAGAGCATTTATGTAAGAGGAGGTCTGGTCTGTATGAGTTTCATAAGCAGAGTTGAACTACATTTGGTCTGTATGAATAGGAAACACAGTTGTTTTTTTTCAGGCCATGCTAATGGTTCTTGCTGTATTTTAGACTCTGGAAAGATGAGCTTGCTTCTTGCGTTAAAGCAGAGTGTGTTTCAGGGATGAGAACTCTGGTCTGAATTTCGCTTCAGAAACGGACTGAAACAACATGATCTCTGTCTTCCTACAGGCAAGAGTCCATTTCTGGTAAACCAAGTGAATTTTTGTTTCAAATGATTTTACACTGTTCTAGAACCCAACGTGATTATCACTATTAACTAAAGAGTATTTATGTAAGATGAGCTGTGGTCTGTATCAGTTTCGTAAGCAGAGTTCAACTACATATGGTCTGTATGAGTAGTCAACACATTTCTTTTTTTCAGGGCATACTCATGGTTCTTACTGTATTGGAGATGCTGGAATGAAGAGCGTGAATCTTGCAGTAAAACAGGCTGTGTTTCATGGATGAGAACTCTCGTCTGAATTTCCCGTACAGAAACGGAGTTAAACCCAATGATCTGTGTCTTCCTACCAGCCAGCGTTCATTTTTGGTAAACCAAATGAATTTTCCACTAAAATGATTATACCCAGTCCTAGAACCCAATGCGATTAACACTATTAACTAAAGAGCAATTATGTAAGGGGAGCTGTGGTGTGTATCAGTTTCATAAGCAGAGTTGGACAACATATGGTCCATATGAGTAGGAAATACAGTTCTTTTTTCGTTTCATGCTCATTGTTCTTACTGTACTGGAGACCCTGGAAAAAAGAGGATGATTCATGCCTTAAAACAGAGTGTTTTTCAGAGATGAGAACACTGGTCTGAATTTCCCTTCAGAAACGCAGTTAAACCCCAGGATCTGTGTCTTCCTCCAAGCAAGAGTTCATTTCTGGTAAACCCAGTGAATTTTGGGCTCAAATGATTTTTCTCAGTTCGCAAACCCCACGCTAATCTCACTATTAACTAAAGAGCATTTATGTTAGAGGAGGTGTTGTTTGTATCAGTTTCATAAGCAGAGTTGAACTACATATGGTCCATATGAATTGGAAACACAGTTCTTTTTTTCAAGCCATGCTCATGGTTCTTGCAGTATTTTATATTCTGGAAAGAAGAAGTTGCTTCTTCATTAAAACAGAGTGTGTTTCAGGGATGAGAACTCTGGTCTGAATTTCCCTTCAGAAACGGAGTTAAACCCCAGGATCTGTGTCTTCCTTCAAGCAAGAGTTCATTTCTGGTAAACCCAGTGAATTTTGGGCTCAAATGATATTTCGCAGTTCACGAACCCAACACGATTCTTCCTATTAACTAAAGAGCATTAATGTAAGAGGAGCAGTGGTTTGTATCAGTTTCAAAAGCAGAGTTGAACTACATATAGTCCATATCAGTAGTAAACACAGTTCTTCTTTTACGGATTCTCATGTTTCTTGCTCTATTGGAGACGCTGGAAAGAAGAGGATGATTCTTGCCTTAAAACAGAGTGTTTTTCAGGGTTGAGAATTCTGGTCTGAATTTGCCTTCAGAAATGGAGTTAAACCCCAGGACCTGTGTCTTCCTACAAGCAAGAGTTCATTTCAGGTAAACCCAGTGAATTTTGGGCTGAAATGATTTTTCACAGTTCCCGAACCCAACGTGATTCGCACTATTAACTAAAGAGCATTTAAGTAAGCAGAGCGGTGGTTTGTATCAGTTTCATAAGCAGCGTTGAACTACATATGGTCTGTATGAGTAGAAAACACATTTATTATTTTCAGGGCATGCTCATGTTTCTTCCTGTATTTTAGACTCTAAAGAAGAGCTTGCTTCTTGCGTTAGAGCAGAGTGTGTTTCAGGGATGAGAACTCTAGTCTGAATTTGCCTTCAGAAATGGATTTTAACCCCACGATCTGTGTCTTCCTACAAGCAAGAGTTCATTTCTGTTAAACCAAGTGAATTTTGGGCTCAAATGATTTTTCGCAGTTCACCAACCCAAAACGATTATAACTATTAACTAAAGAGCATTTATGTAAGAGAAGCTGTGGTTTGTATCAGTTTCATAAGCAGAGTTGAACTACATATGGTCCATAGGAGTAGGATACACAGTTCTTTTTTTCGGGCATGCTCATGGTTCTTGCTGTATTTTAGACTCTGGAAAGAAGAGCTTGCTTCTTGCGTTAAAACAGAGTGTGTTTCAGGGATGAGATCTATGGTCTGAATTTCCCTTCTGAAACGTAGTTAAACCCCATGATCTGTTTCTTCCTACAAGCAAGAGTTCTTTTCTGGTTAACCCAGTGAATTTTGGGCTCAAATGATATTTCGATGTTCACGAACCCAACGCGATCCTTCCATTAATTAAAGAGCATTTATGTAAGAGGAGCTGTGGTTTGTATCAGTTTCATAAGCAGAGTTGAACTACATAAGGTCCGTATGAGTAGCAAACACAGTTCCTTTTTTCAGGGCAAGCTCATGGTTCTTGCTGTATTGGAGACGCTGGAAAGAAGAGCTTGTTTCTTGCATTAAAACAGAGTGTGTTTCATGGATGTGAACTCTGGTCTGAATTTCCCTTCAGAAAGGGAGTTAAACCCCATGATCTCTGTCTTCCTTCCAGCAAGAGTTCATTTCTGGTAAACCAAGTCAATTTTCGGCTCAAATGATTCTACACAGTTCTAGGCACCCAAACCAATTATCACTATTAACTAAAGAGCATTTATGTAAGGGGAGCTGTGGTCTGAATCCGTTTCATAAGCAGAGTTTGACTACATATGGTCCGTATGAGTAGGAAATACAGTTCTTTTATTCTCGGCATGATCATGGTTCTTACTCTACTGGAGACCCTGGAAAGAAGTGGATGATTCATGCCTTAAACCAGAGTGTTTTTCATTGAAGAGAATTCTGGTCTCAATTTCCCTACAGAAACGTAATTAAACCCCAAGATCTGTGTCTTCCTACAAGCCAGAGTCCAGTTCTGGTAAACCAGTGAAATTTGGGCTCAAATGATTTTTCGTAGTTCACGAACCGAACGTAATTCTCACTATCAACTAAAGAGCATTTATGTAAGAGCAGGTGTGGTTTGTATCAGTTTCATAAGCAGAGTTGAACTACATATGGTCTGTTTGAGTAGGAAACACAGTTCTTTTTTTCAGGGCATGCTCATTTTTCTTACTGTACTGGAGACACTGGAAAAAAGAGGATGATTCATGCCTTAAAACAGAGTGTTTTTCAGAGATGAGAACACTTGTCGGAATTTCCCTACAGAAACGGAGTTAAACCCCAGGATGTGTGTCTTCCTACAAGCAAGAGTTCAGTTCTGGTAAACCCAGTGAATTTTGGGCTCAAATTGTTTTTTTTGCAGTTCACGAACACAACGCTATTCTCACTATTAACTAAAGAGCATTTATGTAAGAGGAGGTGTGGTCTCTATCAGTTTCATAAGCAGAGTTGGACTACATATGGTCCGTATGAGTAGGAAACTCAGTTCTAGAACCCAACGCGATTCTCACTATCAACTAAAGAGCATTGATGTAAGAGCAGGTGTGGTTTGTATCAGTTTCATAAGCAGAGTTGAACTACATATGGTCTGTATGAGTAGGAAACACAGTTTTTTTTTCAGGGCATGGTCATGGTTCTTGCTGTATTGGAGACGCTGGAATGAAGAGCGTGAATCTTGCATTAAAACAGGCTGTGTTTCATGGATGAGAACTCTCGTCTGAATTTCCCTACAAAAACGGGGTTTAACCCCATGATTTGTGTCTTCCTACCAGCCAGAGTTCATTTTTGGTAAACCAAGTGAATTTTCCACTAAAATGATTATACCCAGTCCTAGAACCCAATGAGATTAACCCTATTAACTAAAGAGCATTTATGTAAGGGGAGCTGTGATGTATATCAGTTTCATAAGCAGAGTTGGACTACATATGGTCCATATGAGTAGGAAATACAGTTCTTTTTTTCTTGGCATGCTCATTGTTCTCACTGTACTGGAGACACTGGAAAAAAGATGATGATTCATGCCTTAAAACAGTGTGTTTTTCAGTGATGAGAACTCTGTTCGGAATTTCCCTACAGAAACGGAGTTAAACACCAGGATGTGTGTCTTCCTACAAGCAAGAGTTCAGTTCTGGTAAACCCAGTGAATTTTGGGCTCAAATTGTTTTTTCTCAGTTCACGAACACAACGCTATTCTCACTATTAACTTAAGAGCATTTATGTAACAGGAGGTGTGGTCTGTAGGAGTTTCATAAGCAGAGTTTAAATACATTAGGTCAGTATGAATAGGAAACATAGTTCTTTTTTTCAGGCCATGCTCATGGTGCTTTCTGTATTTTAGACTCTGGAAAGAAGAGCTTGCTTCTTGCGTTAAAGCAGAGTGTGTTTCAGGGATGAGAACACTGGTCTGAAAATCCCTTCAGAAATGAAGTCATACACCATGATCTGTGTCTTCCTATAATCAAGAGTTCAGTTGTGGTAAACCGAGTGAATTTTGGGCTCAAATGATTTTTCACTGTTCACGAACCCAACGCGATTCTCACTATCAACTAACGAGCATTTATGTAAGAGGAGATGTGGTCTGTATCAGTTTCATAAGCAGAGTTGGACTACATTGGGTCCGTATGTATAGGAAACAAAGTTCTTTTTTTCTTGGCATGCTCATGGTTCTTGCTGTATTGGAGACGCTGGAAAGAAGAGCTTGCTTCTTGCATTAAAACAGGCTGTGTTACATGGATGAGAACTCTCGTCTGAATTTCCCATCAAAAACAAGTGTTAAACCCCATGATCTTTTTTTTCCTACCAGCAAGAGTTTATTTCTGGTAAACTAAGTGAATTTTCGGCTGAAATGATTTTACACAGTTCTGGAACCCAACGTGATTATCACTATTAACTGTAGAGCATTTATGTATGAGGTGCTGTGGTCTGTATCAGTTTCATAAGCAGACTTGTACTACATATGGTCAGTATGAGTAGGAAACACAGTTCTTTTCTCTTGGCATTATCATGGTTCTTACAGTACTGGAGACTCTGGAAAGAAGAGGATGATTCATGCCTTAAAACAGAGTGTTTTTCAGGGATGAGAATTCTAGTCTGAATTTCCCTCCAGAAACGGAGTTAAACCCCAAGATCTGTGTCTTCCTACAAGCAAGAGTTCAGTTGTGGTAAACCCAGTGAATTTTGGGCCAAATGATTCTTCGCAGTTCACAAACCCAACGCGATTCTCACTGTCAACTAAAGAGCATTTATGTAAGAGGAGCAGTAGTCTGTATCAGTTTCATAAGCAGTGTTGGACTACATTTGGTCCGTATGAATAGGAAACACAGTTCTTTATTTCTTGGCATGCTCATGGTTCTTGCTGTAATTTAAACTCTGGAAAGAAGAGCTTGCTTCTTGCGTTAAAGCAGAGTGTGTTTCAGGGATCAAAACTCTGGTCTGAATTTCCCTTCAGAATCGGAGTTGAACACCATGATCTGTGTCTTCCTACAAGCAAGAGTTCATTTCATGTTAACCCAGTGAATTTTGGGCTCAAATGATTTTTTGCAGTTCACGATCCCAACGCGGTTCACACTATTAACTAAGGAGCATTTATGTAACAGGAGCTGTGGTCTGTATCAGTTTCATAAGCAGAGATGGACTACATATGGTCCGTATGAGTAGGAAACACAGTTCCTTGTTTCTCGGCCTGTTCATGGTTCTTAATCTATTGGAGACCTTGGAAAGAAGAGGATGTTCATGCCTTAAAACAGAGTGTTTTTCAGGGAAGAAAATTCTGGTCTCAATTTACCTACAGAAACATAGTTAAACCCGAAGATCTGTGTCTTCCTACAAGCAAGAGTCCAGTTCTGGTAAACCCAGTGAATTTTGGGCTCAAATGAATTTTCGCTGTTCACGAACCCAACGCGATTCTCACTATCAACTAAAGAGCATTTATGTAAGAGGAGGTGTAGTTTGTATCAGTTTCATAAGCAGAGTTGAACTACATATGGTCTGTATGAGTAGGAAACACAGTTTTTTTTTCAGGGTATGCTCATGGTTCTTGCTGTATTGGAGACGCTGGAAAGAAGATCATGAATCTTGCATTAAAACAGGCTGTGTTTCATGGATGAGAACTCTCGTCTGAATTTCCCTACAAAAACGGAGTTAAACCCCATGATCTGTGTCTTCCTACCAGCCAGAGTTCATTTTTGCAAACCAAGTGAATTTTCCACTAAAATGATTATACCCAGTCCTAGAACCCAACGCGATTAACACTATTAACTAAAGAGCCTTTATGTAAGGGGAGCTGTGGTGTGTATCAGTTTCATAAGCAGAGTTGAACTATTTATGGTCTCTATGAGTAGGAAACACAGTTCTTTTTTTCTAGGCATGCTGATTGTTCTTACTGTACTGGAGACCCAGGAAAAGAGAGGATGATTCATGACTTAAAACAGAGTGTGTTTCAGGGACGAGATCTCTGGTCAGAATTTCCCTTCAGAAACGGAGTTAAACCCCAGGATCTTTGTCTTCCTAAATGCAAGAGTTCATTCCTGGTAAACCTAGTGAATTTTGGGCTCAAATGATTTTTCGCAGTTCATGAACCCAATACGATTCTCACTATTAACTAAAGAGCATTTATGTAAGAGGAGCTGTGGTTTGTATCAGTTTCATAAGCAGAGTTGAACTACATATGGTCCTATGAGTATGAAACAAAGTTCTTTTTTTCTGGGCATGCTCATGGTTCTTGCTGTATTGGAGATGCTGGAAAGAAGAGCTTGCTTCTTGCATTAAAACAGGCTGTGTTTAATTGATGAGAACTCCCGTCTGAATTTCCCATCAAAACCGGAGTTAAACCCCATGATCTGTGTCTTCCTACCAGCAAGAGTTCATTTCTGGTTAACTAAGTGAATTTTCCACTAAAATGATTTTATCCAGGCCTAGATATCAACGCGATTATCACTATTAACTAAAGAGCATTAATGTAAGGGGAGCTGTGGTCTGAATCAGTTTCATAAGCAGAGTTGGACTACATATGGTCCGTATGAGTAGGAAATACAGTTCTTTTTTTCTCGGCATGCTCATGGTTCTTACTGTACTGGAGAGCCTGGAAAGAAGAGGATGATTCATGCCTTAAAACAGAGTGTTTTTCAGGGAAGAGAATTCTGGTCAGAATTTTCCTACAGAAACAGAGTTAAACCCCAGGATGTGTGTGTTCCTACAAGCAAGAGTTCAGTTCTGGTAAACCCAGTGAATTTTGGGCTCAAATGGTTATTTCGCAGTTCATGAACACAACGCTATTCTCACTATTAACTAAAGAGCATTTATGTAAGAGGAGGAGTGGTCTGTATGAGTTTCATAAGCAGAGTTAAATACATTTGGTCCGTATGAATAGGAAACACAGTTCTGTTTTTCAGGCCATACTCATGGTGCTTGCTGTAGTTTAGACTCTAGAAAGAAGAGCTTGCTTCTTGTGTTAAAGCAGAGTCTGTTTCAGGGATGAGAATTCTGGTCTCAATTTCCCTACAGAAACGTATAAAACCCCAAGATCTCTGTCTTCCTACAAGCAAGAGTCCAGTTCTGTTAAACCCAGTGAATTTTGGGCTCAAATGATTTTTCGCAGTTCACGAACCCAACGCGATTATCACTATCAACTAAAGAGCATTTATGTAAGAGGAGCTGTGGTCTGTATCAGTTTCATAAGCAGAGTTGGACTACATATGGTCCGTATGAGTAGGAAACATAGTTCTTTTTTTCTTGGCATGCTCATGGATCTTACTGTATTTTAGAGTCTGGAAAGAAGAGCTTGCTTCTTGCGTTAAAACAGAGTGTGTTTCAGGGATGAGAACTCTGGTCTGAATTTCCCTTCAGAAACGGAGTTAAACCCCATGATCTTTGTCTTCCTACAAGCAAGTGTTCATTTCTTGTTAACACAGTGAATTTTGGGCTCAAATGATTTTTCGCAGTTCACGAACCCAACGTGATTCTCACTATCAACTAATGAGCATTTATGTAAGAGGAGCTGTGGTCTGTATCACTTTCATAAGCAGAGTAGGACTACATATGGTCCATATGAGTAGGAAACACAGTTCTTTTTTTCTGGGCATGCACATGGTTCTTGCTGTATTGGAAACGCTGGAAAGAAGAGCTTGCTTCTTGCATTAAAACAGAGTGTGTTTCATGGATGAGACCTCTGGTCTGAATTTCCCTTCAGAAACGGAGTTAAACCACATGATCTGTGTCTTCCTACAAGCAAGTGTTCATTTCTTGTTAACACAGTGAATTTTGGGCTCAAATGATTTTTCGCAGTTCACGAACCCAACGCGATTCTCACTATCAACTAAAGAGCATTTATGTAAGAGGAGCTGTGGTCTGTATCAGTTTCATAAGCAGAGTTGGACTACATATGTTCCGTATTAATAGAAAACACAGTTCTTTTTATCAGGCCGTGCTCATGGTTCTTGCAGTATTTTATATTCTGGGAAGAAGAGCTTGCTTCTTCATTAAAACAGAGTGTGTTTCATGGATGAGAACTCTGGTCTGAATTTCCATTCAGAAACGGAGTAAAACCCCAGGATCTGTGTCTTCCTACATGCAATAGTTCATTTCTCACAAACCCAATGAATTTGGACTCAAATTATTTCACACAGTTCACCAACCCAATGTGTTTCTCTCTATTAACTAAAGAGCATTTATGTAAGAGGAGCTGTTGTTTGTATCAGTTTCATAAGCAGAGTTGAACTGCATGTGGTCCCTATGAGTAGGAAAAACAGTTCTTTTTTCTGGGCATGCTCATGGTTCTTGCTGTATTGGTGATGCTGGAAAGAAGAGCTTGCTTCTTGCGTTAACACAGCATTTGTTTCAGGGATGAGTATACTAGTCTGAATTTCCTTAGAAACGGAGTTTAACCCCAGGATCTGTGTCTTCCTAACAGCAAGAGTGCATTTCTGGTAAACCCAGAGTTTGTGGCTCAAATGATTTTACACAGTTCATGAAACCAAGGAGATTATCACCATTAACTAATGAGCATTTATGTAAGAGGAGCTGTGGTTTGTATCAGTTTCATAAGCAGAGTTGAACTGCATGTGGTCTGTATGAGTACGAAAATCAGTTCTTTTTTTCTGTGCATTCTCATGGTTCTTGCTGTATTGGAGACGCTGGAAGGAAGAGGATGCTTCTTGCGTTAAAACAGCATGTGTTTCATGGCTGAGAACAGTGGACTGAATTTCCCTTCAGAAACAGAGTTAAACCCAAGGATCTGTGTCTTCCTACAAGCAATAGTTCATTTCTGGTAATCCCAGTGAACTTTGGGCTCAAATTATTTCACACAGTTCACAAACCCAACGCATTTTTCACTCTATTAACTAAAGCGCATTTATGTAAGAGGAGTTGTGGTTTGTATCAGTTTCATAAGCAGAGTTGAACTGCATGTGGTCTGTATGAGTACGAAAAATAGTTCTTTTTTTCTGGGCATGCTCATGGTTCTTGCTGTATTGGAGAGGTTGGAAAGAAGAATTTGATTCTTGCATTAAAACAGCATGTGTTTCATGGATGAGAACACTTGTCTGAATTTCCCTTCAGAAATGGAGTTATACCCCCAGGGTCTCTGTCTTCCTACAAGCAAGAGTTCATTTCTGTAAACCTAGTGAATTTTGGGCTCAAATAATTTACACAGTTCACGAACCGAACTTATTTCACATCATTACCTAAAGTTCATTTAGGAAAGAGGAGCTGTGGTTTGTTTCAGTTTCATATGCAGAGTTGAACTACATATGGTCCATAAGAGTAGGAAACACAGTTCTTTTTTTCATGTCATGCTCATGGTTCTTGCTGTATTGAAGACGCTGGAAAGACAAGCTTCCTTTTTGCATAAATACAGAGTGTGTTCATGAATGAGAACTCTGGTCTGAATTTTGCTCCAGAAACGGAATAAAACCCCAAGATCTGTGTCTTGCTACAAGCAATAGTTCATTTCTAGCAAACCCAATGAATTTGGACTCAAATTATTTCACACAGTTCACCAACCCAATGTGTTTCTCTCTATTAACTAAAGAGCATTTATGTAAGAGGAGGTGTTGTTTGTATCAGTTTCATAAGCAGAGTTGAACTGCATGTGGTCCCTATGAGTAGGAAAAACAGTTCTTTTTTTCTGGGCATGCTCATGGTTCTTGCTGTAATGGTGATGCTGCAAAGAAGAGCTTGCTTCTTGCGTTAACACAGCATTTGTTTCATGGATGAGTACACTAGTCTGAATTTCCTTAGAAACGGAGTTTAACCCCAGGATCTGTGTCTTCCTAACAGCAAGAGTGCATTTCTGGTAAACCCAGAGTTTGTGGCTCAAATGATTTTACACAGTTCACGAAACCAAGGAGATTCTCACCATTAACTAAAGCGCATTTATGTAAGAGGAGCTGTGGTTTGTATCAGTTTCATAAGCAGAGTTGAACTGCATGCGGTCTGTATGAGTACGAAAATCAGTTCTTTTTTTCTGTGCATTCTCATGGTTCTTGCTGTATTGGAGACGCTGGAAGGAAGAGGATGCTTCTTGTGTTAAAACAGCATGTGTTTCATGGCTGAGAACACTGGACTGAAATTCCCTTCAGAAACAGAGTTAAACCCAAAGATCTGTGTCTTCCTACAAGTAATAGTTCATTTCTGGAAAACCCATTGAACTTTGGGCTCAAATTATATGACACAGTTCACCAACCCAACGCATTTTTCACTCTATTAACTGAAGAGCATTTATGTAAGAGGAAATGTGGTTTGTATCAGTTTCATAATTGGAGTTGAACTGCATATGATCCGTATGAGTAGGAAACACAGTTCTTTTTTTCTGGGCATGCTCATGGTTCTTGCTGTATTGGAGAGGTTGGAAAGAAGAATTTGATTCTGGCATTAAAATAGCATGTGTTTCATGGATGAGAACACTTGTCTGAATTTCCCTTGAGAAACGGAGTTATACCCCAGGATCTGTGTCTTCCTACAAGCAGGAGTTCATTTCTGGTAAACCCACTGAATTTTGGGTTCAAATGAATTTACACAGTTCACGAACCCAACGATTTTCGCATTATTACCTAAAGAGCATTTAGGAAAGAGGAGCTGTGGTTTGTATCAGATTCATAAGCAGAGTTGAACTGCATACGGTCCGTATGAGTAGGATACACAGTTCTTTTTTCAGGGCATGCTCATGTTTCTTGCTGTTTTGTAGATGCCTGAAAAAAAGAGGATGCTTCCTTTGTTAAAACACCATGTGTTTCATGGATGAGAACACTGGTCCTAATTTCTCTTTAGAAACGGAGTTCAACCCCAGGATCTGTGTATTCCTACAAGCAAGAGTTCATTTCTAGTAAACCCAGTCAATTTTGGGCTCAAATAATTTGCACAGTTCACGAACCAAACCTGTTTCTCATCATTAACTAAAGAGCATTTAGGAAAGAGGAGCTGTGGTTTGTATCAGTTTCATAAGCAGAGTTGAACTACATATGGTCCATAAGAGTAGGAAAAACAGTTCTTTTTTTTCAGGTCATCCTCATGGTTCTTGCTGTATTGGAGACGCTGGAAAGACGAGCTTCCTTTTTGAATAAATACAGAGTGTGATCTTGTATGAGAACACTGGTCTGAATTTCGCTTCAGAAACGAAGTAAAACCCCAGGATCTGTGTCTTCCTAAAAGCAATAGTTCATTTCTCGCAAACCCAATGAATTTGGACTCAAATTATTTCACACAGTTCACAAACCCAAAGTGTTTCTCTCTATTAACTAAAGAGCATTTATGTAAGATGAGCTGTGGTTTATATCAGTTTCATTACCATAATTGAACTTCATATGGTCCATATGAATAGGAAACACAGTTCTTTTTTTCTGGGCATGCTCATGGTTCTTGCTGTATTGGAGATGCTGGAAAGAAGAGGATGCTTCTTGCGTTAAAACAGCTTGTGTTTCATGTTTGAGTACACTAGTCTGAATATCCTTCAGAAACGGAGTTAAACCCCAGGATCTGTGTCTTCCTACCAGCCAGAGTTCATTTCTGGTAAACCCAGTGAATTTTGGGCTCAAATGATTTTACACAGTTGACGAAACCAAGGCGATTCTCACTATTGACTAAAGAGCATTTATGTAAGAGGAGCTGTGGTTTGTATCCGTTTCATAAGTAGAGTTGAACTGCATATGGTCCGTATGAGTAGGAAACACAGTTCTTTTTTTCTGGGCATGCTCATGGTTCTTGATGTATTGGAGACGCTGGAAAATAGAGGATGCTTCTTGCGTTATAAAAGCATGTCTTTCATGGATGAGTATACTAGTCTGATTTTCCTTTAGAAACGTAGTTAATCCCCAGGATCTGTGTCTTTCTACATGCAAGAGTTCATTTCTGGTAAACCCAGTGAATTTTGGGCTCAAATGATTTTACACAGTTCACGAAACCAAGGCGATTCTCACTACTAACTAAAGAGGATTTATGTAAGAGGAGCTGTGGTTTGTATCCGTACATAAGCAGAGTTGAACTACATATGGTCTGGATGAGTAGGAAATACAGTTCTTTATTTCTGGGCATGAATATGGTTGTTGCTGTATTGGACAATCTGGAATGAAGACCTTTCTAATTGCGTTATAACAGAGTGTGTTTCATTAATGAGAACACTGGTCTAAATTTCCCTTCAGAAACTCAGTTAAACCACAGGATCTGTGTCTTCCTACAGGCAAGAGTTCATTTCTGGTAAACGAAGTGAATTTTGGGCTGAAATGTTTTTTCGCAGTTCACGAACCCAACTCGATTCTCACTATTAATTAAAGAGCATTTATGTAGGAGGAGCTGTGGTCTGTATCAGTTTCATAAGCAGAGTTGAATTACATGTGGTTCGTATAAGTAGGAAACAGTTCTTTTTTACTGGGCATGCTCTTGGTTCTTGCTCTATTGGAGCGCTGGAAAGAAGACCTTGCTTCTTGCGTGAAAACAGAGTGTATTTCATGGATGAGAACGCTGGTCTAAATCTACCTTCAGCATCACAGTTAAACCCCAGGATCTGTGTCTTCCTACAAGCAATAGTTCATTTCTGGAAATCCGAGTGAATTTTGGGCTCAAATGATTTTTCAAGTTCAGGAACACAACGCGATTCCCACTATTAACTAAGTAGCATTTATGTAAGAGGAGCTGTGGTTTGTTTCAGTTTCATAAGCAGAGTTGAATTACATATGGTCCATATGAGTAGGAAACACAGTTCTTTTTTTCTGGGCATGCTCATGTTTCTTGCTGTATTAGAGACGCTGGAAAGAAGATCGTACTTCTTGCGTGAAAACAGAGTGTGTTTCATTATTGAGAACACTGGTCTGAATTTCCATTCAGAAACCAAGTTAAGCCACAGGATCTGTGTCTTCCTACAAGCAAGAGATCATTTCTGGTAAACCCAGTGTATTTTAGGCTCAAATGATTTTTTGCAGTTCACGATTGCACCGCGATTCTCACTATTAACTAAAGAGCATTTCTGTAAGAGGAGCTGTGGTTTGTATCAGTTTCATAAGCAGAGTGAACTACATATGGTCTGTATGAGTAGGAAACACAATTATTTTTTTCTGGGCATGCTCATTGTTCTCACTCTATTGGAGACGCTGCAAAGAAGAGGATGATTGTTGCCTTAAAACAGAATGTTTTTCAGGGATGACAACTCTGGTCTGAATTTGCTTTCAGAACCGGAGTTGAACCCTAGGATCTGGGTCTCCCTACAAGCAAGATTTCATTTCGTTTAAACCAAGTGATTTTTGGGCTCAAGTGAATTTACACATTTCAAAAACCCAATGCGATTCTCATTATTAACTAACAAGCATTCATTTAAGTGGTGCAGTGGTTTGTATCAGTTTCATGAGCAGAGTTGATCTACATAAGGTCTGTATTAGTAAGAAACACAGTGCTTTTTTGAGGGCATGCTTATGTTTCTTTCTGTATTGAAGACGCTGGAAAGAAGATCTTTCTTCTTGCATTAAAACAGAGTGTAATTCATGGATGAGAACACTGGTCTGAATATCCCTTCAGAAACGGAGTTAACCGCCAGGATCTTTGTCTTCCTACAAGCAAGAGTTCATTTCTGGTAAACCAAGTGAATTTTCGGCTCAAATGATTTTACACAGTTCAAAATCACAATGCGATTCTCTCTATTAACTAAAGAGCATTTATTTAAGGGGTGCTGTGGTTTGTATCACTTTCATAAGCAGAGTTGATCTACATATGGTCTGTATGAGTGGTAACCACAGTTCTTTTTTGAGGGCATGTTCATGGTTCTTGCTGTATTTTAAACTCTGGAAAGAAGAGCTTGCTTCTAGCGTAAAAACAGTGTGTGTTTCAGGGATAAGAACTCTGGTCTGAACTTCCCTTAGAAACAGATTTAAACTTCAGTATCTGTGTCTTCCTACAAGCAAGAGTTCATTTCTTGTAAACCAAGTGAATTTTAGGCTCAAATGATTTTACACAGTTCTAGAACCCAATGCTATTATCACTATTAACTAAAGAGCATTTATGTCGGAGGAGCTGTGGTCTGTATCAGTTTCATAAGCAGAGTTGAATTCCATGTGGTTCGTATGATTAGGAAATACTGTTCTTTATTTCTGGGCATGCTCATGGTTTTGCTGTATTGGAGAAGCTGGAAAGAAGAGCTTGCTTCTTGCGTTAAAACAGAGTGTGTTTCATGGATGAGCTCAGTGGACTGAATATCCCATCAGAAACGGAGTTAAACCCTAGGATCTGTGTCTTCCTAAAAGCAAGAGTTCATTTCTGGTAAATCAAGTGAATTTTTGGCTCAAATGATTTTACACAGTTCTAGAACCCAATGCGATTATCGCTATTAACTAAAGAGCATTTATGTAAGAGGAGCTGTGGTCTGTATCAGTTTCATAAGTAGAGTTGAACTACACATGGTCCATATGAGTAGGAAACACAGTTCTTTTTTTCAGGGCATGCTCATAGTTCTTGCTGTATTGGAGACGCTGGAAAGAAGAACATGCTTCTTTTGTTAAAACAGAGAGTGTTTCATGGATGAGATCTCAGGTTTGAATTTCTCTTCAGAAATGGAGTTAAACCCCAGGATCTATGTCTTCCTACAAGCAAGAGTTTATTTCTGGTAAACCAAGTAATTTTCAGCTTAAATGATTTTACACAGTTCTAGAACCCAACGCGATTATCACTACTAATTAAAGACAATTTAAGTAAGGGTAGCTGTGGTCTGTATCAGTTTCATAAGGAGAGTTGAACAACCTATGGTCCGTATTAGTAGGAAACACAGTTCTTTATTTCTGTGCATGCTCATGGTTCTTACTGTATTGAAGACGCGGGAATGAAGAGGATGATTCTTGCCTTAAAACACAGTGTGTTTCGGGGAGAAAAATGTCATCTGAATTTCCCTTCGGAAACAGAGTTAAACCCCAGGATCTGTGTGTTCGTACAAGCAAGAGTTCATTTCTGGTAAACCAAGTAATATTTTGGCTCAAAAGATTTTTCACATTTCAAGAACCCAACAAGATTCTCACTATTAACTAAAGAGCATTTTTGTAAGAGGAGCTGAGGTTTGTATCAGTTACATAGGCAGAGATGAACTACATATTGTCCGTATGAGTAGGAAACACAGTCATTTATTTCAGGGCATGAATATGGTTCTTGCAGTATTGGACACCCTGGAAAGAAGACATTGCTTCTTGGGTTAAAACAGAGTGTGTTTCAATAATGAGAACACTGGTCTAAATTTTTCTTCAGAAACCGAGTAAAACCACAGGATCTGTATCCTCCTACAGGCAAGAGTTCAGTTCTGCTAAACCAAGTGAATTTTCGGCTCAAATGATTTTAAACAGTTCAAAAACCCAATGCAATTATCACTATTAACTAAAGAGCATTTATGTAAGAGGAGTTGTGGTCTGTATCAGTTTCATAAGCAGAATTGAACTACACATGGTCCATATGAGTAGGAAACACAGTTCTTTTTTTCAGGGCATGTTCATGGTCCTTGCTGTATTGTAGACGCTGGAAAGAAGAGCTTCCTTCTTGCGTTAAAACAGAGTGTGTTTCATGGATGAGAACTTTGTTCTGAATTTCCCTTCAGAAATGGAGTTAAAGCCCAGGATCTGGGTCTTCCTACAAGCAAGAGTTCATTTCTGGTAAAACAAGTGAATTTTGGGCTCAAATGATTTTTCACAGTTCAAGAACACAAGGAGATTCTCACTATTAACTAAAGAGTATTTATGTAAGGGGTGCTGTGGTTTTTATCAGTTTCGTAAGCAGAGTTCATCTACATATGGTATGTATGAGTAGAAAACACAGTTCTATTTTGAGGGCATGCTCATGGTACTTGGTGTATTGGAGACGCTGGAAAGAAGAGCTTGCTCCTTGCGTTAAAACAGAGTGTGTTTCCTGAATGAGAACACCTGTCTGAATTTACCTTCAGAATCAGAGTTAAACCCCAGGATTAGTGTCTTCCTACAAGCAAGAGCTCATTTCTCGTAAACCCAGTGAATTTGGGGCTCAAATGATTTTTGGCAGTTCAGGAACCCAACGCGATTCTCACTATTAACTAACGACCATTTATGTAAGAGGAGCTGTGGTCTGTATAAGTTTCATAAAGGAGTTGAACTACATATGGTCTATATGAGAAGGAATCACAGTTCTTTTTTTCAGGGCATGAAAATGATTCTTGCTGTATTGGACACACTGAAAGAAGAGCTCACATCTTGCTTTAAAACAGAGTGTGTTTCATTAATGAGAACACTGGTCTGAATTTCACTTCAGAAACGGAGTTAAACCACCGGATCTGTGTCTTCCTACAAGCAAGAGTTCATTTCTGGTAAACCAAGTGAATTTTGGTCTCAAAAGATTTTACACAGTTCAAAAATCCAATGAGATTCTCACTAATAAATAAAGAGCATTTATTTAAGAGGTGCAATGGTTTGTATCAGTGTCATAAGGAGGGTTGAACTACATATGGTCCATATGAGTATGAAACAAGATTCTTTTTTTCTAGCATGCTCAAGGCACTTGCTGTATTAGAGACACTGGAAAGAAGAGCTTGCTTCTTGCATTAAAACAGAGTGTGTTTCATGGATGAGAACACTGTTCTGAATTTCCCTTCAGAAACAGAGTTAAACCCCAGGATCTGTGTCTTCCAACAAGCAAGAGTTCATTTCTGGTAAACCAAGTGAATTTTGGGCTGAAATGATTTTTCACAGTTCAAAAAGCCAAAATAATTCTCACTATTAACTAAAGAGCATTTATGTAAGACGAGTTGTGTTTTGTATCAGTTTCATAAGCAGAGTTGAACTAAATATGGTCTATATGAGTAGGAAACACAGTTCTTTTTTCACGGGATGCTTATGGTTCTTGCTGTATTGAAGACGCTGGAAAGAAGAGCTTTCTTCTTGTATTAAAACAGAGTGTGTTTCATGGATGAGAACTCTGGTCTGAATTTCCCTTCAGAAACGGAGTTACCACCCAGGATCTTTGTCTTCCTACAATCAAGAGTTCATTTCTGGTAAACCAAGTGAATTTTCGGCTCAAATGATTTTACACAGTTCAAAATCACAATGCGATTCTCTCTATTAACTAAAGAGCATTTATTTAAGAGGTGCTGTGGTTTGTATCACTTTCATAAGCAGAGTTGATCTACATATGGTCTGTATGAGTAGGAAACACAGTTCTTTTTTGAGGGCATGTTCATGGTTCTTGCTCTATTTTAGACTCTGGAAAGAAGAGCTTGCTTCTTGCGTAAAAACAGTGTGTGTTTCAGGGATAAGAACTCTGGTCTGAACTTCCCTTAGAAACAGAGTTAAACCCCAGGATCTGTGTCTTCCTGCAAGCAAGAGTTCATTTTTTGTAAACCAAGTGAATTTTCGGCTCAAATGATTTTACACAGTTCTAGAACCCAATGTGATTATCACTATTAACTAAAGACCATTTATGTAGGAGGAGCTGTGGTCTGTATCAGTTTCATAAGCAGAGTTGAATTGCATGTGGTTCGTATGAGTGGGAAACCCAGTTCTTTTTTTCTGGGCATGATCATGGTTCCTGCTGTATTGGAGACGCTGGAAAGAAGAGCTTGCTTCTTGCATTAAAACAGAGTGTGTTTCATGGATGAGCTCAGTGGTCTGAATATCCAATCAGAACCGGAGTTAAACCCCAGGATCTGTGTCTTCCTAAAAGCAAGAGTTCATTTCTGGTAAATCAAGTGAATTTTTGGTTCAAATGATTTTACACAGTTCTAGAACCCAATGCGATTATCCCTATTAACTAAAGAGCATTTATGTAAGAGTAGCTGAGGTCTGTGTCAGTTTCATAAGTAGAGTAGAACTACACATGGTCCATATGAGTAGGAAACACAGTTCTTTTTTTTCAGGGCATGCTCATGGTTCTTGCTGTATTGGAGACGCTGCAAAGAAGAACATGCTTCTTGCGTTAAAACAGAGAGTTTTTCATGGATGAGATCTCAGGTCTGAATTTCTCTTCAGAAGCGGAGTTAAACCCCAGCATCTATGTCTTCCTACAAGCAAGAGTTCATTTCTGGTAAACCAAGTGAATTTTCAGCTCAAATGATTTTACACAGTTCTAGAACCCAACGCGATTATCACTACTAACTAAAGACAATTTAAGTAAGTGGAGCTGTGGTCTGTATCAGTTTCATAAGGAGAGTTGAACAACCTATGGTCCGTATGAGTAGGAAACACAGTTCTTTTTTTCTGTGCATGCTCATGGTTCTTACTGTATTGAAGACACTGGAAAGAAGAGGATGATTCTTGCCTTAAAACACAGTGTGTTTCGGGGAGAAAAATGTCATCTGAATTTCCCTTCAGAAACAGAGTTAAACCCGAGTATCTGTGTCTTCCTACAAGCAAGAGTTCATTTCTGGTGAACCAAGTGAATTTTGGGGGCAAAAGATTTTTCACATTTCAAGAACCCAACAGGATTCTCACTATTAACTAAAGAGTATTTATGTAAGAGGAGCTGAGGTTTGTATCAGTTACATAGGCAGAGTTGAACTACATATTGTCCGTATGAGTAGGATACACAGTTCTTTATTTCCGGGCATGAATATGGTTCTTGCTGTATTGGACACTCTGGAAAGAAGACCTTGCTTATTGCGTTAAAACAGAGTGTGTTTCATTAATGAGAACACTGCTCTAAATTTCTCTTCAGAAACCGTGTTAAAACACAGGATCTGTGTCTTCCTACAGGCAGGATTTCATTTCTGGTAAACCAAGTGAATTTTTGGCTCAAATGATTATAAACAGTTCAAAAACCCAATGCAATTATCACTATTAACTAAAGAGCATTTATGTAAGAGGAGCTGTCGTCTGTATCAGTTTCATAAGCAGAGTTGAACTACACATGGTCCATATGAGTAGAAACACAGTTCTTTTTTTCAGGGCATGCTCATGTTTCTTGCTCTATTGTAGACGCTGGAAAGAAGAGCTTTCTTCTTGCTTTAACACAGAGTGTGTTTCATGGATGAGAACTCTGTTCTCAATTTCCCTTCAGGAACGGAGTTAAAGCCCAGGATCTGAGTCTTCCTACAAGCAAGAGTTCATTTCTGGTAAACCAAGTGAATTTTGGGCTCAAATGATTTTTCACAGTTCAAGAACCCAAGGAGATTCTCACTAATAACTAAAGAGTATTTAAGTAAGGGGTGCTGTGGTTTGTATCAGTTTCATAAGCAGAGTTGATCTACATATGGTTTGTGTGAGTAGAAAACACAGTTCTTTTTTGAGGGCATGCTCATTTTTCTTGGTGTATTGGAGACGGTGGAAAAAAGAGCATGCTTCTTGCATTAAAACCGAGTCTGTTTCATGGATGAGTACTCTGGTCTGAATTTCCCTTCAGAAACGGAGTTATCCCCCAGGATCTGTGTCTTCCTACAAGCAAGAGATCATTTCTGGTAAACCCAGTGAATTTTAGGCTCAAATGATTTTTTGCAGTTCACGATCCCAACGGGATTCTCACTATTAACTAAAGAGCATTTATTTAAGAGGAGCTGTGGTTTGTATCACTTTCATAAGCAGAGTTGAACTGCATATGGTCTGTATGAGTAGGAAACACAATTATTTTTTACTGGGCATGCTCATGGTTCTCACTCTATTGGAGACGCTGCAAAGAAGAGGATGATTTTTGTCTTAAAACAGAGTTTTTTTCAGGGATGACAACTCTGGTCTGAATTTGCCTTCAGAACCAGAGTTAAACCCTAGGATCTGGGTCTTCCTACAAGCAAGAGTTCATTTCTGGTTAACCCAGTGAATTTTGCGCTCAAATGATTTTTCGCAGTTCACGATCCCAACGCGATTCTCACTATTAACTAAAGAGCATTTATGTAAAAAGAGCTATGGTTTGTATCAGAATCATAAGCAGAGTTGAACTACATATGGTCCATATGAGTAGGAAACACAGTTCATTTTTTCAGGGCATGCTCATGGTTCTTGCTGTATTGCAGACGCTGGAAAGAAGAGCTAGCTTCTGCCATGAAAACAGAGTGTGTTTCATGGATGAGAACACTGGACTGAATTTACCTTCGGAAACGAAGTTAAACCCCAGGATCTGTGTCTTCCTACAAGCAAGAGTTCATTTCTGGTAAACCAAGTGAATTTGTGGTCAAATGATTTTAAACAAGTCAAAACCCAATGCTATTCTCACTATTAACTAAAGAGCATTTATTTAAGAGGTGCTGTGGTTTGTATCAGTTTCGTAAGCAGAGTGGATCTACATATGGTCTGTATGAGTAGGAAACACAGTTCTTTTTTGAGGGCATGTTCATGGTTCTTGCTCTATTTTAGACTCTGGAAAGAAGAGCTTGCTTCTTGCGTAAAAACCGAGTGTGTTTCAGGGATAAGAACTCTGGTCTTAATTTCCCTTAGAAACAGAGTTAAACCTCAGGATCTGTGTCTTCCTGCAAGCAAGAGTTCATTTCTTGTCAACCGAGTGAATTTTCGGCTCAAATGATTTTACACAGTTCTAGAACCCAATGTGATTATCACTATTAACTAAAGACCATTTATGTAGGAGGAGCTGTGGTCTGTATCAGTTTCATAAGCAGAGTTCAATTACATGTGGTTCGTATGAGTAGGAAACACAGTTCTTTTTTTCTGGGCATGCTCATGGTTCCTGCTGTATTGGAGATGCTGGAAAGAAGAGCTTGCTTCTTGCGTTAAAACAGAGTCTGTTTCATGGATGAGCTCAGTGGTCTGAATTTCCCTTCAGAAACGGAGTTATCCCCCAGGATCTGTGTCTTCCAACAAGCAAGAGTGCATTTCTGGTAAACCAAGTGATTTTTCGGCTCAAATGATTTTTCGCAGTTCACTAACCCAACGTGATTCTCACTATTAACTAAAGATCATTTAAGTAAGAAGAGCTGTACTTTGTATGAGAATTATAAGCAGAGTTGAACTACATATTGTCCATATGAGTAGGAAACACAGTTCTTTTTTTCAGGGAAAGTTCATGATTCCTGCTGTATTTTCAACTCTGGAAAGAAGACCTTGCTTCCTGCGTTAAAACAAAGTGTGTTTCATGGATGAGATCTCAGGTCTGAATTTCTCTTCAGAAGCGGAGTTAAACCCCAGCATCTATGTCTTCCTACAAGCAAGAGTTCATTTCTGGTAAACCAAGTAAATTTTCAGCTCAAATGATTTTACACAGTTCTAGAACCCAACGCGATTATCACTACTAACTAAAGACAATTTAAGTAAGTGGAGCTGTGGTCTGTATCAGTTTCATAAGGAGAGTTGAACAACCTATGGTCCGTATGAGTAGGAAACACAGTTCTTTTTTTCTGTGCATGCTCATGGTTCTTACTGTATTGAAGACACTGGAAAGAAGAGGATGATTCTTGCCTTAAAACACAGTGTGTTTCGGGGAGAAAAATGTCATCTGAATTTCCCTTCAGAAACAGAGTTAAACCCGAGTATCTGTGTCTTCCTACAAGCAAGAGTTCATTTCTGGTGATCCAAGTGAATTTTGGGGGCAAAAGATTTTTCACATTTCAAGAACCCAACAGGATTCTCACTATTAACTAAAGAGTATTTATGTAAGAGGAGCTGAGGTTTGTATCAGTTACATAGGCAGAGTTGAACTACATATTGTCCGTATGAGTAGGATACACAGTTCTTTATTTCCGGGCATGAATATGGTTCTTGCTGTATTGGACACTCTGGAAAGAAGACCTTGCTTATTGCGTTAAAACAGAGTGTGTTTCATTAATGAGAACACTGCTCTAAATTTCTCTTCAGAAACCGTGTTAAAACACAGGATCTGTGTCTTCCTACAGGCAGGATTTCATTTCTGGTAAACCAAGTGAATTTTTGGCTCAAATGATTATAAACAGTTCAAAAACCCAATGCAATTATCACTATTAACTAAAGAGCATTTATGTAAGAGGAGCTGTCGTCTGTATCAGTTTCATAAGCAGAGTTGAACTACACATGGTCCATATGAGTAGAAACACAGTTCTTTTTTTCAGGGCATGCTCATGTTTCTTGCTCTATTGTAGACGCTGGAAAGAAGAGCTTTCTTCTTGCTTTAACACAGAGTGTGTTTCATGGATGAGAACTCTGTTCTCAATTTCCCTTCAGGAACGGAGTTAAAGCCCAGGATCTGAGTCTTCCTACAAGCAAGAGTTCATTTCTGGTAAACCAAGTGAATTTTGGGCTCAAATGATTTTTCACAGTTCAAGAACCCAAGGAGATTCTCACTAATAACTAAAGAGTATTTAAGTAAGGGGTGCTGTGGTTTGTATCAGTTTCATAAGCAGAGTTGATCTACATATGGTTTGTGTGAGTAGAAAACACAGTTCTTTTTTGAGGGCATGCTCATTTTTCTTGGTGTATTGGAGACGGTGGAAAAAAGAGCATGCTTCTTGCATTAAAACCGAGTCTGTTTCATGGATGAGTACTCTGGTCTGAATTTCCCTTCAGAAACGGAGTTATCCCCCAGGATCTGTGTCTTCCTACAAGCAAGAGATCATTTCTGGTAAACCCAGTGAATTTTAGGCTCAAATGATTTTTTGCAGTTCACGATCCCAACGGGATTCTCACTATTAACTAAAGAGCATTTATTTAAGAGGAGCTGTGGTTTGTATCACTTTCATAAGCAGAGTTGAACTGCATATGGTCTGTATGAGTAGGAAACACAATTATTTTTTACTGGGCATGCTCATGGTTCTCACTCTATTGGAGACGCTGCAAAGAAGAGGATGATTTTTGTCTTAAAACAGAGTTTTTTTCAGGGATGACAACTCTGGTCTGAATTTGCCTTCAGAACCAGAGTTAAACCCTAGGATCTGGGTCTTCCTACAAGCAAGAGTTCATTTCTGGTTAACCCAGTGAATTTTGCGCTCAAATGATTTTTCGCAGTTCACGATCCCAACGCGATTCTCACTATTAACTAAAGAGCATTTATGTAAAAAGAGCTATGGTTTGTATCAGAATCATAAGCAGAGTTGAACTACATATGGTCCATATGAGTAGGAAACACAGTTCATTTTTTCAGGGCATGCTCATGGTTCTTGCTGTATTGCAGACGCTGGAAAGAAGAGCTAGCTTCTGCCATGAAAACAGAGTGTGTTTCATGGATGAGAACACTGGACTGAATTTACCTTCGGAAACGAAGTTAAACCCCAGGATCTGTGTCTTCCTACAAGCAAGAGTTCATTTCTGGTAAACCAAGTGAATTTGTGGTCAAATGATTTTACACAAGTCAAAACCCAATGCTATTCTCACTACTAACTAAAGAGCATTTATTTAAGAGGTGCTGTGGTTTGTATCAGTTTCGTAAGCAGAGTGGATCTACATATGGCCTGTATGAGTAGGAAACACAGTTCTTTTTTGAGGGCATGTTCATGGTTCTTGCTCTATTTTAGACTCTGGAAAGAAGAGCTTGCTTCTTGCGTAAAAACCGAGTGTGTTTCAGGGATAAGAACTCTGGTCTTAATTTCCCTTAGAAACAGAGTTAAACCTCAGGATCTGTGTCTTCCTGCAAGCAAGAGTTCATTTCTTGTCAACCGAGTGAATTTTCGGCTCAAATGATTTTACACAGTTCTAGAACCCAATGTGATTATCACTATTAACTAAAGACCATTTATGTAGGAGGAGCTGTGGTCTGTATCAGTTTCATAAGCAGAGTTCAATTACATGTGGTTCGTATGAGTAGGAAACACAGTTCTTTTTTTCTGGGCATGCTCATGGTTCCTGCTGTATTGGAGATGCTGGAAAGAAGAGCTTGCTTCTTGCGTTAAAACAGAGTCTGTTTCATGGATGAGCTCAGTGGTCTGAATTTCCCTTCAGAAACGGAGTTATCCCCCAGGATCTGTGTCTTCCAACAAGCAAGAGTGCATTTCTGGTAAACCAAGTGATTTTTCGGCTCAAATGATTTTTCGCAGTTCACTAACCCAACGTGATTCTCACTATTAACTAAAGATCATTTAAGTAAGAAGAGCTGTACTTTGTATGAGAATTATAAGCAGAGTTGAACTACATATTGTCCATATGAGTAGGAAACACAGTTCTTTTTTTCAGGGAAAGTTCATGATTCCTGCTGTATTTTCAACTCTGGAAAGAAGACCTTGCTTCCTGCGTTAAAACAAAGTGTGTTTCAAGGATGAGAAGTCTGGTCTGAATTTCCCTTAGATACAGAGTTAAACCTCAGGGTCTGTGTTTTCCTAAAACAAGAGTTCATTTCTGGTTAACCCAGTGAATTTTGCGCTCAAAAGATTTTTTGCAGTTCACGAACCCAATGCGATTCTCACTATTAACTAAAGAGCATTTATGTAAAAAGAGCTATGGTTTGTATCAGAATCATAAGCTGAGTTGAACTACATATGGTCCATATGAGTAGGAAACACAGTTCTTTTTTTCAGGGCATGCACATGGTTCTTGCTGTATTGCAGACGCTGGAAAGAATAGCTTGCTTCTTGCGTGAAAACAGAATGTGTTTCATGGATGAGAACACTGGACTGAATTTACCTTCAGAAACGAACTTAAACCCCAGGATCTGTGTCTTCCTACAAGCAAGAGTTCATTTCTGGTAAACCCAGTGAGTTTGTGGTCAAATGATTTTACACAAGTCAAAACCCAATGTGATTCTCACTATTAACTAAAGAGCATTTATTTAAGAGGTGCTGTGGTTTGTATCAGTTTTGTAAGCAGAGTGGATCTACATATGGTCTGTATGAGTAGGAAACACAGTTCTTTTTTGAGGGCATGTTTATGGTTCTTGCTCTATTTTAGACTCTGGAAAGAAGAGCTTGCTTCTTGCGTAAAAACAGAGTGTGTTTCAGGGATAAGAACTCTGGTCTTAATTTCCCTTAGAAACAGAGTTAAACCTCAGGATCTGTGTCTTCCTACAAGCAAGAGTTCTTTTCTTGTAAACCAAGTGAATTTTCGGCTCAAATGATTTTACACAGTTCTAGAACCCAATGCGATTATCACTATTAACTAAAGACCATTTATGTAGGAGGAGCTGTGGTCTGTATCAGTTTTATAAGCATAGTTGAATTACATGTGGTTCGTATGAGTAGGAAACACAGTTCTTTTTTTCTGGGCATGCTCATGGTTCCTGCTGCATTGGAGACGCTGGAAAGAAGAGCTTGCTTCTTGCGTTAAAACAGAGTGTGTTTCATGGATGAGCGCAGTGGTCTGAATATCCCATCAGAACCGGAGGTAAACCCCAGGATCTGTGTCTTCCTAAAAGCAAGAGTTCATTTCTGGTAAACCAAGTGACTTTTCAGCTCAAATGATTTTACACAGTTCTTGAACCCAACGCGATTATCACTACTAACTAAAGACAACTTAAGTAAGGGGAGCTATGGTCTGTATCAGTTTCATAAGGAGAGTTGAACAACCTATGGTCCGTATGAGTAGGAAACACAGTTCTTTTTTTCACGGCGTGCTCATGGTTCTTGCTGTATTGTAGACGCTGGAAAGAAGAGCTTGCTTCTTGCATTAAAACAGAGTGTGTTTCATGGATTAGAACTCTGTTTTGAATTTCCCTTCAGAAACGGAGTTAAAGCCCAGGATCTGTGTCTTCCTACAAGCAAGAGTTCATTTCTGGTAAACCAAGTGAATTTTTGGCTCAAATGATTTTTCACAGTTCAAGAACCCAACGAGATTCTCACTATTAACTAAGGAGCATTTATGTAAGAGGATCTGTGGTTTGTATCAGTTTCATAAGCAGAGTTGAACTACATATGGTCTATATGAGTAGGAAATACAGTTCTTTTATGAGGGCATGCTCATGGTTCTTTCTGTATTGGAGACGCTGGAAAGATGAGATTGCTTCCTGCGTTAAAAAACAGTGTGTTCATGGATGAGAACACTGGTCTGAATTTACCACCAGAATCGGAATTAAACCCCAGGATCAGTCTTCCTACATGCAAGAGTTCATTTCTGGTAAACCAAGTGAATTTTCAGATCAAATGGTTTTACACAGTTCTAGAACCCAACACGATTCTCACTATTAACTAAAGAGCATTTACGTAAGTGGAGCTGTGGTCTGTATCAGTTTCATAAGCAGAATTGGACTACATATGGTCCGTAGGAGTAGGAAACACAGTTCTTTATTTCAGGGCATGAATATGGTTCTTGCTATATGGGACACGCTGGAAAGAAGAGCTTGCTTCTTGCGATAAAACAGAGTGTGTTTCATGGATGAGAACACTGGTCTGAATTTACCTTCAGAAACGAAGTTAAACTCCAGGATCTGGGAAATTCAGATCAGTGTCCTCATCCATGAAAAACATGCGGTTTTAACCCAAGAAGCATGCTCTTCTTTCCAGAGTCTCCAACACCGCAACAAATATGAGCATGCCCAGAAAAAAAGAACAGTGTTTCCTACTCAAACGGACCATATGTAGTTCAACTCTGCTTACGAAACTGAGACAAACCAAAGCTCCTCTTACATAAATTCTTTTGGGTTAATAGTGAGAAACGTCTTGAGTAAGTGAACTGTGTAAAATCATTTGAGCCCATAATTCACTTGGTTTACCAGAAATTAACTCTTGCTTGTAGGAAGGCACAGATCCAGAGGTTTAACTCCGTTTCTGAAGGGAAATTCAGACCTCAGTTCTCATCCCTGAAACACACTCTGTTTAAAGTCAAGAAGCATCCTCTTCTTTCCCGAGCCTCCAATGCAGGAAGAACCATGAGGGTTCCCAGAAAAAAAGAATTGTGTTTCCTACTCATATGGACCATATGTAGTTCCATGCTGCTTATGAAACTGATACAAACCACAGCTCCTCTTACATAAAGGCTCTTTATTTAATAGGGAGAAACGCGTTGGGTTCGTGAACTGTGTAAAATCATTTGAGCCCCAAGTTACATGGATTTATCAGAAATGACCTCTTGCTTGTAGGAAGACACAGATCCTGGGGTTTTACTCTGTTTCTGAAAGGAAATTCAGTCCAGAGTTCTCATCCCTGAAACACACTCTGTTTTAAGGGAAGAAGCATCCTCTTCTTTTCAGCATCTCCAATACAGCAAGAACCATGAGCATACCCAGAAAAAAAGAAATATGTTTCCTACTCATTAGGACCCCATCTAATTCATCTCTCCTTATGAAACGGATACAAAGCACAGCTCTTCTTAGATAAATGCTTTTTAGTTAATAGTAAGAAATGGGATGGGTTCGTGAACTGTGTAAAATCATTTGAGCCCACAATTCCCAGGCTTTATAAAAAATGAACTCTTGCTTGTAGGAAGACAAAGATCCACGGCTTTAACTCTGCTTCTGATGGGAAGTTCAGAACCAGTGTTCCCATCAATGAAAAATACGCGGTTTTAACGCAAGAAGCATGCTCTTCTCTCCAGCGTCTCCAACACAGCAAGAAATATGAACATGCCCAGAAAAAAAGAACTGTGTTTCCTACTCATACGGACCATATGTAGTTCAACTCTTCTTACAAAACTGATACAACCCACAGCTTCTCTTACATCAAGGATCTTTAGTAAATAGTGAGAATCGCGTTGGATTCGTGCACTGTGTAAAATCATTTGAGCCCAAAATTCACTTGGTTTACCTTATATGAACTCTTGCTTGTAGGAAGACACAGATCCTGGGGTTTAACACCGTTTCTGAAGGGAAATTCAGACCAGAGTTCTCATTACTGAAACACACTCTGTTTTAAGGCAAGAAGCATCCTCTTCTTTCCAGCGTCTACAATACAGCTAGAAACTTGAGGATTCCCAGAAAAAAAGAACTGTGTTTCCTATTCATAAGGACCATATGTAGTTCAAGTCTGCTTAAGAAAGTGATACAAAGCAGAGTTCCTTTTACATAAAGGCTCTTTAGTTAATAGTGAGAATAGTATTTTGTTGGTGTACTGTGTAAAATCATTTGAGCACAATATTCACTTGGTTTACCAGAAATGAACTCCAGGTAATAGGAAGACAAAGATCCTGAAGGGAAATTCAGACCAGTGTTCTCATTCATGGAAAACACTCTGTTTTAATGAAAGAAGCAAGCTCTTCTTTCCAGCGTCTCCAATACAGCAAGTGCTTGAGCATGCCCTGAAAAAAAGAACTGTGTTCCCTACTCATACAGACCATAGGTAGTTCAATTCTGCTTATGAAACTGATACAAACCACAGCACCACTTACATAAATGCTCTTTATTTACTAGTGAGAATCTTGCTGGGTTCTTTAACAGTGTTAAATCATTTGAGCCAAAAAATTAACTGGGATTACCAGAAATGAACTCTTGCTTGTAGGAAGGCACAGATCCTGTGTTTTCAATCCATGTCTGAAGGGAAATTCAAACCAGTGTTCTCATCCACCAAACACACTCAGTTTCATCGCAAGAAAAAAGCACTTCTTTCAAGCATCAACAATACACCAAGAACCATGAGAATGCCCAGAAAAAAAGACCTGTGTTTCCTTCTCATACGAACCATATGTAGTTCAAGTCTGCATATGAAACTGATACAAAACACAGCTCCACTTACATAAATGCTCTTAGTTATAGTGAGAATCACATTGGGTTCTTGAAGTGTGTAAAATCATTTGAGCCCAAAATACAATTGGTTTACCAGAAATGAACTCTTGCATGTAGGAATACAATATCCTGGGGTTTAACTCCGTTTCTGAAGGGAAATTTAGACCAGTGTTCTCATCCATGAAACACACTCTGTTTTAACGTAAGAAGCAAGCTGTTCTTTCCAGCGTCTCCAATACAGCAAGTACCATGGGCATGCACTGAAAAAAAGAACTGTGTTTCCTTCTCATACAGACCATATGTAGTTCAACTCTGCCTGTGAAACTGATACAAACCACAGGTCCACTTACATAAAAGCTCTTAATTTATTAGTGAGAATCCGGTTGGGTTCTTTTACTGTGTTAAATCATTTGAGCCAAAAAATTAACTTGGATTACCAGAAATGAACACTTTCTTGTAGGAAGACACAGATACTGGTGATTAACTCAGTTTAAGAAGGATAATTCAGACCAGTATACTCATCCATGGATCACACTCTGTTTTAATGCAAGAAGCAAGCTCTTCTTTCCAGCATCTACAATACAGCAAGAAACATGAGAATGCCCAGAAAAAAAAGAACTGTGTTTCCTTCTAAAACGGACGATATGTAGTTCATGTCTGCTATGAAACTGATACAAATCACAGCTCCACTTACATAAATTCTCTTTAGTTAATAGTATGAATTGCTTTGTGTTCATGAACTGAGTAAAATCATTTGAGCCCAAAATTCACTTGGTTTGCAGGAAATGAATTCTGGCTTGCAGGAAGACACAGATCCTGGGGTTTAACTCCGTTTCTCAAGAGAAATTCAGACCAGAGTTCTCATCCATGAAACACACTCTTTTTTAACGCAAGAAGCAAGCTATTCTTTCCAGCTTCTCCAAAAGAGCAAGAAACATGAGCATGCCCAGAAAAGACCTGTGTTTCCTACTCATACGGACCATAAGTAGTTCAACTCTGCTCATGAAACTGATACAAACCACAGCTCCTCTTACATA
Organism: Onychomys leucogaster; assembly: GCA_949786385.1. Taxonomy (NCBI): domain Eukaryota; kingdom Metazoa; phylum Chordata; class Mammalia; order Rodentia; family Cricetidae; genus Onychomys; species Onychomys leucogaster. Next base: position 297,939 of record CATKUP010000044.1, read on the forward strand.
AATCCTCTTTACTTAATAGTTAGAATCACTTTGCATTCGTGCACTGTATAAAATCATTTGAGCCTAAAATTCCCTGGGTTTACCAGAAAAGAACTCTTGCTGGGTAGAAACACACATATCCTGTGTTTCAACTCCGATTCTGAAGGGAAATTCAGACCAGTGTTCTCCTCCATGAAAAACACTCTGTTTTAACGCAAGAAGCAAGCTCTTCTTTCCAGCGTCTCCAATACAGCAAGAACCATGGGCATGCCCAGAAAACAAGAACTGTGTTTCCTAATCATACGGACAATAAGTAGTTCCACTCGGCTTATGAAACTGATACAAACCACAGCTCCCCTTACTTAAGTGCTCTTTAGTTAATAGTGAGAATCGCGTTGGGTTCATGAACTGCGAAAAATCATTTGAGCCCAAAATTCACTTTGTTTACCAGAAATGAACTCTTACTTGTAGGAAGACACAGTTCCAGGGGTTTAGCTCCATTTCTGAAGGTAAATTCAGACCACAGATCTCATCCCTGAAAAACACTCTGTTTTAAGGCAAGAATCATCCTCTTCTATACAGCGTCTCCAATACAGCAAGAACCATGAGCATGTCCAGAATAAAAAAAATGTGTTTCCGTCACATATGGACCATGTGTAGTTCAACTCTGCTTATGAAACTGATACAAACAACAGCTCCTCTTACATATATGCTCTTTAGTTAATAGTGAGAATCATGTTGGGTTCCAGACTGTGTAAAATCCTTTTTGCCCAATATTCACTGGGTTTACCAGAAATGAACTCTTGCTTGTAGGAAGACACAGATCCAGGGGTTTAACTCCATTTCTGAAGGTAAATTCAGACCAGTGTTCTCATTGGTGAAACACACTCTGTTTTCACGTGAGAAGCAAGCTCTTCTTTCCAGCGTTTCCAATACAGCAGGAAACATGAGAATGCCCAGAAAAATATAACTGTGTTTCCTAATCATAAGGACCATATGTAGTTCTACTCTACTTATGAACTGAAACAAACCACAGCTCCTCTTTAATGAATGCTCTTTAGTTAATAGTGAGAATTGCGTTGGGTTCGTGAACTGTGTAAAATCATTTGAGCACAGAAATCTCTGGGTTTACCAGAAATGAACTCTTGCTTGTAGGAAGACACAGATCCTGGGGTTTAACTCTCATTCTGAAGGGAAATTGAGATCACTGTTCTCATCCATGAAACACACTCTGTTTTTACACAAGAAGCAAGCCCTTCTTTCCAGCGTGTCCAATAGAGCAAGAACCATGAGCATGCCCAGAAAAAAAGAACTGTGTTTACTACTCATATGGACCACATGTAGTTCAACTCTGCTAATGAAACTGATACAAACCACAGCTCCTCTTACATAAATCCTCTTTATTTAATAGTTAGAATCACTTTGCATTCGTGCACTGTATAAAATCATTTGAGCCCAAAATTCACTGGGTTTACCAGAAAAGAACTCTAGCTGGGTAGAAACACATATATCCTGTGGTTCAACTCCGATTCTGAAGGGAAATTCAGACCAGTGTTCTCCTCCATGAAAAACACTCTGTTTTAACGCAAGAAGCAAGCTCTTCTTTATAGCGTCTCCAATACAGCAAGAACCATGGGCATGCCCAGAAAAAAAGAACTGTGTTTCCTACTCATATGTACCATAAGTAGTTCAACTCGTCTTATGAAACTGATACAAACCACAGCTCCCCTTACTTAAGAGCTATTTAGTTAATAGTGAGAATCGTGTTGGGTTCCAGAACCATGTAAAATCATTTGAGCCCAATAATCACTTGATTTACCAGAAATGAACTCTTGCTTGTAGGAATACACAGAGCCTCTGGTTTATCTTCATTTCTGAAGGTAAATTCAGACAAATGTTCTCATTCGTGAAACACACTCTGTTTTCACGGAAGAAGCAAGCCCTTCTTTCCAGCGTATCCAATACAGCAAGAAACATGAGCATGCCCAGAAAAAAAAAGATCTGTGTTTCCTACTCATATGGACCACATGTAGTTCAACTCTGCTAATGAAACTGATACAAACCCCAGCTCCTCTTACATAAATGCTCTTTAGTTAATAGTGAGAATTGCGTTGGGTTTTGAACTGCGAAAAATCATTTGAGCTCAAAATTCACTTGGTTTACCAAAAATGAACTCTTGCTTGTAGGAAGACATAGATCGTGGGGTTTAACTCCGTTTCTGAAGGGAAATTCAGACCAGAGTTTTCATCCATGCATCACACTCTATTTAAATGCAAGAAGCACGCTCTTCTTTCCAGCGTCTACAATACAGCAAGAACCAAGAGAATGCCCAGAAAAAAAAAGAACTGTGTTTCCTTCTCATATGGACCATATGTAGTTCAAGTCTGCTTATGAAGCTGATACAACCAACAGCTCCTCTTACATGAATTCTCTTTAGTTAATAGTGAGAATCGCGATGGATTCTTAACTATGTAAAATCTTATGAGCGCAAAAATCTCTTTGTTTACCAGAAATGAACTCTTGCTTGTAGTTAGACAAAGATCCTGCGGTTTAACTCCATTTCTGAAGGTAAATTCAGACCACAGATCTCATCCCTGAAAAACACTCTGTTTTAAGGCAAGAATCATCCTCTTCTATACAGCGTCTCCAATACAGTAAGAACCATGAGCATATCCAGTAAAAAAGAACTGTCTCTGTCTCATATGGACCATATGTAGTTCAAATCTGCTTATGAAACTGATACAAACAACAGCTCCTCTTACATATATTCTCTTAAGTTAATAGTGAGAATCATGTTGGGTTCCAGAACTGTGTAAAATCATTTGAGCCCAATATTCACTGGGTTTACCAGAAATGAACTCTTGCTTGTAAGAAGACACAGATCCAGGGGTTTAACTCCATTTCTGAAGGTAAATTCAGACCAGTGTTCTCATCCGTGAAACACACTCTGTTTTCAGGCAAGTAGCAAGCTCTTCTTTACAGCATCTCCAATACAGCAGGAAACATGAGCATGCCCAGAAAAAAAGAACTGTGTTTCCTAATCATACGGACCATATGTAGTTCAACTCTACTTATGAACTGAAACAAACCACAGTCCTCTTAAATGAATGCTCTTTAGTTAATAGTGAGAATCTCGTTGGGTTTTAAACTTCAAAAAATCATTTGAGCCCAAAATTCACTTGGTTTACCAGAAATGAACTCTTGCTTGTAGGAAGACACAGTTCCTGGGGTTTAACTCCGTTTCTGGAGGTTAATTCTGACCAGAGTTTTCATCCATGCATCACATTCTATTTATACGCAAGAAGCAAGCTCTTCTTTCCAGTGTCTACAATACAGCAAGAACCAAGAGAATGCCCAGAAAAAAAAAAAGAACTGTTTTTCCTTCTCATACGGACCATATGTAGTTCAAGTCTGCATATGAACCTGATACAAACCACAGCTCCACTTACATAAATGCTCTTTATTTACTAGTGAGAATCTTGTTGGGTTCTTTAACTGTGTTAAATCATTTGAGCCAAAAAATTAACAGGGATTACCAGAAATGAACTCTTGCTTGTAGGAAGGCACAGATCCTGGGTTTACAATCTGTGTCTAAAAGGAAATTAAGACCAGTGTTCTCATCCACCAAACACACTCAGTTTTATCGCAAGAAAAAAGCTCTTCTTTCCAGCATCTCCAATACAGCAAGAACCATAAGAATGCCCAGAAAAAAAGAACTGTTTTTCCTTCTAATACAAACCATATGTAGTTCAAGTCCGCATGTGAAACTGATACAAACCACAGCTCCACTTTCATAAATGCTCTTAGTTATAGTGAGAATCACATAGGGTTCTTGAACTGTGTAAAATCATTTGAGCCCAAATTTCACTTGGTTTACCAGAAATGAACTCTTGCTTGTAGGAAGACAAAGATCCTGGGGTTTAACTCCGTTTCTGAAGGGAAATTCAGACCAGTGTTCTCATCCATGAAACACACTCAGTTTTAACATAAGAAGCAAGCTGTTCTTTTCAGCGTCTCCAACACAGCAAGTACAATAGGCATGCCCTGAAAAAAAGAATTGCGTTTCCTTCTCATACAGACCATATGTAGTTCAACTCTGCCTGTGAAACTGATACAAACCACAGGTACACTTACATAAATGCTCTTTATTTATTAGTGAGAATCTGGTTGTGTTCTTTTACTGTCTTAAATCATTTGAGCCAAAAAATTAACTGGGATTACCAGAAATGAACTCTTGCTTGTAGGAAAGCACAGATCCTGGATTTTAACTCTGTGTCTGAAGGGAAATTCAGACCATTGTTCTCATCCACGAAACACACTCTGTTTTAATGATAGAAACAAGCTCTTCTTTCCAGCGTCTCTAATACAGCAAGAACCAAGAGAATGCCCAGAAAAAAAGAACTGTGTTTCCTTCTCATAGGGACCAAATGTAGTTCAAGTCTGCTTATGAAACTGATACAAACCACAGCTCCTCTTACGTGAATGCTCTTTAGTTAATAGTGAGAATCACGATGGGTTTTTGCACTATGTAAAATCATATGATCCCAAAATTTTCTTAGTTTACCAGAATAGAACTCTAGCTTGTAGGAAGACACAGATCCTGGTGTTTAACTCGGTGTCAGAAGGAAAATTCAGACCAGTATACTCATCCATGGATCACACTCTGTTTTAACGCAAGAAGCAAGCTCTTCTTTCCAGCGTCTACAATACAGCAAGAAACATGAGAATGCCCAGAAAAAAAAGAACTGTGTTTCCTTCTAAAACAGACCATATGTAGTTTATGTCTGCTATGAAACTGATACAAACCACAGCTCCACTTACATAAATTCTCTTTAGTTAATAGTGTGAATTGCGTTGTGTTTGTGAACTGAGTAAAATCATTTGACCCAAAATTCACTTGGTTTGCCAGAAATGAATTCTGGATTGTAAGAAGACACAGATCCTGGCGTTTAACTGTGTTTCTCAAGGGAATTTCAGACTAGAGTTCTCATCCATGAAACACACTCTGGTTTAACGCAAGAAGCAAGCTCTTCTTTCTAGTGTCTCCAATACAGCAACAACTATAAGAATGCCTTGAAAAAAAACTGTATTTCCTAATCATACGGACCATATGTAGTTCAACTCTGCTTATGAAACTGATACAAACCATAGCTCCTTTTACATAAAGGCTATTTAGATAATAGTGAGACTTGCGTTGGGTTCGTGAACTGCAAAAAATCATTTGAGCCCAAAATTCACAGGGTTTACCAGATATGAGCTCTTGCTTGTAGGAAGACACAGATCCTGTGGTTTAACTCCGTTTCCGAAGAGAAATTCAGACCAGGTATCTCATCCCTGAAAAACACTCTGTTTTAAGGCAAGAATCATCCTCTTCTTTCCAGTGTCTCCAATACAGCAAGAACCATGAGCATGCCCAGAAAAAAAGAACTGTGTTTCCGTCTCATATGGACCATATGTACTTCAACTCTGCTTATGAAACTGATACAAACAACAGCTCCTCTTACATATATGCTCTTTAGTTAATAGTGAGAATCATGTTGGGTTCGAATACTGTGTAAAATCATTTGAGCCCAATATTCACTGGGTTTACCAGAAATGAACACTTGCATGTAGGAAGACACAGATCCAGGGGTTTAACTCTATTTATGAAGGTAAATTCAGACCAGTGTTCTCATCCTTGAAACATACTCTGTATTCATGCAAGAAGCAAGCACTTCTGTCCAGCGGGTCCAATACAGCAAGAACCATGAGCATGCCCAGAAAAAAAGAACTGTGTTTCCTACTCATATGGACCACATGTAGTTCAACTCTGCTAATGAAACTGATACAAACCACAGCTCCTCTTACATAAATGCTCTTTAGTTAATAGTGAGAATCTCGTTGGGTTTTGAACTGCGAAAAATCATTTGAGCCCAAAATTCACTTTGTTTACCAGAAATGAACTCTTGCTTGTAGGAATACACACATCCTGGGGTTTAACTCCATTTCTGAAGTTAAATTCAGACCACAGTTCTCATGCCTGAAAAACACTCTGTTTTAACGCAAGAAGTAAGCTCTTCTTTCCAGCGTCTCCAATACAGCAATAAACATGAGCAGCCCCAGAAAAAAAGAATTGTGTTTTCTACTCATACGGACCATATGTAGTTCTACTCTACTTCTGAACTGAAACAAACCATAGCTCCTCTTACATAAATGCTCTTTAGTTAATGGTGAGAATTGCGTTGGGCTAGTGAACTGCGAGAAATCATTATAGCCCCAAATTCACTTGGATTAGCAGAAATGAACTCTTGCTTGTAGGAAGACACAGATCCTGGGGTTTAACTCCGTTTCTGAAGGGAAATTCAGACCAGAATTCTCATCCATGAAACACACTCTGTTTTCACGCAAGAAGCAATCTTTTCTTTCAAGCTTCTCCAATAGAGCAAGAAACATAAGCATGCCCAGAAAAAAAGAACTGGGTTTCCTACTCATACGGACCATATGTAGTTCAACTCTGCTCATGAAACTGATACAAACCACAGCTTTTCTTACATAAATCCTCTTTACTTAATAGGTAGAATCACTTTGCATTCGTGCACTGGGTAAAATCATTTGAGCCCGAAATACACTAGGTTTTCCAGAAAAGAACTCTTGCATATAGGATGACACAGATCCTGGGGATTAACTCCGATTCTGAAGGGAAATTGAGACCACTGTTGTCATCCATGAAACACACTCTGTTTTCACACAAGAAGCAAGCTCTTCTTTCCAGCGTCTCCAATACAGCAAGAATTATGAGCATGCCAGGAAAAAAGTACTGTGTTTCCTACTCATACAGACCATATGTAGTTCAACTCTGCTTATGTAACTGATACAAACCACAGCTCCCCTTACATAAATGCTATTTAGTTAATAGTGAGAATTGCGTTGGGTTCATGAAATGAGAAAAATCATTTGAGCCCAATATTCACTTGGTTTACCAGAAATGAACTCTTGCTTGTAGGAATACACAGAGCCTGTGGTTTAAGTTCATTTCTGAAGGTAAATTCAGACCAATGTTCTCATCCATGAAACACACTCTATATAAACGCAAGAAGCAAGCTCTTATTTCCAGCGTGTTCAATACAGCAAGAATCATGAGCATGCCCAGAAAAAAAGAACTGTGTTTCCTACTCATACGGACCCTATGTAGTTCAACTCTGCTTATGAAACTGATACAAACCACAACTCCCCTTACATATGTGCTCTTTAGTTAATAATGAGAATCTTGTTCGGTTCATGAAATTTGAAAAATCATTTGAGCCCAAAATTCACTTTGTTTACCAGAAATGAACTCTGGTTTGTAGGAAGACACAGATCCAGGGGTTTAACTCCATTTCTGAGGTAAAATCAGACTACAGTTTTCATCCCTGAAAAACAATCTGTTTTAAGGCAAGAATCATCCTCTTCTATACAGCTTCTCAAATACAGTAAGAACCATGAGGATGTCCAGAAAAAAAGAACTGTGTTTCCTACTCATACGGGCCATATGTATTTCAACTCTGCTTATGTAACTGATACAAACCACAGCTCTCCTTACATAAATGCTCTTATATAATAGTGACAATCGTGTTGGGTTCCAGAACCGTGTAAAATCATTTAAGCCCAATATTCACTGGTTTACCAGAAATGAACTCTTGCTTGTACTAATACACAGAGCCTGTGGTTTAACTTCGTTTCTCAAGGTAAATTCAGACCAATGTTCTCATCTGTGAAAAACACTCTGTATTCATGCAAGAAGCAAGCTCTTCTTTCCAGCGTGTTCAATACAGCAAGAACCATGTGCATGCCCAGAAAAAAAGAACTGTGTTTCCTACTCATATGGACCACATGTAGTTCAACTCTGCTAATGAAACTTATACAAACCACAGCTCCTCTTACATAAATGCTCTTTAGTTTATAGTGAGAATCTCGTTGGGTTTTGAACTGTGAAAAATCATTTGAGCCCAAAATTCACTTGGTTTACCAGAAATGAACTCATGCATATAGGAATACACAGATCCTGGGGTTTAACTCCGTTTCTGAAGGGAAATTCAGACCAGAGTTTTCATCCATGAAAATCACTCTGTTTTAACGCAAGAAGCAAGCTCTGCTATCCAGCGTCTCCAATACAGCAAGAAACATGAGCATGCCCAAAAAAAATAACTGTGTTTCCTACTCATACGGACCATATGTAGTTCTACTCTACTTCTGAACTGAAACAAACCACAGCTCCTCTTAAATGAATGCTCTTTAGTTAATAGTGAGAATTGAGTTGGGATCGTGAACTGTGTAAAATCATTTGAGCACAAAATTCTTTGGGTTTACCAGAAATGAACTCTTGCTTGTAGGAAGACACAGATCCTGGGGTTTAACTCCGATTCTGAATGGAAATTGAGACCAGTGTTCTCATCCATGAAACACACTCTGTTTTTACACTAGAAGCAAGCTCTTCTTTCCAGCTTCTCCAATACAGCAAGAACCATGAGCATGCCCAGAAAAAAAGAACTGTGTTTCCTACTCATACGGACCATATGTAGTTCAACTCTGCTCATGAAACTCATACGAACCACAGCTCCTCTTACATAAATCCTCTTTACTTAATAGTTAGAATCACTTTGCATTAGTGCACTGTGTAAAATCATTTGAGCCCAAATTTAACTGGGTTTACCAGACATGAACTCTTGATTGTAGGAAGACACAGATCCTGGGGTTTAACCCTGTTTCTGAAAAGAAATTCTGGCCAGAGTTCTCATGCAAGAAAAACACACTGTTTTAAGGCAAGAACCTTCCTAGTCTTTCAAGCGTCTCCAATACAGCAAGAATCATGAGCATGCCCAGAAAAAAGAAATGTGTTTCCTACTCACATGTACCATATGTAGTTCAACTCTGCTTATGAAACTGATACAAACCACAGCTCCTCTTAATGAAATTCTATTTTGTTAATAGTGAGAATCGCTTTGGGTCCATGAACTGTGAACAATCATTTGAGCCCAAAATTCAGTGGGTTTACCAGAAATGAACTCTTGCTTGTAGGAAGACACAGATCCTGAGGTTTAACTCTGTTTCTGAAGGGTAATTCAGACTAGAGTTCTCATCCCTGAAACACACTCTGTTTTAAGGCATGAAGCAACCTCTTCTTTACAGCGTCTCCAATACAGCAAGAACCACGAGCATGCCCAGAAAGAAAGAACTGTGTTTCCGACTCATACGGACCATATGTAGTTCAACTATGCTTATGAAACTGATACAAACCACAGCTCTGCTTACATAAATGCTCTTTAGTGAATAGGGAGAATCGCCTTGGGTTTGTGAACTGTGAAATATCATTTGAGCCCAAAATTCACTGGGTTTACCAGAAATGAAGTCTTGCTTGTAGGAAGACACAGATCCTGTTGTTTAACTCAGTTCCTGTAGGGAAATTGAGACCAGTGTTCTCATCCATTAAACACACTCTGTTTTCATGTAAGAAGCAAGCTCTTCTTTCCAGAGTCTCCAATACAGCAAGAACCATGTGTATGCCCTGAAAAGAAGAACTGTGTTTCCTACTCATATGGACCATATGTAGTTCAACTCTGATTTTGAAACTGATACAAACCACAGCTCCTCTTACATAAATGCTCTTAAGTTAATAGTGAGAATCGTGTTATGTTCTAGAACAGTGAAAAACCATTTGAGCCCAAAATTCACTGGGTTTACCAGAAATGATCTCTTGCTTGTAAGGAAGACACAGATCCTGTGGTTTAACTCTGTTTCTGAAAGGAAATTCAGACCAGAGTTCTCATGCAAGAAAAATACCCTGTTTTAAGTCAAGAAGCATCCTCTTCTTTCCAGCATCTCCTATACAGCAAGAACAATAAGCATGCTAAGAAAAAATGAACTGTGTTTCCGACTCATATGTACCATATGTAGTTCAACTCTGCTTATGAAACTGATACAAACCACATCTCCTCTTAAATAAATGCTCTTTAGTTAATAGTGAGAATCGCGTTGGGTTCTAGAACTGCAAAAAATCATTTGAGCGCAAAATTCACTGGGTTTACCAGAAATGAACTCTTGCTTGTAGGAAGACACAGATCCTGAGGTTTAACTCTGTTTCTGAAGGGTAATTCAGACTAGAGTTCTCATCCCTGAAAAACACTCTGTTTTAAGGCAAGAACCTTCCTATTCATTCCAGCCTCTCCAATACAGCAAGAACCATGAGCATGCTCAGAAAAAAAGAACTGTGTTTCCTACTCATAAGGACCATATCTAGTTCAACTCTGCTTAAGAAACCTATACAAAACACAGCTCCTCTTACATAAATGCTCTTTAGTTATTAGTGAGAATCGTGTTTGGTTCGTTAACTGTGTAAAATCTTTTGAGCCCAAAATTCACTAGGTTTACCAGAAATGAACTCTTGCTCGTAGGAAGACACAGATCCTGTTGTTTAACTCCGTTCCTCTAGTGAAATTCAGACCAATGTTTTCATCCATTAAACACACTCGTTTTCACACAAGAAGCAAGCTCTTCTTTCCAGAGACTCCAATACAGCAAGAACCATGTGCATGCCCTGAAAAGAAGAACTGTGTTTCCTACTCAAACGGACCATATGTAGTTCAACTCTGCTGTTGAAACTGATACAAACCACAGCTCCTCTTACATAAATACTCTTTAATTAATAGTGAGAATCGCCTTGGGGTTGTGAACTGCGAAAAATCATTTGAGCCCAAAATTCACTATGTTTACCAGAATTGAAGTCTTGCTTGTGGGAAGACACAGACCCTGGGGTTTAACTCCGTTTCTGTAGGGAAATTCAGACCAGAATTCTCATCCATGAAAAACACTCTGTTTTAAGGCATGAATCATCATCTTCTTTCCAGGGTCTCCAATAGAGTAAGAACCATGAGCATGCCAAGAAAAAAAGAACTGTGTTTCCTGCTCATAAGGACCATATGTAGTCCAACTCTGCTTATGAAACTGATACAGACCACAGCTCCTCTTACATAAATGCTCTTAAGTTAATACTGATAATCACGTTGGGTTGTAGAACTGTGGAAAAAAACATTTGAGCCGAAAATTCACTTGGTTTTCCAGAAAAGAACTCTTGCTTGTAGGAAGACACAGATCCTGGGGTTTTACTCCGTTTCTGAATGGAAATTCAGACCACAGTTCTCATCCCTGAAAAACACTCTGATTTAACCCAAGAAGCAAGCTCTTCCTTCCAGAGTCTAAAATACATCCAGAACCATGAGTATGCCCAGAAAAAAAGAACTGTGTTTTCTACTCATATGGACCATATGTAGTTCAACTCTGCTTATGAAATGATACAGAACACACCTCCTCTTACATAAATGCTCTTTAGTTAATAGTGAGAATCTCGTTGGGTTCGTGAACTGCGAAAAATCATTTGAGCCCAAAATTCATTGGGTTTACCAGAAATGAACTCTTGCTTATAGGAAGACACAGATCCTGGGGTTTAACTCCGTTCTGAATGGCTATTCAGACCAGAGTTCTAATCCCTGAAACATACTCTGTTTTAACGAAGTAGCAAGCTCTTCTTTCCAGACTCTAAAATACAGCAAGAACCATGAGCATGGCCTGAAAAAAATAACTGTTTTTCCTATTCATACGGTCCATGTGAAGTTCCACTCTGCTTACGAAACTGGTAGAGACCACACCACCTCTTACATAAATGCTCTATAGTTAATAGTGAGAATCGTGTTGGGTTCTAGAACTGTGTAAAATCATTTGAGCCCAAAATTCACTTGGTTTACCAGAATTGAACTCTTGCTTGTAGGAAGACACAGATCCTGTTGTTTAACTCCGTTCCTATAGGGAAATTCAGACCAGTGTTATCATCCATTAAACACACTCTGTTTTAATGCAAGAAGCAAGCTCTTCTTTCCAGAGTCTCCAATACAGCAAGAACCATGGGCATACCCTGAAAAAAAGAACTGTGTATCCTACTCATACGGTCCATATGTAGTTCAACTCTGCTTTTGAAACTGATACAAACCACAGTTCCTCTTACATAAATGCTCTTTAGTTAATAGTGAGAATCACGTTGGGTTCTAGAACTGAGAAAAAAACATTTGAGCACAAAATTCACTAGGTTTAACAGAAATGAACTCTTGCTTGTAGGAAGACACAGATACTGAGGTTTAATGCTGTTTCTGAAGGGAAATTCAGACCAGAGTTCTCATCCATTAAAAACACTCTGTTTTCACCCAAGAAGCAAGCTCTTCTTTCCAGACTCTCCAATACCGCAAGAACCATGTGCATGTCCTGAAAAAAAAAAGAACTGTGTTTCCTACTCATACGGACCATATGTAGTTCAACTCTGCTTTTGAAACTGATTCAATCCACAGCTCCTCTTACATAAATGCTCTTAAGTTAATAGTGAGAATCGTGTTGGGTTCCAGAACCGTGTAAAATCATTTGAGCCCAATATTCACTGGTTTACCAGAAATGAACTCTTGCTTGTACTAATACACAGAGCCTGTGGTTTAACTCTGTTTCTGAAAGGAAATTCAGACCAGAGTTCTCATCTGTGAAAAACACTCTGTATTCATGCAAGAAGCAAGCTCTTCTTTCCAGCGTGTTCAATACAGCAAGAACCATGTTCATGCCCAGAAAAAAAGAACTGTGTTTCCTACTCATATGGACCACATGTAGTTCAACTCTGCTAATGAAACTTATACAAACCACAGCTCCTGTTACAAAAATGATCTGTAGTTAATAGTGAGAATGGCGTTGGGTTCTAGAACTGTGAAATATCATTTGAGCTGAAATTCACTGGGTTTACCAGAAATGAATTCTTGCTTATAGGAAGACACAGAGCCTGGGGTTTAACTCCGTTTCTGAAGGGAAATTCAGACCAGAGTTTTCATCCATGAAAATCACTCTGTTTTAACGCAAGAAGCAAGCTCTGCTATCCAGCGTCTCCAATACAGCAAGAAACATGAGCATGCCCAGAAAGAAAGAACTGTGTTTCCGACTCATATGGACCATATGTAGTTCAACTCTGCTTATGAAACTGATACAAACCACAGCTCCTCTTACATAGATGATCTTTAGTTAATAGTGAGAATCGCCTTGGGGTTGTGAACTTTGAAATATCATTTGAGCCCAAAATTCACTGGGTTTACCAGAAATGATCTCTTGCTTATAGGAAGACACAGATCCTGTGGTTTAACTATATTTCTGAAAGGGAATTCAGTCCAGAGTTCTCATCCATGGAAAACACTCTGTTTTCACGCAAGAAGCAAGCTCTTTTTTACAGTCTCTCAAATACAGCAAGAACCATGTGCATGCCCTGAAAAAAAGAACTGTGTTTCCTACTTATACAGACCATATGTTGTTCATCTCTGCTTATGAAACTGTTATAAACCACAGCTACTCTTACATAAATGCTCTTTAGTTAATAGTGAGAATCGTGTTATGTTCTAGAACAGTGAAAAACCATTTGAGCCCAAAATTCACTGGGTTTACCAGAAATGAACTCTTGCTTGTAGGAAGACACAGATCCTGTGGTTTAACCCTGTTTCTGAAAAGAAATTCTGGCCAGAGTTCTCATGCAAGAAAAACACACTGTTTTAAGGCAAGAACCTTCCTAGTCTTTCAAGCGTCTCCAATACAGCAAGAATCATGAGCATGCCCAGAAAAAAGAAATGTGTTTCCTACTCACATGTACCATATGTAGTTCAACTCTGCTTATGAAACTGATACAAACCACAGCTCCTCTTAATGAAATTCTATTTTGTTAATAGTGAGAATCGCTTTGGGTCCATGAACTGTGAACAATCATTTGAGCCCAAAATTCAGTGGGTTTACCAGAAATGAACTCTTGCTTGTAGGAAGACACAGATCCTGAGGTTTAACTCTGTTTCTGAAGGGTAATTCAGACTAGAGTTCTCATCCCTGAAACACACTCTGTTTTAAGGCATGAAGCAACCTCTTCTTTACAGCGTCTCCAATACAGCAAGAACCACGAGCATGCCCAGAAAGAAAGAACTGTGTTTCCGACTCATACGGACCATATGTAGTTCAACTATGCTTATGAAACTGATACAAACCACAGCTCTGCTTACATAAATGCTCTTTAGTGAATAGGGAGAATCGCCTTGGGTTTGTGAACTGTGAAATATCATTTGAGCCCAAAATTCACTGGGTTTACCAGAAATGAAGTCTTGCTTGTAGGAAGACACAGATCCTGTTGTTTAACTCAGTTCCTGTAGGGAAATTGAGACCAGTGTTCTCATCCATTAAACACACTCTGTTTTCATGTAAGAAGCAAGCTCTTCTTTCCAGAGTCTCCAATACAGCAAGAACCATGTGTATGCCCTGAAAAGAAGAACTGTGTTTCCTGCTCATACGGACCATATGTAGTTCAACTCTGATTTTGAAACTGATACAAACCACAGCTCCTCTTACATAAATGCTCTTAAGTTAATAGTGAGAATCGTGTTATGTTCTAGAACAGTGAAAAACCATTTGAGCCCAAAATTCACTGGGTTTACCAGAAATGATCTCTTGCTTGTAAGGAAGACACAGATCCTGTGGTTTAACTCTGTTTCTGAAAGGAAATTCAGACCAGAGTTCTCATGCAAGAAAAATACCCTGTTTTAAGTCAAGAAGCATCCTCTTCTTTCCAGCATCTCCTATACAGCAAGAACAATAAGCATGCTAAGAAAAAATGAACTGTGTTTCCGACTCATATGTACCATATGTAGTTCAACTCTGCTTATGAAACTGATACAAACCACATCTCCTCTTAAATAAATGCTCTTTAGTTAATAGTGAGAATCGCGTTGGGTTCTAGAACTGCAAAAAATCATTTGAGCGCAAAATTCACTGGGTTTACCGGAAATGAACTCTTGCTTGTAGGAAGACACAGATCCTGAGGTTTAACTCTGTTTCTGAAGGGTAATTCAGACTAGAGTTCTCATCCCTGAAAAACACTCTGTTTTAAGGCAAGAACCTTCCTATTCATTCCAGCCTCTCCAATACAGCAAGAACCATGAGCATGCTCAGAAAAAAAGAACTGTGTTTCCTACTCATAAGGACCATATCTAGTTCAACTCTGCTTAAGAAACCTATACAAAACACAGCTCCTCTTACATAAATGCTCTTTAGTTATTAGTGAGAATCGTGTTTGGTTCGTTAACTGTGTAAAATCTTTTGAGCCCAAAATTCACTAGGTTTACCAGAAATGAACTCTTGCTCGTAGGAAGACACAGATCCTGTTGTTTAACTCCGTTCCTCTAGTGAAATTCAGACCAATGTTTTCATCCATTAAACACACTCGTTTTCACACAAGAAGCAAGCTCTTCTTTCCAGAGACTCCAATACAGCAAGAACCATGTGCATGCCCTGAAAAGAAGAACTGTGTTTCCTACTCAAACGGACCATATGTAGTTCAACTCTGCTGTTGAAACTGATACAAACCACAGCTCCTCTTACATAAATACTCTTTAATTAATAGTGAGAATCGCCTTGGGGTTGTGAACTGCGAAAAATCATTTGAGCCCAAAATTCACTATGTTTACCAGAATTGAAGTCTTGCTTGTGGGAAGACACAGACCCTGGGGTTTAACTCCGTTTCTGTAGGGAAATTCAGACCAGAATTCTCATCCATGAAAAACACTCTGTTTTAAGGCATGAATCATCATCTTCTTTCCAGGGTCTCCAATAGAGTAAGAACCATGAGCATGCCAAGAAAAAAAGAACTGTGTTTCCTGCTCATAAGGACCATATGTAGTCCAACTCTGCTTATGAAACTGATACAGACCACAGCTCCTCTTACATAAATGCTCTTAAGTTAATACTGATAATCACGTTGGGTTGTAGAACTGTGGAAAAAAACATTTGAGCCGAAAATTCACTTGGTTTTCCAGAAAAGAACTCTTGCTTGTAGGAAGACACAGATCCTGGGGTTTTACTCCGTTTCTGAATGGAAATTCAGACCACAGTTCTCATCCCTGAAAAACACTCTGATTTAACCCAAGAAGCAAGCTCTTCCTTCCAGAGTCTAAAATACATCCAGAACCATGAGTATGCCCAGAAAAAAAGAACTGTGTTTTCTACTCATATGGACCATATGTAGTTCAACTCTGCTTATGAAATGATACAGAACACACCTCCTCTTACATAAATGCTCTTTAGTTAATAGTGAGAATCTCGTTGGGTTCGTGAACTGCGAAAAATCATTTGAGCCCAAAATTCATTGGGTTTACCAGAAATGAACTCTTGCTTATAGGAAGACACAGATCCTGGGGTTTAACTCCGTTCTGAATGGCTATTCAGACCAGAGTTCTAATCCCTGAAACATACTCTGTTTTAACGAAGTAGCAAGCTCTTCTTTCCAGACTCTAAAATACAGCAAGAACCATGAGCATGGCCTGAAAAAAATAACTGTTTTTCCTATTCATACGGTCCATGTGAAGTTCCACTCTGCTTACGAAACTGGTAGAGACCACACCACCTCTTACATAAATGCTCTATAGTTAATAGTGAGAATCGTGTTGGGTTCTAGAACTGTGTAAAATCATTTGAGCCCAAAATTCACTTGGTTTACCAGAATTGAACTCTTGCTTGTAGGAAGACACAGATCCTGTTGTTTAACTCCGTTCCTATAGGGAAATTCAGACCAGTGTTATCATCCATTAAACACACTCTGTTTTAATGCAAGAAGCAAGCTCTTCTTTCCAGAGTCTCCAATACAGCAAGAACCATGGGCATACCCTGAAAAAAAGAACTGTGTATCCTACTCATACGGACCATATGTAGTTCAACTCTGCTTTTGAAACTGATACAAACCACAGTTCCTCTTACATAAATGCTCTTTAGTTAATAGTGAGAATCACGTTGGGTTCTAGAACTGAGAAAAAATCATTTGAGCACAAAATTCACTAGGTTTAACAGAAATGAACTCTTGCTTGTAGGAAGACACAGATACTGAGGTTTAATGCTGTTTCTGAAGGGAAATTCAGACCAGAGTTCTCATCCATTAAAAACACTCTGTTTTCACCCAAGAAGCAAGCTCTTCTTTCCAGACTCTCCAATACCGCAAGAACCATGTGCATGTCCTGAAAAAAAAAAAAGAACTGTGTTTCCTACTCATACGGACCATATGTAGTTCAACTCTGCTTTTGAAACTGATTCAATCCACAGCTCCTCTTACATAAATGCTCTTAAGTTAATAGTGAGAATCGTGTTGGGTTCCAGAACCGTGTAAAATCATTTGAGCCCAATATTCACTGGTTTACCAGAAATGAACTCTTGCTTGTAGTAATACACAGAGCCTGTGGTTTAACTCTGTTTCTGAAAGGAAATTCAGACCAGAGTTCTCATCTGTGAAAAACACTCTGTATTCATGCAAGAAGCAAGCTCTTCTTTCCAGCGTGTTCAATACAGCAAGAACCATGTTCATGCCCAGAAAAAAAGAACTGTGTTTCCTACTCATATGGACCACATGTAGTTCAACTCTGCTAATGAAACTTATACAAACCACAGCTCCTGTTACAAAAATGATCTGTAGTTAATAGTGAGAATGGCGTTGGGTTCTAGAACTGTGAAATATCATTTGAGCTGAAATTCACTGGGTTTACCAGAAATGAATTCTTGCTTATAGGAAGACACAGAGCCTGGGGTTTAACTCCGTTTCTGAAGGGAAATTCAGACCAGAGTTTTCATCCATGAAAATCACTCTGTTTTAACGCAAGAAGCAAGCTCTGCTATCCAGCGTCTCCAATACAGCAAGAAACATGAGCATGCCCAGAAAGAAAGAACTGTGTTTCCGACTCATATGGACCATATGTAGTTCAACTCTGCTTATGAAACTGATACAAACCACAGCTCCTCTTACATAGATGATCTTTAGTTAATAGTGAGAATCGCCTTGGGGTTGTGAACTTTGAAATATCATTTGAGCCCAAAATTCACTGGGTTTACCAGAAATGATCTCTTGCTTATAGGAAGACACAGATCCTGTGGTTTAACTATATTTCTGAAAGGGAATTCAGTCCAGAGTTCTCATCCATGGAAAACACTCTGTTTTCACGCAAGAAGCAAGCTCTTTTTTACAGTCTCTCAAATACAGCAAGAACCATGTGCATGCCCTGAAAAAAAGAACTGTGTTTCCTACTTATACAGACCATATGTTGTTCATCTCTGCTTATGAAACTGTTATAAACCACAGCTACTCTTACATAAATGCTCTTTAGTTAATAGTGAGAATCGTGTTATGTTCTAGAACAGTGAAAAACCATTTGAGCCCAAAATTCACTGGGTTTACCAGAAATGAACTCTTGCTTGTAGGAAGACACAGATCCTGTGGTTTAACCCTGTTTCTGAAAAGAAATTCTGGCCAGAGTTCTCATGCAAGAAAAACACACTGTTTTAAGGCAAGAACCTTCCTAGTCTTTCAAGCGTCTCCAATACAGCAAGAATCATGAGCATGCCCAGAAAAAAGAAATGTGTTTCCTACTCACATGTACCATATGTAGTTCAACTCTGCTTATGAAACTGATACAAACCACAGCTCCTCTTAATGAAATTCTATTTTGTTAATAGTGAGAATCGCTTTGGGTCCATGAACTGTGAACAATCATTTGAGCCCAAAATTCAGTGGGTTTACCAGAAATGAACTCTTGCTTGTAGGAAGACACAGATCCTGAGGTTTAACTCTGTTTCTGAAGGGTAATTCAGACTAGAGTTCTCATCCCTGAAACACACTCTGTTTTAAGGCATGAAGCAACCTCTTCTTTACAGCGTCTCCAATACAGCAAGAACCACGAGCATGCCCAGAAAGAAAGAACTGTGTTTCCGACTCATACGGACCATATGTAGTTCAACTATGCTTATGAAACTGATACAAACCACAGCTCTGCTTACATAAATGCTCTTTAGTGAATAGGGAGAATCGCCTTGGGTTTGTGAACTGTGAAATATCATTTGAGCCCAAAATTCACTGGGTTTACCAGAAATGAAGTCTTGCTTGTAGGAAGACACAGATCCTGTTGTTTAACTCAGTTCCTGTAGGGAAATTGAGACCAGTGTTCTCATCCATTAAACACACTCTGTTTTCATGTAAGAAGCAAGCTCTTCTTTCCAGAGTCTCCAATACAGCAAGAACCATGTGTATGCCCTGAAAAGAAGAACTGTGTTTCCTACTCATACGGACCATATGTAGTTCAACTCTGATTTTGAAACTGATACAAACCACAGCTCCTCTTACATAAATGCTCTTAAGTTAATAGTGAGAATCGTGTTATGTTCTAGAACAGTGAAAAACCATTTGAGCCCAAAATTCACTGGGTTTACCAGAAATGATCTCTTGCTTGTAAGGAAGACACAGATCCTGTGGTTTAACTCTGTTTCTGAAAGGAAATTCAGACCAGAGTTCTCATGCAAGAAAAATACCCTGTTTTAAGTCAAGAAGCATCCTCTTCTTTCCAGCATCTCCTATACAGCAAGAACAATAAGCATGCTAAGAAAAAATGAACTGTGTTTCCGACTCATATGTACCATATGTAGTTCAACTCTGCTTATGAAACTGATACAAACCACATCTCCTCTTAAATAAATGCTCTTTAGTTAATAGTGAGAATCGCGTTGGGTTCTAGAACTGCAAAAAATCATTTGAGCGCAAAATTCACTGGGTTTACCAGAAATGAACTCTTGCTTGTAGGAAGACACAGATCCTGAGGTTTAACTCTGTTTCTGAAGGGTAATTCAGACTAGAGTTCTCATCCCTGAAAAACACTCTGTTTTAAGGCAAGAACCTTCCTATTCATTCCAGCCTCTCCAATACAGCAAGAACCATGAGCATGCTCAGAAAAAAAGAACTGTGTTTCCTACTCATAAGGACCATATCTAGTTCAACTCTGCTTAAGAAACCTATACAAAACACAGCTCCTCTTACATAAATGCTCTTTAGTTATTAGTGAGAATCGTGTTTGGTTCGTTAACTGTGTAAAATCTTTTGAGCCCAAAATTCACTAGGTTTACCAGAAATGAACTCTTGCTCGTAGGAAGACACAGATCCTGTTGTTTAACTCCGTTCCTCTAGTGAAATTCAGACCAATGTTTTCATCCATTAAACACACTCGTTTTCACACAAGAAGCAAGCTCTTCTTTCCAGAGACTCCAATACAGCAAGAACCATGTGCATGCCCTGAAAAGAAGAACTGTGTTTCCTACTCAAACGGACCATATGTAGTTCAACTCTGCTGTTGAAACTGATACAAACCACAGCTCCTCTTACATAAATACTCTTTAATTAATAGTGAGAATCGCCTTGGGGTTGTGAACTGCGAAAAATCATTTGAGCCCAAAATTCACTATGTTTACCAGAATTGAAGTCTTGCTTGTGGGAAGACACAGACCCTGGGGTTTAACTCCGTTTCTGTAGGGAAATTCAGACCAGAATTCTCATCCATGAAAAACACTCTGTTTTAAGGCATGAATCATCATCTTCTTTCCAGGGTCTCCAATAGAGTAAGAACCATGAGCATGCCAAGAAAAAAAGAACTGTGTTTCCTGCTCATAAGGACCATATGTAGTCCAACTCTGCTTATGAAACTGATACAGACCACAGCTCCTCTTACATAAATGCTCTTAAGTTAATACTGATAATCACGTTGGGTTGTAGAACTGTGGAAAAAAACATTTGAGCCGAAAATTCACTTGGTTTTCCAGAAAAGAACTCTTGCTTGTAGGAAGACACAGATCCTGGGGTTTTACTCCGTTTCTGAATGGAAATTCAGACCACAGTTCTCATCCCTGAAAAACACTCTGATTTAACCCAAGAAGCAAGCTCTTCCTTCCAGAGTCTAAAATACATCCAGAACCATGAGTATGCCCAGAAAAAAAGAACTGTGTTTTCTACTCATATGGACCATATGTAGTTCAACTCTGCTTATGAAATGATACAGAACACACCTCCTCTTACATAAATGCTCTTTAGTTAATAGTGAGAATCTCGTTGGGTTCGTGAACTGCGAAAAATCATTTGAGCCCAAAATTCATTGGGTTTACCAGAAATGAACTCTTGCTTATAGGAAGACACAGATCCTGGGGTTTAACTCCGTTCTGAATGGCTATTCAGACCAGAGTTCTAATCCCTGAAACATACTCTGTTTTAACGAAGTAGCAAGCTCTTCTTTCCAGACTCTAAAATACAGCAAGAACCATGAGCATGGCCTGAAAAAAATAACTGTTTTTCCTATTCATACGGTCCATGTGAAGTTCCACTCTGCTTACGAAACTGGTAGAGACCACACCACCTCTTACATAAATGCTCTATAGTTAATAGTGAGAATCGTGTTGGGTTCTAGAACTGTGTAAAATCATTTGAGCCCAAAATTCACTTGGTTTACCAGAATTGAACTCTTGCTTGTAGGAAGACACAGATCCTGTTGTTTAACTCCGTTCCTATAGGGAAATTCAGACCAGTGTTATCATCCATTAAACACACTCTGTTTTAATGCAAGAAGCAAGCTCTTCTTTCCAGAGTCTCCAATACAGCAAGAACCATGGGCATACCCTGAAAAAAAGAACTGTGTATCCTACTCATACGGTCCATATGTAGTTCAACTCTGCTTTTGAAACTGATACAAACCACAGTTCCTCTTACATAAATGCTCTTTAGTTAATAGTGAGAATCACGTTGGGTTCTAGAACTGAGAAAAAAACATTTGAGCACAAAATTCACTAGGTTTAACAGAAATGAACTCTTGCTTGTAGGAAGACACAGATACTGAGGTTTAATGCTGTTTCTGAAGGGAAATTCAGACCAGAGTTCTCATCCATTAAAAACACTCTGTTTTCACCCAAGAAGCAAGCTCTTCTTTCCAGACTCTCCAATACCGCAAGAACCATGTGCATGTCCTGAAAAAAAAAAAGAACTGTGTTTCCTACTCATACGGACCATATGTAGTTCAACTCTGCTTTTGAAACTGATTCAATCCACAGCTCCTCTTACATAAATGCTCTTAAGTTAATAGTGAGAATCGTGTTGGGTTCCAGAACCGTGTAAAATCATTTGAGCCCAATATTCACTGGTTTACCAGAAATGAACTCTTGCTTGTAGTAATACACAGAGCCTGTGGTTTAACTCTGTTTCTGAAAGGAAATTCAGACCAGAGTTCTCATCTGTGAAAAACACTCTGTATTCATGCAAGAAGCAAGCTCTTCTTTCCAGCGTGTTCAATACAGCAAGAACCATGTTCATGCCCAGAAAAAAAGAACTGTGTTTCCTACTCATATGGACCACATGTAGTTCAACTCTGCTAATGAAACTTATACAAACCACAGCTCCTGTTACAAAAATGATCTGTAGTTAATAGTGAGAATGGCGTTGGGTTCTAGAACTGTGAAATATCATTTGAGCTGAAATTCACTGGGTTTACCAGAAATGAATTCTTGCTTATAGGAAGACACAGAGCCTGGGGTTTAACTCCGTTTCTGAAGGGAAATTCAGACCAGAGTTTTCATCCATGAAAATCACTCTGTTTTAACGCAAGAAGCAAGCTCTGCTATCCAGCGTCTCCAATACAGCAAGAAACATGAGCATGCCCAGAAAGAAAGAACTGTGTTTCCGACTCATATGGACCATATGTAGTTCAACTCTGCTTATGAAACTGATACAAACCACAGCTCCTCTTACATAGATGATCTTTAGTTAATAGTGAGAATCGCCTTGGGGTTGTGAACTTTGAAATATCATTTGAGCCCAAAATTCACTGGGTTTACCAGAAATGATCTCTTGCTTATAGGAAGACACAGATCCTGTGGTTTAACTATATTTCTGAAAGGGAATTCAGTCCAGAGTTCTCATCCATGGAAAACACTCTGTTTTCACGCAAGAAGCAAGCTCTTTTTTACAGTCTCTCAAATACAGCAAGAACCATGTGCATGCCCTGAAAAAAAGAACTGTGTTTCCTACTTATACAGACCATATGTTGTTCATCTCTGCTTATGAAACTGTTATAAACCACAGCTACTCTTACATAAATGCTCTTTAGTTAATAGTGAGAATCGTGTTATGTTCTAGAACAGTGAAAAACCATTTGAGCCCAAAATTCACTGGGTTTACCAGAAATGAACTCTTGCTTGTAGGAAGACACAGATCCTGTGGTTTAACCCTGTTTCTGAAAAGAAATTCTGGCCAGAGTTCTCATGCAAGAAAAACACACTGTTTTAAGGCAAGAACCTTCCTAGTCTTTCAAGCGTCTCCAATACAGCAAGAATCATGAGCATGCCCAGAAAAAAGAAATGTGTTTCCTACTCACATGTACCATATGTAGTTCAACTCTGCTTATGAAACTGATACAAACCACAGCTCCTCTTAATGAAATTCTATTTTGTTAATAGTGAGAATCGCTTTGGGTCCATGAACTGTGAACAATCATTTGAGCCCAAAATTCAGTGGGTTTACCAGAAATGAACTCTTGCTTGTAGGAAGACACAGATCCTGAGGTTTAACTCTGTTTCTGAAGGGTAATTCAGACTAGAGTTCTCATCCCTGAAACACACTCTGTTTTAAGGCATGAAGCAACCTCTTCTTTACAGCGTCTCCAATACAGCAAGAACCACGAGCATGCCCAGAAAGAAAGAACTGTGTTTCCGACTCATACGGACCATATGTAGTTCAACTATGCTTATGAAACTGATACAAACCACAGCTCTGCTTACATAAATGCTCTTGAGTGAATAGGGAGAATCGCCGTGGGTTTGTGAACTGTGAAATATCATTTGAGCCCAAAATTCACTGGGTTTACCAGAAATGAAGTCTTGCTTGTAGGAAGACACAGATCCTGTTGTTTAACTCAGTTCCTGTAGGGAAATTGAGACCAGTGTTCTCATCCATTAAACACACTCTGTTTACATGTAAGAAGCAAGCTCTTCTTTCCAGAGTCTCCAATACAGCAAGAACCATGTGTATGCCCTGAAAAGAAGAACTGTGTTTCCTACTCATACGGACCATATGTAGTTCAACTCTGATTTTGAAACTGATACAAACCACAGCTCCTCTTACATAAATGCTCTTAAGTTAATAGTGAGAATCGTGTTATGTTCTAGAACAGTGAAAAACCATTTGAGCCCAAAATTCACTGGGTTTACCAGAAATGATCTCTTGCTTGTAAGGAAGACACAGATCCTGTGGTTTAACTCTGTTTCTGAAAGGAAATTCAGACCAGAGTTCTCATGCAAGAAAAATACCCTGTTTTAAGTCAAGAAGCATCCTCTTCTTTCCAGCATCTCCTATACAGCAAGAACAATAAGCATGCTAAGAAAAAATGAACTGTGTTTCCGACTCATATGTACCATATGTAGTTCAACTCTGCTTATGAAACTGATACAAACCACATCTCCTCTTAAATAAATGCTCTTTAGTTAATAGTGAGAATCGCGTTGGGTTCTAGAACTGCAAAAAATCATTTGAGCGCAAAATTCACTGGGTTTACCGGAAATGAACTCTTGCTTGTAGGAAGACACAGATCCTGAGGTTTAACTCTGTTTCTGAAGGGTAATTCAGACTAGAGTTCTCATCCCTGAAAAACACTCTGTTTTAAGGCAAGAACCTTCCTATTCATTCCAGCCTCTCCAATACAGCAAGAACCATGAGCATGCTCAGAAAAAAAGAACTGTGTTTCCTACTCATAAGGACCATATCTAGTTCAACTCTGCTTAAGAAACCTATACAAAACACAGCTCCTCTTACATAAATGCTCTTTAGTTATTAGTGAGAATCGTGTTTGGTTCGTTAACTGTGTAAAATCATTTGAGCCCAAAATTCACTAGGTTTACCAGAAATGAACTCTTGCTCGTAGGAAGACACAGATCCTGTTGTTTAACTCCGTTCCTCTAGTGAAATTCAGACCAATGTTTTCATCCATTAAACACACTCGTTTTCACACAAGAAGCAAGCTCTTCTTTCCAGAGACTCCAATACAGCAAGAACCATGTGCATGCCCTGAAAAGAAGAACTGTGTTTCCTACTCAAACGGACCATATGTAGTTCAACTCTGCTGTTGAAACTGATACAAACCACAGCTCCTCTTACATAAATACTCTTTAATTAATAGTGAGAATCGCCTTGGGGTTGTGAACTGCGAAAAATCATTTGAGCCCAAAATTCACTATGTTTACCAGAATTGAAGTCTTGCTTGTGGGAAGACACAGACCCTGGGGTTTAACTCCGTTTCTGTAGGGAAATTCAGACCAGAATTCTCATCCATGAAAAACACTCTGTTTTAAGGCATGAATCATCATCTTCTTTCCAGGGTCTCCAATAGAGTAAGAACCATGAGCATGCCAAGAAAAAAAGAACTGTGTTTCCTGCTCATAAGGACCATATGTAGTCCAACTCTGCTTATGAAACTGATACAGACCACAGCTCCTCTTACATAAATGCTCTTAAGTTAATACTGATAATCACGTTGGGTTGTAGAACTGTGGAAAAAAACATTTGAGCCGAAAATTCACTTGGTTTTCCAGAAAAGAACTCTTGCTTGTAGGAAGACACAGATCCTGGGGTTTTACTCCGTTTCTGAATGGAAATTCAGACCACAGTTCTCATCCCTGAAAAACACTCTGATTTAACCCAAGAAGCAAGCTCTTCCTTCCAGAGTCTAAAATACATCCAGAACCATGAGTATGCCCAGAAAAAAAGAACTGTGTTTTCTACTCATATGGACCATATGTAGTTCAACTCTGCTTATGAAATGATACAGAACACACCTCCTCTTACATAAATGCTCTTTAGTTAATAGTGAGAATCTCGTTGGGTTCGTGAACTGCGAAAAATCATTTGAGCCCAAAATTCATTGGGTTTACCAGAAATGAACTCTTGCTTATAGGAAGACACAGATCCTGGGGTTTAACTCCGTTCTGAATGGCTATTCAGACCAGAGTTCTAATCCCTGAAACATACTCTGTTTTAACGAAGTAGCAAGCTCTTCTTTCCAGACTCTAAAATACAGCAAGAACCATGAGCATGGCCTGAAAAAAATAACTGTTTTTCCTATTCATACGGTCCATGTGAAGTTCCACTCTGCTTACGAAACTGGTAGAGACCACACCACCTCTTACATAAATGCTCTATAGTTAATAGTGAGAATCGTGTTGGGTTCTAGAACTGTGTAAAATCATTTGAGCCCAAAATTCACTTGGTTTACCAGAATTGAACTCTTTCTTGTAGGAAGACACAGATCCTGTTGTTTAACTCCGTTCCTATAGGGAAATTCAGACCAGTGTTATCATCCATTAAACACACTCTGTTTTAATGCAAGAAGCAAGCTCTTCTTTCCAGAGTCTCCAATACAGCAAGAACCATGGGCATACCCTGAAAAAAAGAACTGTGTATCCTACTCATACGGTCCATATGTAGTTCAACTCTGCTTTTGAAACTGATACAAACCACAGTTCCTCTTACATAAATGCTCTTTAGTTAATAGTGAGAATCACGTTGGGTTCTAGAACTGAGAAAAAAACATTTGAGCACAAAATTCACTAGGTTTAACAGAAATGAACTCTTGCTTGTAGGAAGACACAGATACTGAGGTTTAATGCTGTTTCTGAAGGGAAATTCAGACCAGAGTTCTCATCCATTAAAAACACTCTGTTTTCACCCAAGAAGCAAGCTCTTCTTTCCAGACTCTCCAATACCGCAAGAACCATGTGCATGTCCTGAAAAAAAAAAAGAACTGTGTTTCCTACTCATACGGACCATATGTAGTTCAACTCTGCTTTTGAAACTGATTCAATCCACAGCTCCTCTTACATAAATGCTCTTAAGTTAATAGTGAGAATCGTGTTGGGTTCCAGAACCGTGTAAAATCATTTGAGCCCAATATTCACTGGTTTACCAGAAATGAACTCTTGCTTGTACTAATACACAGAGCCTGTGGTTTAACTCTGTTTCTGAAAGGAAATTCAGACCAGAGTTCTCATCTGTGAAAAACACTCTGTATTCATGCAAGAAGCAAGCTCTTCTTTCCAGCGTGTTCAATACAGCAAGAACCATGTTCATGCCCAGAAAAAAAGAACTGTGTTTCCTACTCATATGGACCACATGTAGTTCAACTCTGCTAATGAAACTTATACAAACCACAGCTCCTGTTACAAAAATGATCTGTAGTTAATAGTGAGAATGGCGTTGGGTTCTAGAACTGTGAAATATCATTTGAGCTGAAATTCACTGGGTTTACCAGAAATGAATTCTTGCTTATAGGAAGACACAGAGCCTGGGGTTTAACTCCGTTTCTGAAGGGAAATTCAGACCAGAGTTTTCATCCATGAAAATCACTCTGTTTTAACGCAAGAAGCAAGCTCTGCTATCCAGCGTCTCCAATACAGCAAGAAACATGAGCATGCCCAGAAAGAAAGAACTGTGTTTCCGACTCATATGGACCATATGTAGTTCAACTCTGCTTATGAAACTGATACAAACCACAGCTCCTCTTACATAAATGATCTTTAGTTAATAGTGAGAATCGCCTTGGGGTTGTGAACTTTGAAATATCATTTGAGCCCAAAATTCACTGGGTTTACCAGAAATGATCTCTTGCTTATAGGAAGACACAGATCCTGTGGTTTAACTATATTTCTGAAAGGGAATTCAGTCCAGAGTTCTCATCCATGGAAAACACTCTGTTTTCACGCAAGAAGCAAGCTCTTTTTTACAGTCTCTCAAATACAGCAAGAACCATGTGCATGCCCTGAAAAAAAGAACTGTGTTTCCTACTTATACAGACCATATGTTGTTCATCTCTGCTTATGAAACTGTTATAAACCACAGCTACTCTTACATAAATGCTCTTTAGTTAATAGTGAGAATCGTGTTATGTTCTAGAACAGTGAAAAACCATTTGAGCCCAAAATTCACTGGGTTTACCAGAAATGAACTCTTGCTTGTAGGAAGACACAGATCCTGTGGTTTAACCCTGTTTCTGAAAAGAAATTCTGGCCAGAGTTCTCATGCAAGAAAAACACACTGTTTTAAGGCAAGAACCTTCCTAGTCTTTCAAGCGTCTCCAATACAGCAAGAATCATGAGCATGCCCAGAAAAAAGAAATGTGTTTCCTACTCACATGTACCATATGTAGTTCAACTCTGCTTATGAAACTGATACAAACCACAGCTCCTCTTAATGAAATTCTATTTTGTTAAAAGTGAGAATCGCTTTGGGTCCATGAACTGTGAACAATCATTTGAGCCCAAAATTCAGTGGGTTTACCAGAAATGAACTCTTGCTTGTAGGAAGACACAGATCCTGAGGTTTAACTCTGTTTCTGAAGGGTAATTCAGACTAGAGTTCTCATCCCTGAAACACACTCTGTTTTAAGGCATGAAGCAACCTCTTCTTTACAGCGTCTCCAATACAGCAAGAACCACGAGCATGCCCAGAAAGAAAGAACTGTGTTTCCGACTCATACGGACCATATGTAGTTCAACTATGCTTATGAAACTGATACAAACCACAGCTCTGCTTACATAAATGCTCTTTAGTGAATAGGGAGAATCGCCGTGGGTTTGTGAACTGTGAAATATCATTTGAGCCCAAAATTCACTGGGTTTACCAGAAATGAACTCTTGCTTGTAGGAAGACACAGATCCTGTTGTTTAACTCAGTTCCTGTAGGGAAATTGAGACCAGTGTTCTCATCCATTAAACACACTCTGTTTTCATGTAAGAAGCAAGCTCTTCTTTCCAGAGTCTCCAATACAGCAAGAACCATGTGTATGCCCTGAAAAGAAGAACTGTGTTTCCTACTCATACGGACCATATGTAGTTCAACTCTGATTTTGAAACTGATACAAACCACAGCTCCTCTTACATAAATGCTCTTAAGTTAATAGTGAGAATCGTGTTATGTTCTAGAACAGTGAAAAACCATTTGAGCCCAAAATTCACTGGGTTTACCAGAAATGATCTCTTGCTTGTAAGGAAGACACAGATCCTGTGGTTTAACTCTGTTTCTGAAAGGAAATTCAGACCAGAGTTCTCATGCAAGAAAAATACCCTGTTTTAAGTCAAGAAGCATCCTCTTCTTTCCAGCATCTCCTATACAGCAAGAACAATAAGCATGCTAAGAAAAAATGAACTGTGTTTCCGACTCATATGTACCATATGTAGTTCAACTCTGCTTATGAAACTGATACAAACCACATCTCCTCTTAAATAAATGCTCTTTAGTTAATAGTGAGAATCGCGTTGGGTTCTAGAACTGCAAAAAATCATTTGAGCGCAAAATTCAGTGGGTTTACCAGAAATGAACTCTTGCTTGTAGGAAGACACAGATCCTGAGGTTTAACTCTGTTTCTGAAGGGTAATTCAGACTAGAGTTCTCATCCCTGAAAAACACTCTGTTTTAAGGCAAGAACCTTCCTATTCATTCCAGCCTCTCCAATACAGCAAGAACCATGAGCATGCTCAGAAAAAAAGAACTGTGTTTCCTACTCATAAGGACCATATCTAGTTCAACTCTGCTTAAGACACCTATACAAAACACAGCTCCTCTTACATAAATGCTCTTTAGTTATTAGTGAGAATCGTGTTTGGTTCGTTAAATGTGTAAAATCTTTTGAGCCCAAAATTCACTAGGTTTACCAGAAATGAACTCTTGCTCGTAGGAAGACACAGATCCTGTTGTTTAACTCCGTTCCTCTAGTGAAATTCAGACCAATGTTTTCATCCATTAAACACACTCTGTTTTCACACAAGAAGCAAGCTCTTCTTTCCAGAGACTCCAATACAGCAAGAACCATGTGCATGCCCTGAAAAGAAGAACTGTGTTTCCTACTCAAACGGACCATATGTAGTTCAACTCTGCTGTTGAAACTGATACAAACCACAGCTCCTCTTACATAAATACTCTTTAATTAATAGTGAGAATCGCCTTGGGGTTGTGAACTGTGAAATATCATTTGAGCCCAAAATTCACTGGGTTTACCAGAAATGAACTCTTGCTTGTAGGAAGACACAGATCCTGTTGTTTAACTCCTTCCTGTAGTGAAATTGAGACCAGTGTTCCCACCATTAAACACACTCTGTTTTCACGCAAGAACCAAGCTCTTCTTTCCAGAGTCTTACATACATGCTTTATAGTTAATAGTGAGAATCGCGTTGGGTTCTAGAACTGCGAAAAACCATTTAAGTCCAAAATTCACTGGGTTTACCAGAAATAAACTCTTGCTTGTAGGAAGACACAGATCCTGTGGTTTAACTTTACTTCTGAAAGGAAATTCAGAACAGAGATCTCCTACAAGAAAAACACTGTGTTTTAAGGCAAGAAGCATCCTCTTCTTTCAAGCGTCTCCAATACAGCAAGAACCATGAGCATGCCCAGAAAAAAGAACTCTGTTTCCTACTCAAACGGACCATATGTAGATCAACTCTGCTTATGAAACTGATACAAACCACAGCTCCTCTTACATAAATGCTCTTTAGTTAATAGTGAGAATCGCGTTGGGTTCGTAAACATCAAAAAATCATTTGAGCCCAAAATTCACTGGGTAACCAGAAACGAACTCTTGCTTGTAGGGAGACACAGATCCTGGGGTTTAACTCGATTTCTGAAGGGAAATTCAGACCAGAGTTCTCATTCCTGAAAAACACTCTGTTTTAAGGCAAGAATCATCAACTTCTTTCCAGCTTCTCCAATACAGTAAGAACCATGAGCTTGCCCAGAAAAAAGAACTGTGTTTCCTACTCATACGGACCATATGTAGTTCAACTCTGCTTATGAAACTGATACAAACCACAGCACCTCTTGAATAAATGATGTTTAGTTAATAGTGAGAATCGCATCGGGTTTTTGAACTGTATAAAATCAGTTAAGCCCAAAATTCACTTGGTTTAACAGAAGTAAACTCTTCAATGTAGGAAGACACAGATCCTGGATTTTAACTCTGATTCTGAAGGTAAATTTAGACCAGTGTTCTCATCCATGAAACACACTCTCTTTTCATGCAAGAAGCAAGCTCTTCTTTCCAGGGTCTCCAAAATAGCAAGAACCATGAGAATGCCCAGAAAAAAAGAACTGTGTTTCCTACTCATACGGACCGTATGTAGATAAACTCTGCTTATGAAACTGATACAAACCACAGCTCCTCTTACATAAATGCGCTTTAGTTAATAGTGAGAATCAAGTTGGGTTCGTGAACTGCGAAAAATCATTTGAACCCAAAATTCACTGGGTTTACCAGAAATGAATTCTTGCTTGTAGGAAGACACAGATACTGGGGTTTAACTCCGTTTCTGAAGGCAAATTCAGAACAGAATTCTCATCCATGAAACACACTCTGTTTTCACGCAAGAAGCAAGCTCTTTTTTACAGTCTCTCAAATACAGCAAGAACCATGTGCATGCCCTGAAAAAAAGAACTGTGTTTCCTACTTATACAGACCATATGTTGTTCAACTCTGCTTATGAAACTGTTATAAACCACAGCTACTCTTACATAAATGCTCTTTAGTTAATAGTGAGAATCGTGTTATGTTCTAGAACAGTGAAAAACCATTTGAGCCCAAAATTCACTGGGTTTACCAGAAATGAACTCTTGCTTGTAGGAAGACACAGATCCTGTGGTTTAACCCTGTTTCTGAAAAGAAATTCTGGCCAGAGTTCTCATGCAAGAAAAACACACTGTTTTAAGGCAAGAACCTTCCTAGTCTTTCAAGCGTCTCCAATACAGCAAGAATCATGAGCATGCCCAGAAAAAAGAAATGTGTTTCCTACTCACATGTACCATATGTAGTTCAACTCTGCTTATGAAACTGATACAAACCACAGCTCCTCTTAATGAAATTCTATTTTGTTAATAGTGAGAATCGCTTTGGGTCCATGAACTGTGAACAATCATTTGAGCCCAAAATTCAGTGGGTTTACCAGAAATGAACTCTTGCTTGTAGGAAGACACAGATCCTGAGGTTTAACTCTGTTTCTGAAGGGTAATTCAGACTAGAGTTCTCATCCCTGAAACACACTCTGTTTTAAGGCATGAAGCAACCTCTTCTTTACAGCGTCTCCAATACAGCAAGAACCACGAGCATGCCCAGAAAGAAAGAACTGTGTTTCCGACTCATACGGACCATATGTAGTTCAACTATGCTTATGAAACTGATACAAACCACAGCTCTGCTTACATAAATGCTCTTTAGTGAATAGGGA
This sequence comes from Onychomys leucogaster, assembly GCA_949786385.1. NCBI lineage: Eukaryota > Metazoa > Chordata > Mammalia > Rodentia > Cricetidae > Onychomys > Onychomys leucogaster. The sequence continues at coordinate 330,075 of CATKUP010000044.1, forward strand.
GAATCGCCGTGGGTTTGTGAACTGTGAAATATCATTTGAGCCCAAAATTCACTGGGTTTACCAGAAATGAAGTCTTGCTTGTAGGAAGACACAGATCCTGTTGTTTAACTCAGTTCCTGTAGGGAAATTGAGACCAGTGTTCTCATCCATTAAACACACTCTGTTTTCATGTAAGAAGCAAGCTCTTCTTTCCAGAGTCTCCAATACAGCAAGAACCATGTGTATGCCCTGAAAAGAAGAACTGTGTTTCCTACTCATACGGACCATATGTAGTTCAACTCTGATTTTGAAACTGATACAAACCACAGCTCCTCTTACATAAATGCTCTTAAGTTAATAGTGAGAATCGTGTTATGTTCTAGAACAGTGAAAAACCATTTGAGCCCAAAATTCACTGGGTTTACCAGAAATGATCTCTTGCTTGTAAGGAAGACACAGATCCTGTGGTTTAACTCTGTTTCTGAAAGGAAATTCAGACCAGAGTTCTCATGCAAGAAAAATACCCTGTTTTAAGTCAAGAAGCATCCTCTTCTTTCCAGCATCTCCTATACAGCAAGAACAATAAGCATGCTAAGAAAAAATGAACTGTGTTTCCGACTCATATGTACCATATGTAGTTCAACTCTGCTTATGAAACTGATACAAACCACATCTCCTCTTAAATAAATGCTCTTTAGTTAATAGTGAGAATCGCGTTGGGTTCTAGAACTGCAAAAAATCATTTGAGCGCAAAATTCACTGGGTTTACCAGAAATGAACTCTTGCTTGTAGGAAGACACAGATCCTGAGGTTTAACTCTGTTTCTGAAGGGTAATTCAGACTAGAGTTCTCATCCCTGAAAAACACTCTGTTTTAAGGCAAGAACCTTCCTATTCATTCCAGCCTCTCCAATACAGCAAGAACCATGAGCATGCTCAGAAAAAAAGAACTGTGTTTCCTACTCATAAGGACCATATCTAGTTCAACTCTGCTTAAGAAACCTATACAAAACACAGCTCCTCTTACATAAATGCTCTTTAGTTATTAGTGAGAATCGTGTTTGGTTCGTTAACTGTGTAAAATCATTTGAGCCCAAAATTCACTAGGTTTACCAGAAATGAACTCTTGCTCGTAGGAAGACACAGATCCTGTTGTTTAACTCCGTTCCTCTAGTGAAATTCAGACCAATGTTTTCATCCATTAAACACACTCTGTTTTCACACAAGAAGCAAGCTCTTCTTTCCAGAGACTCCAATACAGCAAGAACCATGTGCATGCCCTGAAAAGAAGAACTGTGTTTCCTACTCAAACGGACCATATGTAGTTCAACTCTGCTGTTGAAACTGATACAAACCACAGCTCCTCTTACATAAATACTCTTTAATTAATAGTGAGAATCGCCTTGGGGTTGTGAACTGTGAAATATCATTTGAGCCCAAAATTCACTGGGTTTACCAGAAATGAACTCTTGCTTGTAGGAAGACACAGATCCTGTTGTTTAACTCCTTCCTGTAGTGAAATTGAGACCAGTGTTCCCACCATTAAACACACTCTGTTTTCACGCAAGAACCAAGCTCTTCTTTCCAGAGTCTTACATACATGCTTTATAGTTAATAGTGAGAATCGCGTTGGGTTCTAGAACTGCGAAAAACCATTTAAGTCCAAAATTCACTGGGTTTACCAGAAATAAACTCTTGCTTGTAGGAAGACACAGATCCTGTGGTTTAACTTTACTTCTGAAAGGAAATTCAGAACAGAGATCTCCTACAAGAAAAACACTGTGTTTTAAGGCAAGAAGCATCCTCTTCTTTCAAGCGTCTCCAATACAGCAAGAACCATGAGCATGCCCAGAAAAAAGAACTCTGTTTCCTACTCAAACGGACCATATGTAGATCAACTCTGCTTATGAAACTGATACAAACCACAGCTCCTCTTACATAAATGCTCTTTAGTTAATAGTGAGAATCGCGTTGGGTTCGTAAACATCAAAAAATCATTTGAGCCCAAAATTCACTGGGTAACCAGAAACGAACTCTTGCTTGTAGGGAGACACAGATCCTGGGGTTTAACTTGATTTCTGAAGGGAAATTCAGACCAGAGTTCTCATTCCTGAAAAACACTCTGTTTTAAGGCAAGAATCATCAACTTCTTTCCAGCTTCTCCAATACAGTAAGAACCATGAGCTTGCCCAGAAAAAAGAACTGTGTTTCCTACTCATACGGACCATATGTAGTTCAACTCTGCTTATGAAACTGATACAAACCACAGCACCTCTTGAATAAATGATGTTTAGTTAATAGTGAGAATCGCATCGGGTTTTTGAACTGTATAAAATCAGTTAAGCCCAAAATTCACTTGGTTTAACAGAAGTAAACTCTTCAATGTAGGAAGACACAGATCCTGGATTTTAACTCTGATTCTGAAGGTAAATTTAGACCAGTGTTCTCATCCATGAAACACACTCTCTTTTCATGCAAGAAGCAAGCTCTTCTTTCCAGGGTCTCCAAAATAGCAAGAACCATGAGAATGCCCAGAAAAAAAGAACTGTGTTTCCTACTCATACGGACCGTATGTAGATAAACTCTGCTTATGAAACTGATACAAACCACAGCTCCTCTTACATAAATGCGCTTTAGTTAATAGTGAGAATCAAGTTGGGTTCGTGAACTGCGAAAAATCATTTGAACCCAAAATTCACTGGGTTTACCAGAAATGAATTCTTGCTTGTAGGAAGACACAGATACTGGGGTTTAACTCCGTTTCTGAAGGCAAATTCAGAACAGAATTCTCATCCATGAAACACACTCTGTTTTCACGCAAGAAGCAAGCTCTTTTTTACAGTCTCTCAAATACAGCAAGAACCATGTGCATGCCCTGAAAAAAAGAACTGTGTTTCCTACTTATACAGACCATATGTTGTTCAACTCTGCTTATGAAACTGATGCAAACCACAGCTCCGATTACATAAATGCTCTTTAGTTAATAGTGAGATTCGCGTTGGGTTTGTGAACTGCGAAAAATCATTTGAGCCCAAAATTCACATGGTTTACAAGAAATGAACTCTTGGTGGTAGGAAGACACAGATCCTGGGGTTTAACTCCGTTTCTGAAGGGAAATTCAGACCAGAGTTCTCATCCCTGGAACACATTCTGATTTATCGCAGGAATCAAGCTCTTCTTTCCAGATTCTAACATACAGCAAAAAAAAAAAAAAAAATGAACATGCCCTGAAAAAGGAATTGTGTTTCCTACTCATACAGACCATATGTAGTTCTACTCTGCTTATGAAACTGATACAAACCACAGCTCCTCTTACATAAATGCTCTTTAGTTAATAGGTAGAATTGCATTGGGTTTTTGAACTGTTTAAAATCATTTCAGCCCAAAATTCACTTTGTTTACCAGAAATGAACTCTTGCTTGTAGGAAGTCATAGATCCTGTAGTTGATCTCGGTTTCTCAAGGGAAATTAAGACCAGTGTTCTCATCCATGAAACACACAATGTTTTAACGCAAGGAGCAAGCTCTTCTTTCCAGCGTCTTCAATACAGCAAGAATCATGACCATACCCAGAAAACAAGAACTGTGTTTCCTACTCATATGGACCACATGTAATTCAACTGTGCTTATGAAACTGAAACAAACCACAGCTACTCTTATATAAATGCTCTTTAGTTACTAGTGAAAATCGCGTTGGGTTCAAGAAATTTGTAAATTCATTTGAGCGCAAAATTCACTGGGTTTACCAGAAATGAACTCTTGTTTGTAGGATGACACAGATCCTGGGGTTTAACTCCCTTTCTGAAGGGAAATTCAGACCAGAGTTGTCATCCCTGAAACACAATCTGTTTTAACGCAAGAAGCAATCTCGTCTTTCCAAATTCTAAAATACAGCAAGAACCATGAGCATGCCCTGAAAAAAAGAACTGTGTTTCCTACTCATACTGACCATATGTACTTCAACTCTGCTTATGAAACTGATACAAACCACAGCTTCTCTAACATAAATGCTCTTTGGTTAATAGTGAGAATCATGTTGGGTTCATGATATGTGAAAAATCAGTAATAACCATGAGCATTCATAGAAAAAAAGAACTGTGTTTCCTACTCGTACATATCATATGTAGTTCAACTCTGCTTATGAAACTGATTCAAACCACAGCTCCTCTTACATAAATCCTCTTTAGTTAATTGTGAGAATCGTGTTGGGTTCGTGAACTGCAAAAAACCATTTGAGCCTAAAATTCACTGGGTTTACCTGAAATGAACTCTTGTTTGTAGAATGACACAGATCCTGGGGATTAACTCCGTTTATGAAGGGAAATTCAGACCAGAGTTCTCATCCCTGAAACACAATCTGTTTTAACGCAAGAAGCAAGCTTGTCTTTCCAAATTCTAAAATACAGCAAAAACCATGAGCATGGCTTGAAAAAAATAACTGTGTTTCCTATTCATACGGTCCATGTGTAGTTCCACTCTGCTCATGAAACTGGTAGAGACCACACCACCTCTTAAATAAATGCTCTTTAGTTAATAGTGAGAATAGCGTTGTGTTCGTGAACTGCGAAAAATAATTTGAGCCCAAAATTTTCTATGTTTACCAGAATTGAACTCTTGCTTGTAGGAAGACACAGACCCTGGGGTTTAACTCCATTTCTGTAGGGAAATTCAGACCAGAATTCTCATCCCTGTAAAACACTCTGTTTTAAGGCATGAATCATCCTCTTCTTTCCCGGGTCTCCAATAGCGTAAGAACCATGAGCATGCCAAGAAAAAAAGAACAGTGTTTCCTGCTCATAAGGACCATATGTAATCCAACTCTGCTTATGAAACTGATACAGACCACAGCTCCTCTTACATAAATGCTCTTAAGTTAATACTGATAATCACGTTGGGTTCTAGAACTGTGTAAAAACATTTGAGCCGAAAATTCACTTGGTTTACCAGAAATGAACGCTTGCTGGTAGGAAGACACAGATCCTGGGGTTTAACTCCGTTTCTGAAGGGAAATTCAGACCAGAGTTCTCATCAATAAAACACACTGTGTTTTAATGCAAGATGCAAGCTCATCTTTACAGCGTCTCTAATACAGCAAGAACCATGAATATGTCCTGAAAAAAATAACTGTGTTTCCTACTCATAAGGACCATATGTTGCTCAACTCTCCTTATGAAACTGAAACAAACCAAAGCTCCTCTTCCATAAATTCTCTTTAGTTAATAGTGAGAATCGATTTTGGTTTGTGAACTGCGAAAAATCATTTGAGCCCAAAATTCACTTGGTTTACAAGAAATGAACTCTTGTTTGTAGGATGACACAGATCCTGGGGTTTAACTCCGTTTCTGAAGGGATATTCAGACCAGAGTTCTCATCCCTGAAACACACTCTGATTTCACGCAAGAAGCAAGCTCTTCTTTCCAGAGTCTAAAATACAGCAAGAACCATGAGCATGCCCTGAAAAAAAGTATTGTGTTTGCTACTCATGCAGACCATATGTATTTAAACTCTGCTTATGAAACTGATACATACAACAGCTCCTCTTACATAAATGCTTTTTAGTTAATAGGGAGAATCTCGTTGGGTTCGTGAACTGCGAAAAATCTTTTCAGCCCAAAATTCACTGGGTTTACCAGAAATGAACTCTTGCTTGTAGGAACACACAGATCCTGGGTTTAACTCCGTTTCTGAAGGCAAATTCAGACCAGAGTTCTCATGCAAGATAAACACTCTGTTTTAAGTCAAGAAGCATCCTCTTCTTTCCAGCGTCTCCTATACAGCAAGAACAATGAGCATGCCCAGAATAAAAGAACTGTGTTTCCGATTCATATGTACCATATGTAGTTCAACTCTGCTTATGAAACTGATACAAACCACAGCTCCTCTTAATAAATGCTCTTTAGTTAATAGTGAGAATCGCGTTGGGTTCTAGAGCTGCGAAAAACCATTTGAGCCCAAAATTCACTGGGTTTACCAGAAATGAACTCTTGCTTGTAGGAAGACACAGATCCTGTGGTTGAACCCTGTTTCTGAAAAGAAATTCTGGCCAGAGTTCTCATGCAAGAAAAACACTCTGTTTTAAGGCAAGAACCTTCCTCCTCTTTCAAGCGTCTCCAATACAGCAAGAATCATGAGCATGCCCAGAAAAAAGAAATGTGTTTCCTACTCACACGTACCATATGTAGTTCAACTCTGCTTATGAAACTGATTCCAACCACAGCTCCTCTTAATGAAATTCTATTTTGTTAATAGTGAGAATCGCTTTGGGTCCATGAACTGTGAACAATCTTTTGAGCCCAAAATTCAGTGGGTTTACCAGAAATGAACTCTTGCTTGTAGGAAGACACAGATCCTGAGGTTTAACTCTGTTTCTGAAGGGTAATTCAGACTAGAGTTCTCATCCTTTAAAAACACTCTGTTTTAAGGCAATAACCTTCCTATTCTTTCCAGAGTCTCCAATACAGCAAGAACCAAGAGCATCCCCAGAAAAAAAGAACTGTGTTTCCTACTCATACGGACCATATGTAGTTCAACTCTGCTTTTGAAACTGATACAAACCACAGCTCCTCTTACATAAATGCTCCTTAGTTAATAGTGAGAATCGCGTTTGGTTCGTGAACTGTGTAAAATCATTTGAGCCCAAAATTCACTTGGTTTACCAGAAATGAACTCCTGCTCATAGGAAGGCACAGATCCTGTTGTTTAACTCCGTTCCTGTAGGGAAATTCAGACCAGAGTTCTCATCCATGGAAAACACTCTGTTTTAAGGCAAGAACCTTCCTCTTCTTTCAAGCGTCTCCAATACTGCAAGAACCACGAGCATGCACAGAAAAAAAGAACTGTGTTTCCTACTAATACAGACCATTTGTAGTTCAACTCTGCTTATGAAACTGATACAAACTCCAGCTCCTCTTACATAAATGCTCTTTAGTTAATAGTGAGAATCGCGTTGGGTTTGTGAAGTGCAAAATATCTTTTGAGCTCAAATTCACTGTGTTTACCAGAAATGAACTCTTGCTTGTAGGAAGACACAGAGCATGTGGTTTAACTCTGTTTCTGAAGGTTAATTAAGACAAGAGTTCTCATCCCTGAAACACACTCTGTTTTAAGGCATGAAGCAAGCTCTTCTTTCCAGAGTCTAAAATACAGCAAGAAACATGAGCATGCCCAGAAACAAAGAACTGTGTTTCCTACTCATAAGGAGCACATCTAATTCAACTCTGCTTATGAAACTTATACAACCCACAGCTCCTCTTACATAAATGCTCTTTAGATAATAGTGAGAAACGTGTTGGTTTCGTGAACTGTGTAAAACAATTTGAGCCCAAAATTCACTGGGTTTAACAGAAATGAACTCATGCTTGTAGGAAGAAACAGATCCTGGGGTTGAACTCCGTTTCTGAAGGGAAATTCAGAACAGTGTTCTCATCCATGAAACACACTCTGTTTTAAGGCAAGAAGCATGCTCTTCTTACAGCGTCTCCAACACAGCAAGAAATATGAGCATGCCCAGAAAAAAAAACTGTGTTTCCTACTCATACGGACCATATGTACTTCAACTCTGCTTATGAAACTGTTAGAAACCACAGCTCCACTTACATAAAGGATCTTTAGTTCATATTGAGAAATGATTTAGTTTCGTGAACTGTGTACATTCTCTTGAGCCCATAAATCGATGGGTTTACCAGAAATGAACTCTTGCTTTTAGGAAGACAGATCCAGGGATTCAACTCCGTTTCTGCAGGGAAATTCAGACCAGTGTTCTCATCCATGAAAAAAACGCTGTTTTAACGCAAAAAGCATGCTCTTCTTTTCAGTGTCTCCAACACAGCAAGAAATATGAGCATGGCAAGAAAAAGAGAACTGTATTTCCTACTCATACTGACCATATGTAGTTCAACTCTGCTTATGAAACTTTTACAAACCGCAGCACCTCTTTCATAAATGCTCTTTATTTAATAGTGAGAATCGTGCTGGGTATGTGTACTGCGTAAAATCATTTGAGCCAATAATTCACTGGGTTTATCTGAAATGAACTGTTGCTTGTAGGAAGACACTGATGCAGCGTTTACCTCTGTTATTGAAGGGAAATTCTGTCTAGAGTTCTCATCCCCAAAACACACTCTGTTATAAGGCAAGCACCATCCTCTTCTTTCCATCGTCCCCAATTCAACAGGAACCATGAGCATACCCAGAAAAAAAGAACTATGTTTCCTACTCATAAGGACCACATCTAATTCAACTCTGCTTATGAAACTGATACAAACCACATCTCCTCTTACATAAATGCTCTTTAGTTAATAGTGAGAAACGTGTTGGGTTTGTGAACTGTGTAAAATCATTTGAGCCAACAATTCACAGGGTTTACTAGAAATGAAATCTTGCTTGTAGGAAGACACAGATCCTGCGTTTGAACTCCGTTTCTGAAGGAAATTCATACCTGAGTTCTCATCCCAGAAACACACTCTTTTTTAAGGCAAGAAGCATGCTCTTCTTTCCAGCGTCTCCCACACAGCAAGAAATATTAGCATGCCCAGAAAAAAAAACTGTGTTTCCTACTCATAAGGACCACACCTAATTCAACTCTGCTTATGAAACTGATACAAGCCACAGCTCCTCTTACATAAATGCTCTTTAGTTAATAGACAGAATTGCGTTGGGTTCGTGCACTGCGTAAAATCATTTGAGCCCATAATTCACTGGGTTTACATGAAATGAACTTTTGCTTGTAGGAAGACACAATCCTGGGGTTTACCTCTGGTTTTGAAGGGAAATTCAGGCCAGAGTTCTCATCCCAAAAACACACTCTGTAATAAGCCAAGAAGCATCCTCTTCTTTCCATCGTCCCCTATACAACAGGAACCTTGAGCATACCCAGAAAAAGAGAACTATGCTTCCTACTCATAAGGACCACACCTAATGAAGCTCGGCTTATGAAACTGATACAAACTACATCTCCCCTTACATAAATGCTCTTTAGTTAATAGTGAGAAATGTGTTGGGTTCATGAACTGTGTAAAATCATTTGAGCCCAAAATTCACTGTGTTTACCAGAAATGAACTCTTGCTTGTAGGAAGACAGAGATCCTGCGGTTCAACTCCGTTTCTGAAGGGAAATACAGACCAGTGTTCTCATTCATGAAAAACACGCTGTTTGAAGACAAAGAGCATGCTCTTCTTTCCAGTGTCTCTAACACAGGAAGAAATATGAGCATGCCCCGAAAAACGGAAATGTGTTTCCTACTCATACGGTCCATATGTAGTTCAGCTCTGCTTATGAAATTCATACAAACCACAGCACCTCTTTCATAAATGCTCTTTAGTTAATAGTGAGAAACACGTTGGTTACATGAAATGTGTAAATTCATTTGAGCCAAATATTCACTGGGTTTACCAGAAATGAACTCTTGCTAGTTGGCAGACACAGATCCTAGGGTTTAACTCAGTTTTGGAAAGGAAATTCAGACCAGAGTTCTCATCCCTGAAACATACTCTGTTTTAAGGCAAGAAGCATCCTTTTCTTTCCAGCCTCTCCAATACAACAGGAACCATGAGCATACCCAGAGAAAATACTATGTTTCCTACTCATAAGGACCAAATCTAATGAAGCTCGGTTTATGAAACTGATACAAACCACATCTCCTCATGAATAAATGTTCTTTAGTTAATAGTGAGAAAGTCGTTGGGTTCATGAACTGTATAAAATTATTTGAGCCCAAAATTCACTTGGTTTACCAGAAATGAACTCTTGCTTGTATGAAGACACAGATCCTGGGGTTGAACTCCGTTACTGAAGGGAAAATCAGACCAGAGTTCTCATGCCTGAAACACACGCTGTTTTAAGGCAAGATGCATCCTCTTCTTTCCAGGATCTCCAATGCAGCAAGAAATATGAGCATGCCCAGAAAAAAAAAGAACTGTGTTTCCTACTCATTCGGACCATATGTACTTCATCTCCACTTATGAAACTGTTACAAACAACAGCTCCTCTTACATAAAGGATCTTTAGTTCATATTGAGAAACGATTTGGTTTCTTGAACTCTGTACATTCACTTGAGCCCAAAAGTCATTGGGTTTACCAGAAATGAACTCTTGCTTGTAGGAAGACACAGATCCAGGGATTCAATTCCGTTTCTGAAGCGAAATTCAGACCAGTGTTCTCATCCATGAAAAACAAGCTGTTTTAACACAAAAAGCATGCTCTTCTTTCCAGTGTCTCCAACACAGCAAGAAATATGAGCATGCCCAGAAAAAAAGAACTGTGTTCCTACTCATGCAGAACATATGTAGTTTAACTCTGCTTATGAAAATTATACAAACCACAGCTCCTATACATAATGGCTTTATTTATTAGTGAGATTTCGTTGGGTTTGTGATCTGTGTAAAATCATTTGAGCCCAAAATTCACTTGGCTTACCAGAATTGAGCTCTTGCTTGTAGGAAGACACAGATCCTGGGGTTTACCTCTGTTTTTGAGGGAAATTCAGGACAGAGTTCTCATCCCAAAAACCCACTCTGTTATAATGCAAGAAGCAAGCACTTCTTTCCGGTGTCTCCAATACTGCAAGAATCATGAGCATGCCCAGAAAAAAAGAACTGTGTTTCCTACTCATATGGACCATATATAGTTCAATTCCGCTTATGAAACTTATACAAAAAACAGCTCCTCTTACATAAATGCTCTTTATTTAATAGTGAGATTCGCGTTGGGTTCGTGAACTGTGTAAAACCTTTTGAGGCCAAAATTCCCTTGGTTTACCAGAAATGAACTCTTGCCTGTAGGAAGACACAGATCCTGGGGTTTAACTCCATTTCTGAAGGGAAATTCAGACCAGAGTTCTTATCCCTGAACACTCTGTTTTAAGGCAAGAAGCATCCACTTCTTTCCAGCCTCTCCAAAACAACAGGAACCATGAGCATTCCCAGAAAAAAAGAACTGTGTTTCCTACTCATAAGGACCACATCTAATTCAACTCAGCTTATGAAACTCATAAAAACCACAGCTCGTTTTACATAAATGCTTTTGAGTTAATATTGAGAGCCGCGTTGAGTTCCTGAATTGTGTAAAGTCATTTGAGCCAAATAATGGGGTTACCAGAAATGAACTCTGGCTTGTAGGAATACAGATACCTGGGCTTTTACTCCGTTTCTGAAGATTAATTCAGAACAGAGTTCTCATCCCTGAAACACACTCTGTTTTAAAGCAAGAAGCATCCTCTTCTTTCCAGCGTCTCAAATACAGCAAGAACCATGAGCATGCCCAGAAAAAAAGAACTGTGTTTCCTACTCATATGGAAGATATGTAGTTCAACTCTGCTTATGAAATTGATACAAACCACAGCTCCTCCTGCATAAATGCTCTTTAGTTAATAGTGAGAAACGCGTTGGTTTCGTGAAATGTGTAAAATCATTTCAGCCAAATATTCACTGGGTTTAATAGAAATGAACTCTTGCTTGTAGGAAGACACAGAATCTGGAGTTGAACTCCCTTTCTGAAGGGAAATTCAGACCAGAGTTCTCATCCCTGAAACACACTCTGTTTTAAGGCAAGAAGCATGCTCTTCTTTCCAGTGTCTCCAACGCAGCAAGAAACATGAGCATGCCCAGAAAAAAAAAGAACTGTGTTTCCTACTCATATGGACCATATGTACTTCATCTCTGCTTATGAAACTGTTACAAACCACAGCTCCTCTTACATAAGGGATCTTTTGTTCATATTGAGAAACGATTTGTTTTCGTGAACTCGGTACATTCACTTGAGCCCAAAAGTCATTGGGTTTACCAGAAATGAACCCTTGCTTGTAGGAAGACACAGATCCAGGGATTCAACTCCGTTTCTGAAGCGAAATTCAGACCAGTATTCTCATCCATGAAAAACAAACTGTTTTAACGCAAAAAGAATGCTCTTCTTTACAGTGTCTCCAACACAGCAAGAAATATTAGCATACCCAGAAAAAAAGAACTGTGTTTCCTACTCATACGGAAGATATGTAGTTCAACTCTGCTTTTGAAACTTATACAAACCACAGCTCCTATACATAATGGCTCTTTAGTTATTAGTGAGATTTTGCTGGGTTTGTGATCTGTGTAAAATCATTTGAGCCCAAAATTCACTTGGCTTACCAGAAATGAACTCTGGCTTGTAGGAAGACACACATCCTGATGTTTAATTCCGTTTCTGAAGGGAAATTCAGACCAGAGTTCTCATCTCTGAATCATACTCAGTTTTAAGGCGAGAAACATCCTCTTCTTTCCAGCCTCTCCAATACAACAGGAACCATGAGCATACCCAGAAAAAAAGAACTATGTTTCCTACTCAGAATGACCACATCTAATGTAGCTCGGCTTATGAAACTCATACAAACCACATCTCCTCTTACATAAATGCTCTTTAGTTAATAGTGAGAAAGGTGTTGGATTCGTGAACTGTGTAAAATCATTTCAGCCCAAAATTTTCTTGATTTCCCAGATATGAATTCTTGCTTGTAGGAAGACACAGATCCTGGGGTTGAACTCCGATTCTGAAGGGAAAATCAGACCAGAGTTCTCATCCCTGAAACACACACTGTTTTAAGGCAAGAAGCATCCTCTTTTTTCCAGCGTCTCCAATACAGCAAGAACCATTAGGATGCCCAGAAAAAAAAGAACTGTTTTTCCTACTCACACGAACCATGTGTATTTCAATTCTGCTTATGAAACTGATACAAACTACAGCTCCTCGTCCATAAATGCTCTTTTGTTAATAGTGAGATTTTCGTTGGGTTTGTGTGCTGTGTGAAATCATTAGAGACCAAAATTCACTTGGTTTACCAGAAATGAACTCTTGCTTGTAGGAAGACACAGATCCTGGGTTTGAACTCCTGTTCTAAAGGGAAATTCAGACCAGAGTTCTCATCCCTGAAACACACTCTGTTTTAAGGCAAGAAGCATGCTCTTCTTTCCAGCGTCTCCAGCACAGCAAGAAATATGAGCATGCCCAGAAAAAAAAAAGAACTGTGTTTCCTACTCATACGGACCATATGTACTTCATCTCTGCTTATGAAACTGTTACAAACCACAGCTCCTCTTACATAAAGGATCTTTAGTTCATATTCAGAAACGATTTGGTTTCGTGAACTGTGTACATTCACATGAGCCCAAAAGTCATTGGGTTTACCTGAAATGAACTCTTGCTTGTAGGAAGACACAGATCCAGGGATTCAACTCCGTTTCTGAGGGGAAATTCAGACCAGTGTTCTCATCCATGAAAAACAAGCTGTTTTAACGCAAAAAAACATGCTCTTTTTCCAGTGTCTCCAACACAGCAAGAAATATGAGCATGCCCAGAAAAAAAGAACTGTGTTTCCTACTCATACGGACCATATGTAGTTCAACTCTGCTTATGAAAATGATACAAACCGCAGCTCCTATACATAATGGCTCTTTAGTTATTAGTGAGATTTCGTTGGGTTTGTGATCTGTGTAAAATCATTTGAGCCCAAAATTCACTTGGTTTACCAGCATTGAACTCTTGCTTGTAGGAAGACACAGATCCTAGGGTTTACATCTGTTTTTGAAGGGAAATTCAGCACAGAGTTCTCATCCCAAAAATACATTCTGTTATAAGGCAAGCAGCATCCTCTTCTTTCCATCGTCTCCAATACAATGGGAACCATGTGCATACCCAGAAAAAAATAACTATGTTTCCTACTCATAAGGACCACTTATAATTCAACTGGGCTTATGAACTGGTACAAACCACAGCTCCTTTTACATAAATGCTTTTGAGTTAATAGTGAGAAAAGCGTTGAGTTCGTGAACTGTGTAAAATCATTTGAGCCCAAAATTCACTGGGTTTACCAGAAATGATCTCTTGCTTGTAGGAAGACACAGATCCTATGGTTTAACTCCGTTTCTGAAATGAAATTCAGGCCAGTGTTCTCATCCATGAAACACACTGTGTTTTAACGCTAGAAGCATGCTCTTATTGCCATCGTCTCCAATATAGCAAGAAACATGATCAAGCCCAGTAAAAAGGAACTGTGTTTCCTACTCATAGGGAACATATCTAGTTCAACTCTGCTTATGAAACTGATACAAAACACAGCTCCTGTTAAATAAATGCTCTTTAGGTAATAGTGAGAAACACGTTGGGTTTGTGAACTGTTTAAATTCATTTGAGTCCCAAATTCACTGGGTTTACCAGAAATGAACCCTTGCTTTTAGGATGAAACAGATCCTGGGGTTTACCTCCCTTTCTGAAGGGAAATTCAGACCAGTGTTTTAATCCATTAATCACACTCTGTTTTAACACAAGAAGATTGCTCTTCTTTCCTGCGTCTCCAATACTGCAAGAAACTTGAGCAAGCTCAGAAACAAAGAACTGTGTTTCCTACTCATACAGACCATATCTAGTTCAACTCTGCTTATGAAACTTATACAAACCACAGCTCCTGTTACATACATGCTCCTTAGTTAATAGTGTGAAACGCTTTGGGCTTGTGAAATGTGTAAATTCATTTGAGCCGAAAATTCCCTGGGTTTACCAAAAATGAACTCTTCCTTGTAGGAACTAACATCCTGTGGTTTAACACCGTTTCTGAGGGGAAATTCAGACCAGTGTTCTCATCCATGAAACACACTCTGTTTTAATGCAAGAAGCATGCTCTTCTTTACTGAGTCTCCAATACAGCAGGAAACATCAGCAATCCCAGACAAAATAAACTGTGTTTTCTACTCATACGGACCATATCTAGTCAAACTCTGCTTATGATACTGATACAAACCACACCTCCTCTTACTTAAATTTTCATTAGTTAATAGTGAGAAACGTTATGGGTTCATCAACTGTGTAAATTCATTTGATTCCAAACTTCAGTGTGTTTACTAGAAATGACCTCTTGCTTGTAGGAAGACACAGATTCTGGGGTTTAACAACGTTTGTTAAGGGAAATACCGACCAGAGTTCTCATCCCTGAAACACACTCTGTTTTAAGGCAAGAAGCATCCTCTTCTTTCCATCTTCTCAAATAGAGAAAGAACCATGAGCACGCCTAGAAAAAAAGAACTGAGTATCCTACTCATATGGAGCACATTTAATTCAATTATCCTCATGAAATTGATACAAACCACAGCTCCTCTTACATAAAGGATCTTTAGTTAATAGTGAGAAACGCGTTGGTTTTGTGAACTGTGTAAATTCATTTGAGCCCCATAATCATGGGTTTTACCAGAAATGAACTCTTGCCTGTAGGAAGACAAAGATCCTGGGGTTTATCTCTGTTTCTGAAGGGAAAATAAAACCAGTGTTCTCAACGCTGATACACACTCTGTTTTAAGGCAAGAAGCATCCTCTTCTTTCAAGTGTCTCCAATACAGTAAGAACCATGAGCATGCCCAGAAAAAAAGAACAGTGTTTCCTACTCATATGGACTATAGGTAATTCAACTCTGCTTATGAAACTGATACAAACCACAGCTCCTCTTACATAAAGTATCTTTTGTTTATATTGAGAAATGATTTGGTTTTGTGAACTGTGTACATTCACTTGAGCCAAAAAATCACTGGGATTACCAGAAATGAACTCTTGCTTGTAGGAAGACACAGATACAGGGATTCAACTCTGTTTCTGAAGGGAAATTCAGACAAGTGTTCTCATCCTTGAAACCCACTGTGTTTTAAAGCAAGTAGCAAGCACTTCTTTCCATGGTCTCCAATACTGCAAGAATCATGATCATGCCCTGAAAAATGAACTGTTTTTCCTACTCATACGGACCATATGTAGTATAAATCTGCTTATGAAACTGATACAAACCACAGCGCCTCTTACATAAATGCTCTTTAGTTAATTGTGAGAATCGCGTTGGGTTCGTGCACTGCGTAAAATCATTTGAGCCCAAAATTCAATGGGTTTAACAGAAATGAACTCTTGCTTGTAAGAAGACACAGATCCTGGGGTTTTACTCTGTTTATGAAGGAAAAATCAGACCAGAGTTCTCATCCCTGAAACACTCTGTTTTAAGGCAAGAAGCATCCTCTTCTTATCATCGTCTCCAATACAACAGGAACCATGTGCATACCCAAAAAAAATAACTATGTTTCCTACTCATAAGGACCACATCTAATGAAGCCTGTTTTATGAAACTGATAAAAACCACAGCTCCTCTTATATAAAGTCTCTTTAGTTAATAGTGAGAATCGCGTTGGGTTCGTGAACTGTGTAAAATCATTTGAGCTCAAAATTCAATTGGTTTACCAGAAAGGAACTCTTGCTTGTAGGAAGACACAGATCCTGGGGTTTAACTACGTTTCTAAGGGGAAATACAGACAAGTGTTCTCATCCATGAAACCCACTGTGTTTTAACGCTAGACGCACACACTACTTTCCAGCGTCTTCAATACTGATAGAATCATGAGCATGCCCAGCAAAAAGATCTGTGTTTCCTACTCATAAGACCCACATCTAATTAAGCTCTGCTTATGAAACTGATACAAACCACAGCTCCTCTTACATAAATGCTCTTTAGTTAATAGTGAGAAATGCGTTGTGTTTGTGAACTGTGTAAAATCATTTGAGCCCATAATTCAGTCAGTTTTCCTGAAATGAACTCTTGCTTGTAGGAAGACAAAGATCCTGGCATTTAACTCCGTTTTTGAAGGGAAAACAGACCAGAGTTCTCATCCCTGATACACACTCTGTTTTAAGGCAAGAAGCATCCTCTTCTTTCCAGCGTCTCCAATACAGCAAGAACCATGAGCATGCCCAGAAAAAAAGAACTGTGTTTACTACTCATAAGGACCATATGTAGTTCAACTGTGCTTATGAAACTGATACAAACCACAGCTCCTCTTACATAAATGCTTGTAGTTAGAGTTTTCCTGCCTGGCCCAGTCAGGACAAATCTCTCTTACCCGCCAGTCCCACAGTCGCTCAGACACAATCTATAAAGTACACAGAAGCTTACATAGTTTAGAAACTGTATGGCTATGGCAGGCTTCTTTTTATCTGTTTCTTTTATCTTAAATTAACCAATTTCTGTTAGTCTATACTTTGCCATATGGCTTGTGGCTTACCAGTGTCTTTACATGTTGCTTTTCATGGCAGCAGCTGGCGGTGTCTCTCTCCAGCCTTCTACTTCCCAGAATTCTCTTCTCTCTTGTCCTGCCTATACTTCCTGCCTGGCCATTGGCCAATCAGAACTTTATTTACACAGAGCAATATCCACAGCAAAATGCTCTTTAGTTAATAATCGCGTTGGGTTTGTAAACTGTGTAAATTCATTTGAGCCCCAAACTCACTGGGTTTTCCAGAAATCAACTGTTGATTTTAGGAAGACACAGATCCTGGAGTTTAACTCCGTTTCTGAAGGGAAATTCAGACCAGAGTTCTCATCCCTGATACACACTCTGTTTTAAGGCAAGAAGCATCCTCTTCTTTCCAGTGTCTCCAATACAGCATGAACCATGAGCATGCCCAGAAAAAAAGAACTGTGTTTACTACTCATAAGGACCATATGTAGTTCAACTCTGCTTATGAAACTGATACAAACCACAGCTCTTCTTATATAAAGTCTCTTTAGTTATTAGTGAGAAACGCGTTGGTTTCGTGAACAGTGTAACTTCATTTGAGCCAAAAATCACTGGGTATACCTGAAATAAACTCTTGCTTGTAGGAAGACACAGATCCAGGGGTTCAAATCCCTTTCTGAAGGGAAATTCGGACGAGTGTTCTCACCCATGAAAAACTCGCTGTTTTAACGCAAGAGGCATGCTCTTCTTTCCAGAGTCTCCAACACAGCAAGAAATATGAGTATGGCCAGAAAAAAAGAACTCTATTTCCTACTCATACAGACCATATATACGTCAACTCTATTTACGAAATTGATACAAACCACAGCGCCTCTTAAAAAATGCTCTTTAGTTAATAGTGAGAAAAGCGTTGGTTTTGTGAACTGTGTAAATTCATTTGAGCCAAATATTCACTGGGTTTACCAGAAATGAACTCTTGCTTTTAGTAAGACACAGATCCTAGTGTTCAACTCTGTTTCTGAAGGGAAATCAGACCAGAGTTCTCATCCCTGAAACATACTCTGTTTTAAGGCAAGAAGTATCCACTTCTTTCCAGCCTCTCCAATACAACAATAACCATGAGCATATCCAGAAAAAAAAAGAACTATTTTTCCTACTCATAAGGACCAAATCGAATTCAACTCGGCTTATGAAACTGATAGAAACCACAACTCCTCTTACATAAAGGCTCTTTAGTTAATTGTGAGAAACATGTAGGGGTAGTGAACTGTGTAAAATCATTTGAGACCAAAATTCACTTGGTTTACCAGATTTTAACTCTTGCTTATAGGGAGACACAGATCCTGGATTTGAACTCCGCTTCTGAAGGGAAAATCAGACCAGAGTTCTCATCCCTGATACTCACTCTGTTTTCAGGCAGGAAGCATCCTCTTCTTTCCAGTGTCTCCAATACACCATGAACCATGAGTATGCCCAGAAAAAAAGAACTGTGTTTCCTACTCATCTGTACCATATGTAGTTCAACTCTGCTTATGAAACTGATACAAACCACATCGCCTCTTACGTAAATGTTCTTTTGTTAATAGTGACAAACACGGTGGTTTCGTGAACTGTGTAAATTCATTTGAGCCAAAAATTCACTGGGTTTACCAAATATGAACTCTTGATTGTAGGAAGACACAGATCCTGGGGTTGAATTCCGTTTCTGAAGGGAAAAAAAGACCAGAGTTCTAATCCCTGAAACACACACTGTTTTAAGGCAAGATACATCCTCTTCTTTCCAGGGTCTCCAATACAGCAAGAACCATGAGGATGCCCAGAAAAAAACAACTGTTTTTCCTACTCATACGGACCATATGTAGTTCAACTCTGCTTATGAAACTGATACAAACCACAGCTCCTCTTACATAAATGCTCTTTAGTTAATAGTGAGAAACACGTTGGGTTTGTGCACTGTGTGAAATCATTAGAGCCCAAAATTCACTGGGTTTACCAGAAATGAAGTCTTGCTGTAGGAAGACACAGATGCAAGGGTTTAACTCTGCTTCTGAAGGGGAAATTCAGACCAGTGTTCTCATACATGAAACCACGCGGTTTTAACACAAGAAGCATGCACTTCTTTGCAGCGTCTCCAACAGAGGAAGAAATATGGGCATGCCCAGAAAAAAAGAACTGTGTTTCCTACTGATATGGACCATATCTACATCAACTCAGCATATGAAACTGATACAAACCACAGCTCCTCTTACACAAGTGCTCTTTAGTTAATAGTGAGAAACGCTTTGGGTTCGTACACTGTGTAAAATAATTTGATCCCAAAATTCACTTGGTTTACCAGAAATGAACTCTTGATTGTAGGAAGAAACAGACCCTGGAGTTGAACTCCGTTTCTGAAGGATAATTCAGACCTGAGTTCTCATCCCTGAAACACACTCCGTTTTAAGGCAAGAAGCATGTTATTCTTTCCAGCGTCTCCAACACAGCAAGAAATATGAGCATGCCCAGAAAAAAAAGAACTGTGTTTCCTACTCTTACAGATCATATGTACTTCAACTCTGCTTATGAAACTGTTACAAACCACAGCTCCTCTTACATAAAGGATCTTTAGTTCATATTGAGAAACGATTTGGTTTCGTGATCTGTGTACATTCGCTTGAGCCCAAAAGTCATTGGTTTTAACAGAAATGAACTCTAGCTTGTAGGAAGACACAGATCCAGGGATTCAACTTCGTTTGTGAAGGGAAATTCAGACCATTGTTGTCATCCATGAAAAACACGTTGTTTTAACGCAAAAATGCATGCTCTTTTTCCAGTGTCTCCAACACAGCAAGAAATATGAGCATGCCCAGAAAAAAAGAACTGTGTTTCCTACTCATACGGACCATATGTAGTTCAACTCTGCTTATGAAACTGATACAAACCACAGTACCTATACATAATGGCTCTTTAGTTATTAGTGAGAATCGCGTTGTGTTTGAGATCTGTGTAAAACCATTTGAGCCCAAAAGAATATTGTTTCACCAGAAATGAACTCTTGCTTGTAGGAAGACACAGATCCTGGGGTTTAACTCCCTTTCTGAAGGGGAATTCAGACCAGAGTTCTTATCCCTGAAACACACTCTGTTTTAAAGCAAGAAGCATCCTCTTCTTTCCAGTGTCTCCAATACAGCATGAAACATGAGCATGCCCAGAAAAAAAGAACTCTGTTTACTACTCATAAGGACCATATGTAGTTCAACTCTGCTTATGAAACGGATACAAACCACAGCTCTTCTTATATAAAGTCTCTTTAGTTAATAGTGAGAAACGTGTTGGTTTCGTGAACAGTGTAAATTCATTTGAGCCAAAAATCACTGGGTTTACCAGAAATAAACTCTTGCTTGTAGAAAGACATAGATCCAGGGGTTCAAATCCCTTTCTGAAGGGAAATTCGGACCAGTGTTCTCATGCATGAAAAACTCGCTGTTTTAACGCAAGAGGCATGCTCTTCTTTCCGGAGTCTCCAACACAGCAAGAAATATGAGCATGGCCAGAAAAAAAAGAACTGTTTTTCCTACTCATACAGACCATATATACGTCAACTCTGTTTACGAAATTGATACAAACCACAGCGCCTCTTACAAAAATGCTCTTTAGTTAATAGTGAGAAAAGCGTTGGTTTCGTGAACTGTGTAAATTCATTTGTGCCAAATATTCACTGGGTTTACCAGAAATGAACTCTTGCATTTAGTAAGACGCAGATCCTAGGGATCAACTCTGTTTCTGAAGGGAAATCAGACCAGAGTTCTCATCCCTGAAACATACTCTGTTTTAAGGCAAGAAGTATCCACTTCTTTCCAGCCTCTCCAATGCAACAATAACCATGAGCATATCCAGAAAAAAAAGAACTATCTTTCCTACTCATCGGGACCACATCTAATGAAGCTTGGCCTATGAAACTGATACAAACCACATCTCCTCTTACATAAATGCTCTTTAGTTGATAGTGAGAAAGGTGTTGGGTTCATGAACTGTGTAAAATCATTTGAGCCCAAAATTCACTTGGTTTACCAGATATGAACTCTGGCTTGTAGGAAGACAGAGATCCTGGGGTTGAACTCTGTTTCTGAAGGGAAAATCAGACCAGAGTTCTCATCCCTGAAACACACACTGTTTTAAGGCAAGAAGCATCCTCTTCTTTCCAGCGTCTCCATACAGCAAGAAATATGAGGATGCCCAGAAAAAACAAACTGTTTTTCCAACTCATCGAACCTTAAGTAGTTCAACTCTGCTTACAAAACTGATACAAACCACAGCAACTCATACATAAATGCTCTTTAGTTAATAGTGAGAATTTCGTTGGGTTTGTGCATTGTGTGAAATCATTAGCGCCCAAAATTCACTTGGTTTACCAGAAATGAACTCTTGCTTGTAGGAAGACACAGATCCTGGGGTTGAACTCCCTTTCTGAAGGGAAATGCAGACCTGAGTTCTCATCCCTGAAACACACTCTGTTTTAAGGCAAGAAGCATGCTCTTCTTTCCAGTGTCTCAACACAACAAGAAATATTAGCATGCCCAGAAAAAAAAAGAACTGTGTTTCCTACTCATACGGACTATATTTACTTCAACTCTGCATATGAAACTGTTACAAACCACAGCTCCTCTTACATAAAGTATCTTTAGTTCATATTGAGAAACGATTTTGTTTCGTTTACTGTGTACATTCACTTGAGCCCAAAAGTCATTGTGTTTACCAGAAATGAACTCTTGTTTGTAGGAAGACACAGATCCAGGGATTCAACTCCGTTTCTGAAGGGAAATTCTGACCAGTGTTCTCATCGATGAAAAACACGCTGTTTTAACACAAAAAGCATGCTCTTCTTTCCAGTGTCACCAACACAGCAAGAAATATGATCATGCCCAGAAAAAAAGAACTGTTTTTTCTACTCATACGGACCATATGTAGTTCAACTCTGCTTATGAAACTGATACAAACCACAGCTCCTCTTACATAAAGGCTCTTTAGTTAATAGTGAGAAATGGGTTGGGCTGTGAATTGTGTAAATTCATTTGAGCCCAAAATTCAATGGGTTTTTCCAGAAATGAACTTTTGCTTGGAGGAAGACCCAGATCCTGGGGTTGAACTCCGTTTATGATGGAAAAATCAGACCTGAGTTCTCATCCCTGAAACACACTCTGTTTTAGGCAAGAAGCAAGCTCTTCTTTCCAGTGTCTGCAATACAGCACGAACTATGATCATGCCCAGAAAAAAAGAACTGTGTTTCCTACTCATAAGGACCATATGTAGTTCAACTCTGCTTATGAAACTGACACAAACCACAGCTCCTCTTACATAATGCTCTTTAGTTAATAGTGAGAAACGCGATGGTTTCGTGAACTGTGTAAATTCATTTGAGCCAAAAATTCACTGGGTTTATCAGAAATGAAATCTTGCTTGTAGGAAGACACAGATCCAAGGGTTTTACTCCACTTCTGAAGGAGAAATTCAGACCAGTGTTCTCATCGATGAAACACACGCGGTTTTAAGGCAAGCATCATCCTCTTCTTTCCAGCGTATCCAATACAACAAGAACCGTGAGGGTGCCCAGAAAAAAAGAACTGTTGTTCATGCACAAAGGAACCATATGTAGTTCAACTCTGCTTATGGAACTGATACAAACCACAGATCCTCTTACATGAATGCTCTTTAGTTAATGTTGAGAATCTCTTTGGGTTCATTCACTATGTAAAATCATTTGAGCCCATAATTCACTGGGTTTAAAGAAATGAACTCTTGCTTGTAGGAAGAAACAGATCTAGGGGTTTAACTCCGTTTCTTAAGGGAAATTCAGACCTGAGTTCTCATCCCTGAAGCACACTCTGTATTAAGGCAAGAAGCATCCTCTTTTTTCCAGCGTCCAATACAACAAGAACCATGAGCATGCCCAGAAAAAAAGAACTGTGTTTCCCACTCATCCAGACCATATTTTTTTCAACTCTGCTTATGAAACTGATGCAAACCACAGCTCCTCTTACACAAATGCTCTTTAATTAATAGTGAGAAACGCGTTATCTTTTAGAACTCTGTAAAATCATTTCAGCCCATAATTCACTGGGATTTCCTGAAATGAACTATTGCTTGTAGGAAGACACAGATGATGGTGTTTACCTCTGTTTTTGAAGGGAAATTCAGACCAGAGTTCTCATAACTAAAACAGACACTGTTTTAAGGCAAGAAGCAACCTCTTCTTTCCTGTGTCTCCAATGCAGCAAGAAACATGAGAATACCCAGAAAAAAAGAACTGTTTTTCCTACACATAAGGACAATATGTAGTTCAACTCTGCTTATGAAACTGCTACAAACAATAGCTCCTCTTACATAAATGCTCTTTAGTTAAGAGTGAGAATCTCGTAGGGCTGGTGAACTGTGTAAAATCATTTGAGCCCCAAATTCACTTGGTATACCAAAAATGAACATTTGCTTATAGGAAGACACAGATCCTGGGGTTTTTCTGCGTTTCTGAAGGGAAATTCAGACCAGTGTTCTCATCCATGAAACCCACTCGGATTTAATGCAAGAAGTAACCTCTTCTTTCAGCGTCTCCAATGCTGCAAGAATCATGAGCATGCCCAGAAAAAAAGAACTGTGTTTCCTACTCATCCAGACCATATTTTTTTCAACTCTGCTTATGAAACTGATGCAAACCACAGCTCCTCTTACACAAATGCTCTTTAATTAATAGTGAGAAACGTGTTATCTTTTAGAACTCTGTAAAATCATTTCAGCCCATAATACACTGGGTTTTCCTGAAATGAACTATTGCTTGTAGGAAGACACAGATGATGGTGTTTACCTCTGTTTTTGAAGGGAAATTCAGACCAGAGTTCTCATAACTAAAACAGACACTGTTTTAAGGCAAGAAGCAACCTCTTCTTTCCTGTGTCTCCAATGCAGCAAGAAACATGAGAATACCCAGAAAAAAAGAACTGTTTTTCCTACTCATAAGGACAATATGTAGTTCAACTCTGCTTATGAAACTGCTACAAACAATAGCTCCTCTTACATAAATGCTCTTTAGTTAAGAGTGAGAATCGCGTAGGGCTGGTGAACTGTGTAAAATCATTTGAGCCCCAAATTCACTTGGTATACCAAAAATGAACATTTGCTTATAGGAAGACACAGATCCTGGGGTTTTTCTGCGTTTCTGAAGGGAAATTCAGACCAGTGTTCTCATCCATGAAACCCACTCGGATTTAATGCAAGAAGTAACCTCTTCTTTCCAGCGTCTCCAATGCTGCAAGAATCATGAGCATGCCCAGAAAAAAAGAACTGTGTTTCCTAAACATTCAGACCATATGTAGTTCAACTCTGCTTATGAAACTGATACAAACCACAGCTCCTCTTACATAAATGGTATTGAGTTAATAGTGAGAAACGTATTGAATTCGTGAACTGTGTTAAATCATTTGAGCCCATAAGTCACTGGGTTTACCTGAAATGAACTCTTATATGTAGGAAGACACAGATCCAGGGGTTCAACTCCGCTTCTGAAGGGAAATTCAGACTAGTGTTCTCATCCATTAAAAAAACAGTGTTTTAACGCAAGAATAATGCATGTCTTTCCAGCGTCTCAAACACAGCAAGAAAAATGAGCACGCCCAGAAAAAAAAGAACTGTGTTTCCTACACATACGGACCATATCTAGGTGAACTCTGCTCATGAAAGTGGTAAAATCATTTGATCCCAAAATTCACTGGATTTACCACAAATGAACTCTTGCTTGTAGGAAGACACAGATCCTAGGGTTTAACTCCGTTTCTGAAGGGAAAATCACACCAGAGTTCTCATCCCTGAAACACACTCTGTTTTAAGGCAAGAAGTATCGTCTTCTTTCCAGCGTCTCCAATACATTAAGAACCATGAGAATACCCAGAAAAAAAGAACTGTGTTTCCTACACATTCAGACCATATGTAGTTCAACTCTGCTTATGAAACTGATACAAACCACAGCTCCTCTTATATAAAGTCTCTTTAGTTAATAGTGAGAAACATGTTGTTTTCATGAACTGTGTAAATTCATTTAAGCCCAGAAATCACTGTGTTTACAAGAAATGAATTCTTGTTTGTAGGAAGACACAGATCCTGGGTTTTAACTCTGTTTTTGAAGGGATATTCAGAACAGAGTTCTCATCCAAGAAACCCACTCTGTTTTAACACAAGAAGCAAGTTCTTCTTTCCAGCGTCTCCAATACTGCAAGAATCATGAGCATGCCAGGAAAAAGAACTGTTTTTCCTAATCATACGGACCATATGTAGTTCAACTCTGCTTATGAAATGGATACAAACCACAGCTCCTCTTACATAAAGTGTTTTTAGTTAATAGCGACAAACACGTTGGTTTCATGAACAGTGTAAATTCATTTTAGCGAAAAATTACTGGGTTTACCAGAAATGACCTCTTGCTTAGGAAGACACAGATCCAGGGGTTCAACTCTGCTTCTGAAGGGAAATTCAGACCAGTGTTCTCACCCATGAAAAACATGCGGTTTTAATGCAAGAAGCATGCTCTTCATTCCAGCATTTCCAACACAGCAAGAAATATCAGCATGCCCAGAAAAAAGAACTGTGTTTCCTGCTCATACGGACCATATCTAGGTAAACCCTGCTTATGAAACTTATAAAAACCACAGCTCCTCTAACATAAATGCTCTTTAGTTCATAGGGAGAAATGCGTTGGGTTCGTGAACTGTGTAAAATCATTTGAGCCCAAAATTATATGGGTTTTTCAGAAATGAATTCTTCCTTGTAGGAAGACAGAGATCCTGGGGTTTAACTCCGTTTCTGAAGGGAAATTCAGACCAGAGTTCTCATCTCTGAAACACACTCTGTTTTAAGGCAAGAAACATTCTCTTCTTTCCAGCGTCTCAAATACAGCAAGAACTCTGTGCATGCCCAGAAAAAAAGAATTGTTTCCTAATCATACGGACCATATGTAGTTCAACTCTGCTTATGAAACTGATACAAACCACAGCTCCTCTTACATAAATGCTCTTTAGTTAATAGTGAGAAACGCGTTGGATTTGTGAACAGTGTAAATTCATTTGATCCAAAAATTCACTGGGTTTACCAGAAATGAAGTCTTGCTGTAGGAAGACACAGATCCAAGGGTTTAACTCTGCTTCTGAAGGGGAAATTCAGACCAGTGTTCTCATACATGAAACCACGCGGTTTTAACACAAGAAGCATGCACTTCTTTGCAGCGTCTCCAACAGAGGAAGAAATATGGGCATGCCCAGAAAAAAAGAACTGTGTTTCCTACTGATATGGACCATATCTACATCAACTCAGCATATGAAACTGATACAAACCACAGCTCCTCTTACACAAGTGCTCTTTAGTTAATAGTGAGAAACGCTTTGGGTTCGTACACTGTGTAAAATAATTTGATCCCAAAATTCACTTGGTTTACCAGAAATGAACCCTTGATTGTAGGAAGAAACAGACCCTGGAGTTGAACTCCGTTTCTGAAGGATAATTCAGAACTGAGTTCTCATCCCTGAAACACACTTTGTTTTAGGGCAATAAGCATCCTCTTCTTTCCAGTGTCTCCAATACAGCAATAACCATGAGCATGCCCAGAAAAAAAGAACTGTGTTTCCTACTCAAAAGGACCACATGTAATTCAGCTCTGCTTATGAAACTGCTACAAACCAAAGCTCCTCTTACATAAATGCTCTTAATTAATAGTGAGAAACGCGTTGTGTTTGTGAACTCTATAAAATCATTTGAGCCCATAATTCCCTGGGTTTATCCTGAAATGAACTATTGCTTGTAGGAAGATACAGATCCTGGGGTTTAACTCCATTTCTGAAGCAAAATTCAGACCAGAGTTCTCATCACTGACACAATCTGTTTTAAGGCAAGAAGCATCCTCTTCTTTCCAGTGTCTCAAATACAGAAAGAACCATCAGCATGTTCAGAAAAAAAAGAACTGGGTTTCCAACTCATATGGACCATACGTAGTTCAACTCTGCTTATGAAACTGATACAAACCACAGATCCTCTTACATAAATGCTCTTTAGTTAATAGTGAGAAACGGGTTGTGTTTGTGAACTGTATAAAATCAATTGAGCCCAAAATTCACTGGGTTTACCTGAAATGAAAACTTGGTTGTAGGAAGACACAGATAATGGGGTTTACCTCTGTTTTTGAAGGGAAATTAGGACCAGAGTTCTCATCCCTAAAACACACACTGTTTCAAGGCAAGAAGCAGCCTCTTCTTTCCTGCATCTCCCATACAGCAAGAAACATGATTATACCCAGAAAAAAAGAACTGTTTTTCCTACTCATATGGACCATATGTAGTTCCACTATGCTTATGAAACTGATAAAAACAATAGCTCCTCTTACATAAATGCTCTTTATTTAATAGTGAGAATCGCGTAGGGTTCTTGAACTGTGTAAAATCATTTGAGCCCAAAATTCACTTGGTATACCCAAAATGAACACTTGCTTATAGGAAGACACAGATCATGGGGTTTAACTACGTTTCTGAAGGTAAATTCAGACCAGTGTTCTCATCCATGAAACCCACTCTGATTTAATGCAAGAAGCAACCTCTTCTTTCCAGTGTCTCACATACAGAAAGAACCATCAGCATGTTCAGAAAAAATAGAACTGGGTTTCCAACTCATATGGACCATACATAGTTCAACTCTGCTTATGAAACTGATACATACCACAGCTCCTCTTACATAAATGCTCTTTAGTTAATAGTGAGAAACGGGTTGTGTTTGTGAACTGTATAAAATCAATTGAGCCCAAAATTCACTGGCTTTACCTGAAATGAAAACTTGGTTGTAGGAAGACACAGATAATGGGGTTTACCTCCGTTTTTGAAGGGAAATTAGGACCAGAGTTCTCATCCCTAAAACACACACTGTTTCAAGGCAAGAAGCAGCCTCTTCTTTCCTGCATCTCCCATACAGCAAGAAACATGATTATACCCAGAAAAAAAGAACTGTTTTTCCTACTCATACGGACCATATGTAGTTCCACTATGCTTATGAAACTGATAAAAACAATAGCTCCTCTTACATAAATGCTCTTTATTTAATAGTGAGAATGGCGTAGGGTTCTTGAACTGTGTAAAATCATTTGAGCCTCAAATTCACTTGGTATACCCAAATGAACACTTGCTTATAGGAAGACACAGATCATGGGGTTTAACTACGTTTCTGAAGGTAAATTCAGACCAGTGTTCTCATCCATGAAACCCACTCTGATTTAATGCAAGAAGCAACCTCTTCTTTCCAGCGTCTCCAATGCCGCAAGACTCATGAGCATGCCCAGAAAAAAAGAACTGTGTTTCCTACACATTGGGACCATATGTAGTTCAACTCTGCTTATGGAACTGATACAAACCACAGCTCCTCTTACATAAATGCACTATAGTTAATAGTGAGTATCAAGTTGGGTTCCTGAACTGTGTAACATCATTTGAACCCAAAAATCACTGGGTTTACCAGAAATGTACTCTTGTTTGTAGGAAGACACAGATCCTGGGGTTTAACTCAGTTTCTGAAGGGAAATTCAGACCAGAGTTCTCATCCCTGAAACACACTCTGTGTTAACGCAAGAAGCATCTTATTCTTTCCTGCATCTCTAATACAGCAAGAACCATGAGCATGCCCAGAAAAAAAGAACTGTGATTCCTACTCATACGCACCATATGTAGTTCAACTCGGATTATGAAACTGATACAAACCACACATCCTCTTACATAAATGCTCTTTAGTTAATAGTGTGAAATGCGTTGGTTTCGTGAACTGTGTAAATTCATTTGAGCCAAAAATTCACTTGGTTTCCCAGAAATAATCTCTTGCTTGTAGAAAGACACAGATCGAGGGGTTTAACTCCGCTTTTGAAGGGAAATTCAGACAGGGTTCTCAACCATGAAAAACACGCATTTTTAACCCAAGAAGCAAGCTCTTCTTTCCAGCGTCTCCAACACAGCAAGAAATATTAACATGCCAAGAAAAAAAGAACTGTGTTTCCTACTCATACAGACCATATCTACATCAACTATGATTATGACACTGATACAAACCACAGCTCCTCCTACATAATTACTTTTGAGTTAATAGTGAGAAACGGGATGAGTTTGGGAACTTTGTAAAATCTTTGAGCCCATAATTCACTGGGTTTACAAGAAATTAACTCTTGCTTGTAGGAGGCCACAGATCGTGGGGTTTAACTCTGTTTCTGAAGGGAAATTCAGTCCAGAGGTCTCATCCCAGAAACACACTCTGTATTAACGCAAGAAGCATCCTCTTGTTTCCCGCTGCTCCAATACAGCAAGAAACATGAGCATGCCCAGAACAAAAGAACTGTGTTTCCTACTCATACGGACCATATGTAGTTCAGCTCTGCTTATGAAACTGATAAAAATCACAGCTCCTCTTACTTAAATGCTCTTTAGTTAATAGTGCTAAATGGGTTGGGTTTGTGAACTGTGTAAAATCATTTGAGCCCATAATTCACTGGGTTTACCAGAAGAGAACTCTTGCTTGTAGGAAGACACAGATCCTGGGGTATAACTTCGTTTCTGAATGGAAATTCAGTCCAGAGTTCTCATACCTGAAACACACTCTGTTTTAAGGCATGAAGCATCCTATCCTTTCCAGCGTCTCCAATACAGCAAAAACGTGAGCATAACCAGAAAAATAACTATGTTCCCTGCTTATAAGGACCACATCTAATTCAACTCTACTTATGAAACCGATACAAACCACAGCTCCTTTTACTTAAATGGTCTTTAGTTAATAGTGCTTAATGGGATGGGTTCGTGAACTGTGTAAAATCATTTGAGCCCATAATTCACTGGGTTTACCAGAAAAGAACTCTTGCTTGTAGGAAGACACAGGTCCTGGGGTTTAACTCCGTTTCTGAAGGGAAATTCAGACCAGAGTTCTCAGCCCTGAAACACACTCTGTGTTAACGAAAGAAGCATCTTATTCTTTCCTGCATCTCCAATACAGCAAGAACCATGAGCATGCCCAGAAAAAAAGAATTGTGATCCCTACTCATACGCACCAAATGTAGTTCAACTCGGATTATGAAACTAATACAAACCACACATCCTCTTACTTAAATTCTCTTTAGTTAATAGTGTGAAATGCTTTGCTTTTGTGAACTGTGTAAATTCATTTGAGCCAAAAATTCACTTGGTTTACCAGAATTGATCTCTTGCTTGTAGAAAGACACAGATCGAGGGGTTTATTTCCACTTTTGAAGGGAAATTCAGACCAGTGTTCTCATCCATGAAAAACACGCGGTTTTAACCCAAGAAGCATGCTCATCTTTCCAGCGTCTCCAAGACAGCAAGAAATATGAACATGCTAAGAAAAAAAGAACTGTGTTTCCTACTCATACAGACCATATCTACATCAACTATGATTATGACACTGATACAAACCACAGCTCCTTCTACATAATTACTTTTGAGTTAATAGTGAGAAACAGGATGAGTTTGGGAACTTTGTAAAATCTTTGAGCCCATAATTCACTGGGTTTACCAGAAATTAACTCTTGCTTGTACGAAGCCACAGATCCTGGGGTTTAACTCTGTTTCTGAACGGAAATTCAGAACAGAATTCTCATCCCTGAAACAACACTCTGTTTTAACGCATGAAGCATCCTCTTCTTTCCAGCGTCTCAAATACAGCAAGAACGCTGTGCATGCCCAGAAAAAAAGAACTGTGTTTCCTACTCATACGGACCATATGTAGTTCAACTCTGATTATGAAACTTATACAAACCACAGCTTCTCTTACATAAATGCACTTTAGTTAATAGTGAGCATCGCATTGGGTTCCTGAACTGTGTAACATCATTTGAACCCAAAAATCACTGGGTTTACCAGAAATGTACTCTTGTATGTAGGAAGACACAGATCCTGGGGTTTAACTCAGTTTCTGAAGGGAAATTCAGACCAGAGTTCTCATCCCTGAATCACACTCTGTGTTAACGAAAGAAGCATCTTATTCTTTCCTGCATCTCCAATTCAGCAAGAACCATGAGCATGCCCAGAAAAAAAGAACTGTGTTTCCTACTCATACGGACCATATGTAGTTCAGCTCTGCTTATGAAACTGATAAAAACCACAGCTCCTCTTACTTAAATGCTCTTTAGTTAATAGTGCTAAATGGGTTGGGTTCAAGAACTGTGTAAAATCATTTGAGCCCATAATTCACTGGGTTTACCAGAAGAGAACTCTTGCTTGTAGGAAGACACAGATCATGGGGTTTAACTTCGTTTGTGAAGGGAAATTCAGTCCAGAGTTCTCATACCTGAAACACACTCTGTTTTAATGCATGAAGCATCCTCTCCTTTCCAGCGTCTCCAATACAGCAAAAACGTGAGCATGCCCAGAAAAATAACTATGTTTCCTACTTATAAGGACCACATCTAATTCAACTCTCCTTATGAAAGCGATACAAACCAAGGCTCCTCTTACTTAAATGCTCTTTAGTTAATAGTGCTAAATGGGTTGGGTTCGTGAACTGTGTAAAATCATTTGAGCCCATAATTCACTGGGTTTACCAGAAAAGAACTCTTGCGTGTAGGAAGACACAGGTCCTGGGGTTTAACTCCGTTCCTGAAGGGAAATTCAGACCAGAATTCTCATCCCTGAAACACACTCTGTTTTATGGCAAGAAGCATCCTCTTCTTTGTAGCGTCTCCAATACAGCAAGAACCATGAGTATTCCTAGAAAAAAAGAACTGTGTTTCCTACTCATAAGGACCACTTCAAATACAACTTTACTTATGAAAGTGATACAAACCACAGCTTCTCTTACATAAATACTCTTTAGTTAGTAGTTAGAATCGCGTTGGGTTCGTGCACTGTGTAAAATCATTTGAGCCCAAATTACACTTGGTTTACAAGAAATGAACTCTTGCTTGTAGGAAGACACAGATCCTGTGTTTTAACTCCCTTTCTGAAGGGAAATTCAGACCAGAGTTCTCATCCCTGAAACACACTCTGTGTTAACGAAAGAAGCATCTTATTCTTTCCTGCATCTCCAATACAGCAAGAACCATGAGCATGCCCAGAAAAAAAGAATTGTGATCCCTACTCATACGCACCATATGTAGTTCAACTCGTATTATGAAACTGATACAAACCACACATCCTCTTACTTAAATGCTGTTTAGTTAATAGTGTGAAATGCTTTGCTTTTGTGAACTGTGTAAATTCATTTGAGCCCAAAATTCACTTGGTTTACCAGAAATGACACAGATCAAGGGGTTTAACTCCGCTTTTGAAGGGAAATTCAGACCAGTGTTCTCATCCATGAAAAACACACAGTTTTAACCCAAGAAGCATGCTCATCTTTCCAGCGTCTCCAACACAGCAAGAAATATGAACATGCTACGAAAAAAAGAACTGTGTTTCCTACTCATACAGACCATATCTACATCAACTATGATTATGACACTGACACAAACCACAGGTCCTCCTACATGATTACTTTTGAGTTAATAGTGAGAAACGGGATGAGTTTGGGAACTTTGTAAAATCTTTGAGCCCATAATTCACTGGGTTTACCAGAAATTAACTCTTGCTTGTAGGAAGCCACAGACCTGGGGTTTAACTCTGTTTCTGAAGGGAAATTCAGTCCAGAGTTCTCATACCTGAAATACACTCTGTTTTAACGCAAGAAGCATCCTCTCCTTTCCAGCATCTCCAATACAGCAAAAAGGTGAGCATCCCCAGAAAAATAACTATATTTCCTACTCATAAGGACCACATCTAATTCAACTCTCCTTATGAAACCGATACAAACCACAGCTCCTCCTACGTAAATGCTCTTTAGTTAATAGTGCTAAATGGGTTGGGTTCGTGAACTGTGTAAAATCATTTGAGCCCATAATTCACTGGGTTTACCAGAAAAGAACTCTTGCTTGTAGGAAGACACAGGTCCTGGGGTTTAACTCCATTTCTGAATGGAAATTCAGACTAGAATTCTCATCCCTGAAACACACTCTGTTTTATGGCAAGAAGCGTCCTCTTCTTTCTAGCGTCTCCAATACAGCAAGAACCATGAGTATTCCCAGAAAAAAAGAACTGTGTTTCCTACTCATAAGGACCACCTCAAATACAACTTTACTGATGAAAGTGATACAAACCACAGCTTCTCTTACATAAATGCTCTTTAGTTAGTAGTTAGAATCGCGTTGGTTTCGTGCACTGTGTTAAATCATTTGAGCCCAAATTACACTTGGTTTACCAGAAATGAACTCTTGCTTGTAGGAAGACACAGATCCTGTGGTTTAACTCCGTTCTGAAGGGAAATTCAGACCAGAGTTCTCATCCCTGAAACACACTCTGTGTTAACGCATGAGGCATCCTCTTCTTTCCAGCGTCTAAAATACAGCAAGAACGCTGTGCATGCCCAGAAAAAAAGAACTGTGTTTCTTACTCATAAGTACCACCTCAAATACAACTTTACTTATGAAAGTGATACAAACCACAGCTTCTCTTACATAAATGCTCTTTAGTTAGTAGTTAGAATTACGTTAGGTTCGTGCACTGTGTTAAATCATTTGAGCCCAAATTACACCTGGTTTACCAGAAATGAACTCTTGCTTGAAGGAAGACACAGATCCTGTGGTTTAACTCCGTATCTGAAGGGAAATTCAGACCAGAGTTCTCATCCATGAAACACACTCTGTTTTAACGCATGAAGCATCCTCTTCTTTCCCGCTGCTCCAATACAGCAAGAAACATGAGCATGTCCGGAACAAAAGAACTGTGTTTCCTACTCATACGGACCATTTGTAGTTCAACTCTTCTTACGAAACTGATACAAACCACAGCTACTCTTACATAAATTCTTTTGGGTTAATACTGAGAAACGCCTTGAGTTCGTGAACTGTGTAAAATCATTTGAGCCAAAATTCTCTGGAGTTACCAGAAATGAACACTTCGTTGTAGGAAGACGCAGATCCTGGGGTTTAACCCCATTTCTGAAGGGAAATTCAGACCAGAGTTCTCATCCCTGAAACACATTCTGTTTTAATGCAAGATGCATCCTATTCTTTCCAGCGTCTCCAAAACAGCAAAAACGTGAGCATACCCAGAAAAATAACTATGTTTGCTACTCACAATGACCCCATCTAATTCAACTCTCCTTATGAAACTGATACAAACCACAGTTCCCCTTACAAAGATGCTCTTTAGTTAATAGTGAGAAATGGGTTGTGTTCGTGAACTGTGTCATATCATTTGAGCCCATAATTCAATGGGTTTACCAGAAAAGAACTCTTGCTTTTAGGAAGACACAGATACTGGGTTTAACTCCGTTTCTGAAGGGAAATTCAGACCAGAGTTCTCATCCCTGAAACACAGTCTGTTTTAAGGCAAGAAGCATCCTCTTCTTTCCCGCATCTCCAATGCAGCAAGAACCATGAGGGTGCCCAGAAAAAAAGAATTGTGTTTCCTACTCATATGGAACATATGTAGTTCAACTCTGCTTATGAAACTGATACAAAACACACCTCCTCTTACATAAGGCTCTTTAGTTACTAGGGAGAAACGCGTTGGGTTCGTGAAGTGTGTAAAGTCATTTGAGCCCAAAATTACGTGGATTTATCAGAAATGAACTCTTGCTTGTAGGAAGACACAGATCCTGGTGTTTAACTCTGTTTCTGAGGCGAAATTCAGACCAGAGTTCTCATCCCTGATACACATGCTTTTTTAAGGCAAGAAACATCCTCTTCTTTCCAGCGTCTCAAATACAGCAAGAACACTGTGAATGCCCAGAAAAAAATAACTGTGTTTTCTACTCATACGGACCATATGTAGTTCAACTCTGCTTATGAAACTGATACAAACCACAGCTCCTTTTACATAAATTCTTTTGGGTTAATAGTGAGAAACGCCTTGAGTTCGTGAACTGTGTAAATTAATTTGAGCCAAAATTCTCTTGAGTTACCAGAAATGAACTCTTGGTTGTAGGAAGACACAGATCCCGGGGTTTAACCCCATTTCTGAAGGGAAATTCAGAAAAGAATTCTCATCCCTGAAACACATTCTGTTTTAACGCAAGAAGCATCCTCTTCTTTCCAGCGTCTGCAATACAGCAAAAACATGAGCATACCTAGGAAAAAAGAACTATGTTTCCTACACAAAAGGACCACATCTAATTCAACTCTCCTTATGAAAATGATACAAACTACAGCTCCTCTTACTTAAATGCTGTTTAGTTAATAGTGAGAAATGGGTTGGGTTCGTGAATTGTGTAAAATCATTTGTGCCCATAATTCACTGGGTTTACCAGAAAAGAACTCTTGCTTTTAGGAAGACACAGATACTGGGTTTAACTCCGTTTCTGAAGGGAAATTCAGACCAGAGTTCTCATCCCTGAAACACAGTCTGTTTTAAGGCAAGAAGCATCCTCTTCTTTCCCGCATCTCCAATGCAGCAAGAACCATGAGGGTGCCCAGAAAAAAAGAATTGTGTTTCCTACTCATATGGACCATATGTAGTTCAACTCTGCTTATGAAACTGATACAAAACACACCTCCTATAACATAAGGCTCTTTAGTTACTAGGGAGAAACGCGTTGGGTTCGTGAAGTGTGTAAAATCATTTGAGCCCAAAATTACGTGGATTTATCAGAAATGAACTCTTGCTTGTAGGAAGACACAGATCCTGGTGTTTAACTCTGTTTCTGAGGCGAAATTCAGACCAGAGTTCTCATCCCTGAAACACACTCTGTTATAACGCAAGAAGCATCCTCTTCTTTCCAGCATCTCCATAACAGCAAAAACGTGAGCATACCCAGAAAAATAACTATGTTTCCTACTCACAATGACGCCATCTAATTCAACTCTCCTTATGAAACCAATACAAACCACACTTCCCCTTACAAAGATGCTCTTTAGTTAATAGTGAGAAATGGGTTGGGTTCGTGAATTGTGTAAAATCATTTGTGCCCATAATTCACTGGGTTTACCAGAAAAGAACTCTGGCTTGTAGGAAGACACAGATCCTGGGGTTTAACTCCGTTTTTGAAGGGAAATTCAGTCCAGTGTTCTCATCCCTGAAACACGCTCTGATTTAAGGCAATAAGCATCCGCTCCTTTGCATCGTCTCCAATACAGCAAAAATGTGAGCATACCCAGAAAAAATAACTATGTTTCCTACTCACAATGACCACATCTAATTCACTTCTCCTTATGAAACTGATACAAACCACAGCTCCCCTTACACAGATGCTCTTCTGTTAATAGAAATGGGTTGGGTTTGTGAACTGTGTAATACCATTTGAGCCCATAATTCACTGGGTTTACCAGAAAAGAACTCTTGCTTGTAGGAAGACACACATCCTGGGGTTTAACTCCGTTTCTGAAGGGAAATTCAGACCAGAGTTCTCATCCCTGAAACACAGTCTGTTTTAAGGCAAGATGCATCCTCTTCTTTCAAGCGTCTCCAATACAGCAAGAACCATGATCATGCCCAGAAAAAAAGAACTGTGATCCCTACTCATACGGATCATATGTAGTTCAAATCTGATTATGAAACTGATACAAACCGCACATCCTCTTACATAAATGCTGTTTAGTTAATAGTGAGAAATGCATTGGTTTCGTGAACTGTGTAAATTCATTTGAGCCCAAAATTCACTTGGTTTACCAGAAATGTACTCTTGCTTGTAGGAAGATGCAGATACATGTGTTTAACTCTAATTCTGAAGGGAATATCAGACAAGTGTTCTCATCCATGAAAAACACACGGTTTTAATGCAAGAAGCATGCTCTTCTTTCCAGCGTCTACAAAAGAGCAAAAGATGAGCATACCAAGAAAAAAAGAACTGTGTTTCCTACTCATACAGACCATATCTACATCAACTATGATTATGACACTGATACAAACCACAGCTCCTGCTACATAAATACTTTTGAGTTAATAGTGAGAAACGGGATAAGTTTTGGAACTTTGTAAAATCATTTGAGCCCATAATGCACTGGGTTTACCAGGAAAGAAATCTTGCTTGTAGGAAGACACAGATCCTGGGGTTTAACTCCGTTTCTGAAGGAAAATTCAGACAAGAGTTCTCTTCCAAAAACACACTCTGTTTTAATGCCAAAAGCATCCTCTTCTTTCCAGCATCTGCAATACAGCAAGAACCATGAGCATGCCCAGAAAAAAAGAACTGTGTTTCCTACTCATACGGACCATATGTATTTCAACTCTGCTTACGAAACTGATACAAACCACAGCTACACTTACATAAATTTTTTTGGGTTAATACTGAGAAACGCCTTGAGTTCGTGAACTGTGTAAAATCATTTGAGCCAAAATTCTCTGGAGTTACCAGAAATGAACGCTTGGTTGTAGGAAGACACAGATCCTGGGGTTTAACCCCATTTCTGAAGGGAAATTCAGATCAGAGTTCTCATCCCTGAAACACATTCTGTTTTAACGCAAGAAGCATCCTATTCTTTCCAGCGTCTCCAAAACAGCAAAAACGTGAGCATACCCAGAAAAATAACTATGTTTCCTACTCACAAGGACGCCATCTAATTCAACTCTCCTTATGAAACCAATACAAACCACAGTTCCCCTTACAAAGATGCTCTTTAGTTAATAGTGAAAAATGGGTTGGGTTCGTGAATTGTGTAAAATCATTTGTGCCCATAATTCACTGGGTTTACCAGAAAAGAACTCTGGCTTGTAGGAAGACACAGATCCTGGGGTTTAACTCCGTTTTTGAAGGGAAATTCAGTCCAGTGTTCTCATCCCTGAAACACGCTCTGATTTAAGGCAATAAGCATCCGCTCCTTTGCATCGTCTCCAATACAGCAAAAATGTGAGCATACCCAGAAAAAATAACTATGTTTCCTACTCACAATGACCACATCTAATTCACTTCTCCTTATGAAACTGATACAAACCACAGCTCCCCTTACACAGATGCTCTTCTGTTAATAGTGAGAAATGGGTTGGGTTTGTGAACTGTGTAATACCATTTGAGCCCATAATTTACTGGGTTTACCAGAAAAGAACTCTTGCTTGTAGGAAGACACACATCCTGGGGTTTAACTCCGTTTCTGAAGGGAAATTCAGACCAGAGTTCTCATCCCTGAAACACAGTCTGTTTTAAGGCAAGAAGCATCCTCTTCTTTCAAGCGTCTCCAATACAGCAAGAACCATGATCATGCACAGAAAAAAAGAACTGTGATCCCTACTCATACGGATCATATGTAGTTCAAATCTGATTATGAAACTGATACAAACCACACATTCTCTTACATAAATGCTGTTTAGTTAATAGTGAGAAATGCATTGGTTTCGTGAACTGTGTAAATTCATTTGAGCCCAAAATTCACTTGGTTTACCAGAAATGTACTCTTGCTTGTAGGAAGATGCAGATACATGTGTTTAACTCTGATTCTGAAGGGAATATCAGACAAGTGTTCTCATCCATGAAAAACACACGGTTTTAATGCAAGAAGCATGCTCTTCTTTCCAGCGTCTACAAAAGAGCAAAAGATGAGCATACCAAGAAAAAAAGAACTGTGTTTCCTACTCATACAGACCATATCTACATCAACTATGATTATGACACTGATACACACCACAGCTCCTGCTACATAAATACTTTTGAGTTAATAGTGAGAAACGGGATAAGTTTTGGAACTTTGTAAAATCATTTGAGCCCATAATGCACTGGGTTTACCAGGAAAGAAATCTTGCTTGTAGGAAGACACAGATCCTGGGGTTTAACTCCGTTTCTGAAGGAAAATTCAGACAAGAGTTCTCTTCCCTGAAACACACTCTGTTTTAACGCAAGAAGCATCCTCTTCTTTCCAGCATCTGCAATACAGCAAGAACCATGAGCATGCCCAGAAAAAAAGAACTGTGTTTCCTACTCATACGGACCATATGTATTTCAACTCTGCTTACGAAACTGATACAAACCACAGCTACTCTTACATAAATTTTTTTGGGTTAATACTGAGAAACGCCTTGAGTTCGTGAACTGTGTAAAATCATTTGAGCCAAAATTCTCTGGAGTTACCAGAAATGAACGCTTGGTTGTAGGAAGACACAGATCCTGGGGTTTAACCCCATTTCTGAAGGGAAATTCAGCTCAGAGTTCTCATCCCTGAAACACATTCTGTTTTAACGCAAGAAGCATCCTATTCTTTCCAGCGTCTCCAAAACAGCAAAAACGTGAGCATACCCAGAAAAATAACTATGTTTCCTACTCACAATGACCCCATCTAATTCAACTCTCCTTATGAAACCGATACAAACCACAGTTCCCCTTACAAAGATGCTCTTTAGTTAATAGTGAGAAATGGGTTGTGTTCGTGAACTGTGTCATACCATTTGAGCCCATAATTCACTGGGTTTACCAGAAAAGAACTCCTGCTTTTAGGAAGACACAGATACTGGGTTTAACTCCGTTTCTGAAGGGAAATTCAGACCAGAGTTCTCATCCCTGAAACACAGTCTGTTTTAAGGCAAGAAGCATCCTCTTCTTTCCCGCATCTCCAATGCAGCAAGAACCATGAGGGTGCCCAGAAAAAAAGAATTGTGTTTCCTACTCATATGGACCATATGTAGTTCAACTCTGCTTATGAAACTGATACAAAACACACCTCCTCTTACATAAGGCTCTTTAGTTACTAGGGAGAAACGCGTTGGGTTCGTGAAGTGTGTAAAATCATTTGAGCCCAAAATTACGTGGATTTATCAGAAATGAACTCTTGCTTGTAGGAAGACACAGATCCTGGTGTTTAACTCTGTTTCTGAGGCGAAATTCAGACCAGAGTTCTCATCCCTGAAACACACTCTGTTATAACGCAAGAAGCATCCTCTTCTTTCCAGCATCTCCATAACAGCAAAAACGTGAGCATACCCAGAAAAATAACTATGTTTCCTACTCACAATGACGCCATCTAATTCAACTCTCCTTATGAAACCAATACAAACCACACTTCCCCTTACAAAGATGCTCTTTAGTTAATAGTGAGAAATGGGTTGGGTTCGTGAATTGTGTAAAATCATTTGTGCCCATAATTCACTGGGTTTACCAGAAAAGAACTCTGGCTTGTAGGAAGACACAGATCCTGGGGTTTAACTCCGTTTTTGAAGGGAAATTCAGTCCAGTGTTCTCATCCCTGAAACACGCTCTGATTTAAGGCAATAAGCATCCACTCCTTTGCATCGTCTCCAATACAGCAAAAATGTGAGCATACCCAGAAAAAATAACTATGTTTCCTACTCACAATGACCACATCTAATTCACTTCTCCTTATGAAACTGATACAAACCACAGCTCCCCTTACACAGATGCTCTTCTGTTAATAGTGAGAAATGGGTTGGGTTTGTGAACTGTGTAATACCATTTGAGCCCATAATTCACTGGGTTTACCAGAAAAGAACTCTTGCTTGTAGGAAGACACACATCCTGGGGTTTAACTCCGTTTCTGAAGGGAAATTCAGACCAGAGTTCTCATCCCTGAAACACAGTCTGTTTTAAGGCAAGATGCATCCTCTTCTTTCAAGCGTCTCCAATACAGCAAGAACCATGATCATGCCCAGAAAAAAAGAACTGTGATCCCTACTCATACGGATCATATGTAGTTCAAATCTGATTATGAAACTGATACAAACCGCACATCCTCTTACATAAATGCTGTTTAGTTAATAGTGAGAAATGCATTGGTTTCGTGAACTGTGTAAATTCATTTGAGCCCAAAATTCACTTGGTTTACCAGAAATGTACTCTTGCTTGTAGGAAGATGCAGATACATGTGTTTAACTCTGATTCTGAAGGGAATATCAGACAAGTGTTCTCATCCATGAAAAACACACGGTTTTAATGCAAGAAGCATGCTCTTCTTTCCAGCGTCTACAAAAGAGCAAAAGATGAGCATACCAAGAAAAAAAGAATTGTGTTTCCTACTCATACAGACCATATCTACATCAACTATGATTATGACACTGATACACACCACAGCTCCTGCTACATAAATACTTTTGAGTTAATAGTGAGAAACGGGATAAGTTTTGGAACTTTGTAAAATCATTTGAGCCCATAATGCACTGGGTTTACCAGGAAAGAAATCTTGCTTGTAGGAAGACACAGATCCTGGGGTTTAACTCCGTTTCTGAAGGAAAATTCAGACAAGAGTTCTCTTCCCTGAAACACACTCTGTTTTAACGCAAGAAGCATCCTCTTCTTTCCAGCATCTGCAATACAGCAAGAACCATGAGCATGCCCAGAAAAAAAGAACTGTGTTTCCTACTCATACGGACCATATGTATTTCAACTCTGCTTACGAAACTGATACAAACCACAGCTACTCTTACATAAATTTTTTTGGGTTAATACTGAGAAACGCCTTGAGTTCGTGAACTGTGTAAAATCATTTGAGCCAAAATTCTCTGGAGTTACCAGAAATGAACGCTTGGTTGTAGGAAGACACAGATCCTGGGGTTTAACCCCATTTCTGAAGGGAAATTCAGCTCAGAGTTCTCATCCCTGAAACACATTCTGTTTTAACGCAAGAAGCATCCTATTCTTTCCAGCGTCTCCAAAACAGCAAAAACGTGAGCATACCCAGAAAAATAACTATGTTTCCTACTCACAATGACCCCATCTAATTCAACTCTCCTTATGAAACCGATACAAACCACAGTTCCCCTTACAAAGATGCTCTTTAGTTAATAGTGAGAAATGGGTTGTGTTCGTGAACTGTGTCATACCATTTGAGCCCATAATTCACTGGGTTTACCAGAAAAGAACTCCTGCTTTTAGGAAGACACAGATACTGGGTTTAACTCCGTTTCTGAAGGGAAATTCAGACCAGAGTTCTCATCCCTGAAACACAGTCTGTTTTAAGGCAAGAAGCATCCTCTTCTTTCCCGCATCTCCAATGCAGCAAGAACCATGAGGGTGCCCAGAAAAAAAGAATTGTGTTTCCTACTCATATGGACCATATGTAGTTCAACTCTGCTTATGAAACTGATACAAAACACACCTCCTCTTACATAAGGCTCTTTAGTTACTAGGGAGAAACGCGTTGGGTTCGTGAAGTGTGTAAAATCATTTGAGCCCAAAATTACGTGGATTTATCAGAAATGAACTCTTGCTTGTAGGAAGACACAGATCCTGGTGTTTAACTCTGTTTCTGAGGCGAAATTCAGACCAGAGTTCTCATCCCTGAAACACACTCTGTTATAACGCAAGAAGCATCCTCTTCTTTCCAGCATCTCCATAACAGCAAAAACGTGAGCATACCCAGAAAAATAACTATGTTTCCTACTCACAATGACGCCATCTAATTCAACTCTCCTTATGAAACCAATACAAACCACACTTCCCCTTACAAAGATGCTCTTTAGTTAATAGTGAGAAATGGGTTGGGTTCGTGAATTGTGTAAAATCATTTGTGCCCATAATTCACTGGGTTTACCAGAAAAGAACTCTGGCTTGTAGGAAGACACAGATCCTGGGGTTTAACTCCGTTTTTGAAGGGAAATTCAGTCCAGTGTTCTCATCCCTGAAACACGCTCTGATTTAAGGCAATAAGCATCCGCTCCTTTGCATCGTCTCCAATACAGCAAAAATGTGAGCATACCCAGAAAAAATAACTATGTTTCCTACTCACAATGACCACATCTAATTCACTTCTCCTTATGAAACTGATACAAACCACAGCTCCCCTTACACAGATGCTCTTCTGTTAATAGTGAGAAATGGGTTGGGTTTGTGAACTGTGTAATACCATTTGAGCCCATAATTCACTGGGTTTACCAGAAAAGAACTCTTGCTTGTAGGAAGACACACATCCTGGGGTTTAACTCCGTTTCTGAAGGGAAATTCAGACCAGAGTTCTCATCCCTGAAACACAGTCTGTTTTAAGGCAAGATGCATCCTCTTCTTTCAAGCGTCTCCAATACAGCAAGAACCATGATCATGCCCAGAAAAAAAGAACTGTGATCCCTACTCATACGGATCATATGTAGTTCAAATCTGATTATGAAACTGATACAAACCGCACATCCTCTTACATAAATGCTGTTTAGTTAATAGTGAGAAATGCATTGGTTTCGTGAACTGTGTAAATTCATTTGAGCCCAAAATTCACTTGGTTTACCAGAAATGTACTCTTGCTTGTAGGAAGATGCAGATACATGTGTTTAACTCTGATTCTGAAGGGAATATCAGACAAGTGTTCTCATCCATGAAAAACACACGGTTTTAATGCAAGAAGCATGCTCTTCTTTCCAGCGTCTACAAAAGAGCAAAAGATGAGCATACCAAGAAAAAAAGAACTGTGTTACCTACTCATACAGACCATATTTACATCAACTATGATTATGACACTGATACACACCACAG
The DNA here is from genome assembly GCA_949786385.1 of Onychomys leucogaster. Classification (NCBI taxonomy): domain Eukaryota; kingdom Metazoa; phylum Chordata; class Mammalia; order Rodentia; family Cricetidae; genus Onychomys; species Onychomys leucogaster. The sequence continues at coordinate 373,472 of CATKUP010000044.1, forward strand.
CTCCTGCTACATAAATACTTTTGAGTTAATAGTGAGAAACGGGATAAGTTTTGGAACTTTGTAAAATCATTTGAGCCCATAATGCACTGGGTTTACCAGGAAAGAAATCTTGCTTGTAGGAAGACACAGATCCTGGGGTTTAACTCCGTTTCTGAAGGAAAATTCAGACAAGAGTTCTCTTCCCTGAAACACACTCTGTTTTAACGCAAGAAGCACCCTCTTCTTTCCAGCATCTGCAATACAGCAAGAACCATGAGCATCCCAGAAAAAAAGAACTGTGTTTCCTACTCATACGGACCATATGTATTTCAACTCTGCTTACGAAACTGATACAAACCACAGCTACTCTTACATAAATTCTTTTGGGTTAATACTGAGAAACGCCTTGAGTTCGTGAACTGTGTAAAATCATTTGAGCCAAAATTCTCTGGAGTTACCAGAAATGAACGCTTGGTTGTAGGAAGACACAGATCCTGGGGTTTAACCCCATTTCTGAAGGGAAATTCAGATCAGAGTTCTCATCCCTGAAACACATTCTGTTTTAACGCAAGAAGCATCCTATTCTTTCCAGCGTCTCCAAAACAGCAAAAACGTGAGCATACCCAGAAAAATAACTATGTTTCCTACTCACAATGACCCCATCTAATTCAACTCTCCTTATGAAACCGATACAAACCACAGTTCCCCTTACAAAGATGCTCTTTAGTTAATAGTGAGAAATGGGTTGTGTTCGTGAACTGTGTCATACCATTTGAGCCCATAATTCACTGGGTTTACCAGAAAAGAACTCCTGCTTTTAGGAAGACACAGATACTGGGTTTAACTCCGTTTCTGAAGGGAAATTCAGACCAGAGTTCTCATCCCTGAAACACAGTCTGTTTTAAGGCAAGAAGCATCCTCTTCTTTCCCGCATCTCCAATGCAGCAAGAACCATGAGGGTGCCCAGAAAAAAAGAATTGTGTTTCCTACTCATATGGACCATATGTAGTTCAACTCTGCTTATGAAACTGATACAAAACACACCTCCTCTTACATAAGGCTCTTTAGTTACTAGGGAGAAACGCGTTGGGTTCGTGAAGTGTGTAAAATCATTTGAGCCCAAAATTACGTGGATTTATCAGAAATGAACTCTTGCTTGTAGGAAGACACAGATCCTGGTGTTTAACTCTGTTTCTGAGGCGAAATTCAGACCAGAGTTCTCATCCCTGAAACACACTCTGTTATAACGCAAGAAGCATCCTCTTCTTTCCAGCATCTCCATAACAGCAAAAACGTGAGCATACCCAGAAAAATAACTATGTTTCCTACTCACAATGACGCCATCTAATTCAACTCTCCTTATGAAACCAATACAAACCACACTTCCCCTTACAAAGATGCTCTTTCGTTAATAGTGAGAAATGGGTTGGGTTCGTGAATTGTGTAAAATCATTTGTGCCCATAATTCACTGGGTTTACCAGAAAAGAACTCTGGCTTGTAGGAAGACACAGATCCTGGGGTTTAACTCCGTTTTTGAAGGGAAATTCAGTCCAGTGTTCTCATCCCTGAAACACGCTCTGATTTAAGGCAATAAGCATCCGCTCCTTTGCATCGTCTCCAATACAGCAAAAATGTGAGCATACCCAGAAAAAATAACTATGTTTCCTACTCACAATGACCACATCTAATTCACTTCTCCTTATGAAACTGATACAAACCACAGCTCCCCTTACACAGATGCTCTTCTGTTAATAGTGAGAAATGGGTTGGGTTTGTGAACTGTGTAATACCATTTGAGCCCATAATTCACTGGGTTTACCAGAAAAGAACTCTTGCTTGTAGGAAGACACACATCCTGGGGTTTAACTCCGTTTCTGAAGGGAAATTCAGACCAGAGTTCTCATCCCTGAAACACAGCCTGTTTTAAGGCAAGATGCATCCTCTTCTTTCAAGCGTCTCCAATACAGCAAGAACCATGATCATGCCCAGAAAAAAAGAACTGTGATCCCTACTCATACGGATCATATGTAGTTCAAATCTGATTATGAAACTGATACAAACCGCACATCCTCTTACATAAATGCTGTTTAGTTAATAGTGAGAAATGCATTGGTTTCGTGAACTGTGTAAATTCATTTGAGCCCAAAATTCACTTGGTTTACCAGAAATGTACTCTTGCTTGTAGGAAGATGCAGATACATGTGTTTAACTCTGATTCTGAAGGGAATATCAGACAAGTGTTCTCATCCATGAAAAACACACGGTTTTAATGCAAGAAGCATGCTCTTCTTTCCAGCGTCTACAAAAGAGCAAAAGATGAGCATACCAAGAAAAAAAGAACTGTGTTACCTACTCATACAGACCATATTTACATCAACTATGATTATGACACTGATACACACCACAGCTCCTGCTACATAAATACTTTTGAGTTAATAGTGAGAAACGGGATAAGTTTTGGAACTTTGTAAAATCATTTGAGCCCATAATGCACTGGGTTTACCAGGAAAGAAATCTTGCTTGTAGGAAGACACAGATCCTGGGGTTTAACTCCGTTTCTGAAGGAAAATTCAGACAAGAGTTCTCTTCCCTGAAACACACTCTGTTTTAACGCAAGAAGCACCCTCTTCTTTCCAGCATCTGCAATACAGCAAGAACCATGAGCATCCCAGAAAAAAAGAACTGTGTTTCCTACTCATACGGACCATATGTATTTCAACTCTGCTTACGAAACTGATACAAACCACAGCTACTCTTACATAAATTCTTTTGGGTTAATACTGAGAAACGCCTTGAGTTCGTGAACTGTGTAAAATCATTTGAGCCAAAATTCTCTGGAGTTACCAGAAATGAACGCTTGGTTGTAGGAAGACACAGATCCTGGGGTTTAACCCCATTTCTGAAGGGAAATTCAGATCAGAGTTCTCATCCCTGAAACACATTCTGTTTTAACGCAAGAAGCATCCTATTCTTTCCAGCGTCTCCAAAACAGCAAAAACGTGAGCATACCCAGAAAAATAACTATGTTTCCTACTCACAATGACCCCATCTAATTCAACTCTCCTTATGAAACCGATACAAACCACAGTTCCCCTTACAAAGATGCTCTTTAGTTAATAGTGAGAAATGGGTTGTGTTCGTGAACTGTGTCATACCATTTGAGCCCATAATTCACTGGGTTTACCAGAAAAGAACTCCTGCTTTTAGGAAGACACAGATACTGGGTTTAACTCCGTTTCTGAAGGGAAATTCAGACCAGAGTTCTCATCCCTGAAACACAGTCTGTTTTAAGGCAAGAAGCATCCTCTTCTTTCCCGCATCTCCAATGCAGCAAGAACCATGAGGGTGCCCAGAAAAAAAGAATTGTGTTTCCTACTCATATGGACCATATGTAGTTCAACTCTGCTTATGAAACTGATACAAAACACACCTCCTCTTACATAAGGCTCTTTAGTTACTAGGGAGAAACGCGTTGGGTTCGTGAAGTGTGTAAAATCATTTGAGCCCAAAATTACGTGGATTTATCAGAAATGAACTCTTGCTTGTAGGAAGACACAGATCCTGGTGTTTAACTCTGTTTCTGAGGCGAAATTCAGACCAGAGTTCTCATCCCTGAAACACACTCTGTTATAACGCAAGAAGCATCCTCTTCTTTCCAGCATCTCCATAACAGCAAAAACGTGAGCATACCCAGAAAAATAACTATGTTTCCTACTCACAATGACGCCATCTAATTCAACTCTCCTTATGAAACCAATACAAACCACACTTCCCCTTACAAAGATGCTCTTTCGTTAATAGTGAGAAATGGGTTGGGTTCGTGAATTGTGTAAAATCATTTGTGCCCATAATTCACTGGGTTTACCAGAAAAGAACTCTGGCTTGTAGGAAGACACAGATCCTGGGGTTTAACTCCGTTTTTGAAGGGAAATTCAGTCCAGTGTTCTCATCCCTGAAACACGCTCTGATTTAAGGCAATAAGCATCCGCTCCTTTGCATCGTCTCCAATACAGCAAAAATGTGAGCATACCCAGAAAAAATAACTATGTTTCCTACTCACAATGACCACATCTAATTCACTTCTCCTTATGAAACTGATACAAACCACAGCTCCCCTTACACAGATGCTCTTCTGTTAATAGTGAGAAATGGGTTGGGTTTGTGAACTGTGTAATACCATTTGAGCCCATAATTCACTGGGTTTACCAGAAAAGAACTCTTGCTTGTAGGAAGACACACATCCTGGGGTTTAACTCCGTTTCTGAAGGGAAATTCAGACCAGAGTTCTCATCCCTGAAACACAGCCTGTTTTAAGGCAAGATGCATCCTCTTCTTTCAAGCGTCTCCAATACAGCAAGAACCATGATCATGCCCAGAAAAAAAGAACTGTGATCCCTACTCATACGGATCATATGTAGTTCAAATCTGATTATGAAACTGATACAAACCGCACATCCTCTTACATAAATGCTGTTTAGTTAATAGTGAGAAATGCATTGGTTTCGTGAACTGTGTAAATTCATTTGAGCCCAAAATTCACTTGGTTTACCAGAAATGTACTCTTGCTTGTAGGAAGATGCAGATACATGTGTTTAACTCTGATTCTGAAGGGAATATAAGACAAGTGTTCTCATCCATGAAAAACACACGGTTTTAATGCAAGAAGCATGCTCTTCTTTCCAGCGTCTACAAAAGAGCAAAAGATGAGCATACCAAGAAAAAAAGAACTGTGTTACCTACTCATACAGACCATATTTACATCAACTATGATTATGACACTGATACAAACCACAGCTCCTGCTACATAAATACTTTTGAGTTAATAGTGAGAAACGGGATAAGTTTTGGAACTTTGTAAAATCATTTGAGCCCATAATGCACTGGGTTTACCAGGAAAGAAATCTTGCTTGTAGGAAGACACAGATCCTGGGGTTTAACTCCGTTTCTGAAGGAAAATTCAGACAAGAGTTCTCTTCCCTGAAACACACTCTGTTTTAACGCAAGAAGCACCCTCTTCTTTCCAGCATCTGCAATACAGCAAGAACCATGAGCATCCCAGAAAAAAAGAACTGTGTTTCCTACTCATACGGACCATATGTATTTCAACTCTGCTTACGAAACTGATACAAACCACAGCTACTCTTACATAAATTCTTTTGGGTTAATACTGAGAAACGCCTTGAGTTCGTGAACTGTGTAAAATCATTTGAGCCAAAATTCTCTGGAGTTACCAGAAATGAACGCTTGGTTGTAGGAAGACACAGATCCTGGGGTTTAACCCCATTTCTGAAGGGAAATTCAGATCAGAGTTCTCATCCCTGAAACACATTCTGTTTTAACGCAAGAAGCATCCTATTCTTTCCAGCGTCTCCAAAACAGCAAAAACGTGAGCATACCCAGAAAAATAACTATGTTTCCTACTCACAATGACCCCATCTAATTCAACTCTCCTTATGAAACCGATACAAACCACAGTTCCCCTTACAAAGATGCTCTTTAGTTAATAGTGAGAAATGGGTTGTGTTCGTGAACTGTGTCATACCATTTGAGCCCATAATTCACTGGGTTTACCAGAAAAGAACTCCTGCTTTTAGGAAGACACAGATACTGGGTTTAACTCCGTTTCTGAAGGGAAATTCAGACCAGAGTTCTCATCCCTGAAACACAGTCTGTTTTAAGGCAAGAAGCATCCTCTTCTTTCCCGCATCTCCAATGCAGCAAGAACCATGAGGGTGCCCAGAAAAAAAGAATTGTGTTTCCTACTCATATGGACCATATGTAGTTCAACTCTGCTTATGAAACTGATACAAAACACACCTCCTCTTACATAAGGCTCTTTAGTTACTAGGGAGAAACGCGTTGGGTTCGTGAAGTGTGTAAAATCATTTGAGCCCAAAATTACGTGGATTTATCAGAAATGAACTCTTGCTTGTAGGAAGACACAGATCCTGGTGTTTAACTCTGTTTCTGAGGCGAAATTCAGACCAGAGTTCTCATCCCTGAAACACACTCTGTTATAACGCAAGAAGCATCCTCTTCTTTCCAGCATCTCCATAACAGCAAAAACGTGAGCATACCCAGAAAAATAACTATGTTTCCTACTCACAATGACGCCATCTAATTCAACTCTCCTTATGAAACCAATACAAACCACACTTCCCCTTACAAAGATGCTCTTTAGTTAATAGTGAGAAATGGGTTGGGTTCGTGAATTGTGTAAAATCATTTGTGCCCATAATTCACTGGGTTTACCAGAAAAGAACTCTGGCTTGTAGGAAGACACAGATCCTGGGGTTTAACTCCGTTTTTGAAGGGAAATTCAGTCCAGTGTTCTCATCCCTGAAACACGCTCTGATTTAAGGCAATAAGCATCCGCTCCTTTGCATCGTCTCCAATACAGCAAAAATGTGAGCATACCCAGAAAAAATAACTATGTTTCCTACTCACAATGACCACATCTAATTCACTTCTCCTTATGAAACTGATACAAACCACAGCTCCCCTTACACAGATGCTCTTCTGTTAATAGTGAGAAATGGGTTGGGTTTGTGAACTGTGTAATACCATTTGAGCCCATAATTCACTGGGTTTACCAGAAAAGAACTCTTGCTTGTAGGAAGACACACATCCTGGGGTTTAACTCCGTTTCTGAAGGGAAATTCAGACCAGAGTTCTCATCCCTGAAACACAGTCTGTTTTAAGGCAAGATGCATCCTCTTCTTTCAAGCGTCTCCAATACAGCAAGAACCATGATCATGCCCAGAAAAAAAGAACTGTGATCCCTACTCATACGGATCATATGTAGTTCAAATCTGATTATGAAACTGATACAAACCGCACATCCTCTTACATAAATGCTGTTTAGTTAATAGTGAGAAATGCATTGGTTTCGTGAACTGTGTAAATTCATTTGAGCCCAAAATTCACTTGGTTTACCAGAAATGTACTCTTGCTTGTAGGAAGATGCAGATACATGTGTTTAACTCTGATTCTGAAGGGAATATCAGACAAGTGTTCTCATCCATGAAAAACACACGGTTTTAATGCAAGAAGCATGCTCTTCTTTCCAGCGTCTACAAAAGAGCAAAAGATGAGCATACCAAGAAAAAAAGAACTGTGTTACCTACTCATACAGACCATATTTACATCAACTATGATTATGACACTGATACAAACCACAGCTCCTGCTACATAAATACTTTTGAGTTAATAGTGAGAAACGGGATAAGTTTTGGAACTTTGTAAAATCATTTGAGCCCATAATGCACTGGGTTTACCAGGAAAGAAATCTTGCTTGTAGGAAGACACAGATCCTGGGGTTTAACTCCGTTTCTGAAGGAAAATTCAGACAAGAGTTCTCTTCCCTGAAACACACTCTGTTTTAACGCAAGAAGCACCCTCTTCTTTCCAGCATCTGCAATACAGCAAGAACCATGAGCATCCCAGAAAAAAAGAACTGTGTTTCCTACTCATACGGACCATATGTATTTCAACTCTGCTTACGAAACTGATACAAACCACAGCTACTCTTACATAAATTCTTTTGGGTTAATACTGAGAAACGCCTTGAGTTCGTGAACTGTGTAAAATCATTTGAGCCAAAATTCTCTGGAGTTACCAGAAATGAACGCTTGGTTGTAGGAAGACACAGATCCTGGGGTTTAACCCCATTTCTGAAGGGAAATTCAGATCAGAGTTCTCATCCCTGAAACACATTCTGTTTTAACGCAAGAAGCATCCTATTCTTTCCAGCGTCTCCAAAACAGCAAAAACGTGAGCATACCCAGAAAAATAACTATGTTTCCTACTCACAATGACCCCATCTAATTCAACTCTCCTTATGAAACCGATACAAACCACAGTTCCCCTTACAAAGATGCTCTTTAGTTAATAGTGAGAAATGGGTTGTGTTCGTGAACTGTGTCATACCATTTGAGCCCATAATTCACTGGGTTTACCAGAAAAGAACTCCTGCTTTTAGGAAGACACAGATACTGGGTTTAACTCCGTTTCTGAAGGGAAATTCAGACCAGAGTTCTCATCCCTGAAACACAGTCTGTTTTAAGGCAAGAAGCATCCTCTTCTTTCCCGCATCTCCAATGCAGCAAGAACCATGAGGGTGCCCAGAAAAAAAGAATTGTGTTTCCTACTCATATGGACCATATGTAGTTCAACTCTGCTTATGAAACTGATACAAAACACACCTCCTCTTACATAAGGCTCTTTAGTTACTAGGGAGAAACGCGTTGGGTTCGTGAAGTGTGTAAAATCATTTGAGCCCAAAATTACGTGGATTTATCAGAAATGAACTCTTGCTTGTAGGAAGACACAGATCCTGGTGTTTAACTCTGTTTCTGAGGCGAAATTCAGACCAGAGTTCTCATCCCTGAAACACACTCTGTTATAACGCAAGAAGCATCCTCTTCTTTCCAGCATCTCCATAACAGCAAAAACGTGAGCATACCCAGAAAAATAACTATGTTTCCTACTCACAATGACGCCATCTAATTCAACTCTCCTTATGAAACCAATACAAACCACACTTCCCCTTACAAAGATGCTCTTTAGTTAATAGTGAGAAATGGGTTGGGTTCGTGAATTGTGTAAAATCATTTGTGCCCATAATTCACTGGGTTTACCAGAAAAGAACTCTGGCTTGTAGGAAGACACAGATCCTGGGGTTTAACTCCGTTTTTGAAGGGAAATTCAGTCCAGTGTTCTCATCCCTGAAACACGCTCTGATTTAAGGCAATAAGCATCCGCTCCTTTGCATCGTCTCCAATACAGCAAAAATGTGAGCATACCCAGAAAAAATAACTATGTTTCCTACTCACAATGACCACATCTAATTCACTTCTCCTTATGAAACTGATACAAACCACAGCTCCCCTTACACAGATGCTCTTCTGTTAATAGTGAGAAATGGGTTGGGTTTGTGAACTGTGTAATACCATTTGAGCCCATAATTCACTGGGTTTACCAGAAAAGAACTCTTGCTTGTAGGAAGACACACATCCTGGGGTTTAACTCCGTTTCTGAAGGGAAATTCAGACCAGAGTTCTCATCCCTGAAACACAGCCTGTTTTAAGGCAAGATGCATCCTCTTCTTTCAAGCGTCTCCAATACAGCAAGAACCATGATCATGCCCAGAAAAAAAGAACTGTGATCCCTACTCATACGGATCATATGTAGTTCAAATCTGATTATGAAACTGATACAAACCGCACATCCTCTTACATAAATGCTGTTTAGTTAATAGTGAGAAATGCATTGGTTTCGTGAACTGTGTAAATTCATTTGAGCCCAAAATTCACTTGGTTTACCAGAAATGTACTCTTGCTTGTAGGAAGATGCAGATACATGTGTTTAACTCTGATTCTGAAGGGAATATAAGACAAGTGTTCTCATCCATGAAAAACACACGGTTTTAATGCAAGAAGCATGCTCTTCTTTCCAGCGTCTACAAAAGAGCAAAAGATGAGCATACCAAGAAAAAAAGAACTGTGTTACCTACTCATACAGACCATATTTACATCAACTATGATTATGACACTGATACAAACCACAGCTCCTGCTACATAAATACTTTTGAGTTAATAGTGAGAAACGGGATAAGTTTTGGAACTTTGTAAAATCATTTGAGCCCATAATGCACTGGGTTTACCAGGAAAGAAATCTTGCTTGTAGGAAGACACAGATCCTGGGGTTTAACTCCGTTTCTGAAGGAAAATTCAGACAAGAGTTCTCTTCCCTGAAACACACTCTGTTTTAACGCAAGAAGCACCCTCTTCTTTCCAGCATCTGCAATACAGCAAGAACCATGAGCATCCCAGAAAAAAAGAACTGTGTTTCCTACTCATACGGACCATATGTATTTCAACTCTGCTTACGAAACTGATACAAACCACAGCTACTCTTACATAAATTCTTTTGGGTTAATACTGAGAAACGCCTTGAGTTCGTGAACTGTGTAAAATCATTTGAGCCAAAATTCTCTGGAGTTACCAGAAATGAACGCTTGGTTGTAGGAAGACACAGATCCTGGGGTTTAACCCCATTTCTGAAGGGAAATTCAGATCAGAGTTCTCATCCCTGAAACACATTCTGTTTTAACGCAAGAAGCATCCTATTCTTTCCAGCGTCTCCAAAACAGCAAAAACGTGAGCATACCCAGAAAAATAACTATGTTTCCTACTCACAATGACCCCATCTAATTCAACTCTCCTTATGAAACCGATACAAACCACAGTTCCCCTTACAAAGATGCTCTTTAGTTAATAGTGAGAAATGGGTTGTGTTCGTGAACTGTGTCATACCATTTGAGCCCATAATTCACTGGGTTTACCAGAAAAGAACTCCTGCTTTTAGGAAGACACAGATACTGGGTTTAACTCCGTTTCTGAAGGGAAATTCAGACCAGAGTTCTCATCCCTGAAACACAGTCTGTTTTAAGGCAAGAAGCATCCTCTTCTTTCCCGCATCTCCAATGCAGCAAGAACCATGAGGGTGCCCAGAAAAAAAGAATTGTGTTTCCTACTCATATGGACCATATGTAGTTCAACTCTGCTTATGAAACTGATACAAAACACACCTCCTCTTACATAAGGCTCTTTAGTTACTAGGGAGAAACGCGTTGGGTTCGTGAAGTGTGTAAAATCATTTGAGCCCAAAATTACGTGGATTTATCAGAAATGAACTCTTGCTTGTAGGAAGACACAGATCCTGGTGTTTAACTCTGTTTCTGAGGCGAAATTCAGACCAGAGTTCTCATCCCTGAAACACACTCTGTTATAACGCAAGAAGCATCCTCTTCTTTCCAGCATCTCCATAACAGCAAAAACGTGAGCATACCCAGAAAAATAACTATGTTTCCTACTCACAATGACGCCATCTAATTCAACTCTCCTTATGAAACCAATACAAACCACACTTCCCCTTACAAAGATGCTCTTTAGTTAATAGTGAGAAATGGGTTGGGTTCGTGAATTGTGTAAAATCATTTGTGCCCATAATTCACTGGGTTTACCAGAAAAGAACTCTGGCTTGTAGGAAGACACAGATCCTGGGGTTTAACTCCGTTTTTGAAGGGAAATTCAGTCCAGTGTTCTCATCCCTGAAACACGCTCTGATTTAAGGCAATAAGCATCCGCTCCTTTGCATCGTCTCCAATACAGCAAAAATGTGAGCATACCCAGAAAAAATAACTATGTTTCCTACTCACAATGACCACATCTAATTCACTTCTCCTTATGAAACTGATACAAACCACAGCTCCCCTTACACAGATGCTCTTCTGTTAATAGTGAGAAATGGGTTGGGTTTGTGAACTGTGTAATACCATTTGAGCCCATAATTCACTGGGTTTACCAGAAAAGAACTCTTGCTTGTAGGAAGACACACATCCTGGGGTTTAACTCCGTTTCTGAAGGGAAATTCAGACCAGAGTTCTCATCCCTGAAACACAGCCTGTTTTAAGGCAAGATGCATCCTCTTCTTTCAAGCGTCTCCAATACAGCAAGAACCATGATCATGCCCAGAAAAAAAGAACTGTGATCCCTACTCATACGGATCATATGTAGTTCAAATCTGATTATGAAACTGATACAAACCGCACATCCTCTTACATAAATGCTGTTTAGTTAATAGTGAGAAATGCATTGGTTTCGTGAACTGTGTAAATTCATTTGAGCCCAAAATTCACTTGGTTTACCAGAAATGTACTCTTGCTTGTAGGAAGATGCAGATACATGTGTTTAACTCTGATTCTGAAGGGAATATAAGACAAGTGTTCTCATCCATGAAAAACACACGGTTTTAATGCAAGAAGCATGCTCTTCTTTCCAGCGTCTACAAAAGAGCAAAAGATGAGCATACCAAGAAAAAAAGAACTGTGTTACCTACTCATACAGACCATATTTACATCAACTATGATTATGACACTGATACAAACCACAGCTCCTGCTACATAAATACTTTTGAGTTAATAGTGAGAAACGGGATAAGTTTTGGAACTTTGTAAAATCATTTGAGCCCATAATGCACTGGGTTTACCAGGAAAGAAATCTTGCTTGTAGGAAGACACAGATCCTGGGGTTTAACTCCGTTTCTGAAGGAAAATTCAGACAAGAATTCTCTTCCCTGAAACACACTCTGTTTTAACGCAAGAAGCACCCTCTTCTTTCCAGCATCTGCAATACAGCAAGAACCATGAGCATCCCAGAAAAAAAGAACTGTGTTTCCTACTCATACGGACCATATGTATTTCAACTCTGCTTACGAAACTGATACAAACCACAGCTACTCTTACATAAATTCTTTTGGGTTAATACTGAGAAACGCCTTGAGTTCGTGAACTGTGTAAAATCATTTGAGCCAAAATTCTCTGGAGTTACCAGAAATGAACGCTTGGTTGTAGGAAGACACAGATCCTGGGGTTTAACCCCATTTCTGAAGGGAAATTCAGATCAGAGTTCTCATCCCTGAAACACATTCTGTTTTAACGCAAGAAGCATCCTTTTCTTTCCAGCGTCTCCAAAACAGCAAAAACGTGAGCATACCCAGAAAAATAACTATGTTTCCTACTCACAATGACGCCATCTAATTCAACTCTCCTTATGAAACCAATACAAACCACAGTTCCCCTTACAAAGATGCTCTTTAGTTAATAGTGAGAAATGGGTTGGGTTTGTGAATTGTGTAAATTCATTTGTGCCCATAATTCACTGGGTTTACCAGAAAAGAACTCTGGCTTGTAGGAAGACACAGATCCTGGGGTTTAACTCCGTTTTTGAAGGGAAATTCAGTCCAGTGTTCTCATCCCTGAAACACGCTCTGATTTAAGGCAATAAGCATCCGCTCCTTTGCATCGTCTCCAATACAGCAAAAATGTGAGCATACCCAGAAAAAATAACTATGTTTCCTACTCACAATGACCACATCTAATTCACTTCTCCTTATGAAACTGTTACAAACCACAGCTCCCCTTACACAGATGCTCTTCTGTTAATAGTGAGAAATGGGTTGGGTTTGTGAACTGTGTAAAACCATTTGAGCCCATAATTCACTGGGTTTACCAGAAAAGAACTCTTGCTTGTAGGAAGACACACATCCTGGGGTTTAACTCCGTTTCTGAAGGGAAATTCAGACCAGAGTTCTCATCCCTGAAACACAGTCTGTTTTAAGGCAAGAAGCATCCTCTTCTTTCAAGCGACTCCAATACAGCAAGAACCAAGATCATGCCCAGAAAAAAAGAACTGTGATCCCTTCTCATACGGATCATATGTAGTTCAAATCTGATTATGAAACTGATACAAACCGCACATCCTCTTACATAAATGCTGTTTAGTTAATAGTGAGAAATGCATTGGTTTCGTGAACTGTGTAAATTCATTTGAGCCCAAAATTCACTTGGTTTACCAGAAATGTACTCTTGCTTGTAGGAAGATGCAGATACATGTGTTTAACTCTGATTCTGAAGGGAATATAAGACAAGTGTTCTCATCCATGAAAAACACACGGTTTTAATGCAAGAAGCATGCTCTTCTTTCCAGCGTCTACGAAAGAGCAAAAGATGAGCATACCAAGAAAAAAAGAACTGTGTTACCTACTCATACAGACCATATTTACATCAACTATGATTATGACACTGATACAAACCACAGCTCCTGCTACATAAATACTTTTGAGTTAATAGTGAGAAACGGGATAAGTTTTGGAACTTTGTAAAATCATTTGAGCCCATAATGCACTGGGTTTACCAGGAAAGAAATCTTGCTTGTAGGAAGACACAGATCCTGGGGTTTAACTCCGTTTCTGAAGGAAAATTCAGACAAGAATTCTCTTCCCTGAAACACACTCTGTTTTAACGCAAGAAGCACCCTCTTCTTTCCAGCATCTGCAATACAGCAAGAACCATGAGCATCCCAGAAAAAAAGAACTGTGTTTCCTACTCATACGGACCATATGTATTTCAACTCTGCTTACGAAACTGATACAAACCACAGCTACTCTTACATAAATTCTTTTGGGTTAATACTGAGAAACGCCTTGAGTTCGTGAACTGTGTAAAATCATTTGAGCCAAAATTCTCTGGAGTTACCAGAAATGAACGCTTGGTTGTAGGAAGACACAGATCCTGGGGTTTAACCCCATTTCTGAAGGGAAATTCAGATCAGAGTTCTCATCCCTGAAACACATTCTGTTTTAACGCAAGAAGCATCCTTTTCTTTCCAGCGTCTCCAAAACAGCAAAAACGTGAGCATACCCAGAAAAATAACTATGTTTCCTACTCACAATGACGCCATCTAATTCAACTCTCCTTATGAAACCAATACAAACCACAGTTCCCCTTACAAAGATGCTCTTTAGTTAATAGTGAGAAATGGGTTGGGTTTGTGAATTGTGTAAATTCATTTGTGCCCATAATTCACTGGGTTTACCAGAAAAGAACTCTGGCTTGTAGGAAGACACAGATCCTGGGGTTTAACTCCGTTTTTGAAGGGAAATTCAGTCCAGTGTTCTCATCCCTGAAACACGCTCTGATTTAAGGCAATAAGCATCCGCTCCTTTGCATCGTCTCCAATACAGCAAAAATGTGAGCATACCCAGAAAAAATAACTATGTTTCCTACTCACAATGACCACATCTAATTCACTTCTCCTTATGAAACTGATACAAACCACAGCTCCCCTTACACAGATGCTCTTCTGTTAATAGTGAGAAATGGGTTGGGTTTGTGAACTGTGTAAAACCATTTGAGCCCATAATTCACTGGGTTTACCAGAAAAGAACTCTTGCTTGTAGGAAGACACACATCCTGGGGTTTAACTCCGTTTCTGAAGGGAAATTCAGACCAGAGTTCTCATCCCTGAAACACAGTCTGTTTTAAGGCAAGAAGCATCCTCTTCTTTCAAGCGACTCCAATACAGCAAGAACCAAGATCATGCCCAGAAAAAAAGAACTGTGATCCCTTCTCATACGGATCATATGTAGTTCAAATCTGATTATGAAACTGATACAAACCGCACATCCTCTTACATAAATGCTGTTTAGTTAATAGTGAGAAATGCATTGGTTTCGTGAACTGTGTAAATTCATTTGAGCCCAAAATTCACTTGGTTTACCAGAAATGTACTCTTGCTTGTAGGAAGATGCAGATACATGTGTTTAACTCTGATTCTGAAGGGAATATAAGACAAGTGTTCTCATCCATGAAAAACACACGGTTTTAATGCAAGAAGCATGCTCTTCTTTCCAGTGTCTACAAAAGAGCAAAAGATGAGCATACCAAGAAAAAAAGAACTGTGTTTCCTACTCATACAGACCATATCTACATCAAATATGATTATGACACTGATACACACCACAGCTCCTGCTACATAAATACTTTTGAGTTAATAGTGAGAAACGGGATAAGTTTTGGAACTTTGTAAAATCATTTGAGCCCATAATGCACTGGGTTTACCAGGAAAGAAATCTTGCTTGTAGGAAGACACAGATCCTGGGGTTTAACTCCGTTTCTGAAGGAAAATTCAGACAAGAGTTCTCTTCCCTGAAACACACTCTGTTTTAACGCAAGAAGCATCCTCTTCTTTCCAGCATCTGCAATACAGCAAGAACCATGAGCATGCCCAGAAAAAAAGAACTGTGTTTCCTACTCATACAGACCATATGTATTTCAACTCTGCTTACGAAACTGATACAAACCACAGCTACTCTTACATAAATTCTTTTGGGTTAATACTGAGAAACGCCTTGAGTTTGTGAACTGTGTAAAATCATTTGAGCCAAAATTCTCTGGAGTTACCAGAAATGAACGCTTGGTTGTAGGAAGACACAGATCCTGGGGTTTAACCCCATTTCTGAAGGGAAATTCAGATCAGAGTTCTCATCCCTGAAACACATTCTGTTTTAACGCAAGAAGCATCCTATTCTTTCAAGCGTCTCCAAAACAGCAAAAACGTGAGCATACCCAGAAAAATAACTATGTTTCCTACTCACAATGACCCCATCTAATTCAACTCTCCTTATGAAACCGATACAAACCACAGTTCCCCTTACAAAGATGCTCTTTAGTTAATAGTGAGAAATGGGTTGTGTTCGTGAACTGTGTCATACCATTTGAGCCCATAATTCCCTGGGTTTACCAGAAAAGAACTCTTGCTTTTAGGAAGACACAGATACTGGGTTTAACTCCGTTTCTGAAGGAAAATTCAGACAAGAGTTCTCTTCCCTGAAACACACTCTGTTTTAACGCAAGAAGCATCCTCTTCTTTCCAGCATCTGCAATACAGCAAGAACCATGAGCATGCCCAGAAAAAAAGAACTGTGTTTCCTACTCATACAGACCATATGTATTTCAACTCTGCTTACGAAACTGATACAAACCACAGCTACTCTTACATAAATTCTTTTGGGTTAATACTGAGAAACGCCTTGAGTTTGTGAACTGTGTAAAATCATTTGAGCCAAAATTCTCTGGAGTTACCAGAAATGAACGCTTGGTTGTAGGAAGACACAGATCCTGGGGTTTAACCCCATTTCTGAAGGGAAATTCAGATCAGAGTTCTCATCCCTGAAACACATTCTGTTTTAACGCAAGAAGCATCCTATTCTTTCAAGCGTCTCCAAAACAGCAAAAACGTGAGCATACCCAGAAAAATAACTATGTTTCCTACTCACAATGACCCCATCTAATTCAACTCTCCTTATGAAACCGATACAAACCACAGTTCCCCTTACAAAGATGCTCTTTAGTTAATAGTGAGAAATGGGTTGTGTTCGTGAACTGTGTCATACCATTTGAGCCCATAATTCCCTGGGTTTACCAGAAAAGAACTCTTGCTTTTAGGAAGACACAGATACTGGGTTTAACTCCGTTTCTGAAGGGAAATTCAGACCAGAGTTCTCATCCCTGAAACACAGTCTGTTTTAAGGCAAGAAGCATCCTCTTCTTTCCCGCATCTCTAATGCAGCAAGAACCATGAGGGTGCCCAGAAAAAAGAATTGTGTTTCCTACTCATATGGACCATATGTAGTTCAACTCTGCTTATGAAACTGATACAAAACACACCTCCTCTTACATAAGGCTCTTTAGTTACTAGGGAGAAACGCGTTGGGTTCGTGAAGTGTGTAAAGTCATTTGAGCCCAAAATTACGTGGATTTATCAGAAATGAACTCTTGCTTGTAGGAAGACACAGATCCTGGTGTTTAACTCTGTTTCTGAGGCGAAATTCAGACCAGAGTTCTCATCCCTGAAACACACTCTGTTATAACGCAAGAAGCATCCTCTTCTTTCCAGCATCTCCATAACAGCAAGAACCTTGAGGATGCCCCCCCCCAAAAAAAATCTGTGTTTCCTTCTCATAAGGACCACATTTAAATCAACTTTGCTTATGAAAGTGATACAAACCACAGCTTCTCTTACATAAATACTCTTTAGTTAATAGTGAGAATCACGTTGGGTTGGTGTACTTTGTAACCTCATTTCAACCCAAAATTCACTTGGTTTACCAGAAATGAACACTTGCTTGTAGAAAGACGAAGATCCCTGGGGTTTAACTCCGTTTCTGATGGCAAATTCAGACCAGATTTCTCATCCCTGATACACATGCTGTTTTAAGGCAAGAAACATCCTCCTCTTTCCAGCGTCTCAAATACAGCAAGAACACTGTGCATGCCCAGAAAAATTAACTGTGTTTCCTACTCATACGGACCATATGTAGTTCAACTCTGCTTATGAAACTGATACAAACCAAGCTCCTCTTACATAAATTCTTTTGGGTTAATAGTGAGAAACGCCTTGAGTTCGTGAACTGTGTAAATTAATTTGAGCCAAAATTCTCTTGAGTTACCAGAAATGAACTCTTGGTTGTAGGAAGACACAGATCCTGGGGTTTAACCCCATTTCTGAAGGGAAATTCAGACCAGAGTTCTGAACCCTGAAACACATTCTGTTTTAACGCAAGAAGCAT
This sequence comes from Onychomys leucogaster, assembly GCA_949786385.1. Taxonomy (NCBI): domain Eukaryota; kingdom Metazoa; phylum Chordata; class Mammalia; order Rodentia; family Cricetidae; genus Onychomys; species Onychomys leucogaster. Next base: position 391,425 of record CATKUP010000044.1, read on the forward strand.
CCTATTCTTTCCAGCGTCTCCAAAACAGCAAAAACGTGAGCATACCCAGAAAAATAACTATGTTTCCTATTCACAATGACCCCATCTAATTCAACTCTCCTTATGAAACCGATACAAACCACAGTTCCCCTTACAAAGATGCTCTTTAGTTACTAGTGAGAAATGGGTTGTGTTCGTGAACTGTGTCATACCATTTGAGCCCATAATTCACTGGGTTTACCAGAAAAGACCTCTTGCTTTTAGGAAGACACAGATACTGGGTTTAACTCCGTTTCTGAAGGGAAATTCAGACCAGAGTTCTCATCCCTGAAACACAGTCTGTTTTAAGGCAAGAAGCATCCTCTTCTTTCCCGCATCTCCAATGCAGCAAGAACAATGAGGGTGCCCAGAAAAAAAGAATTGCGTTTCCTACTCATATGGACCATATGTAGTTCAACTCTGCTTATGAATCTGATACGAAACACACCTCCTCTTACATAAGGCTCTTTAGTTACTAGGGAGAAACGCGTTGGGTTCGTGAAGTGTGTAAAATCATTTGAGCCCAAAATTACGTGGATTTATCAGAAATGAACTCTTGCTTGTAGGAAGACACAGATCCTGGTGTTTAACTCTGTTTCTGAAGCGAAATTCAGACCAGAGTTCTCATCCCTGAAACACACTCTGTTATAACGCAAGAAGCATCCTCTTCTTTCCAGCATCTCCATAACAGCAAGAACCTTGAGGATGCCCCCACAAAAAAAACTGTGTTTCCTTCTCATAAGGACCACTTTTAATTCAACTTTGCTTATGAAAGTGATACAAACCACAGCTTCTCTTACATAAATACTCTTTAGTTAGTAGTGAGAATCACGTTGGGTTGGTGTACTTTGTAACCTTATTTGAACCCAAAATTCACTTGGTTTACCAGAAATGAACTCTTGCTTGTAGAAAGACAAAGATCCCTGGGGTTTAACTCCGTTTCTGAAGGCAAATTCAGACCAGATTTCTCATCCCTGATACACATGCTGTTTTAAGGCAAGAAACATCCTCTTCTTTCCAGCGTCTCAAATACAGCAAGAACACTGTGCATGCCCAGAAAAAAATAACTGTGTTTCCTACTCATACGGACCATATGTAGTTCAACTCTGCTTATGAAACTGATACAAACCACAGCTCCTCTTACATAAATTCTTTTGGGTTAATAGTGAGAAACGCCTTGAGTTCATGAACTGTGTAAATTAATTTGAGCCAAAATTCTCTTGAGTTACCAGAAATGAACTCTTGGTTGTAGGAAGACACAGATCCTGGGGTTTAACTCCATTTCTGAAGGGAAATTCAGACCAGAGTTCTCATCCCTGAAACACATTCTGTTTTAACGCAAGAAGCATCCTATTCTTTCCAGCGTCTCCAATACAGCAAAAATATGAGCATAACCAGAAAAAAAGAACCGTGTTTCCTACTCATAAGGACCATATCTAATTCAGCTCTCCTTATGAAACTGATACAATGCACAGCTCCTCTTATTTAAATGCTCTTTACTTTATAGTGAGAAATGGGTTGGGTTCGTGAACTGTGTAAAATCATTTTAGCCCATAATTCACTGGGTTTACCAGAAAAGAAATCTTGCTTGTACTAAGACACAGATCCTGTGGTTTAACTCCGTTTCTGAAGGGAAATTCAGACCAGAGTTCTCATCCCTGAAACACACTCTGTTTTAACGCAAGAAGCATCCTCTTCTTTCTAGCATCTCCAATAGAGCAAGAACAATGAGCATGCCTAGAAAAAAAGAACTGTGTTTCCTACTCATACAGACCATATGTTGTTCAACTCTGCTTACGAAACTGATACAAACCACAGCTCCTCTTACATAAATTCTTTTGGGTTAATAGTGAGAAACGCCTTGAGTTCGTGAACTGTGTAAAATCATTTGAGCCAAAATTCTCTGGAGTTACTAGAAATGAACGCTTGGTTGTAGGAAGACCCAGATCCTGGGGTTTAACCCCATTTCTGAAGTTAAATTCAGATCAGAGTTCTCATCCCTGAAACACATTCTGTTTTAACGCAAGAAGCATCCTCTTCTTTCCAGTGTCTCCAATACAGCAAAAACATGAGCATACCTAGAAAAAAAGAACTATGTTTCCTACACAAAAGGACCACATCTAATTCAACTCTCCTTATGAAACTGATACAAATTACAGCTTCTCTTTCTTAAATGTTGTTTAGATAATACTGAGAAATGGGTTGGGTTCGTGAACTGTATAAAATCATTTGAGCCCATAATTCACTGGGTATACCAGAAAAGAACTCTTTCTTGTAGGAAGACACAAATCCTGAGTTTTAACTTCGTTTCTGAGGGCAAATTCAGACCAGAGTTCTCATCCCTGAAACACACTCTGTTTTATGGCAAGAAGCATCTCTTCTTTCCAGTGTCTCCAATACAGCAACACCCATGAGGATGCCCAGAAAAAAAGAACTGTGTTACCTACTCATAAGTACCACATCTAATTCAACTCTGTTTATTAATGTGATACAATCCACCCCTCCTCTTACATAAATGCTTTTGAGTTAATAGTGGGAAACATATTGATTTCGTAAACTGTATAAAATCATTAAAGTCCACAAATACCTGGGTTTACCAGAAATGAACTCTTGCTTGTAGGACGACACAGATCCAAGGCTTTAAATCTGCTTCTGATGGGAAGTTCAGAACCAGTGTTCCCATCCATGAAAAATATGCGGTTTTAACACAAGAAGCATACTCTTCTTTCCTGTGTCTCCAACACAGCACAACCATGATCATGCTCAGAAAAAAACAACTGTGATTCCTACTCATACGGACCATATGTAGTTCAATCTGATTATGAAACTGATACAAACTGCACATCCTCTTACATAAATGCTGTTTAGTTAATAGTGAGAAATGCATTGGTTTCGTGAACTGTGTAAATTCATTTGAGCCCAAAATTCACTTGGTTTACCAGAAATGTACTCTTGCTTGTAGGAAGATGCAGATCCATGTGTTTAACTCTGCTTCTGAAGGGAAAATCACACCAGTGTTTTCATCCATGAAAAACACACGGTTTTAATGCAAGAAGCAAGCTCTTCTTTCCAGCGTCTACAAAACAGCAAGAAATATGAGCATGCCTAGAAAAAAAGAACTGTGTTTCCTACTCATACAGAACATATCTACATCAACTCTGATTATGACACTGATACAAACCACAGCTCCTCCTACATAAATACTTTTAGGGTAATAGTGAGAAATGGGATGAGTTTGTGAACTTTGTAAAATCTTTGAGCTCAGAATTCACTGGGTTTACCAGAAATGTACTCTTGCTTGTAGGAAGACACAGATCCACGGGTTTAACTCCGCTTCTGACGGGAAATTAAGTCCAGTTTTCTCATCCATGAAAAACACACGGTTTTAACGCAAGAAGCATGCTCTACTTTCCAGCATCTACAACACAGCAAGAAATATGAGCTTGCCCACAAAAAAGAACTGTGTTTCCTACTCATAAGGACCACATCTAATTCAACTTTGCTTATGAAAGTGATACAAACCACCCCTTCTCTTACATAAATACTCTTTAGTTAATAGTGAGAATCCCGTTGTGTTCTTTAACTGAGTAAAATCATTTGAGCCAAAAAATGAACTGGGATTACCAAAAATGAACTCTTGCTTGTAGGAATACACAGATCTTGGTGTTTAACGCTGTTTCTGAAGGGAAATTCCGACCACTGTTCTCGTCGATGAAACACACTCTTTTTTAACGCAAGAAGCATCCTCTTCTTTCCAGTGTCTCCAATACAGCAAGAACCATCAGAATGCCCATAAAAAAGAACTGTGTTTCCTACTCATACAGATCATATGCAGTTCAACTCTGCTTATGAAACTGATACAAACCACAGCTCCACTTACATAAGTGATCTTATTTAATAGAGACAATAGCCTTGGGTTCTTGAACTGTGTAAAATCACTTGAACCCACAATTCTCTTTGTTTACCAGAAATGAACTCTTGCTTGTAGGAAGACACAGATAATGGGTTTAACTCGGTTTCTGAAGGGAAATTAAGACCAGTGTTGTCATCCAGGGAACACACTCTGTTTTAAGGCAAGAAAGAAGCTCTTCTTTACAGCATCTCCAATACAGCAAGAACCATGCGAATGCCCATAAAAAAAGAACTGTGTTTCTTTCTCATTGCACCATATGTTGTTCAAGTCTGCTTATGAAACTGATACAAACTACAGCTATCCTCTTACATAAATGCTCTTTAGTTAATAGTGAGAATTGCGATGGGTTTCTGAACTGTGTAAAATCATATGAGCCCAAAATTCTCTTTGTTTACCAGAAATGCACTCTTCCTTGTAGGAATACACAGGTCCTGTGGTTTAACTCCATTTCTGAAGGGAAATTCAGACCAGTGTTCATCCATGAAACGCACTCTGTTTTAACGCAAGAAGAATCCTCTTCTTTCCAGAGTGTCCTATACAGCAGGAACCATGAGAATGCCCAGAAAAAAGAACTGTGATTCCTACTCATACGCACCATATGTAGTTCAACTCGGAATATGAAACTGATACAAACCACAGTTCCACTTACATAAATGATCTTTAGTTACTAACGAGAATCGCGTTGGGTTCTTGATGGTGTAAAATCATTTAGGAGCAAAATTCACTGGGTTTAACAGAAATGAACTCTTCCTTGTAGGACGACACAGATCCTGGTGTTTAACTCCGTTTCTGAAAGGAAATTCTGACCACTGTTCTCATCGATGAAACACACTCTGTTTTAACGCAAGAAGCATTCTTCTTTCAAGAGTCTCCAATACAGCAAGAACCATGAGAATGCCCAGAGAAAAAGAACTGTGTTTCCTACTCATACAGATCATATGCAGTTCAACTCTGCTTATGAAATGATACAAACCACAGCTCCTCTTTCATACATGCTCTTTAGTTATTACTGAGAATCGCGATGTTTTTCTGAACTGTGTAAAATAGCTTGAGCCCAATATTTTCTTTGATTAACAGTAATGAACTCTTGCTTTCCGGAAGACACAGATCCAGGGATTAAAACTCCCTGTCTGAAGGGAAATTCACACCAGTGTTCTCATCCAAGAAACATACTCTGTTTTAACGCAAGAAACAGGCTGTTCTTTCCAGCGTCTCCAATACAGCAAGAACCATGACTATGCCCAGAAAAATGAACTGTGTTAGCTTTTCATACGGACCATATAAAGTTCAAGTCTGCTTATGAAACTGATACAAACCATAGCTCCTCTTACATAAAAGCTCTTTAGTTAATAGTGGGAATCGCGATGGGTTTCTGAAGTGTATAAAATCATTTGAGCGCAAAATTCTCTTTGTTTACCAGAATTGAACTGTTGATTGTAGGAAGACACAGATCCTGGGGTTTGACTCCCTTTCGGACGGGATATTCAGAGCAGTGTTCATCCATGAAACACACTCTGTTTTAACGCAAGAAGCATCCTCTTCTTTCCAGAGTCTCCAATACAGTAAGAACCATGAGAATGCCCAGAATAAAAGAACTGTTTTTCCTACTCATACAGATCATATGCAGTTCAACTCTGCTTATGACACTGATACAAACCACAGCTCCACTTACAAAAATGCTCTTTAGTTACTAGTGAGAATCATGTTGGGTTCCTTAACTGAGTAAACTCATTTGAGCCAAAAAATTAACTGGGATTACCAGTAATGATCTCTTGCTTGTAGGAAGACACAGATCGTAGGTTTTAACTCCGTTTCTGAAGGATAATTCGGACCAGTGTTCTCATCCATGGAACACACTCTGTTTTAAGGCTAGAAACAAGCTCTTCTTACAGCGTCTCCAATACTGCAAGAACCATGCGAATGCCCAGAAAAAAAGAACTGTGTTTCCTTCTCATCCGACCATATGTTGTTCAAGTCTGCTTATGAAACTGATACAAACTACAGCTATACCCTTACATAAATGCTCTTTAGTTAATAGTGAGAATCGCGATGGGTTTCTGGACTGTGTAAAATCATATGAGCCCTAAATTATCTTTGTTTACCAGAAATAAACTCTTGCTTGTAGGAATACACAGATCCTGTGGTTTAACTCCATTTCTGAAGGGAAATTCAGACCATTGTTCATCCATGAAACACCCTCTGTTTTAACACAAGAAGCATCCTCTTCTTTCCATATTCTGCAATACAGCAGGAACCATGAGAATGCCCAGAAAAAAAGAACTGTGTTTCCTACTCATATGGACCATATGTGGTTCAACTCTGCATATGAAACTGATACAAATCACAGTTCCACTTACATAAATGATCTTTAGTTACTAATGAGAATCGTGTTGGGTTCTTGACTGTGTAAAATCATTTGAGACCAAAATTCACTGGGATTACCAGAAATGAACTCTTGCTTGTAGGACGACACAGATCCTGGGGGTTAACACCGTTTCAGAAGGGAAATTCCGACCACTGTTCTCGTCGATGAAACACACTCTGTTTTAACACAAGAAGCATTCTTCTTTCCAGAGTCTCCAATACAGCAAGAAATATGAGAATGCCCAGAAAAAAAGAACTGTGTTTCCTACTCATACAGATCATATGCAGTTCAACTCTGCTTATGAAATGATACAAACTACAGCTCCACTTTCATAAATGCTCTTTAGTTATTACTGGGAATCACGATGTTTTTCTGAACTGTGTAAAATAACTTGAGCCCAATATTTTCTTTGATTAACAGAAATGAACTCTTGCTTTCCGGAATACACAGATCCAGCGATTAAAACTACCTGTCTGAAGGGAAATTCAGACCAGTGTTCTCATCGAAGAAACATACTCTGTTTTAACTCAAGAAACAGGCTGTTCTTTCCAGTGTCTCCAATACAGCAAGAACCATGACTATGCCCAGAAAAAAATTAACTGTGTTAGCTTCTCATACGGACCATATGTAGTTCAAGTCTGCTTATGAAACTGATACAAACCATAGCTCCTCTTACATAAATGCTCTTTAGTTAATAGTGGGAATCGCGATGGGTTTCTGAAGTGTATAAAATGATTTGAGCGCGAAATTCTCTTTGTTTACCAGAAATGAACTCTTGATTGTAGGAAGACACAGATCCTGGGGATTGACTCCGTTTCGGAAGGGAAATTGAGACCAGTGTTCATCAATGAAACACACTCTGTTTTAACGCAAGAAGCATCCTCTTCTTTCCAGAGTCTCCAATACAGCAAGAACCATGAGAATGCCCAGAATAAAAGAACTGTTTTTCCTACTCATACAGATCATATGCAGTTCAACTCTGCTTATGAACTGATACAAACCACAGCTCCACTTACAAAAATGCTCTTTAGTTACTAGTGAGAATCGTGTTTGGTTCCTTATCTGAGTAAACTCATTTGAGCCAAAAAATTAACTGGGATTACCAGAAATGAACTCTTGCTTGTAGGAAGACACAGATCGTAGGTTTTAACTCCGTTTCTGAAGGAAAATTCAGACCAGTGTTCTCATCCATGGAACACACTCTGTTTTAAGGCAAGTAACAAGCTCTTCCATACAGCGTCTCCAATACTGCAAGAACCATGCAAATGCCCAAAAAAAAGAACTGTGTTTCCTTCTCATCGGACCATATGTTGTTCAAGTCTGCTTATGAAACTGATACAAACTACAGCTATCCCCTTACATAAATGCTCTTTAGTTAATAGTGAGAATCGCGATGGGTTTCTGGACTGTGTAAAATCATATGAGCCCTAAATTATCTTTGTTTACAAGAAATAAACTCTTGCTTGTAGGAAGACACAGATCCTGTGGTTTAACTCCATTTCTGAAGGGAAATTCAGACCATTGTTCATCCATGAAACACTCTCTTTTTTACACACAAGCATCGTCTTCGTTCCAGAGACTGCAATACAGCAGGAACCATGAGAATGCCCAGAAAAAAAGAAATGTGTTTCCTACTCATATGGACCATATGTGGTTCAACTCTGCATAAGAAACTGATACAAATCACAGTTCTACTTACATAAATGATCTTTAGTTACTAATGACAATCGCGTTGGCTTCTTGACTATGTAAAATCATTTGAGACCAAAATTCACTGGGATTACCAGAAATGAACTCTTGCTGTTACGATGACACAGATCCTGGGGTTTAACACCGTTTCTGAAGGAAAATTCCGACCACTGTTCTCGTCGATGAAACACACTCTGTTTTAACACAAGAAGCATTCTTCTTTCCAGAGTCTCCAATACAACAAGAACCATGAGAATGCACAGACCAAAAGAACTGTGTTTCCTACTCATACAGGTCATATGCAGTTCAACTCTGCTCATGAAACTGATACAAACCACAGCTCCACTTACATAAATGCTCTTTAGTTAATACTGAGAATCGCCTTGGGTTCTAGAACTGTGTAAAATAACTTGAGCCCAATATTCTCTTTGATTACCAGAAATGAATTCTTGCTTGTAGGAACACACAGATCCTGGTGTTTAACTTCGTTTCTGAGGGGAAATTCAGAGCAGTGTTCTCATCCATGAAACACACTCTGTTTTCAAGCAAGAAGCAAGCTCTTCTTTCCAGCGTCTCCAGAACAGCAAAAACATGAGCATGCCCAGAAAAAAAGAACTGTGTTTCCTACTCATAGGATGATATGTAGTTCAACTCTGCTTATGAAACTGATGCAAACCAGAGCTCCTCTTACATAACTGCTCTTTAGTTAATAGTGAGTATCACATTGGGTTCAAGAACTGTGTAAAATAATTTGAGCACAAAATTCACTGGTTTACCAGAAATGAACTCTTGCTTGAGGAAAGACACAGATCCTGGGATTTAACTCCGTTTCTCAAGGGAAATTCAGACCAGAGTTCTCATCCCTGAAACACACTCTGTATTAATGGAAGGTGCATCCTCTTCTTTCCAGGGTGTCCAATACATCAAGAACCATGATCATGCCCAGACAACTGTGTTTACTCCTCATACAGACCATATGCAGTTCAACTCTGCTTATGAACCTGATACAAATCACAGCTCCTCTTACATAAATGCTCTTTAGATAATATTGAAAATCGCGTTGGGTTGGTGAACTGTGTAAAATCATTTGAGCCCAAAATTCACTGGGTTTACCAGAATAGAACTCTTGCTTGTAGGAAGACACAGATCTTGGGGTTTACGTACATTTCTGAGGGGAAATTCAGACCAGTGTTCTCATCCATGAAACACACTCTGTTTTAAGGCAAGAAGCAAGCTCTCCTTTCCAGGGTCTACAATACAGCAAGAACCATGAGCTTGCCCTGAAAAAAAGAGCTGTGCTTCCTACTCATATGGACCATATGTAGTTCAACTCTGCTTATGAAACTGATACAAACCACAGCTCCTCCTACATAAATTCTCTTTAGTTAATAGTCAGAAACGCGTTGGGTTCGTGAACTGAGTGAAATCATTTTAGGCAAAATTCACTGGGTTTACCAGAAATGAATTCTTGCCTGTAGAAAGACACAGATCCTGGGGTATAACTCCGTTTCTGAAGGGAAATTCAGACCAGTGTTCTCATCCATGAAACACACTCTGTTATAACGCAAGAAGCATGCTGTTCCTTCCAGCCTCTACAATACTGCAAGAACAATGAGCTTTCCCTGAAAAAAAGAACTGTGTTTCCTACTCATACAGACCATATGTAGTTCAACTCTGCTTATGAACCTGATACAAACCAAAGCTCCTCTTATATAAATGCATTTTAGTTAATAGTGAAAATCGCGTTGGTTTCGTGAACTGCGAAAAATCATTTCAGCCCAAAATTCACTGGGTTTACCAGAAATGAATTCTTGCTTGTAGGAAGACTCAGATCCTGGGGTTTAACTCCGTTTATGAAGGGAAATTCAGAACAGTGTTCTCATCCATGAAACACACGCTGGTTTAAAGCAAGAAGCAAGCTCTTATTTCCAGTGTCTCCAATACAGCAAGAACCATGAGCATGCCCAGAAAAAATGTACTGTGTTTCCTACTCATACGGACCATACGTAGTTCAACTCTGCTTATGAAACTGATACAAGCCACAGCTCCTCTTACATAAATGCTCTTTACTTAATAGTGAGAATCGCGTTGGGTTCGAGAACTATGTAAAATCATTTGAGCCCAAACATCTCTTGCTTTACCAGAAATGAACTCTTGCCTGTAGGAAGACACCGACCCTGATGTTTCACTCGGTTTCTGAAGGGAAATTCACACCAGACATCTCATCCCTGAAACACACTCCTTTTTCAATCAAGAAGCAAGCTCTTCTTTCCAGGGTCTCAAAAACAGCAAGAACCATGAGGATATCCGGAAAAAAAAGGACTGTGTTTCCTACTCATAGGACTATATGTAGTACAACTGTGCTTATGAAATTGATACAAACCACAGCTCCACTTACATAAATGCTCTTTAGTTAATAGTGAGAATCACGTTGGATTCGAGAACTGTGTAAAACCATTTGAGCCCAAAATTCACTGTGTTTACCAGAAAGGAACTCTTGCTTGAAGGAAGACACAGATCCTGGAGTTTACCTCCATTTCTGAAGGGAAATTCAGACCAGTGTTCTCATCCATGAAACACACTCTGTTTTCAATCAAGAAGCCAGCTCTTCTTTCAAGCGTCTTCAATACAGCATGAAAAATCAGATTTCCCATTAAAAATGAACTGTGTTTCCTACTCATATGGAACATATGTAGTTCAACTCTGCTTATGAAACTGATACAAACCACAATTCCTCTTACATAAATGATCTTTAGTTAATAGTTACTAACCCGTTGGGTTCGTGAACTGTGTAAAATTATTTGAGGCCAAAATTCACTTTGTTTACCAGAAATGAACTCTTGCTTATTTGAAGACACAGATCCTGTCCTTTAACTCCGTTTCTGAAGGCAAATTCAGACCAGTGTTCTCATCCATGAAACTCACTCTGTTTTCATGCAAGAAGCAAGCTCTTCTTTCCCGTGTCTCCAATACAGCAAGAACCATGATCATGCCCTGGAAAAAAGAACTGTGTTTCCTACTCATACAGACCATATGTAGGTCAACACTGCTTATGAAACTGATGCAAACCACAGCTCGTCTTACATATATGCTCTTTAGTTAATAGTGACAATCGCGTTGGGTTTGTGAACTGTGTAAAATCATTTGATCCCAAAATTCACTGTGTTTACCAGAAGAGAACTCTTGCTTGTAGGAAGACACTGTTCCTGGGGTTTTACTACGTTTCTGAAGGGAAATTCAGACCAGTGCTCTCCTCCATGAAAGACACTCTGTTTTAACGCAAGAAGGAATCTCTTATTTCCAGCATCTCCACTACAGCAAGTACCATGAGCTTGCCCTGAAAAAAAGAACTGTGTTTCCTCTTCATACGTACCATATGTGATTCAACTCTGCTTATGAAACTGATACAAACCACAGCTCATCTTACATATATGCTCTTTAGTTAATAGTGAGAATAGTGTTGGCTTCACAGACTGTGAAAAATCATAGGAGCCCAAAATTCACTGGGTTTACCAGAAATGTACTATTGCTTGTAGGAAGACACAGAATCTGGGGTTTAACTCCGTTTCTGAAGGGAAATTCAGACCAGAGTTCTCATCCCTGAAACACACTCTGTTTTAAGTCAAAACACATCCTCTTCTTTCCAGCATCTCCAATACATCAAGAACCATGAGCATGGCCAGAAAACTGTGCTTCCTACTCATACAGACCAGATGCAGTTCATCTCTGCTTATGAAACTGGTACAAACCACAGCTCATCTTATATATATGCTCTTTAGTTATTAGTGAGCATCGCGATGGGTTTCTGAATTTTGTAAAATCATTTGAGCCCAAAATTCTCCATGTGTTCAAGAAAAGAACTCTTGCTTGAAGGAAGATACAGATCCTGGGGTTTACCTCCATTTCTGAAGGGAAATTTAGACCAGTGTTCTCATCCATGAAACACACTCTGTTTTCAATCAAGAAGCCAGCTCTTCTTTCAAGCATCTTCAATACAGCATGAAAAATGAGAATGCCCATAAAAAGAGAACTGTGTTTCCTACTCATACAGACCATATGTAGTTCAAATCTGCTTATGAAACTGATACATACCACAGCTCCTCTAACATAAATGCTATTTAGTTAATAGTGAGAATCACGTTGGGTTCATGAACTGTGTTAAATATTTGAGCCCCAAATTCACTTGGTTTAACAGAAATGAACTCTTGTTTGTAGGAAGATTCCGATCCTGGGGTATAACTCCGTTTTGAAAAGGAATTTCAGACCAGTGTTCTCATCCATGAAACACACTCTGTTTTAACGCAAGAAGCATCCTCTTTTTCCAGCGTCTCCAATACAGCAAAAACAATGAGCATGCCCTCAAAAAAGAACTGTGTTTCATACTCATAAGCACCATAGGTAGATCAACTCTGCTTATGAAATGGATCCAAAGCACAGATCCTCTTACATAAATGCTCTTTTGTTAATAGTGAGAATCGCGTTGGGTTCTTTAACTGAGTAAATTCATTTTAGCCCAAAATTCACTGGGTTTACCACAAATGAATTCTTGCGTTTTGGAAGACACAGATCCTGGCGTTTAACTACGTTTCTGAAGGGAAATTCAAACTAGTGTTCTCATCCTTGAAACACACTCTGTTTTAACGCAGGAAGCAAGCTCTTCTTTCTAGCGTCTCCAATACAGCAAGAAGCATGAGCATGCCCTGAAAAAAAGAACTGTGTTTCCTAGTGATACGGACCATATATAGGTCAACTCTGATTATGAAAATGATACAAACCACAACTCCTCTACATAAATGCTCTTTAGTTAATAGTGAGAATCACGTTGGTTTCATGAACTGTGTAAATACATTTGAGCCCATAAATCACTGTGTTTACCAGAAATGATCTCTTGCTTGTAATCAGACAGAGATAGTGGGGTTTAACTCCATTACTAAAAGGAAATTCAGACCAATGTCCTCATCCATGAAACACACTCTGTTTTAAAAAAAGAAGCAAACATTTCTTTATCATGTCTCCAATACAGCAAGCACAATGTGCATGCCCAGAAAAAAAGAACTGTGTGTCCTAATCGTACGGACCATATCTAGTTCAACTCTGCTTATGAAACTGATAAAAAATAAAGCTTATCTTATATAAATTCTCTTTAGTTAATAGTGAGAAACGGGTTGGGTTCATGAACTGTGTGATTTCCTTTGAGCCCATAAATCACTGGGTTTACCTGAAGTGATCTCTGGCTTGCAGGAAGACACACATCCCGGGGTTTAACTCCGTTTCTGAAGTGAAATTCAGACCAGAGTTCTAATCCATGAAACACACTCTGTTTTAACACAAGAAACAAGCTCTTCCTAACAGATTCTCCAATACAGCAAGAGATATGAGCATGCCCAGAACAAAGGAACTGTGTTTCTTACTCATATGGTCCATATCTAGTTCAACTCTGCTTATGAATGTGATACAAAATACAGCTACTCTTACATAGATGCTCTTTAGTTAATAGTGAGAACCACGTTGTGTTTGTGAAATGATGAAATTCCTTTGAGTACATATTTCACTGGGTTTCCCTGAAATGAATTCCTGTTTGTAGGAAGACAAGATCCTGGGGTTTAACTCTGTTTCTGAATGGAAATTCACCATAGTTCTCATCCAAGAAACAGACTCTGTTTTATGGCAAGAAACATCCTCTTCTTTCCAGCGTATACAATGCAGCATGAACCATGAACATGCCCAGAAAAAAAGAACTGTGTTTCCTACTCGTAAGGACCATATATAGTTCAACTCTGCTTATGAAACTGATACAAAATACAGCTCCTCTTACATAAATTCCCTTTAGTTAATACTGAGAAACACATTTTGTTCCTGAACTGTGTAAAATCTTTTGAGCCCATCATTCACTGGGTTTACCTGAAATGTACTCATGCTTATAGGAAGACACAGATCCTGGGGTTTAACTCCGTTTCTGAAGGGAAATTCAGACATGAGTTCTCATCCATGAAACACAATCTGTTTTAAGGCAAGAATCATCCTCTTCTTTCCAGCGTCTCCAATACAGCGAGAACCATGTGCATGAGCATTAAAAAAGAAGTGTGTTTCCAACTCATAAGGACCATATGTACTTCAACTCTGCTTATGAAACTGGTAAAAACCACAGCTCCTCTTACATAAATGCTCTTTACTTAACAGTGAGAAACACGTTGGGTTCGTGAACTGTCGATATTCATTTGAGCCCAAAATTCACTGCGTGTACCAGTAATGAACTCTTGCTTGTAGGAAGACAGAGATACTCTGGTGTAACTCCGTTTCTGAAGGGTCATTCAGACCAGTCTTCTCATCCATGAAACACATGCTGTTTTAATGCAAGAAGCAAGCTCTTCTGTCCAGCGTCATCAACACAGCAAGAACCATAAGCATGCACAGAAAAAAAGAACTGTGTTTCCTACTCATAAGATCCATATCTAGTTATACTCTGCTTATGAAACTGATACAAAATAAAGCTCCTCTTCCATAAATACTCTTTAGTTAATAGTGAGAAACGCATTGTGTTCCTGAACTGTGTAAAATCATTTGAGCCCATCATTCACTGGGTTTACCTGAAATGAACTCATACCTGTAGGAAGACACAGATCCTGGGGGTTAACTCCGTTTCAGAAGGGAAAGAGAGACCAGAGTTCTCATCCATGAAACACACTCTGTTTTAAGGCAAGAATGATCCTCTTCTTTCCAGCGTCTCCAATACAGCAAGAACCATGAGCATGCCCAGAATAAAAGAACTGTGTTTCCTACTCATAAGGTCCATATCAAGTTCAACTCTGCTCATGAAAGTGATACAATATACAGCCCAGCTTACATAAATGCTCTTTACTTAATAGTGAAAAACGCGTTGTGTTCGTGAACTGTCGAAATCATTTGAGCCCAAAATTCACTCCATGTACCAGAAATGAACTCTTGCTTGTAGGAAGACACAGATACTCTGGTGTAACTCCGTTTCTGAAGGGAAATTCAGACCAGTGTTCTCATTCATGAAACACATGCTGTTTTAATGCAAGAAGCAAGCTCTTCTGTCCAGCGTCATCAATACTCAAGAACCATGAGCATGCACAGAAAAAAAGAACAGTGTTTCCTACTCATATGGACCATATCTAGTTCAACCCTGCTTATGAAACTGATTAAATTAAAGCTCCTCTTACATAAATGCTCTTTAGTTAAGAGTGAGAAACGCCTTGGTTTCCTGAGCTGTGTAAATTCATTGGAGCCCAAAATTCACTATGTTTACCAGAAATGATCTCTTGCTTGTTAGAAGACACAGATCCTGGTGTTAAACTCCGTTTCTGAAGGGAAATTCAGACCAGTGTTCTCATCCGTGAAACACACTCTGTTTTAAAGCAAGAAGCAAATTCTTCTTTCCAGTGTCTCCAATAAATCAAGCACCATGAGCATGCCCAGAAAAAAAGAACTGTGTTTCCTACTCATATGGACCATATCTAGTTCAACTCTGCTTATGAAACTGATTAAAATAAAGCTCCTATTACATAAATGCTCTTTAGTTAATAGTGAGAAACGCATTGGATTCATGAACTGTGTAAATTCATTTGAGCCCATAAATCACTGGTTTTACCAGAAATGATCTCTTGCTTGTAAGCAAACAGAGATAGTGGGGTTTAACTCCATTTCTGAAGGGAAATTCAGACCAGAGTTCTCATCCATGAAACACACTCTGTTTTAACACAAGAAACAAGCTCTTCCTAACAGATTCTCCAATACAGCAAGAAATATGAGCATACGCAGAACAAAGGAACTGTGTTTCCTACACATACTGTCCATATCTAGTTCAACTCTGCTTATGAAAGTGATACAATATACAACTACACTTACATAGATGCTCTTTAGTTAATATTGAGAACCGCGTTGTGTTTGTGAACTGTGGAAATTCCTTTGAGTCCATATTTCACTTGGTTTCCCTGAAATGAACTCATGTTTGTAGGAAGACACAGATCCTGGGGTTTAACTCCGTTTCTAAAGGGAAATTCAGACCAGTGTTCTCATCCATGAAACACACTCTGTTTTATGCCAAGAAACATCCTCTTCTTTCCAGCGTATCCAAAACAGCATGAACCATGAACATGCCAAGAAAAAAAGAACTGTGTTTCCTACTCGTAAGGTCCATATATAGTTCAACCCTGCTTATGAAACTGATTAAAATAAAGCTCCACTTACATAAATGCTCTTTAGTTAATAGTGAGAAACACCTTGGTTTCGTGAGCTGTGTAAATTCATTGGAGCCCAAAATTCACTATGTTTACCAGAAATGATCTCTTGGTTGTAAGAAGACACAGATCCTGGTGTTAAACTCTGTTTCTGAAGGGAAATTCAGACCAATGTTTTCATCTACGAAACACACTCTGTTTTAAAGCAAGAAGCAAATTCTTCTTTCCAGTGTCTCCAATAAATCAAGCACCATGAGCATGCCCAGAAAAAAAGAACTGTGTTTCCTACTCATACGGACCATATCTAGTTCAACTCTGCTCATGAAACTGATTAAAATAAAGCTCCTCTTACATAAATGCTCTTTAGTTAATAGTGAGAAATGCATTGGGTTCATGAACTGTGTAAATTCATGTGAGCCCATAAATCACTGGGTTTACTAGAAATGATCTATTGCTTGTAAGCAGACACAGATGCTGGAATTAACTCCATTCCTGAAGGGAAATTCAGACCAGAGTACTCATCCATGAAACACACTCTGTTTTAGCACAAGAAACAAGCTCTTCCTAACAGATTCTCCAATACAGCAAGCACCATGAGCATGCCCAGTAAAAAAGAAGTGTGTTTCCAACTCATAAGGACCATATGTAGTTCAACTATGCTTATGAAACTGATACAAACCACAGCTCCGCTTACATAAATGCTCTTTACTTAATAGTGAGAAACGCGTTGTCTTTGAGAACTTTTATGTGCATTTGAGCCCAAAATTCACTGTGTGTACCAAAAATGAACTCTTGCTTGCAGGAAGACACAGATACTCTGGTGTAACTCCGTTTCTGAAGGGAAATTCAGACCAGTGTTCTCATCTATGAAACACATACTGTTTTAACGCAAGAAGCAAGCTCTTCTGTCCAGTGTCATCAATACAGCAAGAACCATGAGCATGCACAGAAAAAAAGAACTGTGTTTCCTACTCATACGGACCATATCTAGTTCAACTCTGCTTATGTAACTGATACAAAATAAAGCTCGTTTTACATAAATGCTCTTTAGTTAATAGTTAGAAATGCATTGGGTTCATGAACTGTGTAAATTCATTTTTGCCCATAAATCACTTGGTTTTCCAGAAATGATCTCTTGCTTGTAAGCAGACAGAGATGCTGGGATTTAACTCCGTTTCTGAATGGAAATTCAGACCAGAGTTTTCATCCATGAAACATACTCTGTTTTTATGCAAGAAGCATGTTCTTCCTAACATAATCTCCAATAGAGCAAGAACCATGAGCATACTCTGAAAAAAAGGACTCTGTTTCCTACTGATATGTACTATATCAAGTTCAACTCTGATTATAAAACTGATACAAACCACAGCTCCTCTTATATAAATGCTCTTTAGTTAATAGTGAGATATGCGTTGGTTTTGTGAACTGTGTAAAATCATTTGAGCCCAAAATTCACTGGGTTTACCCAAAATGAACTGTTGCTTGTAGGAAGATACAGATCCTGGGTTTAACTCCGTTTCTGAAGGGAAATACAGACCAGTGTTCTCATCCATGTAACACACGCTGTTTTAACGCAAGAAGCAAGCTCTTCTGTCCAGTGTCATCAATAGAGCAAGAACCATGAGCATGCACAGAAAAAAAGAACTGTGTTTCCTACTCATAAGGACCATATCTAGTTCAACTCTGCTTATGAAACTAATACAAAATAAAGCTTCTCTGACTTAAATGTTCTTTAGTTAATAGTGTGAATTGCGTTGGGTTATGGAACTGTGTAAATTCATTTGAGCACATAAATCTCTGGGTTTACCTGAAATGAACTCATGCTTGTAAGAAGACACAAATGATGGGGTTTAACTTCTTTTCTGAAGGGAAATTCAAACGAGAGTTCTCATTCATGAAACACACTCTGTTTTAAGGCAAGAATCATCCTCTTTTTTCCAGCGTCTCCAATACTGCAAGAACCGTGAGCATGACCAGTAAAAATGAAGCGTGTTTCCAACTCATAAGGACCATATGTAGTGCAACACTGCTTGTGAAACTGATACAAACCACAGCTCCTCATACATAAATACTGTTTAGTTAATAGTGAGAAACGCATTGGGTGAGTGAACTTTGTAAATTCATTTGAGCCAATAATTCAAAGGGTTTACCTGAAATGAACTCATCTTTGTAGGAAGACACAGATCCTGGGGTTTAACTCTGTTTCTGAAGGGAAATTCAGACCAGAGTGCTCATCCATGAAACACACTCTGTTTTAAGTCAAGAATGATCCCTTTCTTTCCAGCATCTCCAATACAGCAAGAACCATGAGCATGCCCAGTAAAAAACAAGCGTGTTTCCTATTCATATGGTCCATATCTAGTTCAACTCAGCTTATGAAAGTGATACAAAATTTGGCTCCTCTTACATAGGTGCTCTTTAGTTAATAGTGAGAAACGTTGTGTTTGTGAACTGTGTAAATTCCTTTGAGCCCATAATTCAGTGGGTTTTCCTGAAATCAACTCATGTTTCGAGGTACACACAGATGCTGGGGTTTGACTCCGTTTCTGAAGGGAAATTCAGAGTAGAGTTCTCATCCATGAAACACACTCTGTTTTATCACAAGAAACAAGCTCTTCCCAAGAGATTTTACAATACAGCAAGAAATATGAGCATGCCCAGAAAAAAAGGACTGTGTTTCCTACTCAAACGGACCATAACTTTCCAATCTGCTTATAAAACTGATAGAAACCACAGCTCCTCTTATATAAATGCTCTTTCGTTTATAGTGAGATACGCGTTGGTTTTGTGAACTGTGTAAATTCATTTGAGCCTATAAATCACTGGGTTTACCGGAAGTGAACACTTGCTTGTAGGAAGGCACAGTTCCTGGGGTTTAACTCCGTTTCTGAAGGAAAATTTAGTCCAGTGTTCTCATCCATGAAACACACTCTGTTTTAAAGCAAGAAGCAAGCTCTTCTTTCCAGCATCTCTAATACAGCAAGAAACATGAGCATGCCATGAAAAAAACGACTGTGTTTCCTACTCATACCAAACATGTCTAGTTGTACTCTGCTTATGAAACTGATACAAATCATATCTCCTCTTACATAAATGCTCTTTTGTTAAAAGTGAGAAATGCGTTGAGTTTGTGAACTGTGTAAATTCCTTTGAGCACAAAATTCAGTGGGTGTACCAGAAATGACCTCTTGCTTGTAGGAACACACAGGTCCTGGATCTTCACTACTTTTCTGAAGGGAAATTCAGACCAGTGTTCTCATCCATGAAACACACTCTGTTTTAACGCAAGAATCATGCTCTTTTTTCCAGTGTCTCCAATACATCAAAAATCATGAGCAATCCCAGAATAAAAGAACTGTGTTTCCTACTCATACTGTCCTTATCTACTGCAACTCTGCTCATGAAATTGATACAAACCACAGCTCCTGTTACATAAATGCTCCTTAGTTAATATTGAGAAACGCGTTGGGTTTGTGAACTGTGTAAATTCATTTGAACACAAAATTCAGTGGGTTTACCAGAAATGAACTCTTGCATGTAGGAAGACACAGATCCTGGATATTAACTACTTTTCTGAAGGGAAATTCAGACCAGTGTTCTCCTCCATGAAACACACTCTGTTTTATCCCAAGAAGCATGATCTTCTTTCCAGGGTCTCTAATTCAGCAAGAAACATGAGAATGCCGTGAATAAACGGTCTGTGTTTCCTCCTCATAGCAAACATATCTATTTCAACTCTGCTTATGAATGTGATACAAATCACAGCTCCTCTTACATAAATGCTTTTTAGTTAATAGTGAGAAACACGTTGGGTTCGTGGTCTGTGAAAATTTTTTGATCCCAAAATACAGTAGGTTTACCAGAAATGACCTCTTGCTTGTAGGAAGACACAGATAGTGTGGTGGAACTCCGTTTCTGAACCGAAAATCAGACAAGTGTTCCCATCCATGAAACACACTCTGTTTTAACGCAAGAATCATGCTCTTCTTTCCAGCGTCTCCAATAAAGCAAGAAACATGAGCAAGCCCAGAAAAAAAGATCTATGTTTTCTACTCATATGGACGATATCTAGTTCAACTCAGCTTATTAAACTGATACAAACCACAGCTTCTGTGAAATAAATGCTCTTTAGTTAATAGTGAGAACCGCATTGGGTTTGTGAAGTGTGTTAATTCATTTGAGGCCAAAATTCACTCGGTATACCAAAAATGAACACTTGCTTTTAGGAAGACACAGATACTGTGGTTTAACTCCGTTTCTGAAAGGAAATTCAGACCATTGTTTTCATCCATGAAACACACTCTGTTTTAACAAAAGGAGGATGCTCTTCTTTCCACTGTCTCTAATACAGCAAGAAACCTGAGTATGCCCTGAAAGAAAGAACTATGTTTCCTACTCATACCAAACCTATCTAGTACAACTCTGTTTTTGAATGTGATACAAATCACAGCTCCTCTTACATAAATGCTTTTTAGTTAATAGTGAGTAACGCGTTGGGTTCGTTAACTGTGTAAATACATTTGAGGCCAAAATTCAGTGGGTTTACCAGAAATGACTGCTGCGCCCACATCTGTGACTCCTGTGTAGCTGTAGCAATTATGCTGCTGCACTGGGGCCCAGCAGCTGAAGGGTTGAGGTTAGATCTTCCTGGAGCGTGGCCTCAAGCGTTTCCCCCACAATCAGCGATCATCATACACCCTGAGGATCCCAGGAAGCCCTGGAGAACGAAATGGCCTTGAGGACAGTCCTTGTTGGCACTAATCATGATCTTTCTCTGTATGTCTTATCTGTGTGTTCTCCAATTAACAACACAACCTGTACAGGTCGGCACCAACATGACTGACCCACATGACCCTGTACCCCTAGCACCTCCATTTATCAGACCAGTGTATAAGGAAGCTCAAAAGACTTCCTCAAATACATTCGGGGGTCATTCCTGTTTAGAGTAGAGCAGCGCTAGCTCTTGTCAGAAACAGATCCTGAGAGCCCAAAACTGAAAGTAAAAATAAAAATGTTATGAAGGAATAAACATAGCATGCCAGACCCTTCTAGAGAAAAAGAGTGAGAAAATTTCTTACCACACACTTCCCGGGGGGTATACACAGTACTTTTTAGGAGGGAGCTGGTGTATAGCCCCTAGGTGGACCCCTGAAAGTGGAAATTACCTAGAGCTGCTCCCATATACAGGAAGTTATGATGAAGTTGGGAACAGATGGGTAAATTATGAGGGGAAAAACGGCTTTGAAAGCAAATGGGTATATAATAGTAGAATATAACCCAGGCTGGTAAGAGTTTGGCTCCCACAGATGTGGTCGCTGGCGTGAGACAGATTTCACAAAATTCAGAGTTCATGCCCTCAGACAATAGCCAAAATGAACTCCTGCTGCGGAAGTGATACACAAAAATAGATATGGATGTCTCTTGTTATTGTTTCTTGCTGATTCTGAGTAATTGTAAAAAATAATGGTCTGATGTAACCCCCTGCCAAGTTCCTTGATTGTAAAAGTATATAAGCATTGCCTATACAGAAGTAAAATTGCAGCAGCACATCAACATATCATGTGTCTGTCTGTCATTTTCCTCGCCGATTCCTGACTTCTCCTTGAGCCTTCTCCCTGGTTCTCCGGCAGTGGTGGTCTCCCTCTGGGTGGTCTGCAGCAGGTGGCGCCCAAACACAGGGACTTGAAGGACAGGTATTCTTTTCCCCCCTTTTTCTTTCCTCTTCAGAAATCAGGTATGGTTCTTACCAGGGAACTGCAGTCCCGCCGTTAAAGGATCACCAGTTAAGTGTAAGTAAACAAGGAACCATGGGGCACGTGCTGGCTAAGAATGAGAAAATGCTGGTAACTATGATACAGCGTATGTTAACTAAATCAGGGTTTCAGACATCAGTTACAGATGTGGAGCAATTTATTGCCTTTTTAAAGAAGACCAGCCCTTGGTTTGTTGAGGAGGGATCATTGACTCTAGATGAATGGAAAAGAGTGGGGAAAGAGATGCGTAAATATGTGCAGGCTAGTGGCGAAAAAACTCTGCCTCCCCAAGCATTTCAATTATGGTTCTATTTAAGGGACCTCTTATCAGATACAACCCCATTTCAAGGACTTTGTAGGGAGACTGCCTCTGACCCAGGGGAATCCCCCATTTATGATGAAGTGGGTCCAGAGGACGGGGATGAGGAAGAGCGTATGCTGCTTACTGCCTCTGCTCCCCCCATGCAATATAGTACCAGGAAAATGATGATGATTGGGGTCTTGATGATCAACAAGCAGAACAGGAATGGGAGGATGACTATAGAGATCATTCTGAAAATCATCGATCTCTTAAGGTAATTGGCACTGCAGCTGGTCAGCAGCCCATGCCAAAGCCAAGAAAACACCCCCCTTTGCCTCCCGTTGCCTTCCAAGGAGCCATAGCCGAGGCTCGCAGGACAGGTGATGCCTTCTTTGGAATTTTCCCTGTCACAGAATTATGGGATGATGAGGGACCTGTATGGGAGCCTCTCCCCTTGAAGGTATTAAAAGAATTACAATCTGCTGTGAAGAGTGTTGGTGCTTCTGCTCCTTATATGCTGCATATTGTGGATGTGGTTGCCAGTTCTTGGTTGACACCTTATGACTGGATGCAAACTGCAAAGGCCACTCTCAGTCCCGGAGACTATATTCTCTGGAAGACTGAATATGAAGACAAAAGTAAGGAGCCAGTGGTACAATCACTTAAGAAATGTGGGCCCAAGCCCACTATTGCAATGCTTATGGGGACAGAGGATTACGCCACCCCACAATCACAGACAAAGATACCTAGAGATGTCTTGCAATTGATAACAACTAACGCCGTACAATCATGGCGAAAAATTCCCCCTCAGGGAACCAAGGGAGGAGCATTGGCTAGTATTAGACAAGGTACTGAAGAATCCTACCAGGATTTTATAGCTTGGCTTGAGGAAGCTGTCTCTAGAATGCTCCCCCCTCAGAGGGGACGAATATTCTATTGAAGCAGTTAGCATGGGAAAATGCCAATGCTCTATGTCAAGATCTGATTAGATCAATAAGAAAAACTGGAACCCTCCAGGACTACATAAAAGCATGTCAGGATGACTCACCGGTTGTAGTACAAGGAATGGCCTACGCCGCAGCCATGAAAGGACAAAAATTTAGCGCTTATATTAAACAGACATATGGGAATGGCAGGAAAACTGCCCAATCTCCAACTTGCTTTCAATGTGGAAAGGAAGGACATAAGCAAAAAGATTGCTGACAGGGAAACAAAGCCGGACCTAAAAGGGGGGCTCCTGGCCTATGCCCTTGCTGCAAGAAAGGGAAACATTGGAGAAATGAGTGTAAATCAAAGTTCCATAAGGATGGAACGCCCCTAGGAAAAGGGGGCTCTGACGATGAGCAGGAAGAGACAAAAAACTAAGTCAGGGGTGTTCTCCTAACCCTGCACCAAAGGGAGAGGAGAGGAGACTACAAGCACCTCACTCAGGGCTAAACCCTGAAGCTCCAGAGTTCACTGTCCATGCTTTGCCTAGAGCAACTCCAGAAAGTGCCGGCTTGGATCTTGCTAGCACTAAGGACATGATACTGTCCAGATGGGATGGAATAGCTTTAGTTCCTATTAATGTACTGGGCACTCTGCTGCCACAAACTGTGGGACTAGTCATCGGATGAAGTTCAAATTATCAAAAGAACTTTGAGGTTCTTCCATGTGTAATTGATGCAGATACAGAAAATACTATTAAAGTTATGGTGAGGCCATTAGCAGAGACCATACAGATTCACAAAGGATAGAGGTTGGGTCAGCTGGTCCTCTTACCTTTTGTTAAATTACCCAATCCTGTCATGAAGGATGCCCGGGGGCAAGGACAATTTGGGTCCACTGAAGGAATGTTCATGGTACAGGATCTTGGAGAGAGACCCTTTAAGTGTATCTTGATTAATGGACAGAAATTTCGGGGTCTAATGGACACAGGTGTAGACAGGACTTGTATAGCTGCTTCAGAATGGCCTAGTAATTGGCCCATTCACAAAACAGGATCCTCCTTGTTGGGACTCGGCTCTGCTTCAGGGGTTATGCAGAGTACTGCATTATTGAAGTGGAAAAGTGAAGGTAAAGAAGGCTTGATAGAGCCTTATGTGCTCCCGTCTCTCCCATTCACTTTGTGGGGGAGAGACATGCTTGATTCCATGGATATTAAACTAGTGACATCTGATCAAATTAGTTATCAAAATTTTTCATAGGGGCCACTGCAGAACATCTATATGCAGACAAAATAGAGTGGCTTACTCAGGAGCCTGTATGGGTGAGTCAGTGGCCCCTAACAATGGAAAAGATACAGGCTCTGGAACAACTGGTGCAGGACCAATTACAAAAAAGGCATATAATAGAATCTAACAGCCCATGGAATACCCCTGTCTTTGTTATCAAGAAGAAATCAGGGAAATGGAGACAGTTGCAGGACTTTAGGACCATCAATGCAGTGATGAAGGATATGGGGCCATTGCAACCTGGCCTGCCCTCTCCTGTGGCTGTGCCTCAAGCATGGCATATAATTGTCAAAGTCTTACAAGACTGTTTTTTTACCATCAAACTTAACCCCTCAGATAGTGAATATTTTGCCTTTAGTGTTCCCTCAGAGAATTTTAAGCAGCCTTTTAAAAGATATCAATTTGTAACATTGCCTCAAGGAATGAAAAATTCTCCTACATTGTGCCAAAAATTTGTAGATCTAGCTTTGCAGAAAATAAGACAAAAATATCCTGATTTATATCTCATTCACTATATGGATGACATACTTCTGGCCCATAAAGATAAAACTCAGTTGGAACACATATTAGAAGAGACCATAGAGGCACTAACCCTGTATGGATTAGTGATAGCCCCTGACAAGATACAGAAAGACAGGCCTCTAAATTATTTAGGACAAATAATTAAAGAAGATTATATTACCTCTCAAAAGGTCTCCATCAGAAGGGATAAATTGAAAACTTTAAATGATTTTCAGAAATTATTAGGTGATATTAACTGGCTTAGACCTTATTTAAAAATTACCACTGGTATGCTGAGCCCTCTATATTCAACTTTACATGGTGATTCTAATCCAAAATGCTTACGTGAGTTGACAAAAGAAGCTATTAAGGCCTTGCAATTGGTAGAAAAGGCTTTAACTGCAGCTAAGGTTAAACAAGTAAATTATGCAGAGCCATGGTCTTTGATACTTTTTGCAACTTCTTATACACCCACTGCTTGCCTATGGCAAGATGGAGTGATGGAATGGTTACATTTACCACATACTCAAGCTAAGATGCTGGCCAATTATCCTTATTTATGCTCCATATTAATATGTAAATGTCATAATCGGTCAAAAGAATTGTTTGGGAAGGAACCACATAAGCTTATTATTCCATATAATAAAGCACAATTGGAACATTTATATCAATTCAATGAAGATTGGATTTCGGCACTACAGAATTTTACAGGTCAGATATTATTTCATTACCCTAGACACCCTATAATAGAATTTGCAAGACATATGGAATTGATATTTCCTGTCTGGTTCTCTCATAGCCCCTTAGATCATGCTGTAAATATTTTTACAGATGGTTTCTCCTCAGGAAGAGCTGCGGTTTTTACCCAGACACATGGCCTGTGGGTAGAGGAAGGAGAGAAGACTTCTGCACAGCAAGCAGAAATTAAAGCAGCTATTTTGGCCTTTGAAAAGTTCTGTCAAGAGTTTAACCTTTTTACAGATTCTAAATATGTAGCTAACTTGTTTCCAGCGTTGGAAACTGCCCTTTTGTCAGGAAAGTCCCCCATTTTACCATTTTTGCAGAGATTGCAAAATTTAGTCCAAAAAAGGTCACAAAAATTTTATGTAGGACATATTAGAGGACATAGCAAATTACCTGATCCACTGGATCAAGGTAATGCTATGGTGGATTTATTAACCCAAAATTCTTCGGGAGTGTTTTCTGTACATGAGGCTCAGCAAAGTCATGCCATACATCATCAAAATGCATCTGCTCTAAGAAAAATGTTCTCTATAACAAGGGAACAGGCCAGACATATAGTAAAAGAATGCACTCATTGCCCCCCGGTACATCACCCACAAAAGATGGGTGTAACCCTAGAGGTTTGAAGCCTAATGTTATTTGGCAAATGGATGTGACTCACATCTCTTCTTTTGGAAGAATGGGTTATGTACATGTCACAGTAGACACGTACTCCCATTTCACCTGTGCCTCAGCTAGGACCGGGGAAGCAGTCAAAGATGTGGTTCAACACCTTATACAGTGTTTTCAAATCATGGGTCTTCCCTCACAAATAAAAACAGATAATGGGCCTGCTTACACTTCTAAAGCTTTTGAACAATTTTGTGGCCAATGGGGAATCGCCCATGTTACAGGTATACCCTACAATCCTCAAGGACATGCCATTATAGAAAGGACTCATCAAAATTTAAAATTACAAATAGAGAGGCTACAAGCCTCTAATGGGTATTTTATTCCTCATCATGTCTTATCCCATGCCCTGTTTGTGCTCAATCATCTGAATACAAATGACAAGGGACTCACTGCAGCCCTGATTCATTGGGATCGTGAATTCCATAAGACTCCTTTGCCACTAGTATATTGGAAGGACTTGTTGTCTGGTACATGGAAGGGACCGGATGTTCTTATAACCGCGGGATGAGGGTACGCTTGTGTTTTCCCACAAGATGCCGACTCCCCCATCTGGATCCCAGATTGCCATATCCAACCTGCAAAGGGAAAAGAGAAGGCACAAGTGCCGCTGGAGAAAGCAGCAGAGGGAACTGGTGACGGACATGAAAAAGATGAAGCTCAGCGGCGAGAAACCGAAAGTGACTTGGTCGCAGATTCGGCTTCTGACTCAGAAAGTGAAGAAACTTTTAATTAAACAGGGGAAAACCCTTACAGCTTCTTTTTATTTCCTTGCCTTTCTATCTTTAATTTCCACCCCACTGCCGGTCACTCAGGGAATTTCCTACTGGGCGTATGTTCCTAATCCCCCGATTATTCAGCCCGTAGGATGGTTAGATCGGGAGCCTATCAAGGTGTTAACCAATGACTCAGTAAGATTGGGTGGAGCACAGGATTCTGACGCTCGAAGCAGCTCCTCCTCCTTAATAAATTTTGAGGGCAGAGCAGATTCGCTCCCAATCTGCCTGACGCTGCAGGGGAAAGTGCCTTACAGCTGCTTTCCGACATCTTACAGGACCTTCCTGACTGATGGCCCAGACAGGGCAAGCGCTGGTAAGAGATGGGTGTGGGAGCTCCAGATACAGACTTTAGGGAATCAATTGTATAAGGATAATTTTACTCAAGTCAATCACATTCCTATCATTCCCTGTATTCAAAAGTACCGGGATAAAGATCAATTTGGGGATTCTTCTCTGTCCAAATTCCCAGCATGGTTGACTTGCGGTTTTCCAAATGCAGCTGCAAGGTATAAACCACAGGGGTCGTCAGGATCCCTCAGGGTATGGGATTACTCTAATTCTAATGATAAGGAGGACACTTATAAGAGTTATCTAAATACTCATAAGGAGAAATTTCATAATTATGTTTTTGAAGGACATGGAGAACCTCTTAGGAGATGGTTCTGTCCAGGCTTTGTAAAACCTACATGGTTTGCAATACAAAGCAACATTACTAGGAGACATTCTGGTTTGTTTAGGCTTGTTGCAGCTTCCAACATGATGCTAGAAAAAAGACCTAACCATACTCAATCAGAGGCCGTTGGCCTTAGAGCCTGCATGTCTTACCCTAATGCTCTGCTCTTAGCACAATCTTAATTTATTAATATTACCCAGGATGGTAATTCTTTTCAGATAATATGTAATTCTTGTAAATTGACTAATTGTATCACTTCCTCAGAGCCCAAAGATCTAGGGATGGTTCTCATAGTCCAGCGACCTCCGTTTGTCATGTTGCCTGTAGAGTTGGGCCCTGAACCTTGGTATGACAATTCGGCCTTGCAAGTTTTAAATACTTTAAAAGATTTGATTCATGTAAAACGGTTTGTTGCTGCTTTGATTCTAGGTATTACTGCTCTAATTTCGATTATTACTACCTTTGCTGTTGCAACAACCGCATTAGTTCAGGAAATTCATACAGCTCATTATGTCAATACTCTTAATAAGAATATTACTATGGATTTACTTGAGCAAGAAGCAATAGATAAAAAATTAGAGTCTAAGATCAATGTTTTGGAAGAAGTGGTTTTGGCCATAGGACAGGATATTTCCAACTCAAAACCACAATGTCTGCTCGCTGCCATGGTAACTTCAAATCCATGTGTGTTACCCCGTTGCTTTATAATGCTTCCCAGCCTTGGGAGAAGGTTAAGACTCATTTGCAGGGAATCTGGCATGATACAGATATTGCCCATGATCTGGCTTCTTTACAGAAAGATATTTCGGCTATGAGTCAGGCTCATTTGCAAATAGGCGGATTACAAGATCTAGCTACAGAAATAAAAAAAAGGAATTAAGGATATGAACCCCATAGATTGGCTACAATATTTTATTTTTATTGGAGTGCTCTTTTTACTAGTAGTGCTTGTTGTTTTTCTTTTTCCTTGTCTTATTAAATGTCTCTATACTTCTGTAAAGACAGTGCAACAGGACGTGTTTGTGCTTCATTTTAAAAACAGAAAAGGAGGAACTGCTACGCCCACAGCTGTGACACCTGTGTAGCTGTAGCAAGTATGCTGCTGCACTGGGGCCCAGCAGCTGAAGGGTTGAGTTTAGAGCTTCCTGGAGAGTGGCCTCAAGCGGTTCCCCCACAATCAGCGATCATCATGCAGCCTGAGGATCCCACGAAGCCCTAGAGAACAAAATGGCCTTGAGGACAGTCCTTGTTGGCACTAATCATGATCTTTCTCTGTATGTTTATCTGTGTGTTCTCCAGTTAACAACACAACCAGTACAGTTTGGCACCAACATGACTGACCCAGATGACCCTGTACCCAGAGCATCTCCATTTATCAGACCAGTGTATAAGGAAGCTCAAAAGACTTCCTCAAATACATCTCTGGGGTCGTTCCTGTTTACAGGAGAGCAGCGCAAGCTCTTGTCAGAAACAGAGCCAGAGAACCCAAAACAGAAAGTAAAAATAAAAATGTTATGAAGGAATAAACATAGCGAGCCAGACCCTTCTAGAGAAAAAGAGTTAGAGAAAATTCCTCACAACAAACTTCCCGGGGGGTATACACAGTACTTTTTAGGAGAGAGCTGGTGGACAGCCCCTAGGTGGATCCCCGAAACTGGAAATTACCTGATTCTGAGTAATTGTAAAAAATAATGGTCTGAGGTAACCCCCTGCCAAGTTCCTTGATTGTAAAAGTATGTAAGCATTGCCTATACAGAAGTAAAATTCCAGAAGCACATCAACATGTCATGTGTCTGTCTGTCATTCTCCTCGACGATTCCTGACTTCTGCTTGAGCCTTCTCCCTGATACACCACCAGTGGTGGTTTCCCTCTGGGTGGTCTGCGGCAAATGACCTCTTGCTTGTAGGAAGACAAAGATCCTGTGGTTGACCTCCGTTTCTGAAGGGAAATTCAGACCAGTGTTCTCATCCATGAAACCCACTCTGTTTTAACGCAAGAAACATACTCTTCTTTCCAGTGTCTCTAATAGAGCAAGAAACATGAGCAAGCCCAGAAAAAAAGGACTGTATTTCCTACTCATAGGGACCATATCTAGTTCTACTCTGCTTGTGAAACTGATACAAACCACTGCTATTCCTACATAAATGCTCTTTAGTTAATAGTGAGAAACGTGTTGGGTTTGTGAACAGTGTAAATTCATTTGAGCACAAAATTCAGTGGGTGTACCAGAAATGACCTCTTGCTTGTAGGAAGACACAGATCCTGTGGTTGAACTCCATTTCTGAAGGGAAATTCAGAACAGTGTTCTCATACATGAAACCCACTCTATTTCAACGCAAGAAGCATGCTCTTCTTTAGAGCGTCTCCAATACAGCAAGAAAAATGAGCAAGCCCGAAAAAAAGAAGTATATTTCCTATTCATACGGACCACATCTAGTTCAACTCTGCTTATGAAACTGATACCAAACACAGCTCCTGTTAAATAAATGCACTTTAGTTAATAGAGAGACGAGTTGGGTTCCTGAACTGTGTAAATTCATTTGAGCCCAAAATTAACTGGGTTTTCCAGAATTGAACTCTTGCTTGCAGGAAGACACAGATCCTGTGGTTTTACTCTGTTTCTGAAGGGAAATTCAGACAAGTGTTCTCATCCATTAAACACATTCTGCTTTAACTCAAAAAGCTTGCTCTTCATTCCAGCGTCTATAAGACAGCAAAAAAAATGAGCAAGCCTAGAAAAAAGAACTGTGCTTCCTACTCATACGGACCTTATCTAGTTCAACTCTGCTTATGAAACTGAAACAAATCACAGCACCTCTTACATTAATGCTTTTTAGTCAATAGTAAGAGACATGATGGGTTCGGAAATGTGTAAATTATTTGAGCACAAAATTCAGTGGATTTACCAGAAATGACCTCTTGCATTTAGGATGACACAGATCCTCGATAGTAACTACTTTCTCAAGGGAAATTCAGACAGTGTTCTCAACCATGAAACACACTCTGTTTTAACACAAGATGCATGCTCTTCTTTCCACCGTATCCAATGAAGCAAGAAAAATGTGCAAGCCCAGAAAAAAAGAACTATGTTTCCTACTCATAGGGACCATATATGGTTCACTTCTGCTTATGAAACTGATACAAATCACAGCACCTCTTACATTAATGCTTTTTAGTTAATAGTAACAGACATGTTGAGTTCATGAACTGTGTAAATTCATTTGAACCAAAAATTCAGTGGGTTAACCAGAAATGATCTCTTGCATGTAGGAAGACACCGATCCTGTGGTTGAACTCCGTTTCTGAAGGAAAATTCAGAACAGTGATCTCATCCATGAAACACACTCTGTTTTATTGCAAGAAGCATGATCTTCTTTCCAGTGTCCCTAATACAGCAAGAAACATGAGCAATGCCAGAAAAAAAGAACTGTGTTTCCTACTCATAAGGACCATATCTAGTTCTACTCTGCCTATGAAACTGATAGAAACCACAGCTCCTCTTACATAAATGCTCTTTAGTTAATAGTGAGAAATGCGTTGGGTTTGTGAACTGTGTAAATTCATTTGATTACAAAATTTATTGGGTGTACCAGGAATGAACTCTTGCATGTAGGAAAACACAGATCCTGGATAGTAACTACTTTTCTGAAGGGAAAATCAGACAGTGTTCTCATCCATGAAACACATTCTGTTTTAATGCAAGAAGCATGCTCTTCTTTGCAGGTTCTCTAATACAGCAAGGAACATGAGCATGCCCTGAAAAAAAGAACTGAGGTTCCTACTCATACGTACCATATCTAGTTCAACTCTGCTTTACAAACTGAAACAAACCACAGCTCCTCTTACATAAATGCTTTTTAGTTAATAGTGAGAAACGTGTTGGGTTTGTGAACTGTGTAAATTCATTTGAGCAAAAAATTCAGTGGGGTTACCAGGAATGACCTCATGCTTGTAGGAAGACACAGGTCTTGTGGTTGAATTCCATTTCTGAAGGGAAATTTATACCAGTGTTCTCATCCATGAAACACACTCTGTTTTAATGCGAGAAGCATGCTCTTCTTTCCAGCGTTTCCAATATAGCAAGAAACTTGAGAAGGGCCAAAAAAAAAGAACTGTGTTTCCTACTCATATGGACCATATCTAGTTCAACTCTGCTTAAGAAACTGAAACAAATCACAGCACCTCTTACATTAATGCTTTTTAGTTAATAGTAAGAGACATGATGGGTTCGTGAACTGTGTAAATTATTTGAGCATAAATTCAGTGGATTTACCAGAAATGACCTATTGCATTTAGGATGACACAGATCCTCGATAGTAACTACTTTCTCAAGGGAAATCCAGACCAGTGTTCTCATCCATGAAACACACTCTGTATTAACGCAAGAAGCATGCTCTTTTTTCCAGGGTCTCTAATTCAGCAAGAAACATGAGCATGCCCTTAAAATAAGTCTGTGTTTCTACTCATACAGACCATATTTAGTTCAACTCTGCTTAAGAAACTGATACAAACCACAGCTCCTGTTACATAAATGCTCTTTAGTTAATAGTGAGAAACGCGTTGGGTTTGTGAACTGTGTAAATACATTTGAGCACAAAATTCACTGGGTTTACCAGAAATGACCTCTTGCATGCAGGAAGACACAGATCCTGGATCTTGACTACTTTTCTGAAGGGAAATTCAGACCAGTGTTCCCATCGATGACACACATTCTGTTTTAACGCAAGAAGCATTGTCTTCTTTCCAGTGTCTCTAATACAGCAAGAAACATGATCGATTGCTGAAAAAAAAAGACTGTGTTTCCTACTCATACCAAATATACCTAGTTGAACTCTTCTTATGAATCTGATACAAACCACAGCTCCTCTTACATAAATGCTCTTTAGTTAATAGTGAGAAACGCGTTTGGGTTCGTGAACTGTGTAAATTCATTTGAGCCCAAAATTCAGTCAAAATCCCAAAATGACCTCTGGCTTGTAGGAAGACACAGATGCCGTGGTTGAACTCCATTTATGAACGGAAATACAGACCAGTGTTCTCATCCATGAAACAAGCTCTGTTTTAACGCAAGAAGCATGCTCTTATTTCCAGCGTCTCCAATACAGCAAGAAACATGAGCAAGCCCGGAAAAAAAGAACTGAGGTTCCTACTCATACGGACCATGTCTAGTTCAACTCTGCTTATGAATGTGATACAAATCAGAGCTCCTCTTACATAAATGCTTTTTAGTTAATAGTGAGTAATGCGTTGGGTTCGTGAACTGTGCAAATACATTTGAGCACAAAAATTCAGTGGGTTTACCAGAAATGACCTCTTGCATGGAGGAAGACACAGATCCTGGATAGAAATTACTTCTCTCAAGGGAAATTCATACCAGTGTCCTCATCCATGAAACACAATCTGTTTCAAGGCAAGACACATGCTCTTCATCCCAGGGTCTCAAATTCAGGAAGAAAAATGAGCATGCCCTAAAAAAAGGACTGTGTTTCCTACTCATACCAAATATACCTAGTTGAACTCTGCTTATGAATCTGATACAAACCACAGCTCCTCTTACATAAATGCTTTTTAGTTAATAGTGAGAAACGCGTTTTGGTTCGTGAACTGTGTAAATTCATTTAAGCCAAAAAATCAGTGGAAATCCAGAAATGACCTATTGCTTGTAGAAAGACACACATGCCGTGGTTGAACTCCGTTTATGAACAGATTTTAAGACCAGTGTTCTCAACCATGAAACACACTCTGTTTTAACACAAGAAGCATGCTCTTCTTTTCCAGCATCTCCAATACAACAAGAAACATGAGCAAGCCCAGAAACAAAGAACTATGTTTCCTACTCTTAGGGACCATATCTAGTTCAACTCTGCTCATGAAACTGATACAAATCACAGCACCTCTTACATTAATGCTTTTTAGTTAATAGTAAGAGACATGCTGGGTTCGTGAACTGTGTAAATTCATTTGAGCTCAAAATTCAGTGGGATTACCAGAAATTACCTCTTGCTTGGAGGAAGACACCAATCCTGTATCTTAAATCCGTTTCTGAAGAGAAATTCAGACCAGTGTTCTCATCAATGAAACCCACTCTGTTATACAGCAAGAAGCATGCTTTTCATTCCAGTGTCTCTAATACAGCAAGAAACATGAGCAAGCCCAGAAAAAAGAACTGTGTTTCCTACTAATAGGGACCATATCTAGTTCTACTCTGCTTATGAAAATGATACAAACCACAGCTCCTCTTATGTAAATGCTCTTTAGTAAATAGAGAGAAACGCGTTGGGTTTGTGAACTGTGTAAATTCATTTGAGCACAAAATTCATTGGGTGTACCAAAAATGACCTCTTGCATGTAATAACACACAGATCCTGGATAGTAACTACTTTTCTGATGGGAAATTAAGACCAATGTTCTCATCCATGGAAAACTCTCTGTTTTAACGCAAG
The DNA here is from genome assembly GCA_949786385.1 of Onychomys leucogaster. NCBI lineage: Eukaryota > Metazoa > Chordata > Mammalia > Rodentia > Cricetidae > Onychomys > Onychomys leucogaster. The sequence goes on from CATKUP010000044.1 coordinate 425,688, forward strand.
AAGCATGCTTTTCTTTACATGGTCTCTAATTCAGGAAGAAATATGAGCATGCCCTGAATAAAATGTCTGTGTTTCTTACTCACACCAAACATATCTAGTATAACTCTACTTATGAAACTGATACAAATCACAGCTCCTCTTACATAAATGCTGTTTAGTTAATAGTGAGAAACACGTTGGGTTCGTGAACTGTGTAAATTCATTTGAGCCCAAAATTCAGTGGGGTTACCAGAAATGACCTCATGCTTGTAGGAAGACACCGATCCTGTGGTTGAACTCCGTTTCTGAAGGGAAATTCAGACCAGTGTTCTCATCCATGAATCACACTCTGTTTTAATGCGAGAAGCATGCTCTTCTTTCCAGCATCTCCAATACAGCAAGAAATATGAGCATGTCCAGAAAAAAAGAATTGTGTTTCCTACTCATACGCACCATATCTACTTCAACTCTGCTTAAGAAACTGAAATAAACCAAAGCTCCTGTTACATAAATGCTCTTTAGTAAATAGTGAAAAACGCATTGGGTGTGTGAACTCTGTAAATTCATTTGAGACCAAAATTCACTGGGTTTACCAGAAATGACCTCTTGCTTGCAGGAAGACCCAGATCCTGGATCTTAAATATATTTCTGAAGGGAAATTCAGACCAGTGTTCTCTTCCATGAAACAAACTCTGTTTTAACACAAGAAGAATGCTCTTCTTTCCAGTGTCTCTAATACAGCAAGAAACATGACCATGCTCTGAAAAAAAGGACTGTGTTTCCTACTCATAGCAAATATATCTAGTTCAACTCTTCTTATGAATCTGATACAAACCACAGCACCTCTTACATAAAAGTTTTTAGTTAATAGTGAGAAACCCATTGTGTTCATGAACTTTGTAAATTCATTTGAGCACAAAATAAGTGGGTTTATCAGAAATGACCTCGTGCTTGTAGGAAGACACAGATCCTGTGGTTGAACTCCGTTTCTGAAGGGAAATTCATAAAAGTGTTCTCATCCATGAAACACACTCTGTTTTAACGCAAGAAGCATGCTCTTCTTTCCGGGGTCTCCAATTCAGCAAGAAACATGAGGATGCCCTGAAAAAAATGTCTGTGTTTCTTACTCATACAGACCATATCTAGTTCAACTCTGCTTAAGAAACTGAAACAAACCACAGCTCCTGTTACATAAATGCTCTTAAGTTAAGAGTTTGGAATGCTTTGGGTTAGTGATCTGTGCAAATTCATTTTAGCCCCAAATTCACTGGGTTTACCAGAAATGACCTCTTGCTTGCAGAAGAATCAGATCCTGGATCATAACCTCTTTTCTGAAGGGAAATTCAGACCAGTATTCTCATCCATGAAACACACTCTGTTTTAACAGAAGTAGCATGCTCTTCTTTCCAGTGTCTCTAATACAGCAAGAAAAATGAGCAAGCCCAGAAAAAAAGACCTATGTTTCCTACTCATATGGACGATAACTAGTTCAACTCAGCTTATGAAACTGATAAAAATCACAGCACCTCTTACATTAATGCTTTTTAGTTAATATTAAGAGATATGCTGGGTTCGTGAATTGTGTAAATTCATTTGAAGCCAAAATTCAGTGGGTTTACCAGAAATGACCTCTTGAATGTAGGAAGACACAGATCCTGTGGTTGAACTCCGTTTCTGAAGGGAAATTCAGACCAGTGATCTCATCCATGAAACACACTCTGTTTTCACACAAGAAGCATGCTCTTCTTTCCAGTGTCTCTAATACAGCAAGAAAAATGAGCAAGCCCAGAAAAAAAGAACTGTTTCCTACTCATACGACGATATCTGGTTCAACTCAGCTTATGAAACTGATACAAACCAAAGCTCCTATGAATTTAATGCTCTTTAGTTAATAGTGAGAAACGCGTTGGGTTTGTGAACAGTGTAAATTCATTTGAGGCCAAAATTCACTGGGTATACCAGAAAAGAACACTTGCTTGTAGGAAGACACAGATCCTGTGGTTTAACTTCATTTCTGAAGGGACATTCAGACCAGTGTTTTCATGTATAAAACACTCTGTTTTAACACAAGAAGCATGCTCTTCTTTCCAGTATCTCTAATACAGCAAGAAATATGAGAATGCCCTGAAAGAAAGGACTTTGTTTCCTACTCATACCAAACATATCTACTTCAACTCTGCTTAAGAAACTGAAACAAACCACAGCTCTTCTTACATAAATGCTCTTTAGTAAATAGTCAGGAACACGTTGGGTTAGTGAACTGTGCGAATTCATTTGAGCCCAAAATTCACTGGGTTTACCAGAAATGATGTCTTGCTTGCAGGAAGACCCAGATCCTGGATCTTAACTACTTCTCTGAAGGTAAATTCAGACCAGTGTTCTCACCCATGAAACATGCTCTGTTTAATGCAAGAACCATGCTCTTCTTTACAGGATCTCTAATTAAGCAAGACACATGAGCATGCCCAGAATAAACGGTCTGTGTTTCCTACTCACACCAAACATATGTAGTTCAACTCTGCTTATGAAACTGATACAAATCACAGCTCCTCCTACATAAATGCTGTTTAGTTAATAGTGAGAAATGCGTTGGGTTCGTGAACTGTGTAAATTTATTTGAGCCCAAAATTCACTGGGTTTACCAGAAAGGAACTCTTGCTTGTAGGAAGACATAGATTCTGTGGTTGAACTCCGTTTCTGAAGGGAAATTCAGACCATTGTTCTCATCCATGAAACACACTCTGTTTTAATGCAAGAAGCATGCTCTTCTTTCCAGGGTCTCTAATTCAGCAAGAAACATGAGCATGCCCTGATTAAAAGGTCTGTGTTTCCTACTCACACCAAACATATGTAGTTCAACTCTGCTTATGAAACTGATACAAATCACAGCTCCTCTTACATAAATGCATTTTAGTTAATAGTGAGAAACGCGTTGCGTTTGTGAACTGTGTAAATTCAATTCAGCCCCAAATTCAGTGTGGTTACCAAAAATGACCTCTTGCTTGTAGGAAGACACAGTCCTGTGGTTGAACTCCTTGCATGAAGGGAAAATCAGACCAGTGTTCTCATCCATGAAACGCACTCTGTTTTAACGCAAGAATCATGCTCTTCTTTCCAGTGTCTCTAATACAGCAAGAAACAGGAGTGAGCCCAGAAAAAAAGAACTATGTTTTCTACTCATTCCGACGATATCTAGTTCAACTCAGCTTATGAAACTGATACAATCCACAGCTCCTGTGAAATAAATGCTCTTTAGTTAATAGTGAGAAATGCACTGGGTTTGTTAACTGTGGAAACTTATTTGAGGCCAAAATTCTCTGGGTATACCAGAAATGAACACTTGCTTGTAGGAAGACACAGATGCTGTGGTTTCACTCCGTTTCTGAAGGGAAATTCAGACCAGTGTTCTCAACCATGAAACACCCTCTGTTTTAATGCAAGAAGCATGTTCTTCTTTCCAGCGTCTCCAATACGGCAAGAATCATGAGCAAGCCCAGAAAAAAAGAACTATGTTTCCTACTCATAGGGACCATATCTAGTTCAACTCTGCTTATGAAACTGATACAAATCACAGCACCTCTTACATTAATACTTTTTATTTAATGATAAAGAGACATGCTGGGTTAGTGAACTGTGCAAATTCATTTGAACCCAAAATTCAGTGGGTATACCAGAAATGGCCTCTTGCATGTAGGAAGACAAAGATCCTGTGATTGAAATCCTTGTATGAAGGGAAATTCAGAGAAGTGTTCTCATCCATGAAACACACTCTGTTTTAACGCAGGAAGCATGCTCTTCTTTCCAGTCTCATTAATACAGCAAGAAACATGACCAAGCCCAGAAAAAAAAGAACTATGTTTCCTACTCATATGGATGATATCTAGTTCAACTCAGCTTATGAAACTGACACAAACCACAGCTCATGTGAAATAAATGCTCTTTAGTTAATAGTGAGAAACACGTTGAGTTTGTGAACTATGGACATTCATTTGAGGCTAAAATTCAGTGGGTTTACCAGAAAAGACCTCTTGCATGTAGGATGAGAGAGATCCTGGATAGTAACTACTTTTCTGAAGGGAATTTCAGACCAGTGTTCTCATCTATGAAACACACTCTGTATTAACGCTAGAAGCATGCTCTTCTTTCCAGGGTCCCTAATAAAGAAAGAAACATGAGCATGCCCTGAAAAAAAGGTCTGTGTTTCCTACTCATACCAAACATATCTAGTTCAACACTGCTTATGAAACTGATACAAATCACAGCTCCTCTTACATAAATGCTTTTTAGTTAAGAGTGAGAAATGCGTTGGGTTCGTGGAATGTGTGAATTCATTTGAGCCCAAAATTCAGTGGGGTTACCAGAAAAGACCTCATGCTTATAGGAAGACACAGATCCTGTGGTTTAACTCCGTATCTGAAGGGATATTCACACCAGTGTTCTCAACCATGAAACACACTCTGTTTCTACGCAAGAAGCATGCTCTTCTTTCCAGCATCTCCAATACAGCAAGAAATATGAGCATGTCCAGAAAAAAAGAATTGTGTTTCCTACTCATACGCACCATATCTACTTCAACTCTGCTTAAGAAACTGAAATAAACCAAAGCTCCTGTTACATAAATGCTCTTTAGTAAATAGTGAAAAACGCATTGGGTGTGTGAACTCTGTAAATTCATTTGAGACCAAAATTCACTGGGTTTACCAGAAATGACCTCTTGCTTGCAGGAAGACCCAGATCCTGGATCTTAAATATATTTCTGAAGGGAAATTCAGAACAGTGTTCTCTTCCATGAAACAAACTCTGTTTTAACGCAAGAACAATGCTCTTCTTTCCAGTGTCTCTAATACAGCAAGAAACATGACCATGCCCTGAAAAAAAGGACTGTGTTTCCTACTCATAACCAATATATCTAGTTCAACTCTGCTTATGAATCTGATACAAACCACAGCACCTCTTACATAAAAGCTTTTTAGTTAATAGTGAGAAACCCGTTGGGTTCATGAACTTTGTAAATTCATTTGAGCACAAAATCAGTGGGTTTACCAGAAATGACCTCGTGCTTGTAGGAAGACACAGATCCTGTGGTTGAACTCCGTTTCTGAAGGGAAATTCATAAAAGTGTTCTCATCCATGAAACACACTCTGTTTTAACGCAAGAAGCATGCTCTTCTTTCCGGGGTCTCCAATTCAGCAAGAAACATGAGGATGCCCTGAAAAAAATGTCTGTGTTTCTTACTCATACAGACCATATCTAGTTCAACTCTGCTTAAGAAACTGAAACAAACCACAGCTCCTGTTACATAAATGCTCTTAAGTTAAGAGTTTGGAATGCTTTGGGTTAGTGATCTGTGCAAATTCATTTTAGCCCCAAATTCACTGGGTTTACCAGAAATGACCTCTTGCTTGCAGAAGAATCAGATCCTGGATCATAACCTCTTTTCTGAAGGGAAATTCAGACCAGTATTCTCATCCATGAAACACACTCTGTTTTAACAGAAGTAGCATGCTCTTCTTTCCAGTGTCTCTAATACAGCAAGAAAAATGAGCAAGCCCAGAAAAAAAGACCTATGTTTCCTACTCATATGGACGATAACTAGTTCAACTCAGCTTATGAAACTGATAAAAATCACAGCACCTCTTACATTAATGCTTTTTAGTTAATATTAAGAGATATGCTGGGTTCGTGAATTGTGTAAATTCATTTGAAGCCAAAATTCAGTGGGTTTACCAGAAATGACCTCTTGAATGTAGGAAGACACAGATCCTGTGGTTGAACTCCGTTTCTGAAGGGAAATTCAGACCAGTGATCTCATCCATGAAACACACTCTGTTTTCACACAAGAAGCATGCTCTTCTTTCCAGTGTCTCTAATACAGCAAGAAAAATGAGCAAGCCCAGAAAAAAAGAACTGTTTCCTACTCATACGACGATATCTGGTTCAACTCAGCTTATGAAACTGATACAAACCAAAGCTCCTATGAATTTAATGCTCTTTAGTTAATAGTGAGAAACGCGTTGGGTTTGTGAACAGTGTAAATTCATTTGAGGCCAAAATTCACTGGGTATACCAGAAAAGAACACTTGCTTGTAGGAAGACACAGATCCTGTGGTTTAACTTCATTTCTGAAGGGACATTCAGACCAGTGTTTTCATGTATAAAACACTCTGTTTTAACACAAGAAGCATGCTCTTCTTTCCAGTATCTCTAATACAGCAAGAAATATGAGAATGCCCTGAAAGAAAGGACTTTGTTTCCTACTCATACCAAACATATCTACTTCAACTCTGCTTAAGAAACTGAAACAAACCGCAGCTCTTCTTACATAAATGCTCTTTAGTAAATAGTCAGGAACACGTTGGGTTAGTGAACTGTGCGAATTCATTTGAGCCCAAAATTCACTGGGTTTACCAGAAATGATGTCTTGCTTGCAGGAAGACCCAGATCCTGGATCTTAACTACTTCTCTGAAGGTAAATTCAGACCAGTGTTCTCACCCATGAAACATGCTCTGTTTAATGCAAGAACCATGCTCTTCTTTACAGGATCTCTAATTAAGCAAGACACATGAGCATGCCCAGAATAAACGGTCTGTGTTTCCTACTCACACCAAACATATGTAGTTCAACTCTGCTTATGAAACTGATACAAATCACAGCTCCTCCTACATAAATGCTGTTTAGTTAATAGTGAGAAATGCGTTGGGTTCGTGAACTGTGTAAATTTATTTGAGCCCAAAATTCACTGGGTTTACCAGAAAGGAACTCTTGCTTGTAGGAAGACATAGATTCTGTGGTTGAACTCCGTTTCTGAAGGGAAATTCAGACCATTGTTCTCATCCATGAAACACACTCTGTTTTAATGCAAGAAGCATGCTCTTCTTTCCAGGGTCTCTAATTCAGCAAGAAACATGAGCATGCCCTGATTAAAAGGTCTGTGTTTCCTACTCACACCAAACATATGTAGTTCAACTCTGCTTATGAAACTGATACAAATCACAGCTCCTCTTACATAAATGCATTTTAGTTAATAGTGAGAAACGCGTTGCGTTTGTGAACTGTGTAAATTCAATTCAGCCCCAAATTCAGTGTGGTTACCAAAAATGACCTCTTGCTTGTAGGAAGACACAGTCCTGTGGTTGAACTCCTTGCATGAAGGGAAAATCAGACCAGTGTTCTCATCCATGAAACGCACTCTGTTTTAACGCAAGAATCATGCTCTTCTTTCCAGTGTCTCTAATACAGCAAGAAACAGGAGTGAGCCCAGAAAAAAAGAACTATGTTTTCTACTCATTCCGACGATATCTAGTTCAACTCAGCTTATGAAACTGATACAATCCACAGCTCCTGTGAAATAAATGCTCTTTAGTTAATAGTGAGAAATGCACTGGGTTTGTTAACTGTGGAAACTTATTTGAGGCCAAAATTCTCTGGGTATACCAGAAATGAACACTTGCTTGTAGGAAGACACAGATGCTGTGGTTTCACTCCGTTTCTGAAGGGAAATTCAGACCAGTGTTCTCAACCATGAAACACCCTCTGTTTTAATGCAAGAAGCATGTTCTTCTTTCCAGCGTCTCCAATACGGCAAGAATCATGAGCAAGCCCAGAAAAAAAGAACTATGTTTCCTACTCATAGGGACCATATCTAGTTCAACTCTGCTTATGAAACTGATACAAATCACAGCACCTCTTACATTAATACTTTTTATTTAATGATAAAGAGACATGCTGGGTTAGTGAACTGTGCAAATTCATTTGAACCCAAAATTCAGTGGGTATACCAGAAATGGCCTCTTGCATGTAGGAAGACAAAGATCCTGTGATTGAAATCCTTGTATGAAGGGAAATTCAGAGAAGTGTTCTCATCCATGAAACACACTCTGTTTTAACGCAGGAAGCATGCTCTTCTTTCCAGTCTCATTAATACAGCAAGAAACATGACCAAGCCCAGAAAAAAAAGAACTATGTTTCCTACTCATATGGATGATATCTAGTTCAACTCAGCTTATGAAACTGACACAAACCACAGCTCATGTGAAATAAATGCTCTTTAGTTAATAGTGAGAAACACGTTGAGTTTGTGAACTATGGACATTCATTTGAGGCTAAAATTCAGTGGGTTTACCAGAAAAGACCTCTTGCATGTAGGATGAGAGAGATCCTGGATAGTAACTACTTTTCTGAAGGGAATTTCAGACCAGTGTTCTCATCTATGAAACACACTCTGTATTAACGCTAGAAGCATGCTCTTCTTTCCAGGGTCCCTAATAAAGAAAGAAACATGAGCATGCCCTGAAAAAAAGGTCTGTGTTTCCTACTCATACCAAACATATCTAGTTCAACACTGCTTATGAAACTGATACAAATCACAGCTCCTCTTACATAAATGCTTTTTAGTTAAGAGTGAGAAATGCGTTGGGTTCGTGGAATGTGTGAATTCATTTGAGCCCAAAATTCAGTGGGGTTACCAGAAAAGACCTCATGCTTATAGGAAGACACAGATCCTGTGGTTTAACTCCGTATCTGAAGGGATATTCACACCAGTGTTCTCAACAATGAAACACACTCTGTTTTTACGCAAGAAGCATGCTCTTCTTTCCAGCATCTCCAATACAGCAAGAAATATGAGCATGTCCAGAAAAAAAGAATTGTGTTTCCTACTCATACGCACCATATCTACTTCAACTCTGCTTAAGAAACTGAAATAAACCAAAGCTCCTGTTACATAAATGCTCTTTAGTAAATAGTGAAAAACGCATTGGGTGTGTGAACTCTGTAAATTCATTTGAGACCAAAATTCACTGGGTTTACCAGAAATGACCTCTTGCTTGCAGGAAGACCCAGATCCTGGATCTTAAATATATTTCTGAAGGGAAATTCAGAACAGTGTTCTCTTCCATGAAACAAACTCTGTTTTAACGCAAGAAGAATGCTCTTCTTTCCAGTGTCTCTAATACAGCAAGAAACATGACCATGCCCTGAAAAAAAGGACTGTTTTTCCTACTCATAACAAATATATCTAGTTCAACTCTTCTTATGAATCTGATACAAACCACAGCACCTCTTACATAAAAGCTTTTTAGTTAATAGTGAGAAACCCGTTGGGTTCATGAACTTTGTAAATTCATTTGAGCACAAAATCAGTGGGTTTACCAGAAATGACCTCGTGCTTGTAGGAAGACACAGATCCTGTGGTTGAACTCCGTTTCTGAAGGGAAATTCATAAAAGTGTTCTCATCCATGAAACACACTCCGTTTTAACGCAAGAAGCATGCTCTTCTTTCCGGGGTCTCCATTCAGCAAGAAACATGAGGATGCCCTGAAAAAAATATCTGTGTTTCTTACTCATACGGACCATATCTAGTTCAACTCTGCTTAAGAAACTGAAACAAACCACAGCTCCTGTTACATAAATGCTCTTAAGTTAAGAGTTTGGAATGCTTTGGTTTAGTGATCTGTGCAAATTCATTTTAGCCCCAAATTCACTGGGTTTTCCACAAATGACCTCTTGCTTGCAGGAAGAATCAGATCATGGATCTTAACCTATTTTCTGAAGGGAAATTCAGACCAGTATTCTCATCCATGAAACACACTCTGTTTTAACAGAAGAAGCATGCTCTTCTTTCCAGTGTCTCTAATACAGCAAGAAAAATGAGCAAGCCCAGAAAAAAAGACCTATGTTTCCTACTCATAATGACGATAACTAGTTCAACTCAGCTTATGAAACTGATACAAATCACAACACCTCTTACATCAATGCTTTTTAGTTAATATTAAGAGACATGCTGGGTTCGTGAATTGTGTAAATTCATTTGAAGCCAAAATTCAGTGGGTTTACCAGAAATGACCTCTTGAATGTAGGAAGACACAGATCCTGTGGTTGAACTCCGTTTCTGAAGGGAAATTCAGACCAGTGATCTCATCCATGAAACACACTCTGTTTTCACAAAAGAAGCATGCTCTTCTTTCCAGTTTCTGTAATACAGCAAGAAAAATGAGCAAGCCCAGAAAAAAAGAACTGTTTCCTACTCATACGGACGATATCTGGTTCAACTCAGCTTATGAAACTGATACAAACCAAAGCTCCTATGAATTTAATGCTCTTTAGTTAATAGTGAGAAACGCGTTGGGTTTGTGAACAGTGTAAATTCGTTTGAGTCCAAAATTCACTGGGTATACCAGAAAAGAACACTTGCTTGTAGGAAGACACAGATCCTGTGGTTTAACTTCATTTCTGAAGGGACATTCAGACCAGTGTTTTCATACATAAAACACTCTGTTTTAACACAAGAAGCATGCTCTTCTTTCCAGTATCTCTAATACAGCAAGAAATATGAGAATGCCCTGAAAGAAAGGACTTTGTTTCCTACTCATACCAAACATATCTACTTCAACTCTGCTTAAGAAACTGAAACAAACCACAGCTATTCTTACATAAATGCTCTTTAGTAAATTGTCAGGAACACGTTGGGTTAGTGAACTGTGTGAATTCATTTGAGCCCAAAATTCACTGGGTTTACCAGAAATGATGTCTTGCTTGCAGGAAGACCCAGATCCTGGATCTTAACTACTTCTCTGAAGGTAAATTCAGACCAGTGTTCTCATCCATGAAACATACTCTGTTTAATGCAAGAACCATGCTCTTCTTTACAGGATCTCTAATTAAGCAAGACACATGAGCATGCCCAGAATAAAAGGTCTGTGTTTCCTACTCACACCAAACATATCTAGTTCAACTCTGCTTATGAAACTGATACAAATCACAGCTCCTCCTACATAAATGCTGTTTAGTTAATAGTGAGAAATGCATTGGGTGCATGAACTGTGTAATTTCATTTGAGCCCAAAATTAACTGGGTTTACCAGAATTGAACTCTTGCTTATAAGAAGACACAGATCATAGGGTTTAACTCCGTTTCTGAAGGGAAATTCAGACCAGTGTTCTCATCCATGAAACATACTCTTGTTTAACACAAGAAGCATGCTTTTTTTTCCAGCGTGTCTAATACAGCAAGAAACGTGAGCTTGCTCAGAAAAAAAGAACTGTGTTTCCTATTAATACGGACCGTATCTAGTTAACTCTGCTTATGAAACTGATACAAACCACAACGTCTATTACATAAATGCTCTTTAGATAATAGTGAGAAATGCGTAGGGTTAGTGAACTGTGTAATTTCATTTGAGCCCAAAAATAACTGAGTTTACCAGAATTGAACTCTTGCTTGTAAGAAGACACAGATCATAGGGTTTAACTCCGTTTCTGAAGGGAAATTCAGACCAGTGTTCTCATCCATGAAACACAATCTGTTATAATGCAAGAAGCATGCTCTTCTTTCTATCATCCATATTACAGCAAGAAATATGAACATGCCCACAAAACAAGAACTGTGTTTCTAAACTGATATGGAGAATATCTAGTTAACTCTGCTCATGAAACTGATACAAACCACAATCCTGTTAATTAAAGGCTGTTTACTTAATAGTGATAAACGCATTGGGTTCCTGAAATGTGTAAATTTTTTCAGATATAAATTTACACGGTTGACCAGAATTGAACTCCAGATTGCAGGAAGACACAGATCTTGTCATTTCCCTCCTTCTCTGAAGGGAAATTGAGACCAGTGTGGTTATCCATGAAACACACTCTGTTTTAACCTAAGAAGCAAGCTCTTTTTTCCAGCTTCGCCAATACAGCAGGAAACATGAGCATGCCCACATAAAAGAAATGTGTTTATTTAAAACGAAGTCTTGCTTGTAGGAAGACATAGAGCCTGAGAATTAACTCGATTTCTGAAGGGAAACGTCCACAACAGATCCCATCCAGGAAACACACTCTGCTTTAGAGTAAGAAGCACGCTCTTGCTATCTAGAATCTCTAATAAAGCAGGAAACATGAGTGTGCACAGAACAAAAGAAAGGTATTTCCTACACATACGGACCACATCTAGTTCAAACTGCTACTGAAACTGATACAATGCACAGGACCTATAAAATCCAATGCTTTTCAGTTAAGAGTGAGAAACGTGTGAGCTTCGTGAACGATGTAGCTTCGTTTGAGTGAAAAGGGACTGAGTTTACCTGAAACGAAGTCTTGCTTGTAGGAAGACACAGCGCCTGGGATTTAACTCCATTTCTGAAGGGAAACACTCAGCAAAGTTCTCATCCATGAAACACACTGTGCTTTAGAGCAAGAAGCACGCTCTTGCATTCTACTGTCTCTAATATAGCAGGAAACAGGAGTGTGCCCATAACCAAAGGACTGTGATTCCTACAAATACGGACCATATCTAGTTAAACTCTGGTTAAGAAACTGATACAAACCACAGGTAATCTAAGATCCAATGCTTTTCAGTTAAGAGCGAGAAACGTGTGAGCTTCGTGAAGGATGTAGCTTTGTTTGAGCTGAAAAGTGATTATTCTTACCTGAAATGAAGTATTGCTTGTAGGAAGACACAGAGCCTGGGATTTTACTCCATTTCTGAAGGGAAACACACAGCACAGTTCTCATCCATGAAACACACTGTTCTTCAAAGCAAGAAGCAAGCTCTTGCTTTCTAGAGTCTCTAGTAGAGCAGAAAACTTGGGTGAGTTCAGAAAAAAAGAATGGTGTTTACTACACATACGGACCATATCTACTTCAACTCTGCTTCTGAAACTGAAACAAACCACAGGTCCTCTAACATCCAATTCTTGTCAGTTGCAAAGAGAAATGTGGGAGCTTTGTGAATGATGTAGATTCGTTTGAGCTGAAAAGGGACTGCGTTTACTTGAAAAGAAGTCTAGCTTGTAGGAAGACACAGAACCTGGGATTTAACTCCATTTCTGAAGGGAAACACACAGTACAGTTCTCATCCTGAAACACACTGTGCTTTAGAGCAAGAAGCACGCACTTGCTTTCTAGAGTCTATAATACAGCAGGAAATATGAGTGTGCTCATAACCAAAGTACTGTGTTTCCTACGAATGAGGACCATATCTAGTTCAACTCTGCTCATGAAAGTGATACAAACCACAGGTCCTCTAACATCCAATGCTTTTCAGTTAAGAGCGAGAAACGTGTGAGCTTCATGAAAGATGTAGCTTCCTTTGAGCTGAAAAGTGACAGTGTTTACCTGAAACGAAGTCTTGCTTGTAGCAAGACACAGAGCCTGGGATTTTACTCCATTTCTGAAGGTAAACACAGAGCACAGTTCTCATCCATGAAACACACTATGCTTCAGAGCAAGAAACTCGCTCTTGTTTTGTAGAGTCCCTAATAGAGCAGGAAACGTGGGTGTGCTCAGTACAATAAATGGTGTTTCCTACACATACGGACCATATCTAGTACAACTCTCCTTCTGAAACTGATACAAACCAGAGGTCCTCTAACATCAAATGCTTCTCAGTTAATAAGAGAAATATGCAAGCTTTGTGAACGATGTAGGTCCTTTGAGCTGTAAAGTGACTGTGTTTACCTGAAATGAAATCTTACTTGTAGGAAGAAACAGAGCCTGAGGGGAAACACACAGCACAGTTCTAATCCATGAAACACACTCTGCTTTAGAGCAAGAAGCACGCTCTTGCTTCCTAGAGTCTCTAATACACCAGAAGATGTGAATGTGCTCAGAACAATAAACGGTGTTTCCTACATATAGGGACCATATCTAGGACAAGTCTCCTTCTGAAACTAATACAAACCACAGGTCCTCTCACATCCAATGATTTTCAGTTAAGAGCCAAAAATGTGTGAGCTTCGTGAACAATGTAGCTTCGTTTGAGCTGAAAAGGGACTGCGTTTACTTGAAACGATGTATTGCTTGTAGGAAGACACAGAGCCTGGGATTTACATCCATTTATAAAGGGAAACACTCAGCACAGTTCTCATCCATGAAACACACTGTGCTTTAGAGCAAGAAGCATTCTCTTACTTTCTAGAATCTCTAATACACGAGGAAACGTGGGTGTGCTCAGAACAAAAGAACGGTGTTTACTACACATATGGACCATATCTAGTTCAACTCTGCTCCTGAAACTGATCCAAACCACAGGTTCTCTAACATCCAAGGCTTTTCAGTTAAGAGCGAGAAACGTGTGAGCTTAGTTAAGGATGTAGCTTCCTTTGAGCTGAAAAGTGACTGTGTTTACCTGAAACGAAGTCTGGCTTGTAGGAAGACACAGAGCCTGGAATTTTACTCCATTTCTGAAGGTAAACACACAGCAGAGTTCACATCCATGAAACACACTGTGCTTCAGAGCAAAAAACACGCTCTTGCTTTCTAGAGTCCCTAAGAGAGCAAGAAACATTGGTGTGCTCAGAACAAAAAACGGTGTTTCATAAACATACGGATCATATCTAGTACAACTCTCCTTCTGAAACTGATACAAACCACAGGTACTCTAAGATCCAATGCTTGTCAGTTAATAAGAGAAATATGCGAGCTTCGTGAACGATGTAGGTCCATTAAGCTCTTAAGTGACTACCCATACATGAAACGAAGTATTGCTTGTAGGAAGACACAGAGCCTGGGATTTAACTCCATTTCTGAAGGGAAACACACAGCACAGTTCTCATCCATGCAACACACACTGCTTTAGAGCAAGAAGCACGCTCTTTCTTCCTAGAGTCTCCAATACACCAGAAAACGTGAGTGTGCTCAGAACAAAAAACGGTGTTTCCTACACATACAGACCATATCTAGGACAAGTCTCCTTCTGAAACTGATAGAAACCACAGGTCCTCTAACATCCAATGATTTTTAGTTAAGAGGGAAAAATGTGTGAGATTCGTGAAGGATAAAGCTTCAATTGAGCTGAAAAGTGACTGTGTTTACCTGAAATGTAGTCTTGCTTGTAGGAGGAAACAGAGACTGAGATTTTACGCCATTTCTGAAGAGAAACACACAGCACAGTTCCCATCCATAAAACACACTCTGGTTTAGAGCAAGAAGCGCGCTCTTGCTTTCTAGAGTCTCTAATACAGCAGGTAACTTGTGTGTGCTCAGAACAAAAGAACAGTGTTTACTATACCTACGGACCATATCTAGTTCAACTCTGCTTCTCAAACTGATAAAAACCACAGGTCCTCTAAGATCCAATGCTTTTCAGTTAAGAGCGAGAAACGTGTGAGCTTCCTGAAGGATGTAGCTTTGTTTGAGCTGAAAAGTGGTTGTTCTTACCTGAAATGAATTATTGCTTGTAGGAAGACACAGAGCCTGGGATTTAACTGCATTTCTGAAGGGAAACACACAGCACAGTTCTAATCCATTAAACACACTGTGCTTCAGAGCAAGAAACACGCTCTTGCTTTCTAGAGTCTCTAGTAGAGCAGGAAACTTGCGTGTGTTCAGGAAAAAAAGAACTGCGTTTACTAAACATACGGACCATATCTACTTCAATGCTGCTTCTGAAACTGATACAAACCACAGGTCCTCTAACATCCAATGCTTGTCCGTTACAAAGAGAAATGTGGGAGCTTTGTGAATGATGTAGCTTCATTTGAGCTGAAAAGGGACTGTGTTTACTTGAAAAGTAGTCTAGCTGGTAGGAAGACAGAGATCCTGGGATTTAACTCCATTTCTGAAGGGAAACACACATGCTGGAAACACACTCTGCTTCAGGGCAAGAAACACGCTCTTGCTTTCTAGAGTCCCTAATAGAGCAGGAAACGTGGGTGTGCTCATAACCAAAGGACTGTGTTTCCTACGAATGAGGCCCATATCTAGTACAACTCTCCTTCTGAAACTGATACAAACCACAGGTCCTCTAACAACAAATGCTTCTCAGTTAATAAGAGAAATATGCAAGCTTTGTGAACGATGTAGGTCCTTTGAGCTGTAAAGTGTCTACCCATACATGAAACGAAGTTTGGCTTGTAGGAAGACACAGAGCCTGAATGGAAACATAGAGCACAGTTCTCTTCCATGAAACACACTCTGCTTTAGAGCAAGAAGCACACTCTTGCTTCCAGGCATCTCCAATACACCAGAAAACGTGAGTGTGCTCAGAACAATAAACGGTGTTTCCTACATATACAGACCATATCTAGGACAAGTCTCCTTCTGAAACTAATACAAACCACAGGTCCTCTAACATCCAATGATTTTCAGTTAAGAGCAAAATGTGTCAGCTTCGTGAACAATGTAGATTCGTTTGAGCGGAAAAGGGACTGCGTTTACTTGAAACGAAGTCTTGCTTGTGGTAAGACACAGAGCCTGGGATTTACCTCCATTACTAAAGGGAAAAACTCAGCACAGTTCTCATCCATGAAACACATTGTGCTTTAGAGCAAGCAGCACGCTCTTGCTTTCTAGATTCTCTAATACACAAGGAAACGTGGGTGTGCTGAGAACAAAAGAACAGTGTTTACTACACATATGGACCATATCTAGTTCAACTCTGCTTCTGAAAGTAATTGAAACCACAGGCGCTCTACCATCCAATGATTTTAAGTTAAGAGGGAAAAATGTGTGAGAATCGTGAAGGATGTAGCTTCATTGGAGCTGAAAAGTGACTGTGTTTACCTGAAATGAAGTCTTGCTTATAGGAAGAAACTGAGCCTGGGATTTTACTCCATTTCTAAACTGAAACACACAGCACAGTTCTCATCCATGAAACACACTGTGCTTCAGAGCAAGAAACACGCTCTTGCTTTCCAGAGTCTATAATAGATCAGGAAATCTGGTTGTGCTCAATACAAAAGAACGGTGTTTACTACACAACGGATCATATCTAGTTCAACTCTGCTTCTGAAACTGACACAAACCACAGGTCCTCTAACATCCAATGCTTGTCAGTTATAAGAGAAATGTGTGAGGTTCGAGAACGATGTAGCATCCTTTGAGCTGAAAAGGGTCTGCATTTACCGTAAACAAACTCTTGCTTGTAGGAAGACACAGCACCTGGAATTTAAATCCATTTCTGAAGAGAAACACACAGCACAGTTCCCATCCATTAAACACACTCCGCTTTAGAGCAAGAAGCACGCTCTTGCTTTCTAGAATCTCTAATACAGCAGGAAACATGGATGATCTCAAAACAAAAAACGTTGTTTCCTACACATACAGACCATATCTAGTTCAACTCTCCTTCTGAAACTGATACAAACCGAAGGTCCTCTAAAATCCAATTCTTTTCAGTTAAGAGCGAGAAACTTATGAGCTTTGTGAATGATGTAGCTTCGTTTCAGCTGAAAAGGAACTGCGTTTATTTGAAACGAAGTCTTGCTTGTAGGATGTCACAGATACTGGGATTTTACTCCATTTCTGAACTGAAACACACAGCACAGTTCTCATCAATGAAACACACTGTGCTTCAGAGCAAGAAACACGCTCTTGCTTTCTAGAGTCTATAATAGAGCAGGAAACCTGGGTGTGCTCAGAACAAAAGTACGGTGTTTACTACACATTCGGACCACATCTAGTTCAACTCTGCTTCTGAAACTGATACAAACCACAGGTCCTCTAACATCCAATGCTTTTCAGTTAAGAGCTTCCTGAACGATATAGCTTTGTTTGAGCTGAAAAGGGACTGCGTTTACCTGAAACGAAGTCTTGCTTGTAGGAAGACACAGAGCCTGGGATTTAACTCCATTTTTGAAGGGAAACACACAGCACCTTTCCCATCCATGAAACACAATCTGCTTTAGAGCTCGAAGCATGCTCTTGCTTTCTAGAGTCTCTAATACAGCAGGAAACGTGAGCGTGCACTGAATCAAAGAATGGTGTTTAATAGACATATGGACTATATCTAATTCAACTCTCCTTCTGAAACTGGTACAAACCGCAGTTCCTCTAAAATCCAATTATTTTCAGTTAGGAGCAAGAAACTTGTGAGCTTCATGAAGGATGTAGCTTCTTTGGAGCTGAAAAGTGACTGTGTTTACCTGAAACGAATTCTTGCTTGTAGGAAGACACAGTGCCTGGGATTTTACTCCATTTCTGAAGGGAAACACACAGCACAGTTCTCATCCATGAAACACACTGTGCTTCAGAGCTAGAAACACACTCTTGCTTTGTAGAGTCTCTAATAGAGCCGGAAAACAGGGTGTCCTCAGAAAAAAGAAGAGTGTTTTCTACACATACAGACCATATCTAGTTCAACTCTGCTTCTGAAACTGATACAAATCACTGGTCATCTAACATCCAATGCTTGTCAGTTAATAAGAGAAACGTGTGAACTTCAAGAACAATGTAGCTTCCTTTGAGCTGAAAAGGGACTGTGTTTACTTGAAACAAAGTCTTGCTTGTAGGAACACACAGAACCTGGCATGTAACTTCATTTCTAATGTGAAACACACAGCACAGTTCTCATCCATGAAACACACTCTGCTTTAGAGCAAGAAGCACGCTCTTGCTTTCTAGAGTCTATAATACAGCAGGAAACATGGGTGTTCTCAAAACAAATACCATGTTTCCTACACATACAGACCATATCTAGTTCACCTCTCCTTCTGAAACTGATACAAACCGCAGGTCCTCTAAAATCCAATTCTTTTCAGTTAAGAGCGATGAACTTGTGAGCTTCGTGAACGATGTAGCTTCGTTTCAGCAGAAAATGGACTGCATTTATTTGAAACGAAGTCTTGCTTGTAGGAAGACACAGAGCCTGGGAGTTTACTCCATTTCTGAAGGGAAACTCACAGCACAGTTCTCATCCATGAAACACACTGTTCATCAGAGCAAGAAACACGCTCTTGCTTTCTAGAGTCTATAATAGAGCAGGAAACCCGGGTGTGCTCAGAACAAAAGAACAGTGTTTACTATACATACGGACCATATCTAGTTCAACTCTGCTTCTGGAACTGATAAAAACCACAGCTCCTCTAACATCCAATACTTGTCAGTTATATGATAAATGTGTGAGCTTCGAGAACGATAGAGCTTCCTTTGAACTGAAAAGTCACTGCGTTTACCTGAAAGGAAGTCTTGTTTGTAGGAAGACACAGAGACTGGGATTTAACCCCATTTCTGGAGTGAAACAAACAGCACAGTTCTCATCCATGAAACTCACTTTGCTTTAGAGCAAGATGCAAGCTCTTGCTTTCTAGTGTCTCTAATACAGTAGGAAATGTGGGTGTTCATAAAACAAAAAACGGTGTTTCCTACACATACGGACCATATCTAGTTCAACTCTACTCCTGAAACTGATACAAACCGCAGGTCCTCTAAAATCCAATTCTTTTCAGTTAAGAGAGAGAAACTTATGCGCTTCATGAATGAGGGAGCTTCCTTTGAGCTGAAAAGGGACTATGTTTACTTGAAAAGAAGTCTTGCTTGTAGGAAGGCACGGAACCTGGGATTTAACTCCATTTCTGAAGGGAATCACACAGCACAGTTCTCATCCATGAAACACACACTGCTTTAGAGCAAGACGCACGCTCTTGCTTTCTAGAGTCTCTAATACAGCAGGAAACGTGGGTGTGCTCAGAACAAAAGTACGGTGTTTACTACACATACAGACCACAACTAGTTCAACTCTGCTTCTGAAACTGATAGAAAAGAAAGTTCCTCTAACAGCCAATGATTTTCATGTAAGAACGAGAAATGTGTGAACTTCCTGAACATTGTAGCTTCCTTTGAGCTGAAAAGGGACTGAGATAACTTGAAACGAAGTCTTACATGTAGGAAGACAAGGAGCCTGGGATTTAACTCCATTTCTAAAGCGAAACACTCAGCACAGTTCTCGTCCTTGAAACACACTGTGCTTTAGAGCAAGAAGCACGCTCTTGGTTTCTAGAGTCTCTAATAGAGAAGGAAACGTGGGTTTGCTCAGAACAAATGTATGGTGTTTACTACACATAAGGACCATATCTAGTTAAAGTCTGCTTCTGAAAATGATACAAACCTCATGTGCTCTAACATCCAATGCTTGTCAGTTAAAAGGAGAAATATGTGAGCTTTGTGAACGATGTAGGTCCTTTGAGCTGAAAAGTGACTAGCCCTACCTGAAACGAAATCTGGCTTGTACGAACACACAGAGCTTGGGATTTAACACCATTTCTGAAGGGAAACACACAGCACCTTTCCCATTGATGAAACACACTTTGCTTTAGAGCCAGAAGCATGCTCTTGCTTTCTAGAGTCTCTAATTCAGAAGGAAACATGAGCGTGCACAGAACCATAAAACGGTGCTTCCTAAACATACGAACCATATCTAGTTCAACTCTCCTTCTGAAACTGATACAAACCGCAGGACCTCTAAAATCCACTTATTTTCAGTTAAGAGTGTGAAACTTGTGAGTTTCGTGAAGGATGTAGCTTCGTTTGAGCTGAAAACGGTCTTTGTTTAGGTGAAACAAAGTCTTGCTTGTAGGAAGACACAGAGCCTGGGATTTTACTCCATTTCAGAAGGGAAACACACAGCACCTTTCCCATTGATGAAACACATTGTGCTCTAGATCAAGAAGCACGCTCTTGCTTTCCAGAGTCTCTAATACTGCAGGAAACGTGGGTGTGCTCCGAAGAAAAGAACAAAGTTTACTACACATACGGACCATAACTAGTTCAACTCTGCTTCTGAAACTGATACAAACCACAGGTTCTGTACCATCCAATGCTTTCAGTTATGACCTAGAAACGTGTGAGCTTCAAGAACAATGTAGCTTCCTTTGAGCTGGAAAGGGACTGTGTTTACTTGAAACGAAGTCTTGCTTGTAGGAACACACAGAACCTGGGATGTAACTTCATTTCTGATGTGAAACACACAGCACAGTTCTCATCCATGAAACACACTCTGCTTTAGAGCAAGAAGCACGCTCTTGCTTTCTAGAGTCTGTAATACAGCAGGAAACATGAGCGTGCACAGAACCATAAAACGGTGTTTCCTAAACATACGAACCATATCTAGTTCAACTCTCCTTCTGAAACTGATACAAACCGCAGGACCTCTAAAATCCAGTTATTTTCAGTTAAGAGTGTGAAACTTGTGAGTTTCGTGAAGGATGTAGCTTCGTTTGAGCTGAAAAGTGTCTTTGTTTAGGTGAAACAAAATCTTGCTTGTAGGAAGACACAGAGCCTGGGATTTTACTCCATTTCTGAAGGGAAACACACAGCACAGTTCTCACCCATGAAACACACTGTGCTTCAGAGCAAGAAACATGCTCTTGCTTTCTAGAGTCTATAATAGAGCAGGAATCCTGTGTGTGCTCAGAACAATAGAACATTGTTTACTACACATACAGACCATATCTAGTTCAACTATGCTTCTGAAACTGATATAAACCACAGGTCTCTAACATCCAATACTTGTCAGTTAATAAGAGAAATGTGTGAGCTTCGTGAACGATGTAGCTTCGTTTGAGCTGAAAAGGGACTGCATTTACCTGAAAGGAAGTCTTGCTTGTAGGAAGACACAGAGCCTGGGATTTAAATCCATTTCTGAAGGGAAACACACAGCACAGTTCTCCTCCATGAAACACACTGTACTTCAGAGCAAGAAACACGCACTTGATTTCTAGGGTCTCTATTAGAGCAGGAAACGTGGGTGTGATCAGAACAAAAGAATGGTGTTTACTACACATACGTACCATATGTAGTTCAACTTTACTTCTGAAACTAATACAAACCACAGGTCCTCTAACATACAATGGTTGTCAGTTAATAAGAGAAATATGTGAGCTTCGTGAACAATGTAGGTCCTCTGAGCTGAAAAGTGACTACCCTAACCTGAAACGAAGTCTTGCTTGTAGGAAGACACAGAGCCTGGGATTTAACTCCATTTCTGAATGGAAACACAGAGCACAGTTCTCAACCATGCAACAAACTCTGCTTTAGAGCAAGAAGCATGCTCTTGCTTCCTATAGTCTCTAATACAGCAGGAAACGTGAGTGTGCACAGAAATAAAGAACGGTGTTTACCACACATATAGACCACATCTAGTTCAAATTGCTTCTGAAAATGATACAAACCACAGGATTTCTATATCCAATTCTTTTCAGTTAAGAGCGAGAAACCTGTGAGCTTCGTGAATGATGTAGCTTCGTTTGAGCTGAAATGGGACTGTGTTTACTTGAAACGAAGTCTTGCTTGGAGGAAGACACAGAACCTGGAATTTAACTCCATTTCTGAAGGGAAACACACAGCACAGTTCTCATCCATGAAACACACTCTGCTTTAGAGCAAGAAGCACGCTCTTGCTTTCTAGAGTCTATAATAGAGCAGGAAACCTGGGTGTGTTCAGAACAAAAGAACAGTGTTTACTATACATACAGACCATATCCAGTTCAACTCTGCTTCTGGAACTGATATAAACCACAGGTCCTCTAACATCCAATACTTGTCAGTAATAAGAGAAATGTGTGAGCTTCTAGAACGATGTAGCTTCCTTTGAGCTAAAACGTCACTGTGTTTACCTGAAAGGAAGTCTTGCTTGTAGGAAGACACAGAGATTGGGATTTAACTAAATTTCTGACGTAAAACACACAGCACAGTTCTCATCCATGAAACTCACTTTTCTTAGAGCAAGACGCATGCTCTTGCTTTCTAGAGACTCTAATACAGGAGGAAATGTGGGTGATATCAAAACAAAAAACGGTGTTTCCTACACATACGGACATATCTAGTTCAACACTCCTTCTGAAATGATACAAACCGCAGGTCCTCTAAAATCTAATTCTGTTCAGTTAAGACCGAGAACCTTGTGAGTTTTGTGAATGACATTGCTTCATTTTACCTGAAAAGGGACTGCGTTTACTTGAAATGATGTATTGCTTGTAGGAAGGCACAGAACCTGGGATTTAATTCCACTTCTGAAGAAAAACACACAGCACAGTTCTCATCCGTGAAACACACTCTGCTTTAGAGCAAGAAGCATGTTCTTGCTTTCTAGAGTCTCTAATACAGCAGGAAACGTGGGTGGGCTCAGAAAAAAAGTATGGTGTTTACTACGCATACTGACCACATCAAGGGGAACTCTGCTTCTGAAACTGATACAAACCACAGGTCCTCAAACGTGCAATGATTTTCAGGTAAGAGCGCGAAACGTGTGAGCTTCTTGAACGATGTAGCTTCGTTTGAGCTGAAAAGGGACTGCGTTTACATAGCCTGGGATTTAACTCCATTTCTGAAGGGAAACACACAGCACAGTTGTCCTCCATGAAACACACTCTGCTTCAGAGCAAGAAACATGCACGTGATTTCTAGGGTCTCTATTAGAGCTGGAAACGTGGGTGTGATCAGAACAAAAGAATGGTGTTTACTACACATATGGACCATATCTAGTTCAACTCTCCTTCTGAAACTGATACAACCGCAGGTCCTCTAACATCCAATTCTTTTCAGTTAAGTGCGAGAAACGTGTGAGCTTCCTGAACGATCTAGCTTCGTTTGAGCTGAAAAGGGACTGCGTTTACTTGAAACGAAGTCTTGCTTGTTGGAAGACATAGAGATTGGGATTTAACTAAATTTCTGACGTAAAACACACAGCACAGTTCTCATCCATGAAACTCACTTTACTTAGAGCAAGACGCACGCTCTTGCTTTCTAGAGTCTCTAATACAGTAGGAAATGTGGGTGTTCTCAAAACAAAAAACGGTGTTTCCTACACATACGGACCATATCTAGTTCAACTCTCAATCTGAAACTGATACAAACCACAGGTCCTATAAAATCAATTCTATTCAGTTAAGACCAAGAACATTGTGAGTTTTGTGAATGACGTTGCTTCGTTTTACCTGAAAAGGGACTGCATTTACTTGAAACGAACTATTGCTTGTAGGAAGGCACAGAACCTAGGATTTAACTCCATTTCTGAAGGTAAACACACAGCACAGTTCTCATCCGTGAAACACACTCTGCTTTAGAGCAAGAGGCACGCTCTTGCTTTCTAGAGTCTCTAATACATCTAACATCCAATGCTTGTCAGTTAATAAGAGAAATGTTTGAGCTTCGTGAAGGATGTGGCTTCGTTTGAGCTTTAAAGGATATGCATTTACCTTAAACAAAGTCTTGCTTGTTGGAAGACACAGCGCCAGGTTTTAACTCCATTTTGGAAGAGAAACACACATCACAGTTCCCATCCATGAAACACACTCTGCTTTAGAGCAAGAAGCATGCTCTTGCTTTCTAGAGTCTCTAATACAGCAGGAAACGTGTGTGTGCTCAGAACAAAAGAACGGTGTTTACTACACATACGCACCATAACTAGTTCAACTTTGCTTCTGAAACTGATACAAACCATAGGTCCTCTAACGTCCAATGCTTGTCAGTTAATAAGAGAAATGTGTGAGCTTCGTGAACGATGTAGCTTCGCTTGAGCTGAAAATGGACTGCGTTTTTTTGAAAAGAAATCTTGCTTGTAGGAAGATACAGAGCCTGGGATTTTACTCCATTTTTGAAGGAAAACACACAGCACCTTTCCCATCCATGAAACACACTCTGCTTTAGATCAAGAAGCACACTCTTGGTTTCTAGAGTCTCTAATATAGCATGAAACCTGGGTGTGCTCAGAAGAAAAGTATGGTGTTTACTACACATACGGACCATATCTAGTTCAAGTCTGCTTCTGAAAATGATACATACCTCAGGTCCTCTAACATCCAATGTTTGTCAGTTAAAAAGAGAAATATGTGAGCTTTGTGAACGATGTAGGTCCTTTGAGCTGAAAAGTGACTAGCCTTAACTGAAACGAAGTCTTGCTTGTAGGAACACACAGAGCTTGGGATTTAACTCCATTTCTGAAGAAAAACACACAGCACCTTTCCCATTGATGAAACACGTTGTGCTTTAGAGCAAGAAGCACGCTCTTGCTTTCTAGAGTCTCTAATACAGCAGGAAACGTGGGTGTGTTCAGAACAAAAGAATGAAGTTTACTACACATACGGACCATAACTAGTTCAACTCTGCTTCTGAAACTGATACAAACCACAGGTTCTCTAACATCCAATTATTTTCAGGTAAGAGCGAGAAACGTGTGAGCTTCCTGAATGATGTAGCTTCGTTTGAGCTGAAAAGGGACTGCGTTTACTTGAAACAAAGTCTTGCTTGTCGGAAGAGAAGGAGCCTGGGATTTAACTCCAGGTCTAAAGGGAAACACTGAGCACAGTTCTCATCCATGAAACACACTATGCTTTAGAACAAGAAGCACGCTCCTGGTTTCTAGAGTCTTTAATGGATCAGGAAACGTGGGTGTGCTCAGAACAAAAGTATGGTGTTTACTACACATACGGACCATATCTAGATCAACTCTGCTTCTGAAACTGATACAAACCGCAGGTCCTCTAAAATCCACTTATTTTCAGTTAAGAGC
Source organism: Onychomys leucogaster (assembly GCA_949786385.1). Lineage (NCBI taxonomy): Eukaryota > Metazoa > Chordata > Mammalia > Rodentia > Cricetidae > Onychomys > Onychomys leucogaster. The sequence continues at coordinate 450,885 of CATKUP010000044.1, forward strand.
GAGAAACTTGTTTGTTTCATGAAGGATGTAGCTTCGATTGAGCTGAAAAGTGACATTGTTTAGGTGAAACAAAGTCTTGCTTGTAGGAAGACACAGAGCCTGGGATTTTACTCCATTTCTGAAGGGAAACACACAGCATAGTTCTCATCCAGGAAACACACTGTGCTTCAGAGCAAGAAACACGCTCTTGCTTTCTAGAGTCTATAATAGAGCAGGAATCCTGTGTGTGCTCAGAACAATAGAACATTGTTTACTACACATGCATACCATATCTAGTTCAACTATCCTTCTGAAACTGATATAAACCACAGGTCTTCTAACATCCAATACTTGTCAGTTAGTAAGAAATGTGTGATATTCGTCAACAATGTAGCTTTGTTTGAGCTGAAAATGGACTGCATTTACCTGAAAGGAAGTCTTGCTTGTAGGAGGAAACAGAGCCTGGGATTTTACTCCATTTCTGAAGGGAAACAGACAGCAGAGTTCTCATCCATGAAACACACTGTGCTTCAGAGCAAGAAACATGCTCTTGCTTTCTAGAATCTAAAATAGAGCAGGAAACCTGGGTGTGCTCAGAACAAAAGAACAGTGTTTAATATACGTACGGACCATATCTGGTTCAAGTCTGCTTCTGACAATGACACAAACCTCAGGTCCTCTATCATCCAATGCTTGTCAGTTAAAAAGAGAAATATGTCTGCTTTGTGAATGATGTAGGTTCTTTGAGCTGAAAAGTGACTAGCCTTACCTGAAACGAAGTCATGCTTGTAGGAACACACAGAGCTTGGGATTTAACTCCATTTCTGAAGGGAAACACACAGCACCTTTCCCATCGATGAAACACATTGTGCTTTAGAGCAAGAAGCACGCTCTTGCATTCGAGAGTGTCTAATACAACAGGAAACGTGGCTGTGTTCACAACAAAAGAACGAAGTTTACTACACATACGGACCATAACTAGATCAACTCTGCTTCTGAAACTGATACAAACCACAGGTTCTCTAAAATCCACTTATTTTCAGTTAAGCGCGAGAAACTTGTGAGCTTCAAGAACAATGTATCTTCGTTTGAGCTGAAAAGGGACTTCGTTTACTTGAAAAAAAGACTTGCTTGTAGGAAAACACAGAACCTGGGATGTAACTTCATTTCTGAAAGGAAACACACAGCAGAGTTCTCATCCATGAAACAAATTCTGCTTTAGAGTAAGAAGCATGCTCTTGCTTTCTAGAGTCTCTAATACAGCATGAAACATGTGTGTGCACAGATCCAAAGAACGGTGTTTCCTAAACATACAGACCATATCTAGTTCAACTCTCCTTCTGAAACTGATACAATCCGCAGGTCCTCTAAAATCCACTTATTTTCAGTTAAGAGCGAGAAACTTGTGGGTTTCATGAAGGATGTAGCTTCGTTTGAGCTGAAAAGTGACTGTGTTTACCTGAAACAAAGTCTTGCTTGTCGGAAGACACAGAGCCTGGGATTTTACTCCATTTTTGAAGTGAAACACACCGCACAGTTCTCATCCATGAATCAAACTGTGCTTCAGAGCAAGAAACACGCTCTGGCTTTCTAGAGTCTATAATAGAGCAGGAATCCTGTGTGTGCTCAGAAAATTTGAACATTGTTTACTACACATACGGACCATATCTAGTTCAACTATGCTTCTGAACCTGATATAAACCACAGGTCTTCCAACATCCAATACTTGTCAGTTAATAAGTGAAATGTGTGAGCTTCATGAATTATGTAGCTTCGTTTGAGCTGAAAAGGGACTGCATTTACCTGAAAGGAAGTCTTGCTTGTAGGAAGAGACAGAGCCTGGGATTTTACCCCATATCTGAAGGAAAACACACAGCACAGTTCTAATCATTGAAAAACACTGTGCTTCAGAGCAAGAAACAAGCTCTTTCTTCCTAGAGTCTATAATAGGGCAGGAAACCTGGGTGTGCTAAGAACAAAAGAACTGTGTTTACTCCACATACGGACGATGTATAGCTCAACTCTGCTTCTAAAACTGATGCAAACCACAGGTCCTCTAACATCCAATGCTTGTCATGTAATAAGAGAAATCTCTTAACTTCGTGCACGATGTAGCTTCCTTTGAGCTGAAAAGGGACTGTGTTTACCTGAAAGGATTTCTTGCTTGTAGGAAGACACAGAGCTGGGGATTTAACTCCATTTCTGAAGTGAAACACACAGCACAGTTCTCATTATTGAAACACACTTTGCTTTAGAGCAAGACGCACGCTCTTGCTTTCTAGAATCTCTAATACAGCAGGAAATGTGGGTCTTCTCAAAACAAAAAACAGTGTTTCCTACACATACAGACCATATCTAGTTCAACTCTCCTTCTAAAACTGATACAAACCCAGGTCTACTAAAATACAATTCTTTTTAGTTAAGAGTGAGAAACTTGTGAGCTTCGTGAACGATGAAGCTTCGTTTGAGCTGAAAAGTGACTGCATTTATTTGACACAAAGTCTTGCTTGTAGACGGACACAGAGCCTGGGATTTAACAACATTTCTGAAGGGAAACACACAGCACAGTTCTCATACATGAAACACACTCTGCTTCAGAGCAAGAAACACGCACTTGCTTTCTAGGGTCTCTATTAGAGCAGGAAACGAGAGTGTGCTCAGAACAAAGAACAGTGTTTACTATACATACAGACCATATGTAGTTCATCTTTGCTTCTGAAACTGATACAACACACAGGTCCTCTAACATCCAATGCAGTAAGTTCATAAGAGAAATATGTGAGCTTCGTGAACGATGTAGGTCCATTGAGCTGAAAAGTGACTACCCTTACATGAAATGCAGTCTTGCTTGTAGGAAGACAAAGAGCCTGGGATTTAACTCCAATTCTGAAGGGAAGCACACAACACAGTTCTCATCCATGAGACACACTCTGCTTTATAGCAAGAAGCCCACACTTGCTTCCTAGATTCTCTAATACAGCAGGAAACTTGAGTGTGCAAAGAACCAAAGAAGGGTGTTTACCACACCTATAGACCACATCTAGTTCAAATTGCCTCTGAAAGTGACACAAACCACAGGCTTTCTAACATCCAATGTATTTCAGTTAAGAGCGAGAAACGTGTGAGCTTCGTGAACGATGTAGCTTAGTTTGAGCTGAAAAGGGACTGCGTTTACTTGAAACGAATTCTTGCTTGTAGGAAGACACAGATCCTGCGATTTAACTCCACTTCTGAAGGGAAACAGATAGTACAGCTCTCATCCATGAAACGCACTCTGCTTTAGAGCAAGAAGCACTCTCTTGCTTTCTAGAGTCTCTAATACAACAGGAAACGTGAGTGTGCACAGAACCAAAAAACTGTTTCCTTAACATACTCACCATATCTAGTTCAACTCTCCTCCTGAAACTGATACAAACCGCTGGTCCTCTAAAATTCCAATTATTTTCAGTTAAGTTTGAGAAACTTGTGAGTTTCGAGAAGGATGTAGGTTCATTTGAGCTGAAAAGTGACTGTGTTTACCTGAAATGAAGTCTTGCTTGTAGGAAGACACCGAGCCTGGGATTTTACTCCATTTCTGAAGGGAAACAAACAGCACAGGTCTCATCCATGAAACACACTGTGCTTCAGAGCAAGAAACACGCTCTTCCTTTCTACAGTCTATAATAGTGCAGGAAACCTGGCTGTGCTCAGAACAAAAGAACTGTGTTTACTAAACATACACACCGTATGTAGTTCAACTCTGCTTCTGTGACTGATAGAAAACACAGGTCCTCTAACATCCAATGCAGTAAGTTCATAAGAGAAATATGTGAGCTTCGTGAACGATGTAGGTCCATTGAGCTGAAAAATGACTACCCTTACATGAAAGGCAGTCTTGCTTGTAGGAAGACAAAGAGCCTGGGATTTAACTCCAATTCTGAAGGGAAACACACAGCACAGTTCTCATCCATGAGACACACTCTGCTTTAGAGCAAGAAGCCCACTCTTGCTTCCTAGATTCTCTAATACAGCAGGAAACTTGAGTGTGCAAAGAACCAAAGAAGGGTGTTTACCACACCTATAGACCACATCTAGTTCAAATTGCTTCTGAAACTGACACAAACCACAGGCTTTCTAACATCCAATATATTTCAGTTAAGAGCGAGAAACGTGTGAGCTTCGTGAATGAGGTTGCTTAGTTTGAGCTGAAAAGGGACTGTGTTTACTTGAAACGAATTCTTGCTTGTAGGAAGACACAGATCCTGCGATTTAACTCCACTTCGGAAGGGAAACACATAGTACAGCTCTCATCCATGAAACACACTCTGCTTTAGAGCAAGAAGCACTCTCTTGCTTTCTAGAGTCTCTAATACAGCAGGAAACGTGAGTGTGCACAGAACCAAAAAACAGTGTTTCCTTAACATACTCACCATATCTAGTTCAACTCTCCTCCTTAAACTGATACAAACCGCTGGTCCTCTAAAATTCCAATTATTTTCAGTTAAGTTTGAGAAACTTGTGAGTTTCGAGAAGGATGTAGGTTCATTTGAGCTGAAAAGTGACTGTGTTTACCTGAAATGAAGTCTTGCTTGTAGGAAGACACCGTGCCTGGGATTTTACTCCATTTCAGAAGGGAAACAAACAGCACAGTTCTCATCCATGAAACACACTGTGCTTCAGAGCAAGAAACTCGCTCTTCCTTTCTACAGTCTATAATAGTGCAGGAAACCTGGCTGTGCTCAGAACAAAAGAACTGTGTTTACTAAACATACGCACCGTATGTAGTTCAACTCTGCTTCTGTGACTGATATAAAACACAGATCCTCTAACATGCAATGATTGTCAGTTAATAAGAGAAATGTGTGAGCTTCGTGAACGAAGTAACTTTGTTTGAGCTGAAAAGTGACTGCGATTACCTGAAAGGAAGTCTTGCTTGTAGGAAGACACAGATCCTGGGATTTAACTACATTTCTGAAGGGAAACACACAGCACAGTTCTCATCCTTGAAACACACTTTGCTTTAGAGCAAGACGCAAGCTCTTGCTTTCTAGAGTCTCTAATAGAGCAGGAAACGTGGGTGTTCTCAAAACAAAAAACGGTGTATCATACACATACAGATGATATCTAGTTCAACTCTCCTTCTGAAACTGCTACAAACCGCACGTCTTCTAAAATACAATTCTTTTAAGTTAGAGTGAGAAACTTGTGAGTTTCGAGAAGGATGTAGGTTCATTTGAGCTGAAAAGTGACTGTGTTTACCTGAAATGAAGTCTTGCTTGTAGGAAGACACCGAGCCTGGGATTTTACTCCATTTCTGAAGGGAAACAAACAGCACAGTTCTCATCCATGAAACACACTGTGCTTCAGAGCAAGAAACACGCTCTTCCTTTCTACAGTCTATAATAGTGCAGGAAACCTGGCTGTGCTCAGAACAAAAGAACTGTGTTTACTAAACATACGCACCGTATGTAGTTCAACTCTGCTTCTGTGACTGATACAAAACACAGATCCAGTAACATCCAATGCTTGTCTGTTAAGAAGAGAAATGTGTGAGCTCAGTGAACGATGTAGTTCGTTTTAGCTGAAAAGTGACTGCGTTTACCTGAAATGAAGTCTTGCTTGTAGGAAGACACAGATCCTGGGATTTAACTACATTTCTGAAGGGAAACACACAGCACAGTTCTCATCCTTGAAACACACTTTCCTTTAGAGCAAGACGCAAGCTCCTGCTTTCTAGAGTCTCTAATAGAGCAGGAAACGTGGGTGTTCTCAAAACAAAAAACGGTGTTTCATACACATACAGACGATATCTAGTTCAACTCTCCTTCTGAAACTGCTACAAACCGCACGTCTTCTAAAATACAATTCTTTTCAGTGAGAGCGAGAAACTTGTGAGCTTCGTGAACGATGTAGCTTCGTTTCAGCTGAAAAGGAACTGTGTTTATTTGAAAAAAAGTCTGGCTTGTAGGAAGACACAGAGCCTGGGATTTTACTCCTTTTCTGAATGGAAACACACACCACAATTCTCATCCATGAAACACACTCTGAATTAGAGCAAGAAGCACTCTCTTGCTTTCTAGAGTCTCTAATACTGCAGGAAACATGGGTGTGCTCAGAACAAAAGTACGGTGTTTCCTACACATACGGACCATAGCTAGTTCCACTCTGCTTCTGAAACTGATCCAAACCACAGGTCCACTAACATCCAATGTTTTTCAGTTAAGAGCGAGAAACGTGTGAGCTTCCTGCTCAATATATGTTCCTTTGAGCAGAAAGGGACTGTGTTTATTTGAAACAAAGTCTTGCTGGTAGAAAGACACAGAGCCTGGGATTTTACTCCATTTCTGAAGGGAAACACACAGCACAGTTGTCATCCATGATACAGACTGTGCTTTAGAGCAAGAAGCACGCTCTTGCTTTCTACAGTCTATAATAATGCAGGAAACTTGGCTGTTCTCAGAACAAAAGAACAGTGTTCACTACACATACGCACCGTATGTAGTTTACTCTGATTCTGAAAGTGATACAAAACACAGATCCCCTAACATGCAATGCTTGTCAGTTAATAAGAGAAATGTGTGAGCTCCGAGAATGATGTAGCTGCCTTTGAGCTGAAAAGGGAGTGGGTTTAACCAGAAAGGAAGTCTTGATTGTAGGCAGACACAGACCCTGGGATTTAACTCCATTTCTGAAGGGAAACACACAACAAAGTTCTCATCCTTGAAACACACTTTGCTTTAGAGCAAGACGCACGTTCTTGCTTTCTAGAGTCCCTTATACAGCAAGAAAGGTGGGTGTTCTCAAAACAAAAAACGGTGTTTCCTACACATACAGACCATATCTAGTTCAAATGTCCTACTGAAACTGATTCAAACTGCAGGTCTTCAGAAAGACAATTCTTTTCATTTAAGAGCAAGAAACTTGTGAGCTTCGTGAACGATGTAGCTTAGTTTCAGCTGAAAAGCGACTGCGTTTATTTGAAACAAAGTCTTGCTTGTAGGAAGACACAGAACCTGGGATTTAACTCCATTTCTGAAGGGAAATACACAGCACAGTTCTCATCCATGAAACACACTGTGCTTCAGATCAAGAAACACGCTATTGCTTTCTAGAGTCTATAATAGAGCAGGAAACCTGTGTGTGTCAGAACAAAAGAACAGTGTTTACTATACATAGGGATCATATCTAGTTCAACTCTGCTTCTGAAACTGATATAAACCACAGGTCCTCTAACATCCAATACTTGTCAGTTAATAAGAGAAATGTTTGAGCATTGAGAAGGATGTAGCTTCATTTGAGCTGGAAAGGCACTGTGTTTACCTGAACGGAAGTCTTGCTTGTAGGAAGACACAAAGACTGGGATTTAACTCCATTTCTGAAGGGAAACACACAGCACAGTTCTCATCCATGAAACACACTTGGTTTAGAACAAGACGCACGCTCTTGCTTTCTAGAGACTCTAATACAGTAGGAAATTTGGGTGGTCTCAAAACAAAAAACGGTTTTTCCTACACATACGGACCATATCTAGTTCAACTCTCCTTCTGAAACTGATACAAACCGCAGGTCCTCTAAAATCCAATTCTTTTCAGTTAAGAGCAAGAAACGTGTGACCTTCAAAACAATGAAGCTTCGTTTGAGCTGAAAAGGGACTGCGTTTACTTGAAACGTAGTCTTGCTTGTAGGGAGGCACAGAACCTGGGATATAAATCCATTTCTGAAGGGAAACACATACCACAGTTCTCATCCATGAAACACACTGTGCTTCAGAGCAAGAAACACGCTCTGGCTTTCTAGAATCTATAAAATCGCAGGAAACATGGGTGTGCTCAGAACAAAAGAACAGTGATTACTGTACATAGGTATCATATCTAGTTCAACTCGGCTTCTGAAACTGATATAAACCACAGGTCCTCTAACATCCAATACTTGTCAGTTAATAAGAGAAATGTGTGAGCATCGAGAAGGATGTAGCTTCGTTTGAGCTGGAAAGGCACTGTGTTTACCTGAAAGGAAGTCTTGCTTGTAGGAAGACACAGAGCCTGGGATTTACCTCCATTTCTGAAGGGAAACACACAGCACAGTTCTCATACATGAAACACACTCTGCTTCAGAGCAAGAAACACGCACTTGATTTCTAGAGTCTCTTTTAGAGCAGGAAACTTGGGTGTGCTCAGAACAAAAGAATGGTGTTTACTACACGTACGGACCATATGTAGTTTAACTTTGCTTCTGAAACTGATACAAACCACAGGTCCTCTAACATCCAATGCTTGTACATTAATTAGAGAAATATGTGAGCTTTGTGAACAAGGTGGGTCCTTTGAGCTGAAAAGTGTCTACCTTTACCTGAAACGATGCCTTGCTTTTAGGAAGACCCAGAGCCTGGGATTTAACTCCATTTCTGAAGGGAAACACACTGCACAGTTCTCATCCATGAAACAAACTCTGCTTTAGGTCAAGAAGCCCGACTTGCTTCCTAGAGTCTCTAATACAGCAGGAAACGTTAGTGTGCACAGAACCAAAGAACGGTGTTTACCACATATATAGACCACATGTAGTTCAAATTACTTCTGAAACTGATACAAACCAGAGGATTTCTAAATCCAATTCTTTTCAGTTAAGAGTGAGAAACGTGTGAGCTTCGTGAACGATGTAGCTTCGTTTGCGCTGAAAAGGGACTGCGTTTTCTTGAAACGACGTCTTGCTTGGAGGAAGACACAGAACCTGGGATTTAACTCTATTTCTGAAGGGAAACACACAGCACAGTTCTCATCCATGAAACACACTCTGCTTTAGAGCAAGAAGCACGCTCTTGCTTTCTAGAGTCTCTAATGCAGCAGGAAACGTGAGCATGCACAGAACCAAAGAACGGTGCTTCCTAATCATATGCACCATATCTAGTTCAACTCTCCTCCAGAAACTGATACAAACCGCAGGTCCTCTAAAATCCAATTATTTTCAGTTAAGAGCGAGAAACTTGTGAGCATCCTGAATGATGTAGCTACCTTAGAGCTGAAAAGGGACTGTGTTTAACAAGAAAGGAAGTCTTGCTTGTAGGAAGACACAGAGGCTGGGATTTTACTCCATTTCTAAAAGGAAACAGACAGCACAGTTCCCATCCATGAAACACACTCTGCTTTAGAGCAACAAGCACGCTCTTGCTTTTTTGAGTCTCTAATACAGGAGGAAACGTGGGTGTTCTCGAAACAAAAAACCTTGTTTCCTACACATACAGAAATTATCTACTTCAACTCTCCCTCTGAAACTGATACAAACCGCAGGTCCTCTAAAATCCACTTATTTTCAGTTAAGAGCGAGAAACTTGTGAGTTTCGTGAAGGATGTAGCTTCATTTGAGGTGAAAGGTGACTGTGTTTTCCTGAAATGAAGTCTTGCTTGTAGGAAGACACAGAGCCTGGGATTTTACTCCATTTCTGAAGGGAAACACACAGCACAGTTCTCATCCATGAAACACACTGTGCTTCAGAGCAAGAAACACGCTCTTGCATTCTACAGTCTATAATAGTGCAGGAAACCTGGCTGTGCTCAGAACAAAAGAACAGGTTTACTACACATACGCACCGTATGTACTTCTACTCTGTTTCTAAAACTGATACAAAACACAGGTCCTCTAACATCCAATACTTGTCAGTTTATAAGAGAAATGTGTGAGCTTACTGAATGATGTAGCTTCCTTTGAGCTGAAAAGGGACTGGGTTTAAACAGAAAGGAAGTCTTGCTTGTAGGAAGACACAGAGCCTGGGATTTTACTCCATTTCTGAACTGAAACACACACCACAGTTCCCACCCATGAAACACACTCTGCTTTAGAGCAAGAAACACGCTCTTGCTTTCTAGAGTCTCTAATACAGCAGGAAACGTGGGTTTGCTCAGAACAAAAGTACGGTGTTTACTACACATACGGACCACATCTAGTTCAACTCTGCTTCTGAAACTTATACAAACCAAAGGACCTCTAAAATCCAATTATTTTCAGGTAAGAGCGAGAAACGTGTGAGCTTCCTGAATGATGTAGCTTCGTTTGAGCTGAAAAGGGACTGCGTTTACTTGAAACAAAGTCTTGCTTGTCGGAAGACAAGGAGCCTGGGAATTAACTCCATGTCTAAAGGGAAACACTGAGCACAGTTCTCATCCATGAAACACACTGTGCTTTAGAGCAAGAAGCACGCTCCTGGTTTCTAGAGTCTCTAATAGATCAGGAAACGTGGGTGTGCTCAGAACAAAAGTATGGTGTTTACTACATATACGGACGATATCTAGTTCAAGTCTGCTTCTGAAAATGATACAAACCTCAGGTCCTCTAACATCCAATGCTTGTCAGTTAAATAGAAATATGTGAGCTTTGTGAACTATGTAGGTCCTTTGAGCTGAAAAGTGACTACCCTTTCCTGAAACGAAGTCTTGCTTGTAGGAACACACAGAGCTTGGGATTTAACTCCATTTCTGAAGGGAAACACACAGCACCTTTCCCATCAATGAAACACACTGTGCTTTAGAGCAAGAAGCACGCTCTTGCTTTCTAGACTAATACAGCAGGAAACGTGGGTGTGCTCAGAACAAAAGAACGAAGTTTACTACACATACAGACCATAACTAGTTCAACTCTGCTTCTGAAACTAATACAAACCACAGGTTCTCTAACATCCAATGCTTTCAGTTAAGAGTGAGAAACGTCTGAGCTTCAAGAACAATGTATCTTCGTTTGAGCTGAAAAGGGACTGCGTTTACTTGAAACGAAGTCTTGCTTGTAGGAAAACACAGAACCTGCGATGTAACTTCATTTCTGAAGTGAAACACACAGCACAGTTCTCATCCATGAAACACACTCTGCTTTAGAGCAAGAAGCACACTCTTGCTTTCTAGAGTCTCTAATGCAGCAGGAAACGTGAGCATGCACAGAACCAAAGAACGGTGCTTCCTAATCATATGCACCATATCTAGTTCAACTCTCCACCTGAAACTGATACAAACCGCAGGTCCTCTAAAATCCAATTATTTTCAGTTAAGAGCGAGAAACTTGTGAGCATCCTGAATGATGTAGCTACCTTAGAGCTGAAAAGGGACTGTGTTTAACAAGAAAGGAAGTCTTGCTTGTAGGAAGACACAGAGGCTGGGATTTTACTCCATTTCTAAAGGGAAACAGACAGCACAGTTCCCATCCATGAAGCACACTCTGCTTTAGAGCAACAAGCACGCTCTTGCTTTTTTGAGTCTCTAATACAGGAGGAAACGTGGGTGTTCTCGAAACAAAAAACCTTGTTTCCTACACATACAGAAATTATCTACTTCAACTCTCCCTCTGAAACTGATACAAACCGCAGGTCCTCTAAAATCCACTTATTTTCAGTTAAGAGCGAGAAACTTGTGAGTTTCGTGAAGGATGTAGCTTCATTTGAGGTGAAAGGTGACTGTGTTTTCCTGAAATGAAGTCTTGCTTGTAGGAAGACGCAGAGCCTGGGATTTAACTCCATTTCTGAAGGGAAACACACAGCACAGTTCTCATCCATGAGACACACTCTGCTTTAGAGCAAGAAGCCCGCTCTTGCTTCCTAGAGTCTCTAATACAGCAGGAAACTTGAGTGTGCAAAGAACCAAAGAAGGGTGTTTACCACACCTATAGACCACATCTAGTTCAAATTGCTTCTGAAACTGATACAAACCACAGGCTTTCTAACATCCAATGTATTTCAGTTAAGAGCGAGAAACGTGTGAGCTTCGTGAACGATGTAGCTTAGTTTGAGCTGAAAAGGGACTGCATTTACTTGAAACGAATTCTTGCTTGTAGGAAGACACAGATCCTGGGATTTAACTCCACTTCTGAAGGGAAACACATAGCACAGTTCTCATCCATGAAACACACTCTGCTTTAGAGCAAGAAGCACTCTCTTTCTTTCTAGAGTCTCTAATACAGCAGGAAATGTGAGTGTGCACTGAACCAAAAAACAGTGTTTCCTTAACATACTCACCATATCTAGTTCAACTCTCCTCCTGAAACTGATACAAACTGCTGGTCCTCTAAAATTCCAATTATTTTCAGTTAAGAGTGAGAAACTTGTGAGTTTCGAGAAGCATGTAGGTTCTTTTGAGCTGAAAAGTGGCTGTGTTTACCTGAAATGAAGTCTTGCTTGTAGGAAGACACTGAGCCTGGGATTTTACTCCATTTCTGAAGGGAAACAAACAGCACAGTTCTCATCCATGAAACACACTGTGCTTCAGAGGAAGAAACACGCTCTTCCTTTCTACAGTCTATAATAGTGCAGGAAACCTGGTTGTGTTCAGAACAAAAGAACTGTGTTTACTACACATACGCACCGTATGTAGTTCAACTCTGCTTCTGTGTCTGATACAAAACACAGGTCCTCTAACATCCAATGATTGTCAGTTAATAAGAGAAATGTGTGAGCTTCGTGAACGATGTAACTTTGTTTGAGCTGAAAAGGATCTGCGTTTACCTGAAATGAAGTCTTGCTTGTAGGAAGACACAGAGCCTGGGATTTAACTCCATTTCTGAAGGGAAACACACAGCACAGTTCTCATCCTTGAAACACACTTTCCTTTAGAGCAAGACACACGCTCTTGATTTCTAGAGTCTCTAATAGAGCAGGAAACGTGGGTGTTCTCAAAACAAAAAACGGTGTTTCATACACATACAGACGATATATAGTTCAACTCTCCTTCTGAAACTGCTACAAACTGCACGTCTTCTAAAATACAATTCTTTTCAGTTAGAGCAAGAAACTTGTGAGCTTCGTGAACGATGTAGCTTCGTTTCAGCTGAAAAGGAACTGTGTTTATTTGAAACAAAGTCTGGCTTGTAGGAAGACACAGAGCCTGGGATTTTACTCCTTTTCTGAATGGAAACACACACCACAATTCTCATCCATGAAACACACTCTGAATTAGAGCAAGAAGCACTCTCTTGCTTTCTAGAGTCTCTAATACTGCAGGAAACGTGGGTGTGCTCAGAACAAAAGTACGGTGTTTCCTACACATATGGACCATAGCTAGTTCCACTCTGCTTCTGAAACTGATCCAAACCACAGGTCCACTAACATCCAATGTTTTTCAGTTAAGAGCGAGAAACGTGTGTGCTTCCTGCTCAATATATCTTCGTTTGAGCAGAAAGGGACTGTGTTTATTGGAAACAAAGTCTTGCTGGTAGAAAGACACAGAGCCTGGGATTTTACTCCATTTCTGAAGGGAAACACACAGCACAGTTGTCGTCCATGATACACACTGTACTTTAGAGCAAGAAGCACGCTCTTGCTTTCTACAGTCTATAATAGTGCAGGAAACCTGGCTGTTCTCAGAACAAAAGAACAGTGTTCACTACACATACGCACCATATGTATTTTACTCTGCTTCTGAAATTGATACAAAACACAGATCCTCTAACATGCAATGCTTGTCAGTTAATAAGAGAAATGTGTGAGCTTCGTGAACGATGTAGCTTCCTTTGATCTTAAAAGGGACAGTGTTTACCTGAAAGGAAGTCTTGATTGTAGGCAGACACAGACCGTGGGATTTAACTCCATTTCTGAAGGGAAACACACAGCACAGTTCTCATCCTTGAAACACACTTTGCTTTAGAGCAAGACGCACACTCTTGCTTTCTAGAGTCCCTTATACAGCAAGAAAGGTGGGTGTTCTCAAAACAAAAAACGGTGTTTCCTACACATATAGACCATATCTTGTTCAACTCTCCTACTGAAACTGATACAAACTGCAGGTCTTCAAAAAGACAATTCTTTTCAGTTAAGAGCGAGAAACTTGTGAGCTTCGTGAAAGATGTAGCTTAGTTTCAGCTGAAAAGCGACTACGTTTATTTGAAACAAAGTCTTGCTTGTAGGAAGACACAGAACCTGGGATTTAACTCCATTTCTGAAGGGAAACACACCGCACAGTTCTCATCCATGAAACACACTGTGCTTCAGAGCAAGAAACACGCTCTTGATTTCTAGAGTCTATAATAGAGCAGGAATCCTGTGTGTGCTCAGAAAAATTGAACATTGTTTACTACACATACGGACCATATCTAGTTCAACTATGCTTCCGAACCTGATATAAACCACAGGTCTTGTAACATCCAATACTTGTCAGTTAATAAGAGAAATGTGTGAGCTTCGTGAATGATGTAGCTTCGTTTGAGCTGAAAAGGGACTGCATTTACCTGAAAGGAAGTCTTGCTTGTAGGAAGAGACAGAGCCTGGGATTTTACCCCATTTCTGAAGGAAAACACACAGCACAGTTCTAATCCATGAAAAAAACTGTGCTTCAGAGCAAGAAACAAGCTCTTTCTTCCTAGAGTCTATAATAGGGCAGGAAACCTGGGTGTGCTCAGAACAAAGGAACTGTGTTTACTCCACATACAGACGATATATAGCTCAACTCTGCTTCTAAAACTGATGCAAACCACAGGTCCTCTAACATCCAATGCTTGTCAGGTAATAAGAGAAATCTCTTAGCTTCGTGCACGATGTAGCTTCCTTTGAGCTGAAAAGGGAATGGGTTTACCTGAAAGGAAGTATTGCTTGTAGGAAGACACAGAGCCTGGGATTTAACTCCATTTCTGGAGTGAAACACACAGCACAGTTCTCATCCTTGAAACACACTTTGCTTTAGAGCAAGACGCACGCTCGTGCTTTCTAGAATCTCTAATACAGCAGGAAATGTGGGTGTTCTCAAAACAAAAAACAGTGTTTCCTACAAATACAGACCATATCTAGTTCAACTCTCCTTCTGAAACTGATACAAACCGCAGGTCCTCTAAAATCCACTTATTTTCAGTTAAGAGCGAGAAACTTGTGAGTTTCATGAAGGATGTAGCTTCGTTTGAGCTGAAAGGTGACTTTGTTTAGGTGAAACAAAGTCTTGCTTGTAGGAAGGCACAGAGCCTGGGATTTTACCCCATTTCTGAAGGGAAACACACAGCATAGTTCTCATCCATGAAACACACTGTGCTTCAGAGCAAGAAACACGCTCTTGCTTTCTAGAGTCTATAATAGAGCAGGAATCCTGTGTGTGCTCAGAACAATAGAACATTGTTTACTACACATGCATACCATATCTTGTTCAACTATCCTTCTGAAACTGATATAAACCACAGGTCTTCTAACATCCAATACTTGTCAGTTAGTAAGAAATGTGTGATATTCGTCAACAATGTAGCTACATTTGAGCTGAAAAGGGACTGCATTTACCTGAAAGGAAGTCTTGCTTGTAGGAAGACACAGAGCCTGGGATTTTACTCCATTTCTGAAGGGAAACACACAGCACAGTTCTCATCCATGAAACACACTGTGCTTCAGAGCAAGAAACACGCTCCTGCTTTCTAGAATCTAAAATAGAGCCTGAAACCTGGGTGTGCTCAGATCAAAAGAACAGTGTTTAATATACGTACGGACCATATCTGGTTCAAGTCTGCTTCTGACAATGATACAAACCTCAGGTCCTCTATCATCCAATGCTTGTCTGTTTAAAAGAGAAATATGTCAGCTTTGTGAATGATGTAGGTCCTTTGAGCTGAAAAGTGACTAGCCTTACCTGAAACGAAGTCATGCTTGTAAGAACACACAGAGCTTGGGATTTAACTCCATTTCTGAAGGGAAACACACAGCACCTTTCCCATCGATGAAACACATTGTGCTTTAGAGCAAGAAGCACGCTCTTGCTTTCTAGAGTCTCTAATACAGCAGGAAACGTGGGTGTGTTCAGAACAAAAGAAGGAAGTTTACTACACATACGGACCATAACTAGATCAACTCTGTTTCTGAAACTGATACAAACCACAGGTTCTCTAAAATCAACTTAGTTTCAGTTAAGCGCGAGAAACTTGTGAGCTTCAAGAACAATGTAGCTTCATTTGAGCTGAAAAGGGACTTCGTTTACTTGAAACGAAGACTTGCTTGTAGGAAAACACAGAACCTGGTATGTAACTTCATTTCTGAAGGGAAACACACAGCACAGTTCTCATCCATCAAACAAACTCTGCTTTAGAGCAAGAAGCACGCTCTTGCTTTCTAGAGTCTCTAATACAGCATGAAACATGAGCGTGCACAGATCCAAAGAACGGTGTTTCCTAAACATACAGACCATATCTAGTTCAACTCTCCTTCTGAAACTGATACAATCCGCAGGTCCTCTAAAATCCACTTATTTTCAGTTCAGAGCGAGAAACTTGTGAGTTTCGTGAAGGATGTAGCTTCGTTTGAGCTGAAAAGTGATTGTGTTTACCTGAAACAAAGTCTTGCTTGTAGGAAGAAACAGAGCCTGGGATTTTACTCCATTTCTGAAGGGAAACACACCGCACAGTTCTCATCCATGAAACACACTGTGCTTCAGAGCAAGAAACACGCTCTTGATTTCTAGAGTCTATAATAGAGCAGGAATCCTGTGTGTGCTCAGAAAAATTGAACATTGTTTACTACACATACGGACCATATCTAGTTCAACTATGCTTCCGAACCTGATATAAACCACAGGTCTTGTAACATCCAATACTTGTCAGTTAATAAGAGAAATGTGTGAGCTTCGTGAATGATGTAGCTTCGTTTGAGCTGAAAAGGGACTGCATTTAACTGAAAGGAAGTCTTGCTTGTAGGAAGAGACAGAGCCTGGGATTTTACCCCATTTCTGAAGGAAAACACACAGCACAGTTCTAATCCATGAAAAAAACTGTGCTTCAGAGCAAGAAACAAGCTCTTTCTTCCTAGAGTCTATAATAGGGCAGGAAACCTGGGTGTGCTCAGAACAAAGGAACTGTGTTTACTCCACATACAGACGATATATAGCTCAACTCTGCTTCTAAAACTGATGCAAACCACAGGTCCTCTAACATCCAATGCTTGTCAGGTAATAAGAGAAATCTCTTAGCTTCGTGCACGATGTAGCTTCCTTTGAGCTGAAAAGGGAATGGGTTTACCTGAAAGGAAGTATTGCTTGTAGGAAGACACAGAGCCTGGGATTTAACTCCATTTCTGGAGTGAAACACACAGCACAGTTCTCATCCTTGAAACACACTTTGCTTTAGAGCAAGACGCACGCTCGTGCTTTCTAGAATCTCTAATACAGCAGGAAATGTGGGTGTTCTCAAAACAAAAAACAGTGTTTCCTACAAATACAGACCATATCTAGTTCAACTCTCCTTCTGAAACTGATACAAACCGCAGGTCCTCTAAAATCCACTTATTTTCAGTTAAGAGCGAGAAACTTGTGAGTTTCATGAAGGATGTAGCTTCGTTTGAGCTGAAAGGTGACTTTGTTTAGGTGAAACAAAGTCTTGCTTGTAGGAAGGCACAGAGCCTGGGATTTTACCCCATTTCTGAAGGGAAACACACAGCATAGTTCTCATCCATGAAACACACTTTGCTTTAGAGCAAGACGCATGCTCTTGCTTTCTAGAATCATTAATACAGCAGAAAATGTGGGTGTTCTCAAAACAAAAAACAGTGTTTCCTACACATACAGACCATATCTAGTTCAACTCTCCTTCTGAAACTGATACAAACCCCAGGTACACTAAAATACAATTCTTTTTATTTAAGAGCGACAAACTTGTGAGCTTCGTGAACGATGTAGCTTTATTTCAGCTGAAAACCGACTGCATTTATTTGACCCAAAGTCTTGCTTGTAGAAGGACACAGAGCCTGGGATATAACTCCATTTCTGAAGGGAAACACACAGCACAGTTCTCATACATGAAACACACTCTACTTCAGAGCAAGAAACACGCACTTGCTTTCTAGGGTCTCTATTAGAGCAGGAAACGTGAGTGTGCTCAGAACAAAGAACAGAGTTCACTATACATACGGACCATATGTAGTTCATCTTTGCTTCTGAAACTGATACAACACACAGGTCCTATAACATGCAATGCAGTCAGTTAATAAGACAAATATGTGAGCTTCGTGAACGATGTAGGTCCATTGAGCTGAAAAGTGACTACCCTTACATGAAACGCAGTCTTGCTTGTAGGAAGACAAAGAGCCTGGGATTTAACTCCATTTCTGAAGGGAAACACACAGCACAGTTCTCATCCATGAGACACACTCTGCTTTAGAGCAAGAAGCCCGCTCTTGCTTCCTAGAGTCTCTAATACAGCAGGAAACTTGAGTGTGCAAAGAACCAAAGAAGGGTGTTTACCACACCTATAGACCACATCTAGTTCAAATTGCTTCTGAAACTGATACAAACCACAGGCTTTCTAACATCCAATGTATTTCAGTTAAGAGCGAGAAACGTGTGAGCTTCGTGAACGATGTAGCTTAGTTTGAGCTGAAAAGGGACTGCATTTACTTGAAACGAATTCTTGCTTGTAGGAAGACACAGATCCTGCGATTTAACTCCACTTCTGAAGGGAAACACATAGCACAGTTCTCATCCATGAAACACACTCTGCTTTAGAGCAAGAAGCACTCTCTTTCTTTCTAGAGTCTCTAATACAGCAGGAAACGTGAGTGTGCACTGAACCAAAAAACAGTGTTTCCTTAACATACTCACCATATCTAGTTCAACTCTCCTCCTGAAACTGATACAAACTGCTGGTCCTCTAAAATTCCAATTATTTTCAGTTAAGAGTGAGAAACTTGTGAGTTTCGAGAAGCATGTAGGTTCTTTTGAGCTGAAAAGTGGCTGTGTTTACCTGAAATGAAGTCTTGCTTGTAGGAAGACACTGAGCCTGGGATTTTACTCCATTTCTGAAGGGAAACAAACAGCACAGTACTCATCCATGAAACACACTGTGCTTCAGAGGAAGAAACACGCTCTTCTTTTCTACAGTCTATAATAGTGCAGGAAACCTGGTTGTGTTCAGAACAAAAGAACTGTGTTTACTACACATACGCACCGTATGTAGTTCAACTCTGCTTCTGTGTCTGATACAAAACACAGGTCCTCTAACATCCAATGATTGTCAGTTAATAAGAGAAATGTGTGAGCTTCGTGAACGATGTAACTTTGTTTGAGCTGAAAAGGATCTGCGTTTACCTGAAATGAAGTCTTGCTTGTAGGAAGACACAGAGCCTGGGATTTAACTCCATTTCTGAAGGGAAACACACAGCACAGTTCTCATCCTTGAAACACACTTTCCTTTAGAGCAAGACACACGCTCTTGATTTCTAGAGTCTCTAATAGAGCAGGAAACGTGGGTGTTCTCAAAACAAAAAACGGTGTTTCATACACATACAGACGATATATAGTTCAACTCTCCTTCTGAAACTGCTACAAACTGCACGTCTTCTAAAATACAATTCTTTTCAGTTAGAGCAAGAAACTTGTGAGCTTCGTGAACGATGTAGCTTCGTTTCAGCTGAAAAGGAACTGTGTTTATTTGAAACAAAGTCTGGCTTGTAGGAAGACACAGAGCCTGGGATTTTACTCCTTTTCTGAATGGAAACACACACCACAATTCTCATCCATGAAACACACTCTGAATTAGAGCAAGAAGCACTCTCTTGCTTTCTAGAGTCTCTAATACTGCAGGAAACGTGGGTGTGCTCAGAACAAAAGTACGGTGTTTCCTACACATATGGACCATAGCTAGTTCCACTCTGCTTCTGAAACTGATCCAAACCACAGGTCCACTAACATCCAATGTTTTTCAGTTAAGAGCGAGAAACGTGTGTGCTTCCTGCTCAATATATCTTCGTTTGAGCAGAAAGGGACTGTGTTTATTGGAAACAAAGTCTTGCTGGTAGAAAGACACAGAGCCTGGGATTTTACTCCATTTCTGAAGGGAAACACACAGCACAGTTGTCGTCCATGATACACACTGTACTTTAGAGCAAGAAGCACGCTCTTGCTTTCTACAGTCTATAATAGTGCAGGAAACCTGGCTGTTCTCAGAACAAAAGAACAGTGTTCACTACACATACGCACCGTATGTATTTTACTCTGCTTCTGAAATTGATACAAAACACAGATCCTCTAACATGCAATGCTTGTCAGTTAATAAGAGAAATGTGTGAGCTTCGTGAACGATGTAGCTTCCTTTGATCTTAAAAGGGACAGTGTTTACCTGAAAGGAAGTCTTGATTGTAGGCAGACACAGACCGTGGGATTTAACTCCATTTCTGAAGGGAAACACACAGCACAGTTCTCATCCTTGAAACACACTTTGCTTTAGAGCAAGACGCACACTCTTGCTTTCTAGAGTCCCTTATACAGCAAGAAAGGTGGGTGTTCTCAAAACAAAAAACGGTGTTTCCTACACATATAGACCATATCTTGTTCAACTCTCCTACTGAAACTGATACAAACTGCAGGTCTTCAAAAAGACAATTCTTTTCAGTTAAGAGCGAGAAACTTGTGAGCTTCGTGAAAGATGTAGCTTAGTTTCAGCTGAAAAGCGACTACGTTTATTTGAAACAAAGTCTTGCTTGTAGGAAGACACAGAACCTGGGATTTAACTCCATTTCTGAAGGGAAACACACCGCACAGTTCTCATCCATGAAACACACTGTGCTTCAGAGCAAGAAACACGCTCTTGATTTCTAGAGTCTATAATAGAGCAGGAATCCTGTGTGTGCTCAGAAAAATTGAACATTGTTTACTACACATACGGACCATATCTAGTTCAACTATGCTTCCGAACCTGATATAAACCACAGGTCTTGTAACATCCAATACTTGTCAGTTAATAAGAGAAATGTGTGAGCTTCGTGAATGATGTAGCTTCGTTTGAGCTGAAAAGGGACTGCATTTACCTGAAAGGAAGTCTTGCTTGTAGGAAGAGACAGAGCCTGGGATTTTACCCCATTTCTGAAGGAAAACACACAGCACAGTTCTAATCCATGAAAAAAACTGTGCTTCAGAGCAAGAAACAAGCTCTTTCTTCCTAGAGTCTATAATAGGGCAGGAAACCTGGGTGTGCTCAGAACAAAGGAACTGTGTTTACTCCACATACAGACGATATATAGCTCAACTCTGCTTCTAAAACTGATGCAAACCACAGGTCCTCTAACATCCAATGCTTGTCAGGTAATAAGAGAAATCTCTTAGCTTTGTGCACGATGTAGCTTCCTTTGAGCTGAAAAGGGAATGGGTTTACCTGAAAGGAAGTATTGCTTGTAGGAAGACACAGAGCCTGGGATTTAACTCCATTTCTGGAGTGAAACACACAGCACAGTTCTCATCCTTGAAACACACTTTGCTTTAGAGCAAGACGCACGCTCGTGCTTTCTAGAATCTCTAATACAGCAGGAAATGTGGGTGTTCTCAAAACAAAAAACAGTGTTTCCTACAAATACAGACCATATCTAGTTCAACTCTCCTTCTGAAACTGATACAAACCGCAGGTCCTCTAAAATCCACTTATTTTCAGTTAAGAGCGAGAAACTTGTGAGTTTCATGAAGGATGTAGCTTCGTTTGAGCTGAAAGGTGACTTTGTTTAGGTGAAACAAAGTCTTGCTTGTAGGAAGGCACAGAGCCTGGGATTTTACCCCATTTCTGAAGGGAAACACACAGCATAGTTCTCATCCATGAAACACACTGTGCTTCAGAGCAAGAAACACGCTCTTGCTTTCTAGAGTCTATAATAGAGCAGGAATCCTGTGTGTGCTCAGAACAATAGAACATTGTTTACTACACATGCATACCATATCTTGTTCAACTATCCTTCTGAAACTGATATAAACCACAGGTCTTCTAACATCCAATACTTGTCAGTTAGTAAGAAATGTGTGATATTCGTCAACAATGTAGCTACATTTGAGCTGAAAAGGGACTGCATTTACCTGAAAGGAAGTCTTGCTTGTAGGAAGACACAGAGCCTGGGATTTTACTCCATTTCTGAAGGGAAACACACAGCACAGTTCTCATCCATGAAACACACTGTGCTTCAGAGCAAGAAACATGCTCCTGCTTTCTAGAATCTAAAATAGAGCCTGAAACCTGGGTGTGCTCAGATCAAAAGAACAGTGTTTAATATACGTACGGACCATATCTGGTTCAAGTCTGCTTCTGACAATGATACAAACCTCAGGTCCTCTATCATCCAATGCTTGTCTGTTTAAAAGAGAAATATGTCAGCTTTGTGAATGATGTAGGTCCTTTGAGCTGAAAAGTGACTAGCCTTACCTGAAACGAAGTCATGCTTGTAAGAACACACAGAGCTTGGGATTTAACTCCATTTCTGAAGGGAAACACACAGCACCTTTCCCATCGATGAAACACATTGTGCTTTAGAGCAAGAAGCACGCTCTTGCTTTCTAGAGTCTCTAATACAGCAGGAAACGTGGGTGTGTTCAGAACAAAAGAAGGAAGTTTACTACACATACGGACCATAACTAGATCAACTCTGTTTCTGAAACTGATACAAACCACAGGTTCTCTAAAATCAACTTAGTTTCAGTTAAGCGCGAGAAACTTGTGAGCTTCAAGAACAATGTAGCTTCATTTGAGCTGAAAAGGGACTTCGTTTACTTGAAACGAAGACTTGCTTGTAGGAAAACACAGAACCTGGTATGTAACTTCATTTCTGAAGGGAAACACACAGCACAGTTCTCATCCATCAAACAAACTCTGCTTTAGAGCAAGAAGCACGCTCTTGCTTTCTAGAGTCTCTAATACAGCATGAAACATGAGCGTGCACAGATCCAAAGAACGGTGTTTCCTAAACATACAGACCATATCTAGTTCAACTCTCCTTCTGAAACTGATACAATCCGCAGGTCCTCTAAAATCCACTTATTTTCAGTTCAGAGCGAGAAACTTGTGAGTTTCGTGAAGGATGTAGCTTCGTTTGAGCTGAAAAGTGATTGTGTTTACCTGAAACAAAGTCTTGCTTGTAGGAAGAAACAGAGCCTGGGATTTTACTCCATTTCTGAAGGGAAACACACCGCACAGTTCTCATCCATGAAACACACTGTGCTTCAGAGCAAGAAACACGCTCTTGATTTCTAGAGTCTATAATAGAGCAGGAATCCTGTGTGTGCTCAGAAAAATTGAACATTGTTTACTACACATACGGACCATATCTAGTTCAACTATGCTTCCGAACCTGATATAAACCACAGGTCTTGTAACATCCAATACTTGTCAGTTAATAAGAGAAATGTGTGAGCTTCGTGAATGATGTAGCTTCGTTTGAGCTGAAAAGGGACTGCATTTACCTGAAAGGAAGTCTTGCTTGTAGGAAGAGACAGAGCCTGGGATTTTACCCCATTTCTGAAGGAAAACACACAGCACAGTTCTAATCCATGAAAAAAAACTGTGCTTCAGAGCAAGAAACAAGCTCTTTCTTCCTAGAGTCTATAATAGGGCAGGAAACCTGGGTGTGCTCAGAACAAAGGAACTGTGTTTACTCCACATACAGACGATATATAGCTCAACTCTGCTTCTAAAACTGATGCAAACCACAGGTCCTCTAACATCCAATGCTTGTCAGGTAATAAGAGAAATCTCTTAGCTTCGTGCACGATGTAGCTTCCTTTGAGCTGAAAAGGGAATGGGTTTACCTGAAAGGAAGTATTGCTTGTAGGAAGACACAGAGCCTGGGATTTAACTCCATTTCTGGAGTGAAACACACAGCACAGTTCTCATCCTTGAAACACACTTTGCTTTAGAGCAAGACGCACGCTCGTGCTTTCTAGAATCTCTAATACAGCAGGAAATGTGGGTGTTCTCAAAACAAAAAACAGTGTTTCCTACAAATACAGACCATATCTAGTTCAACTCTCCTTCTGAAACTGATACAAACCGCAGGTCCTCTAAAATCCACTTATTTTCAGTTAAGAGCGAGAAACTTGTGAGTTTCATGAAGGATGTAGCTTCGTTTGAGCTGAAAGGTGACTTTGTTTAGGTGAAACAAAGTCTTGCTTGTAGGAAGGCACAGAGCCTGGGATTTTACCCCATTTCTGAAGGGAAACACACAGCATAGTTCTCATCCATGAAACACACTTTGCTTTAGAGCAAGACGCATGCTCTTGCTTTCTAGAATCATTAATACAGCAGAAAATGTGGGTGTTCTCAAAACAAAAAACAGTGTTTCCTACACATACAGACCATATCTAGTTCAACTCTCCTTCTGAAACTGATACAAACCCCAGGTACACTAAAATACAATTCTTTTTATTTAAGAGCGACAAACTTGTGAGCTTCGTGAACGATGTAGCTTTATTTCAGCTGAAAACCGACTGCATTTATTTGACCCAAAGTCTTGCTTGTAGAAGGACACAGAGCCTGGGATATAACTCCATTTCTGAAGGGAAACACACAGCACAGTTCTCATACATGAAACACACTCTACTTCAGAGCAAGAAACACGCACTTGCTTTCTAGGGTCTCTATTAGAGCAGGAAACGTGAGTGTGCTCAGAACAAAGAACAGAGTTCACTATACATACGGACCATATGTAGTTCATCTTTGCTTCTGAAACTGATACAACACACAGGTCCTATAACATGCAATGCAGTCAGTTAATAAGACAAATATGTGAGCTTCGTGAACGATGTAGGTCCATTGAGCTGAAAAGTGACTACCCTTACATGAAACGCAGTCTTGCTTGTAGGAAGACAAAGAGCCTGGGATTTAACTCCATTTCTGAAGGGAAACACACAGCACAGTTCTCATCCATGAGACACACTCTGCTTTAGAGCAAGAAGCCCGCTCTTGCTTCCTAGAGTCTCTAATACAGCAGGAAACTTGAGTGTGCAAAGAACCAAAGAAGGGTGTTTACCACACCTATAGACCACATCTAGTTCAAATTGCTTCTGAAACTGATACAAACCACAGGCTTTCTAACATCCAATGTATTTCAGTTAAGAGCGAGAAACGTGTGAGCTTCGTGAACGATGTAGCTTAGTTTGAGCTGAAAAGGGACTGCATTTACTTGAAACGAATTCTTGCTTGTAGGAAGACACAGATCCTGCGATTTAACTCCACTTCTGAAGGGAAACACATAGCACAGTTCTCATCCATGAAACACACTCTGCTTTAGAGCAAGAAGCACTCTCTTTCTTTCTAGAGTCTCTAATACAGCAGGAAACGTGAGTGTGCACTGAACCAAAAAACAGTGTTTCCTTAACATACTCACCATATCTAGTTCAACTCTCCTCCTGAAACTGATACAAACTGCTGGTCCTCTAAAATTCCAATTATTTTCAGTTAAGAGTGAGAAACTTGTGAGTTTCGAGAAGCATGTAGGTTCTTTTGAGCTGAAAAGTGGCTGTGTTTACCTGAAATGAAGTCTTGCTTGTAGGAAGACACTGAGCCTGGGATTTTACTCCATTTCTGAAGGGAAACAAACAGCACAGTACTCATCCATGAAACACACTGTGCTTCAGAGGAAGAAACACGCTCTTCTTTTCTACAGTCTATAATAGTGCAGGAAACCTGGTTGTGTTCAGAACAAAAGAACTGTGTTTACTACACATACGCACCGTATGTAGTTCAACTCTGCTTCTGTGTCTGATACAAAACACAGGTCCTCTAACATCCAATGATTGTCAGTTAATAAGAGAAATGTGTGAGCTTCGTGAACGATGTAACTTTGTTTGAGCTGAAAAGGATCTGCGTTTACCTGAAATGAAGTCTTGCTTGTAGGAAGACACAGAGCCTGGGATTTAACTCCATTTCTGAAGGGAAACACACAGCACAGTTCTCATCCTTGAAACACACTTTCCTTTAGAGCAAGACACACGCTCTTGATTTCTAGAGTCTCTAATAGAGCAGGAAACGTGGGTGTTCTCAAAACAAAAAACGGTGTTTCATACACATACAGACGATATATAGTTCAACTCTCCTTCTGAAACTGCTACAAACTGCACGTCTTCTAAAATACAATTCTTTTCAGTTAGAGCAAGAAACTTGTGAGCTTCGTGAACGATGTAGCTTCGTTTCAGCTGAAAAGGAACTGTGTTTATTTGAAACAAAGTCTGGCTTGTAGGAAGACACAGAGCCTGGGATTTTACTCCTTTTCTGAATGGAAACACACACCACAATTCTCATCCATGAAACACACTCTGAATTAGAGCAAGAAGCACTCTCTTGCTTTCTAGAGTCTCTAATACTGCAGGAAACGTGGGTGTGCTCAGAACAAAAGTATGGTGTTTCCTACACATATGGACCATAGCTAGTTCCACTCTGCTTCTGAAACTGATCCAAACCACAGGTCCACTAACATCCAATGTTTTTCAGTTAAGAGCGAGAAACGTGTGTGCTTCCTGCTCAATATATCTTCGTTTGACCAGAAAGGGACTGTGTTTATTTGAAACAAAGTCTTGCTGGTAGAAAGACACAGAGCCTGGGATTTTACTCCATTTCTGAAGGGAAACACACAGCACAGTTGTCGTCCATGATACACACTGTACTTTAGAGCAAGAAGCACGCTCTTGCTTTCTACAGTCTATAATAGTGCAGGAAACCTGGCTGTTCTCAGAACAAAAGAACAGTGTTCACTACACATACGCACCGTATGTATTTTACTCTGCTTCTGAAATTGATACAAAACACAGATCCTCTAACATGCAATGCTTGTCAGTTAATAAGAGAAATGTGTGAGCTTCGTGAACGATGTAGCTTCCTTTGATCTTAAAAGGGACAGTGTTTACCTGAAAGGAAGTCTTGATTGTAGGCAGACACAGACCGTGGGATTTAACTCCATTTCTGAAGGGAAACACACAGCACAGTTCTCATCCTTGAAACACACTTTGCTTTAGAGCAAGACGCACACTCTTGCTTTCTAGAGTCCCTTATACAGCAAGAAAGGTGGGTGTTCTCAAAACAAAAAACGGTGTTTCCTACACATACAGACCATATCTTGTTCAACTCTCCTACTGAAACTGATACAAACTGCAGGTCTTCAAAAAGACAATTCTTTTCAGTTAAGAGCGAGAAACTTGTGAGCTTCGTGAAAGATGTAGCTTAGTTTCAGCTGAAAAGCGACTGCGTTTATTTGAAACAAAGTCTTGCTTGTAGGAAGACACAGAACCTGGGATTTAACTCCATTTCTGAAGGGAAACACACAGCACAGTTCTCATCCATGAAACACACTTTGCTTTAGAGCCAGAAGCACGCTCTTGCTTTGTAGAGTCTCCAATACAGCAGGAAACATGATCGTGCACAGAACCAAAGAACGGTGTGTCCTTAACATACGGACCATATCTAGTTCAACTCTCCTTCTGAAACTGATACAATCCGCAGGTCCTCTAAAATCCACTTATTTACAGTTCAGAGCGAGAAACTTGTGAGTTTCGTGAAGGATGTAGCTTCGTTTGAGCTGAAAAGTGATTGTGTTTACCTGAAACAAAGTCTTGCTTGTAGGAAGAAACAGAGCCTGGGATTTTACTCCATTTCTGAAGGGAAACACACCGCACAGTTCTCATCCATGAAACACACTGTGCTTCAGAGCAAGAAACACGCTCTTGATTTCTAGAGTCTATAATAGAGCAGGAATCCTGTGTGTGCTCAGAAAAATTGAACATTGTTTACTACACATACGGACCATATCTAGTTCAACTATGCTTCCGAACCTGATATAAACCACAGGTCTTCTAACATCCAATACTTGTCAGTTAATAAGAGAAATGTGTGAGCTTCGTGAATGATGTAGCTTCGTTTGAGCTGAAAAGGGACTGCATTTACCTGAAAGGAAGTCTTGCTTGTAGGAAGAGACAGAGCCTGGGATTTTACCCCATTTCTGAAGGAAAACACACAGCACAGTTCTAATCCATGAAAAAAACTGTGCTTCAGAGCAAGAAACAAGCTCTTTCTTCCTAGAGTCTATAATAGGGCAGGAAACCTGGGTGTGCTCAGAACAAAGGAACTGTGTTTACTCCACATACAGACGATATATAGCTCAACTCTGCTTCTAAAACTGATGCAAACCACAGGTCCTCTAACATCCAATGCTTGTCAGGTAATAAGAGAAATCTCTTAGCTTCGTGCACGATGTAGCTTCCTTTGAGCTGAAAAGGGAATGGGTTTACCTGAAAGGAAGTATTGCTTGTAGGAAGACACAGAGCCTGGGATTTAACTCCATTTCTGGAGTGAAACACACAGCACAGTTCTCATCCTTGAAACACACTTTGCTTTAGAGCAAGACGCACGCTCGTGCTTTCTAGAATCTCTAATACAGCAGGAAATGTGGGTGTTCTCAAAACAAAAAACAGTGTTTCCTACAAATACAGACCATATCTAGTTCAACTCTCCTTCTGAAACTGATACAAACCGCAGGTCCTCTAAAATCCACTTATTTTCAGTTAAGAGCGAGAAACTTGTGAGTTTCATGAAGGATGTAGCTTCGTTTGAGCTGAAAGGTGACTTTGTTTAGGTGAAACAAAGTCTTGCTTGTAGGAAGGCACAGAGCCTGGGATTTTACCCCATTTCTGAAGGGAAACACACAGCATAGTTCTCATCCATGAAACACACTGTGCTTCAGAGCAAGAAACACGCTCTTGC
The DNA here is from genome assembly GCA_949786385.1 of Onychomys leucogaster. Lineage (NCBI taxonomy): Eukaryota > Metazoa > Chordata > Mammalia > Rodentia > Cricetidae > Onychomys > Onychomys leucogaster. Next base: position 479,262 of record CATKUP010000044.1, read on the forward strand.
TTTCTAGAGTCTATAATAGAGCAGGAATCCTGTGTGTGCTCAGAACAATAGAACATTGTTTACTACACATGCATACCATATCTTGTTCAACTATCCTTCTGAAACTGATATAAACCACAGGTCTTCTAACATCCAATACTTGTCAGTTAGTAAGAAATGTGTGATATTCGTCAACAATGTAGCTACATTTGAGCTGAAAAGGGACTGCATTTACCTGAAAGGAAGTCTTGCTTGTAGGAAGACACAGAGCCTGGGATTTTACTCCATTTCTGAAGGGAAACACACAGCACAGTTCTCATCCATGAAACACACTGTGCTTCAGAGCAAGAAACACGCTCCTGCTTTCTAGAATCTAAAATAGAGCATGAAACCTGGGTGTGCTCAGATCAAAAGAACAGTGTTTAATATACGTACGGACCATATCTGGTTCAAGTCTGCTTCTGACAATGATACAAACCTCAGGTCTTCTATCATCCAATGCTTGTCTGTTTAAAAGAGAAATTTGTCAGCTTTGTGAATGATGTAGGTCCTTTGAGCTGAAAAGTGACTAGCCTTACCTGAAACGAAGTCATGCTTGTAGGAACACACAGAGCTTGGGATTTAACTCCATTTCTGAAGGGAAACACACAGCACCTTTCACATCAATGAAACACATTGTGCTTTAGAGCAAGAAGCACGCTCTTGCTTTCTAGAGTCTCTAATACAGCAGGAAACGTGGGTGTGTTCAGAACAAAAGAAGGAAGTTTACTACACATACGGACCATAACTAGATCAACTCTGTTTCTGAAACTGATACAAACCACAGGTTCTCTAAAATCAACTTATTTTCAGTTAAGCGCGAGAAACTTGTGAGCTTCAAGAACAATGTAGCTTCATTTGAGCTGAAAAGGGACTTCGTTTACTTGAAAGAAGACTTGCTTGTAGAAAAACACAGAACCTGGGATGTAACTTCATTTCTCAAGGGAAACACACAGCACAGTTCTCATCCATCAAACAAACTCTGATTTAGAGCAAGAAGCACGCTCTTGCTTTCTAGAGTCTCTAATACAGCAGGAAACATGAGCGTGCACAGATCCAAAGAATGGTGTTTCCTAAACATACAGACCATATCTAGTTCAACTCTCCTTCTGAAATTGATACAAACCGCAGGTCCTCTAAAATCCACTTATTTTCAGTTAAGAGCGAGAAACTTGTGAGTTTCGTGAAGGATGTAGCTTCGTTTGAGCAGTAAAGTGACTGTGTTTACCTGAAACAAAGTCTTGCTTGTAGGAAGACACAGAGCCTGGGATTTTACTCCATTTCTGAAGGGAAACACACCGCACAGTTCTCATCCATGAAACACACTGTGCTTCAGATTAAGAAACACGCTCTTGCTTTCTAGAGTCTATAATAGAGCAGGAATCCTGTGTGTGCTCAGAAAAATAGAACATTGTTTACTACACATAAGGACCATATCTAGTTCAACTATGCTTCTGAACCTGATATAAACCACAGGTCTTCTAACATCCAATACTTGTCAGTTAATAAGAGAAATGTGTGAGCTTCGTGAATGATGTAGCTTCGTTGAGCTGAAAAGGGACTGCATTTACCTGAAAGGAAGTCTTGCTTGTAGGAAGAGACAGAGCCTGGGATTTTACCCCATATCTGAAGGAAAACACACAGCACAGTTCTAATCTATGAAAAACACTGTGCTTCAGAGCAAGAAACAAGCTCTTTCTTCCTAGAGTCTATAATACGGCAGGAAACCTGGGTGTGCTCAGAACAAAAGAAGTGTGTTTACTCCACATACGGACGATATATAGCTCAACTCTGCTTCTAAAACTGATGCAAACTACAAGCCCTCTAACATCCAATGCTTGTCAGGTAATAAGAGAAATCTCTTAGCTTCGTGCACGATGTAGCTTCCTTTGAGCTGAAAAGGGAATGTGTTTACCTGAAAGGAAGTATTGCTTGTAGGAAGACACAGTGCCTGGGATTTAACTACATTTCTGAAGTGAAACACACAGCACAGTTCTCATCCTTGAAACACACTCTGCTTTAGAGCAAGAAGCACTCTCTTTCTTTCTAGAGTCTCTAATACAGCAGTAAACGTGAGTGTGCACTGAACCAAAAAACAGTGTTTCCTTAACATACTCACCATATCTAGTTCAACTCTCCTCCTGAAACTGATACAAACTGCTGGTCCTCTAAAATTCCAATTATTTTCAGTTAAGAGTGAGAAACTTGTGAGTTTCGAGAAGGATGTAGGTTCTTTTGAGCTGAAAAGTGGCTGTGTTTACCTGAAATGAAGTCTTGCTTGTAGGAAGACACTGAGCCTGGGATTTTACTCCATTTCTGAAGGGAAACAAACAGCACAGTTCTCATCCATGAAACACACTGTGCTTCAGAGGAAGAAACACGCTCTTCTTTTCTACAGTCTATAATAGTGCAGGAAACCTGGTTGTGTTCAGAACAAAAGAACTGTGTTTACTGCACATACGCACCGTATGTAGTTCAACTCTGCTTCTGTGTCTGATACAAAACACAGGTCCTCTAACATCCAATGATTGTCAGTTAATAAGAGAAATGTGTGAGCTTCGTGAACGATGTAACTTTGTTTGAGCTGAAAAGGATCTGCGTTTACCTGAAATGAAGTCTTGCTTGTAGGAAGACACAGAGCCTGGGATTTAACTCCATTTCTGAAGGGAAACACACAGCACAGTTCTCATCCTTGAAACACACTTTCCTTTAGAGCAAGACACACGCTCTTGATTTCTAGAGTCTCTAATAGAGCAGGAAACGTGGGTGTTCTCAAAACAAAAAACGGTGTTTCATACACATACAGACGATATATAGTTCAACTCTCCTTCTGAAACTGCTACAAACTGCACGTCTTCTAAAATACAATTCTTTTCAGTTAGAGCAAGAAACTTGTGAGCTTCGTGAACGATGTAGCTTCGTTTCAGCTGAAAAGGAACTGTGTTTATTTGAAACAAAGTCTGGCTTGTAGGAAGACACAGAGCCTGGGATTTTACTCCTTTTCTGAATGGAAACACACACCACAATTCTCATCCATGAAACACACTCTGAATTAGAGCAAGAAGCACTCTCTTGCTTTCTAGAGTCTCTAATACTGCAGGAAACGTGGGTGTGCTCAGAACAAAAGTACGGTGTTTCCTACACATATGGACCATAGCAATTCCACTCTGCTTCTGAAACTGATCCAAACCACAGGTCCACTAACATCCAATGTTTTTCAGTTAAGAGCGAGAAACGTGTGTGCTTCCTGCTCAATATATCTTTGTTTGAGCAGAAAGGGACTGTGTTTATTGGAAACAAAGTCTTGCTGGTAGAAAGACACAGAGCCTGGGATTTTACTCCATTTCTGAAGGGAAACACACAGCACAGTTGTCGTCCATGATACACACTGTACTTTAGAGCAAGAAGCACGCTCTTGCTTTCTACAGTCTATAATAGTGCAGGAAACCTGGCTGTTCTCAGAACAAAAGAACAGTGTTCACTACACATACGCACCGTATGTATTTTACTCTGCTTCTGAAATTGATACAAAACACAGATCCTCTAACATGCAATGCTTGTCAGTTAATAAGAGAAATGTGTGAGCTTCGTGAACGATGTAGCTTCCTTTGATCTTAAAAGGGACAGTGTTTACCTGAAAGGAAGTCTTGATTGTAGGCAGACACAGACCGTGGGATTTAACTCCATTTCTGAAGGGAAACACACAGCACAGTTCTCATCCTTGAAACACACTTTGCTTTAGAGCAAGACGCACACTCTTGCTTTCTAGAGTCCCTTATACAGCAAGAAAGGTGGGTGTTCTCAAAACAAAAAACGGTGTTTCCTACACATACAGACCATATCTTGTTCAACTCTCCTACTGAAACTGATACAAACTGCAGGTCTTCAAAAGGACAATTCTTTTCAGTTAAGAGCGAGAAACTTGTGAGCTTCGTGAAAGATGTAGCTTAGTTTCAGCTGAAAAGCGACTGCGTTTATTTGAAACAAAGTCTTGCTTGTAGGAAGACACAGAACCTGGGATTTAACTCCATTTCTGAAGGGAAACACACAGCACAGTTCTCATCCATGAAACACACTTTGCTTTAGAGCCAGAAGCACGCTCTTGCTTTGTAGAGTCTCCAATACAGCAGGAAACATGATCGTGCACAGAACCAAAGAACGGTGTGTCCTTAACATACGGACCATATCTAGTTCAACTCTCCTTCTGAAACTGATACAATCCGCAGGTCCTCTAAAATCCACTTATTTACAGTTCAGAGCGAGAAACTTGTGAGTTTCGTGAAGGATGTAGCTTCGTTTGAGCTGAAAAGTGATTGTGTTTACCTGAAACAAAGTCTTGCTTGTAGGAAGAAACAGAGCCTGGGATTTTACTCCATTTCTGAAGGGAAACACACCGCACAGTTCTCATCCATGAAACACACTGTGCTTCAGAGCAAGAAACACGCTCTTGATTTCTAGAGTCTATAATAGAGCAGGAATCCTGTGTGTGCTCAGAAAAATTGAACATTGTTTACTACACATACGGACCATATCTAGTTCAACTATGCTTCCGAACCTGATATAAACCACAGGTCTTGTAACATCCAATACTTGTCAGTTAATAAGAGAAATGTGTGAGCTTCGTGAATGATGTAGCTTCGTTTGAGCTGAAAAGGGACTGCATTTACCTGAAAGGAAGTCTTGCTTGTAGGAAGAGACAGAGCCTGGGATTTTACCCCATTTCTGAAGGAAAACACACAGCACAGTTCTAATCCATGAAAAAAACTGTGCTTCAGAGCAAGAAACAAGCTCTTTCTTCCTAGAGTCTATAATAGGGCAGGAAACCTGGGTGTGCTCTGAACAAAGGAACTGTGTTTACTCCACATACAGACGATATATAGCTCAACTCTGCTTCTAAAACTGATGCAAACCACAGGTCCTCTAACATCCAATGCTTGTCAGGTAATAAGAGAAATCTCTTAGCTTCGTGCACGATGTAGCTTCCTTTGAGCTGAAAAGGGAATGGGTTTACCTGAAAGGAAGTATTGCTTGTAGGAAGACACAGAGCCTGGGATTTAACTCCATTTCTGGAGTGAAACACACAGCACAGTTCTCATCCTTGAAACACACTTTGCTTTAGAGCAAGACGCACGCTCGTGCTTTCTAGAATCTCTAATACAGCAGGAAATGTGGGTGTTCTCAAAACAAAAAACAGTGTTTCCTACAAATACAGACCATATCTAGTTCAACTCTCCTTCTGAAACTGATACAAACCGCAGGTCCTCTAAAATCCACTTATTTTCAGTTAAGAGCGAGAAACTTGTGAGTTTCATGAAGGATGTAGCTTCGTTTGAGCTGAAAGGTGACTTTGTTTAGGTGAAACAAAGTCTTGCTTGTAGGAAGGCACAGAGCCTGGGATTTTACCCCATTTCTGAAGGGAAACACACAGCATAGTTCTCATCCATGAAACACACTGTGCTTCAGAGCAAGAAACACGCTCTTGCTTTCTAGAGTCTATAATAGAGCAGGAATCCTGTGTGTGCTCAGAACAATAGAACATTGTTTACTACACATGCATACCATATCTTGTTCAACTATCCTTCTGAAACTGATATAAACCACAGGTCTTCTAACATCCAATACTTGTCAGTTAGTAAGAAATGTGTGATATTCGTCAACAATGTAGCTACATTTGAGCTGAAAAGGGACTGCATTTACCTGAAAGGAAGTCTTGCTTGTAGGAAGACACAGAGCCTGGGATTTTACTCCATTTCTGAAGGGAAACACACAGCACAGTTCTCATCCATGAAACACACTGTGCTTCAGAGCAAGAAACACGCTCCTGCTTTCTAGAATCTAAAATAGAGCCTGAAACCTGGGTGTGCTCAGATCAAAAGAACAGTGTTTAATATACGTACGGACCATATCTGGTTCAAGTCTGCTTCTGACAATGATACAAACCTCAGGTCCTCTATCATCCAATGCTTGTCTGTTTAAAAGAGAAATATGTCAGCTTTGTGAATGATGTAGGTCCTTTGAGCTGAAAAGTGACTAGCCTTACCTGAAACGAAGTCATGCTTGTAGGAACCCACAGAGCTTAGGATTTAACTCCATTTCTGAAGGGAAACACACAGCACCTTTCACAGCGATGAAACACATTGTGCTTTAGAGCAAGAAGCACGCTCTTGCTTTCTAGAGTCTCTAATACAGCAGGAAACGTGGGTGTGTTCAGAACAAAAGAAGGAAGTTTATTACACATACGGACCATAACTAGATCAACTCTGTTTCTGAAACTGATACAAACCACAGGTTCTCTAAAATCAACTTATTTTCAGTTAAGCGCGAGAAACTTGTGAGCTTCAAGAACAATGTAGCTTCATTTGAGCTGAAAAGGGACTTCGTTTACTTGAAAGAAGTCTTGCTTGTAGAAAAACACAGAACCTGGGATGTAACTTCATTTCTCAAGGGAAACACACAGCACAGTTCTCATCCATCAAACAAACTCTGATTTAGAGCAAGAAGCACGCTCTTGCTTTCTAGAGTCTCTAATACAGCAGGAAACATGAGCGTGCACAGATCCAAAGAATGGTGTTTCCTAAACATACAGACCATATCTAGTTCAACTCTCCTTCTGAAATTGATACAAACCGCAGGTCCTCTAAAATCCACTTATTTTCAGTTAAGAGCGAGAAACTTGTGAGTTTCGTGAAGGATGTAGCTTCGTTTGAGCAGTAAAGTGACTGTGTTTACCTGAAACAAAGTCTTGCTTGTAGGAAGACACAGAGCCTGGGATTTTACTCCATTTCTGAAGGGAAACACACCGCACAGTTCTCATCCATGAAACACACTGTGCTTCAGATTAAGAAACACGCTCTTGCTTTCTAGAGTCTATAATAGAGCAGGAATCCTGTGTGTGCTCAGAAAAATAGAACATTGTTTACTACACATAAGGACCATATCTAGTTCAACTATGCTTCTGAACCTGATATAAACCACAGGTCTTCTAACATCCAATACTTGTCAGTTAATAAGAGAAATGTGTGAGCTTCGTGAATGATGTAGCTTCGTTGAGCTGAAAAGGGACTGCATTTACCTGAAAGGAAGTCTTGCTTGTAGGAAGAGACAGAGCCTGGGATTTTACCCCATATCTGAAGGAAAACACACAGCACAGTTCTAATCTATGAAAAACACTGTGCTTCAGAGCAAGAAACAAGCTCTTTCTTCCTAGAGTCTATAATACGGCAGGAAACCTGGGTGTGCTCAGAACAAAAGAAGTGTGTTTACTCCACATACGGACGATATATAGCTCAACTCTGCTTCTAAAACTGATGCAAACTACAAGCCCTCTAACATCCAATGCTTGTCAGGTAATAAGAGAAATCTCTTAGCTTCGTGCACGATGTAGCTTCCTTTGAGCTGAAAAGGGAATGTGTTTACCTGAAAGGAAGCCTTGCTTGTAGGAAGACACAGAGCCTGGGATTTAACTCCATTTCTGAAGTGAAACACACAGCACAGTTCTCATCCTTGAAACACACTTTGCTTTAGAGCAAGACGCACGCTCTTGCTTTCTAGGGTCCCTTATACAGCAAGAAAGGTGGGTGTTCTCAAAACAAAAAACGGTGTTTCCTACACATACAGACCATATCTTGTTCAACTCTCCTACTGAAACTGATACAAACTGCAGGTCTTCAAAAAGACAATTCTTTTCAGTTAAGAGCAAGAAACTTGTGAGCTTTGTGAAAGATGTAGCTTAGTTTCAGCTGAAAAGCGACTGCGTTTATTTGAAACAAAGTCTTGCTTGTAGGAAGACACAGAACCTGGGATTTAACTCCATTTCTGAAGGGAAACACACAGCACAGTTCTCATCCATGAAACACACTTTGCTTTAGAGCCAGAAGCACGCTCTTGCTTTGTAGAGTCTCCAATACAGCAGGAAACATGATCGTGCACAGAAACAAAGAACAGTGTGTCCTTAACATACGGACCATATCTAGTTCAACTCTCCTTCTGAAACTGATACAAACGCAGGTCCTCTAAAATCCACTTATTTTCAGTTAAGAGCGAGAAACCTGTGAGTTTCATGAAGGATGTAGCTTCATTTGAGCTGAAAAGTGACTTTGTTTAGGTAAAACAAAGTCTTGCTTGTAGGAAGACACAGAGCCTGGGATTTTACTCCATTTCTGAAGGGAAACACACAGCATAGTTCTCATCCATGAAACACACTGTGCTTCAGAGCAAGAAACACGCTCTTGCTTTCTAGAGTCTATAATAGCGCAGGAATCCTGTGTGTGCTCAGAACAATAGAACATTGTTTACTACACATACGGACCATATCTAGTTCATCTATGCTTCTGAACCTGATATAAATCACAGGTCTTCTAACATCCAATACTTGTCATTTAATAAGAGAAATGTGTGAGCTTCGTGAATGACGTAGCTTCGTTTGAGCTGAAAAGGGACTGCATTTACCTGAAAGGAAGTCTTGCTTGTAGGAAGAGACAGAGCCTGGGATTTTACCCCATATCTGAAGGAAAACACACAGCACAGTTGTAATCCATGAAAAACACTGTGCTTCAGAGCAAGAAACAAGCTCTTTCTTCCTAGAGTCTATAATATGGCAGGAAACCTGGGTGTGCTCAGAACAAAAGAAGTGTGTTTACTCCACATACGGACGATATATAGCTCAACTCTGCTTCTAAAACTGATGCAAACCACAGGTCCTCTAACATCCAATGATTGTCAGGTAATAAGAGAAATCTCTTTGCTTCGTGCACGATGTAGCTTCCTTTGAGCTGAAAAGGGAATGTGTTTACCTGAAAGGAAGTCTTGCTTGTAGGAAGTCACATAGCCTGGGATTTAACTCCATTTCTGAAGTGAAACACACAGCACAGTTCTCATCCATGAAACACACTTTGATTTAAAGTAAGACGCAAGCTCTTGCTTTCTAGAGTCTGTAATACACCAGGAAATGTGGGTGTTCTCAAACCAAAAAAAGGTGTTTCTTACACATACAGACCATATCTAGGTCAACTCTGCATCTGAAACTGATACAAACCACAGGTCCTCTAACATCCAATGATTTTCATGTAAGAGCTAGAAATGTGTGAGCTACCTGAACGATGTAGCTTCCTTTGAGCTGAAAAGGGACTGGGTTTACTTGAAAAGAAGTCTTGCTTGTAGGAAGACACAGAGCCTTGGATTTAATTCCATTTCTAAAGGGAAACACTCAGCATAGTTCTCATGCATTAAACACACTGTGCTATAGTGCAAGAAGCACACTCTTGGTTTCCAGAGTCTCTAATACAGCAGGAAACGTGTGTGTGCTCAGAACAAAAGAATGGTGTTTACTACACATACGGACCATAACTAGTTCAAGTCTACTTCTGAAAATGATACAAACATCAGGTCCTCTAACATCCAATGCTTGTCAGTTAATAAGTGAAATGTGTGAGCTTCGTGAACGGTGTAACTACGTTTGAGCTGAAAAGGACTGCCTTTACCTTAAACAAAGTCTTGCTTGTAGGAAGACACACCGCCAGTTTTTAACTCCATTTTGGAAGAGAAACACACAGCACAGTTCCCATCCATGAAACACACTCTGCTTTAGAGCAAGAAGCACGCTCTTGCTTTAAGGAATCTCTAATACCGCAGGAAACGTGGGTGTTCTCAAAACAAAAACCTTTGTTTCCTACACATACGGACCATATCTAGTTCAACTGTCCTTCTGAAACTGATACAAACCGCAGGTCCTCTTAAATCAAATTATTTTCAGTTAAGAGCGAGAAACTTGTGAGCTTCGTGAATGATGGTGGTTCCTTTGAACTGAAAAGGGACTACGTTTACTTGAAAAGAAGTCTTGCTTGTAGGAAGGCACAGAACCTGGGATTTAACTCCATTTCTGAAGGGAAACACAAAGCACAGTTCTCATGCATGGAACATACTCTCCTTTAGAGCAAGAAGCATGCTATTGCTTTCTAGAGTCTCTAATACAGCAGGAAAAGTGGGTGTGCTCAGAACAATGTACGGTGTTTACTACCAATACAGACCATATCTAGATCAACTATGCTTCTGAAACTGATACAAACCAAAGGTCCTCTAACATCCAATGATTTTCAGGTAAGAGCGAGAAACGTGTGAGCTTCCTGAACTATGTAGCTTCGTTTGAGATGAAAAGGGACTGCGTTTACTTGAAACGAAGTCTTGCTTGTAGGAAGACAAGGAGCCTGGTATTTAACTCCATTTTTAAAGGGATACACTCATTACAGTTCTCATCCATGAAACACACTGTGCTTTAGAGCAAGAAGCATGCTCTTGGTTTCTAGAGTCTCTAAAAGAGCAGGAAACGTGGGTGTGCTCAGAACAAAAGTACGGTGTTTACTACACATACGGACCATATCTAGTTCAAGTCAGCTTCTGAAAATGATACAAACCTCAGGTCCTCTAACATCCAATGCTTGTCAGTTAAAAAGAGAAATATGTGAGCTTTGTGAACGATGTAGGTCCTTTGAGAAGAAAAGTGACTAGACTTACGTGAAACGAAGTCTTGTTGTAGGAACACACAGAGCTTTATATTTAACTCCGTTACTGAAGGGAAACACATAGCACCTTTACCATCGATGAAACACATTGTGCTTTAGAGCAAGAAGCACGCTCTTGCTTTCTAGAGTCTCTAATACACCATTAAACGTGGGTGTGCTCAGAACAAAAGAACGAAGTTTACTACACATACAGACCATATCTAGTTCAATTCTGCTTCTGAAACTGATACAAACAACATGTTCTCTACCATCAAATGCTTTCAGTTATGGGCGAGAAACGTGTGAGCTTCAAGAACAATGTAGCATCATTTGAGCTGAAAAGTGACTGCCTTTACTTGAAACGAAGTCTTGCTTGTAGGAAAACACAGAACCTGGATTGTAACTTCATTTCTGAAGGGAAACACACAGCAGCGTTCTCATCCATGAAACACACTCTGCTTTAGAGCAAGAAGCATGCTCTTGCTTTCTAGAGTCTCTAATACAGCAGGAAACATGAGCATGCACAGAACCAAAGAATGGTGTTTCCTAAACCTACGGACCATATCTAGTTCAACTCTCCTTCTGAAACTGATACAAACCGCAGGTCCTTCAAAATCCACTTATTTTCAATAAAGAGCGTGAAACTTGTGAGTTTCGTGAAGGATGTAGCTTCTTTTGAGCGGAAATGTGACTTTGTTTATGTGAAACAAAGTATTGCTTGTAGGAAGACACAGAGCCTGGGATTTTACTCCATTTCTGAAGGGAAATACAGAGCACAGTTCTCATCCATGAAACACACTGTGCTTCAGAGCAAGAAACACGCTCTTGCTTTCTAGAGTCTATAATAGCGCAGGAATCCTGTGTGTGCTCAGAACAATAGAACATTGTTTACTACACATACGGACCATATCTAGTTCAACTATGCTTCTGAAACTGATATAAACCACAGGTCTTCTAACATCCAATACTTGTCAGTTAATAAGAGAAATGTGTGAGCTTCGTGAATGATGTAGCTCCATTTGAGCTGAAAAGGGACTGCATTTACCTGAAAGGAAGTCTTGCTTGTAAGAAGACACATAGCCTGGGATTTAACTCCATTTCTGAAGGGAAACACACAGCACAGTTCTCCTCCATGAAACACACTCTGCTTCAGAGCAAGAAACATGCACGTGATTTCTAGGGTCTCTATTAGAGCTGGAAACGTGGGTGTGCTCAGAATAAAAGAATGGTGTTTACTACACGTACGGACCATATGTAGTTCAACTCTCCTTCTGAAACTGATACAACCGCAGGTCCTCTAACATCCAATTCTTTTCAGTTAAGAGCGAGAAACGTGTGAGCTTCCTGAATGATCTAGCTTCGTTTGAGCTGAAAAGGGACTGTGTTTACTTGAAAAGAAGTCTTGTTTGTAGGAAGACAAGGAGCCTGGGATTTAACTCCATTTCTGAAGGGAAACACACAGCACAGTTCTCAACCATGCAACAAACTCTGCTTTAGAGCAAGAAGCACGCTCTTGCTTCCTTGAGTCTCTAATACAGCAGGAAACTTGAGTGTGCACAGAACTAAAGAACGGTGTTTACCACACATATAGACCACATCTAGTTCAAATTGCTTCTGAAACTGATACAAACCACAGTATTTCTAAATCCAATTCTTTTCAGTTAAGAGCAAGAAACCTGTGAGCTTTGGGAATGATGTAGCTTCGTTTGAGCTGAAAAGGGACTGCGTTACTTGAAAGGAAGTCTTGCTTGGAGGAAGACCCAGAACCTGGGATTTAACTCCATTTCTGAAGGGAAATACACAGCACAGTTCTCATCCATGAAACTCACTCTGCTTTAGAGCAAGAAGCACGCTCTTGCTTCCTTGAGTCTCTAATACAGCAGGAAACTTGAGTGTGCACAGAACTAAAGAACGGTGTTTACCACACATATAGACCACATCTAGTTCAAATTGCTTCTGAAACTGATACAAACCACAGTATTTCTAAATCCAACTCTTTTCAGTTAAGAGCAAGAAACCTGTGAGCTTCGTGAATGATGTAGCTTCGTTTGAGCTGAAAAGGGACTGTGTTTACTTGAAAGGAAGTCTTGCTTGGAGGAAGACCCAGAACCTGGGATTTAACTCCATATCTGAAGGGAAATACACAGCACAGTTCTCATCCATGAAACTCACTCTGCTTTAGAGCAAGAAGCACGCTCTTGCTTCCTTGAGTCTCTAATACAGCAGGAAACTTGAGTGTGCACAGAACTAAAGAACGGTGTTTACCACACATATAGACCACATCTAGTTCAAATTGCTTCTGAAACTGATACAAACCACAGTATTTCTAAATCCAAGTCTTTTCAGTTAAGAGCAAGAAACTTGTGAGCTTCGTGAATGATGTAGCTTCGTTTGAGCTGAAAAGGGACTGTGTTTACTTGAAAGGAAGTCTTGCTTGGAGGAAGACCCAGAACCTGGGATTTAACTCCATATCTGAAGGGAAATACACAGCACAGTTCTCATCCATGAAACTCACTCTGCTTTAGAGCAAGAAGCATGCACTTGCTTTCTAGAGTCTATAATATAGCAGGAAACCTGGGTGTGTTCAGAACAAAAGAACAGTGTTTACTATACATATGGACCATATCTAGTTCAAGTCTGCTTCTGAAAATGGTACATACCTCAGGTCCTCCAACATCCAATGCTTGTCAGTTAAAAAGAGAAATATGAGAGCTTTGTGAACGATGTAGGTCCTTTAAGCTGAAAAGTGACTAGCCTTACCTGAAACGAAATCTTGCTTGTAGGAACACACAGACCTTGAGATTGAACTCCATTTCTGAAGAAAAACACACAGCACCTTTCCCATTGATGAAACACATTGTGCTTTAGAGCAAGAAGCATGCTGTTGCTTTCTAGAGTCTCTAATACAGCAGGAAACATGGGTGTGTTCAGAACAAAAGAACGAAGTTTACTACACATACGGACCATATCGAGTTCAACTCTTCTTCTGGAACTGATATAAACCAGAGCTCCTCTAACATCCAATACTTGTCAGGTATAAGAGAAATGTGTGAGCTTTGAGAATGATGTAGCTTCCTTTGAGCTAAAAAGTCACAGTGTTTACCTGAAAGGAAGTCTTGCTTGTAGGAAGAAACAGAGATTGGGATTTAACTAAATTTCTGACGTAAAACACACAGCACAGTTCTCATCCATGAAACTCACTTTACTTAGAGCAAGACGCACGCTCTTGCTTTCTAGAGTCTCTAATACAGGAGGAAATGTGGGTGTTCTCAAAACAAAAAACGGTGTTTCCTACACATACGGACCATATCTAGTTCAACTCTCAATCTGAAACTGATACAAACCTCAGGTCATATAAAATCCAATTCTGTTCAGTTAAGACCAAGAACCTTGTGAGTTTTGTGAATGAAGTTGCTTCGCTTTACCTGAAAAGGGACTGTGTTTACTTGAAACGAAGTATTGCTTGTAGGAAGGCACAGAACCTGGGATTTAACTCCATTTCTGAAGGGAAACACACAGCACAGTTCTCATCCATGAAACACACTGTGCTTCAGAGCAAGAAACACGCTCTTGCTTTCTACAGTCTATAATAGTGCAGGAAACCTGGCTGTGCTCAGAACAAAAGAACAGTTTTACTACACATACGGACCATAACTAGTTCAAGTCTGCTTCTGAAAATGATACAATCATCAGGTCATCTAACATCCAATGCTTGTCAGTTAATAAGAGAAATGTTTGAGCTTCGTGAACGATGTGGCTTTGTTTGAGCTTTAAAGGGTATGCATTTACCTTAAACAAAGTCTTGCTTGTAGGAAGACACAGCGCCAGGTTTTAACTCCATTTTGGAAGAGAAACACAGAGCACAGTTCCCATCCAGGAAAAACATTCTGCTTTAGAGCAAGAAGCACGCTCTTGCTTTCTAGAGTCTCTAATACAGCAGGAAACGTGTGTGTGCTCAGAACAAAAGAACGGTGTTTACTACACATACGGACCATAACTAGTTCAACTTTGCTTCTGAAACTGATACAAACCATAGGTCCTCCAACGTCCAATGCTTGTCAGTTAATAAGAGAAATGTGTGAGATTCGCGAATGATGAAGCTTCGTTTGAGCTGAAGACGGGCTGTGTTTTTTTGAAAAGAAGTCTTGCTTGTATGAAGATACAGAGCCTGGGATTTTACTCCATTTTTGAAGGGAAACACACAGCACCTTTCCCATCCATGAAACACACTCTGCTTTAGATCAAGAAGCACACTCTTGGTTTCTAGAGTCTCTAATAGAGCATGAAACCTGGGTGTGCTCAGAACAAAAGTATGGTGTTTACTACACATACGGACCATATCTAGTTCAAGTCTGCTTCTGAAAATGATACATACCTCAGGTCCTCTAACATCCAATACTTGTCAGTTAAAAAGAGAAATATGTGAGCTTTGTGAATGATGTAGGTCCTTTGAGCTGAAAAGTGACTAGCCTTACCTGAAACGAAGTCTTGCTTGTAGGAACACACAGAGCTTGTGATTTAACTCCATTTCTGAAGAAAAACACACAGCACCATTCCCATTGAAGAAACACATTGTGCTTTAGAGCAAGAAGCACGCTCTTGCTTTCTAGAGTCTCTAATACAGCAGGAAACGTGGGTGTGTTCAGAACAAAAGAAGTAAGTTTACTACACATACGGACCATAACTAGTTCAACTCTGCTTCTGAAACTGATACAAACCATAGGTTCTCTAACATCCAAAGTTTTCAGTTAAGAGCTAGAAATGTGTGAGCTTCAAGAACAATGTAGCTTCGTTTGAGCTGAGAAGGGACTGTGTTTACTTGAAACGAAGTCTTGCTTGTAGGAAAACACAGAACCTGGGAACACGCTCTTGCTTTCTACAGTCTATAATAGTGCAGGAAACCTGGCTGTGCTCAGAACAAAAGAACAGTTTTACTACACATACACACCGTATGTAGTTCTACTCTGTTTCTAAAACTGATACTAAACACAGGTCCTCTAACCTCCAATACTTGTGAGTTTATAAGAGAAATGTGTGAGCTTACTGAATGATGTAGCTTCCTTTGAGCTGAAAAAGGAACTGGGTTTAACCAGAAAGAAATCTGGCTTGTAGGAAGACACAGAGCCTGGGATTTTACTCCATTTCTGAAGGGAAACACACAGCACAGTTCTCATACATGAAACACACTCTGCTTCAGAGCAAGAAACACGCCATTGCTTTCTAGGGTCTCTATTAGATCAGGAAACGTGAGTGTGCTCAGAACAAAGAACAGTGTTTACTATACATACAGACCATATGTAGTTCATCTTTGCTTCTGAAACTGATACAACACACAGGTCCTCTAACATCCAACGCAGTCAGTTAATAAGAGAAATATGTGAGCTTCGTGAATGATGTAGGCCCATTGAGCTGAAAAGTGATTACCCTTACATGAAACACAGTCTTGCTTGTAGGAAGACAAAGAGCGTGGGGTTTAACTCCATTTCTGAAGGGAATCACACAGCACAGTTCTCATCCATGAGACACACTCTGCTTTAGAGCAAGAAGCCCGCTCTTGCTTCCTAGAGTCTCTAATACAGCAGGAAACTTGAGTGTGCAAAGAACCAAAGAACGGTGTTTACCACACCTATAGACCACATCTAGTTCAAATTGCTTCTGAAACTGATACAAACCACAGGATTTCTAACATCCAATGTATTTCAGTTTAGAGCGAGAAACGTGTGAGCTTCGTGAAAGATGTAGCTTCGTTTGAGCTGAAAAGGGACTGCGTTAACTTAAAATGAAGTATTGCTTGTAGGAAGACACAGAGCCTGAGATTTTACTCCATTTCTGAAGGTAAACACACAGGACAGTTCTCATACATGAAACACACTGTGATTCAGAGCAAGAAACACGCTCTTGCTTTCCAGAGTCTCTAATAGAGCAGGAAACCTGGGTGTGCTCAGAACAAAAGTACTGTGTTTACTACACATATGGACCATATTTAGTTCAACTCTGCTTCTGAAACTGATACAAACCACAGGTCCTCTAACATCCAATGATTTTCAGGTAAGAGCGACAAATGTGTGAGCTTCCTGAACGATGTAGCTTCATTTAGCTGAAAAGGGACTGCGTTTACTTGAAACGAATTCTTGCTTGTAGGAGGACACAGAGCCTGGTATTTAACTCCATTTCTTAAGGGAAAAACTCAGCACAGTTCTCATCCAAGAAACACACTGTGCTTTAGAGCAAGAAGCACGCTCTTGGTTTCTTGAGTCTCTAATACAGCAGGAAACGTGGGTGTGTTCAGAACAAAAGCATGGTGTTTACTACACATATGGACCATATCTAGTTCAAGTCTGCTTCTGAAAATGATACAAACCTCAGGTCCTTTAACATCCAATGCTTCAGTTAATAAGAGAAATATGTGAGCTTCCTGAACGATGTAGGTCCTTTGAGCTGAAAAGTGACTACCCTTTCCTGAAACGAAGTCTTGCTTGTAGGAAGACACAGAGCCTGGGATTTAACTCCATTATTGAAGGGAAACACACAGCAGATTTCCCATTCATGAAACACATTGTGCTTAAGAGCCAGAAGCACGCTCTTGCTTTGTAGAGTCCCTAATACAGCAGGAAACGTTGGTGTACTCAGAACTAAAGAACAAAGTTTACTACACATACGGACCATAACTAGTTCAACTCTGCTTCTGAAACTGATACAAACCACAGGTCCTCTAACATCCAATGCATTTCAGTTAAGAGCAAGAAAAGTGTGAGCTTCATGAACGATGTTGCTTCGTTTGAGCTAAAAAGGGACGGTGTTTACCTGAAAGAAAGTCTTGCTTGTAGGAAGACACAGAGCTTGGGATTTAACACAATTTCTGAAGGGAAACACACAGCACAGGTCTCATCCTTGAAACACTCTTTGCTTTAGAGCAAGACGCATGCTCTTGCTTTCTAGAGTCTCTAATAAAGCAGGAAATGTTGGTGTTCTCAAAACAAAAAACGGTGTTTCGTACACATACAGACCATATCTAGTTCAACTCTCCTTCTGATACTGATACAAACCGCAGGTCTTTTAAAATCCAATTATTTTCAGTTACAAGCTAGAAACTTGTGAGCTTTATGAACGATGTAGCTTCGTTTCAGTTGAAAAGGGACTGCGTTTATTTGAAACAAAGTCTTGCGTGTAGGGAGACACAGAGCCTGGGATTTTTCTCCATTTCTGGAGGGAAACACACAGCACAATTCTCATCCATGAAACACACTGTTCTTCAGAGCAAGAAACACGCTATTGCTTTCTAGAGTCTATAATAGAGCAGGAAACCTGGGTGTGCTCAGAACAAAAAAACAGTGTTTACTATACATACGGACCATATCTAGTTCAACTCTGCTTCTGAAACTGATATAAACCACAGGTCCTCTAAGGTCCAATATATGTCAGTTAATAAGAGAAATGTGTGAGCATCGAGAAAGATGTAGCTTCATTTGAGCTGAAAAGAGACTGCATTTACCTGAAACGAAGTCTTGCTTGTAGGAAATCACAGAGCCTGGAATTTAACTCTGTTTCTGAAGGGCAACAATCAGCACAGTTCCCATCCATGAAACACAGTCTGCTATAGAGCAAGAAGCACACTCTTGCTTTCTATAGTCTGTAATACAGCAGGAACGTGAGTGTGCCCAAAACAAAACAATGGTGTTTCCTACCAATAGGGACTAAATCTAGTTCAACTCTGCTTCTGGAATGGATAGAAACCACATATCCTCTAACATGCAATGATTCTCATTTAAGAGCGAGAAACATGTGAGCTTTGTGAATGATATATCATCCTTTGAGCTGAAAAGGGACTGCATTTATCTCAAATGAAGTCTTGCTTTTAGGAAGACAAAGAGCCTGAGATTTAACACCATTTCTGAAGGGAAGCACACTGTACAGTTCCCATCCATGAAACACACTCTGCTTTAGAGCAAGAAGCACGCTCTTGCCTTCTAATCTCTAATACAGCAGGAAACATGAGTGTGCTCAGAACAAAAGAACTGGGTTTCCTACCCCTATGGTACACATCTAGTTCAAGTCTGCTTCTGAAACTGATAGAAACCACAGTTCCTCTAAAATCCAGTGCTTCTTATTTGAGAGCGAGAAACATCTGAGCTTCGTTAACGATGTAGCTTCCTTTGAGCTGAAAAGGGACTGCGTTTACCTGAAATGAAGTCTTTCTTGTAGGAAGACACAGAGCCTGGGATTTAACTCAATTTCTGTAGGGAAACATACAGCACTGTTCCCATCCATGAAACAGACTCTGCTTTAAAGCAAGAATCATGTTCTTGCTTTCTAGAGTGTCTAATACAGCAGAAAACGTGAGTATGATCAGAAAAAAGAATGGTGTTTTCTACACATATGGACCAGAACTAGTTCAATGCTGCTTCTGAAAATGATACAAACCACAGGTCATCTAACATCAAATGCTTTTCATTTAAGCGCAAGAAACGTGTGAGCTTCATGAACATTGTTGCTATGTTTAAGTTGAAAAGGGACTGCCTTTACCTGAAACGAAGTCTTGCTTGTAGGAAGACACAGAGCCTGGGATTTAACTCCATTTCTGATGGGCAACACTCAGCACAGTTCCAATCCATGAAACACACTCTGCTTTAGAGCAAGAATCATGTTCTTGCTTTCTAGAGTGACTAATACAGCAGGAAACGTGAGTGTGCTCAGAACAAAACAGTGGTGTTTCCTACAAATACGGACCGTGTCTAGTTCAACTCTGCTTCTGAAACTGATAAACACCATAGGTCCTTTAATATCCAATGATTTTCATTAAAGCACCATAAACGTGTGAGCTTCGTGAACGATGTAGCTTCGTTTGAGCTGAAAAGGGACTGCTAATACCTGAAAAGAAGTCTTGCTTGTAGGAAGACACAGAGCCTGGGATGTAACTCCATTTCTGATGGGCAACACTCAGCACAGTTCCGATCCATGAAACACACTCTGCTTTAGAGCAATAAGCACGCTCTTGTTTTCTAAATTCTCTAATACAGCAGGAGAAGTGAGTGTGCTCAGAACAAAAGAACGGTGTTTCCTACACATACAGACCTTGTCTATTTCTAATCTGCTTGTGAAAATGAAACATACCACAGGTCCTCTAACATCCAATTCTTTTCAATTAAGCGCGAGAATCGCGAGAGCTTTTTGAACGATGTATCTTCTTTTGAGCTGAAAATGGACAACCTTTACCTGAAAGGAAGTCTTGCTTTTAGGAAGACACAGTGACTGGGATTTAACTCCATTTCTGAAGGGGAACACTCAGCATACTTCCCATCCATGAAACACACTCTGCTTTAGAGCAAGAAGCATGCTCTTGCTCTCTATATTCTCTAATACAGCAGGAATCTTGAGTGTGATCATAACGAAAGGACTGTGTTTCCTACACATACGGACCATATTGATTTCAACTCTGCTTATGAAAGTGCTACAAACCACAGGTCCTCTGACATCCAATGCTTTTCCTTTAAGCGTGAGAAAGGGGTGAGCTTCGTGAACGATGTATCTTCGTTTGTGCCGAAAAGGGACTGCATTTACCTGAAACGATGTCTTGTTTGTAGAAAGATACAGAGCCTGGGATTTAACTCCATTTCTGAAGAGCAGCACTCAGCACTGTTCCCATCCATGAAACACACTCTGCTTTAGAGCAAGAAGCACGCTGTTGCTTTCTAGAACCTCTAATAGAGCAGGAAAGGTGAGTGTGCTCAGAACAAAAGAGCACTGTTTCCTACACATACGGACCGTATCTAGTTCAACTCTGCTTCTGAAACTGATATACACACAGTTCCTCTAACGTCCAATGCTTTTCACTTAAGAGCGAGATACGTGTGAGCTTTGTGAACGATGTAGCTTCCTTTCATCTGAAAAGGGACTGCGTTTTCCTGAAACGATGTCTTGCTTGTAGGAAGACACAGAGCCTGGGATTTAACTCCATTTCTGAAGGGAAACACACAGCACAGTTCTCATCCATGAAACACACTGTGCTTCAGAGCAAGAAGCACGCTCTTGCTTTCTAGAAAATCTGATACAGCAGGAAACGTGAGTGTGATCAAAACCGAAGGACTGTGTTTCCTACATATACGGACCTTATCGACTTCAGTTCTGCTCAAGAAACTGATACAAATCACATGTCCTCTGACATCCCATGCTAGTCAGTAAAGAGCGAGACAGGTGGAAGCTTCTTGTACGTTCTTGCTTTGTTTTAGCTGAAAAGTGATGGCGTTTACCTGAAACGAAGTCTTGCTTGTAGGAAGACACAGAGCCTGTGATTTAACTCCATTTCTGAAGGGAAACACAGAGCACAGTTCTCATCCATGAAACACACTCTGCTTTAGAGCAAGAAGCAAACTCCTGCTTTCTAGAGTCTCAGATACAGCAGGAAACTTGAGTGTGATCAAAACAAAAGAACAGTGTTTCCTACACATACGGACCATATTAATTTCAACTCAGCTTCTGAAATGGATAAAAACCAGTAGTCCTCTAACATCCAATGCTTTTCAGTCAAGCGCTAGAAACGTGTGAGCTTCGTGAACGATGTAGCTTTGTTTGAGCTGAATAGGGAAAGCGTTTACCTGAAACGAAGTCTTGCTTGTAGGAATACACAGAGTATGGAATTTAATGGCATTTCTGAATAGCAACACTCAGCACAGTTCCCATCCATGAAATACACTCTGCTTTAGAGCAAGAAGCACGCTCTTGCTTTCTAGAGACTGTAACACAGCAGGAACGTAAGTGTGACCATAACCATAGGACTGTGTTTCCTACGCTACGGACCATATCAAGTTCAACTCTGCTTCTGAAACTGATACAAACCACAGGTCCTCTAACATCCAATGCTTCTCAGTTAAGTGCGATAAACGTGTGAGCTTCGTGAACGTTGTACTATTGTTTTAGCTGAAAAGGGACTGCGTTTACCTGAAACGAAGTCTTGCTTGTAGGAAGACACAGAGCCTGTGATTTAACTCCATTTCTGAAGGGAAACACAGAGCACAGTTCTCATCCATGAAACACACTCTGCTTTAGAGCAAAAAGGACGCTCTTGCTTTCTAGAGTCTCTAATACAGCAGGAATCTTGAGTGTGATCAAAACGAAAGGACTGTGTTTCCTACACAAACGGACCATATCGATTTCAACTCTGCTTATTATACTGCTACAAACCACAGGTCCTCTGACATCCAATGCTTTTCATTTAAGAGTGAGAAAGGGGTGAGCTTCATGAAAGATGTAGCCTCGTTTGAGCCAAAAAGGGACTGCATTTACCTGAAACGATGTCTTGTTTGTAGGAAGACACAGAGCCTGGGATTTAACTCCATTTCTGAAGAGCAGCACTCAGCACTGTTCCCATCCATGAAACACACTCTGCTTTAGAGCAAGAAGCACGCTGTTGCTTTCTAGAACCTCTAATAGAGCAGGAAAGGTGAGTGTGCTCAGAACAAAAGAGCACTGTTTCCTACACATACAGACTGTATCTAGTTCAACTCTGCTTCTGAAACTGATACACACACAGTTCCTCTAACGTCCAATGCTTTTCAGTTAAGAGCGAGATACATGTGAGCTTTGTGAACGATGTAGCTTCCTTTCATCTGAAAAGGGACTGTGTTTTCCTGAAAAGAAGTCTTGCTTGTAGGAAGACACAGAGCCTGGGATTTAACTCCATTTCTGAAGGGAAACACACAGGACAGTTCTCATCCATGAAACACACTCTGCTTTAGAGCAAGAAGCATGCTCTTGCTTTCTAGAAAATCTGATACAGCAGGAAACGTGAGTGTGATCAAAACCGAAGGACTGTGTTTCCTACATATACAGACCTTATCGACTTTACCTCTGCTCAAGAAACTGATACAAACCACATGTCCTCTAACATCCCATGCTAGTCAGTAAAGAGCGAGACACGTGGGAGCTTCTTGTACGTTCTTGCTTTGTTTTAGCTGAAAATTGATGGCGTTTACCTGAAACGAAGTCTTTCTTGTAGGAAGACACAGAGCCTGTGATTTAACTCCATTTCTGAAGGGAAACACAGAGCACAGTTCTCATCCATGAAACACACTCTGCTTTAGAGCAAAAAGGACGCTCTTGCTTTCTAGAGTCTCTAATACAGCAGGAATCTTGAGTGTGATCATAACGAAAGGACTGTGTTTCCTACACATACGGACCATATTGATTTCAACTCTGCTTATTAAACTGCTACAAACCACAGGTCCTCTGACATCCAATGCTTTTCATTTAAGCGTGAGAAAGGGGTGAGCTTCGTGAAAGATGTAGCCTCGTTTGAGCCGAAAACGGACTGCATTTACCTGAAACGATGTCTTGTTTGTAGAAGACACAGAGCCTGGGATTTAACTCCATTTCTGAAGAGCAGCACTCAGCACTGTTCCCATCTATGAAACACACTCTGCTTTAGAGCAAGAAGCACGCTGTTTCTTTCTAGAAACTCTAATAGAGCAGGAAAGGTGAGTATCCTCAGAACAATAGAGCACTGTTTCCTACACATACGGACTGTATCTAGTTCAACTTTGCTTCTGAAACTGATACACACACAGTTCCTCTAACGTCCAATGCTTTGCAGTTAAGAGCGAGATACGTGTGAGCTTTGTGAACTATGTAGCTTCCTTTCATCTGAAAAGGGACTGTGTTTTCCTGAAACGAAGTCTTGCTTGTAGGAAGACACAGAGCCTGGGATTTAACTCCATTTCAGAAGTGCGATAAACGTTTGAGCTTTGTGAACTTTGTAGCTTCATTTGAGCTGAACAGGGACTGCTATTACTTGAAAAGAAGTCTTGCTTGTAGGAAGACACAGAGCCTGGGATGTAACTCCATTTCTGAAGGTCAACACTAAGCACAGTTCCGATCCATGAAACACACTCTGCTTTAGAGCAAGAAGCACGCTCTTGTTTTCTAAAGTCTCTAATACAGCAGGAAACGTGAGTGTGATCACAAGTAAAGGACTGTGTTTCTTACATATATGGACCATATCGAGAACAACACTGCTCAGGAAACTGATACAAACTACAGGTCGTCTAACATCCCACGCTTGTCTGTTAAGAGTGAGACACGTGGGAGCTTCCTGTACGTTCTTGCTTTGTTTTAGCTAAACGTGACTGCGTTTACCTTAAACGAAGTCTTGATTGTAGTAAGACACAGAGCCTGGGATTTAACTCCATTTCTGAAGGGAAACAGACAGCACAGTTCTCATCCATGAAACACACTCTGCTTTAGTGCAAGAAGCACGCTCTTGCTTTCTAGAGTCTCTAATACAGCAGGAAACGTGAGTGTGATCACAACCAAAGGACTGTGTTTCCTACATATATAGACCATATCAAGTTCAGCTCTGCTAATGAAACTGCTACAAACCACAGGTCCACTGACATCCAATGCTTTTCAATTAAGCGTGAGTAACATGTGAGCTTCGTGAATGAAATAGCTTCGTTTGAGCTGAAAAGTTACTGCGTTTACCTGAAACGAAGTCTTGCTTGTAGGAAGACACAGAACATGGGATTTACCTCCATTTCTGAAGAGCAACACTCAGCAAAGTTCCCATCCATGAAACACACCTGCTTTAGAGCAACAAGCTCGCTATTGCTTTCTAGAATCTCTGATACAGCAGGAAACGTGAGTGTGATCACAACCAAAGGACTGTGTTTCCTACATATAAGGACCATATCGAGTTCAACACTGCTCAGGAAACTGATACAAACTACAGGTCGTCTAACATCCCATGCTTGTAAGTTAAGAGCGAGACACGTGTGAGCTTCTTGTATGCTCTTGCTTTGTTTTAGCTGAAAAGTGATGGCGTTTACCTGAAACGAAGTCCTTCTTGTAGGAAGACACAGAGCCTGTGATTTAACTCCATTTATGAAGGGAAAATGACAGCACAGTTCTCACCCATGAAACACACTCTACTTTAGAGCAAGAAGCACCCCCTTGCTTTCTAGGGTGTGTAATACAGCAGGAAATGTGAGAGTTATCATAAAACAAGAACTGTGTTTCCTACACATACGGGCCATATCGAGTTCAACTCTGCTTCTGAAACGGATACAAACCAGAGGTCCTCTAACGTCCAATGTTTTTCAAGCAAGCGCGAGAAATGAGTGAGCTTCGTGAACGATGTAGCTTCATTTGAGCTGAAAAGTTAGGAAGTCTTGCTTGTAGGAAGACACAGATCATGGGATTTAACTCCATTAATGAAGAGCAGCACTCAGCAAAGTTTCCATCCGTGAAACACACTCTGCTTTAGAGAAAGAAGCACGCTCTTGCTTTCTAGGGTCTGTAATACAGCAGGAAATGTGAGAGTTATCATAAAACAAGAACTGTGTTTCCTACACATATGGGCCATATCGAGTTCAACTCTGCTTCTGAAACTGGTACAAACCACAGGTCCTATAACATCCAATGCTTTTCAGTTAAGAGTGAGATACGTGTCAGCTTCGTGAACGTTGTTGTTTTGTTTGATTTGAAGAGTGACTGCGTGTACCTTAAACGAAGTCATGCTTGTAGGAAGACACAGAGACTGGGATTTAACTCCATTTATGAAGGGAAACAGACAGCACTGTTCTCACCCATGAAACACACTCTACTTTAGAGCAAGAAGCACCCTCTTGCTTTCTAGAGTCTCTAATAGTGCAGGAAACGTGAGTGTGCTCAGAATAAAACAGCGGTATTTCCTACACATACGGACCGTATCGAGTTCAACTCTGCTTTTGAAACTAATACGCACCACAGGTCCTCTAACATCCAATGCTTTTCAGTTAAGCGCAAGAATCATTTGAGCTTAGTGAATGATGTAGCTTCCTTTGAGCTGAAAAGGGACTGCATTTACCTGAAACGAAGTCTTGCTTGTAGGATGACACAGAGCCTCGCATTTAACTCCTTTTCTGAAGGGCGACCCTCAGCATAGTTCCCATCCATGAAACACACTCTGCTTTAGAGCAAGAATCACGCTCTTGCTTTCTGAATCTGACACAGCAGGAAAACTGAGTGTGATCACAACCAAAGGCCTGTGTTTCATATATATATGGACCATATCGAGTTCCACACTGCTCATTAAACTGATACTAACCACAGGTTGTCTAATATCCCATGCTTGTCAGTTTAGAGCGAGACACCTGTGAGCTTCTTGTACGTTCTTGCTTTGTTTTAGCAGAAAAGTGATGGCGTTTACCTGAAACAAAGTCTTTCTTGTAGGAAGACACAGAGCCTGAGATTTAGCTCAGTTTCTGAAGGGAAACACACAGCACAGTTCTCCTCTATGAAACACACTCTGATTTAGAGCAAGAAGTTAAGAGCGAATAAAATATGAGCTTCTTGAACTATGTAGCTTCATTTGAGATGAAAAGTGGCTGTGTTTACCTGAAACGCTGTCTTGCTTCTAGGAAGACTCAGAACCTGGGATTTAACTCCATTTCTGAAGGGAAACACACAGCACAGTTCTCCTCTATGAAACACACTCTGCTTTAGAGCAAGAAGCACGATCTTTCTTTCTAGATTCTCTAATACAGGATGAAACGTGAGTGTGCTCAGAACAAAAGAACGGTGTTTCCTACACATACGGACCATTGCTAGTTCAAATCTGCTTCTGAAACTGATTCAAACCACAATTCCTCTGTCATCCAATGGTTTTCAGTTAAGAGCGAGAATCGTTTGAGCTTGGAGAACAATGTAGCTTCGTTTCAGCTGAAAAGTGACTGAGTTTACCCGAAAAGAACTCTTGCTGTACGAAGACACAGAGCATGGGATTTAACTCCATTTCTAAAGGAAACACACAGCACAGGTCTCCTCCATGAAGCACACTCTGCTTTAGAGCAAGAAGCACGCTCTTACATTCTAGAATCTCTAATATAGCAGGAAACATGAGTGTGCTCAGAACAAAATAACGGTGTTTCCTACACATACAGACCATTGCTAGTTCAACTCTGAATATGAACCTGATACAAACCACAGGTCCCTTAATCCAATGCTTTTCAGTACAGAGCGAGAAACGTGTGAGCTTCGTGAACTATGTAGATTCCTTTGAGCTGAAAAGTGACTGAGTATACCTGAAAAGAAGTCTTGCTTGCAGGAAGACACAGAGCCTGGCATTTACCACCATTTCTGAAGAGAAACACAGAGCTCAGTTCTCATCCATGAAACACACTCTGCTTTAGAGCAAGAAGAACGCTCTTGCTTTCTAGAGTCTATAATACAGCAGGAAACGTGAGTGTGCTCAGAAAAAAAGAACGGTGTTTCCTACACATACGGACCATTGCTAGTTCAACTCTGCTTCTGAAACAGATACAAACCACAGGTCCTCGGTCATCCAATGCTTTTCAGTTTAGAGCGAGAATTGTTTGAGATTGAGGAACGATGTAGTTTTGTTTGAGCTGAAAATTGACTGAGTTTGCCTGAAAAGAACTCTTGCCTGTAGGAAGACACAGAGCCTGGGGTTGAACTCCATTTCTGACGGAAACACACAGCACAGTTCTCATCCATGAAACACACTCTGCTTTAGAGCAAGAATCATGCTCTTGCTTTCTAGATTTCCTAATACAGCAAGAAAAGAGAGTGACCTCAGAACAAAAGAACAGTGTTTCCTACACATACGGACCATATCTAGTTCAACTCTGCATCTGAAACGGATACAAAACACAGCTCCCATAGCATCCAATGCTTTTCATTTAAGAGCAAGAAACGTTTGGGCTTTGTGAAAGATATAGCATCGTTTGAGCTGAAAAGTGACTGAATTTACCAGAAAAGAAGTCTTGCCTGTAGGAAGACACAGAGCATGGGATTTAACTCTATTTTATAAGGAAACACAAAGCACAGTTCTCATCCATGCAACCCACTCTGCTTTAGAGCATGAAGCACGCGCTTGCTTTCTAGAGTCTCTAATAGAGCAGAAAACGCGAGTGTGCTCAGAATAAAATAACGGTGTTTCCTACACATACGGACCATTGCTAGTTCAACTCTGCATCTAAACCTGATACAAACAACAGGTCCCCTAACATCCAATGCTTTTCAGTACAGAGCGAGAAACGTGTGAGCTTCGTGAACTATGTAGATTCCTTTGACCTGAAAAGTGACTGAGTATACCTGAAAAGAAGGCTTGCTTGTAGGAAGACACCGAGCCTGGCATTTACCTCCATTTCTGAAGAAAAACACAGAGCTCAGTTCTCATCCATGAAACACACTCTGCTTTAGAGCAAGAAGCACGCTCTTGCTTTCTAGGTTCTGTAATACAGCAGGAAACGTGAGTGTGATCAGAACAAAAGAACAGTATTTCCTAAACATATGGACAATTGCTCGTTCAACTCTGCTTCTGAAACTGATACAAACCACAGGTCCTCTGTCATCCAATCCTTTTCAGTTAAGAGCGAGAAACATGTGAGCTTCGTGAACGATGTAGATTCCTTTGAGTTGAAAAGTGACTGAGTTTACCTGAAAAGAAGTCTTGATTGTAGGAAGACACAGAGCCTGGGATTGAACTCCATTTCTGAAGGGAAATACACAGCACAGTTCTCATCCATGAAACACACTCTGCTTTAGAGCAAGAAGCACACTCTTACTTTCTAGAGTCTCTAATTGAGCAGAAAACGTGAGTGTGCTCAGAACAAAGAACAGTGTTTCCTACATTTACGGACCATATCTACATCAACTATGCTTGTGAAACTGACACAAACCAAAGTTCCTCTATCATCTAATGCTTTTCAGTTAAGAGAGACAAACATGTGAGCTCCGTGAATCATGTAGCTTCATTTGAGCTGAAAAGTGACTGTGTTTAACTGAAACGCACTCTTCCTTGTAGGAAGAGACATAACCTGGGATTTAAGTCCCTTTCTGAAGGAAACACACAGCACAGTTCTCATCCATGAAGCACACTCCGCTTTAGAGCAAGAAGCATGCTCTTACTTTCTAGAGTCTCTAATAGATCAGAAAACACGAGTGTGCTCAGAACAATAGAATGGTGTTTCCTATATATGGACCATTGCTAGTTCAACTCTGAATATGAACCTGATACAAAACATAGGTCCCCTAACATCCATTGCTTTTCAGTACAGAGCGAGAAACGTGTGAGCTTCGTGAACGATGTAGATTCCTTTGAGCTGAAAAGTGACTGAGTTTACCTGAAAATAAGTCTTGGTTATAGGAAGACACAGAGCTTGGGATTTAACTCCATTTTGAAGTGAAACACACAGCACAGTCCTCCTCCATGAAACACACTTTGCTTTAGAGCAAGAAGCACACTCTTGCATTCTAGAGTCTCTAATACAGCAGGAAACCTGAGTGTGCTCAGAACAAAAGAACGGTGTTTCCTACACCGATGGACCATTGCTAGTTCCACTCTGCTTCTGATACTGATACAAACCCAAGGTCCTCTAACTACCAATGCTTTTAGGTTAAGAGCGAGAAACGTGTGACCTTCGTGAATGATGTAGCATTGTTGAGCTGAAAAGTGACTGAGTTTACCTGAAAAGAAGTCTTGCCTGTAGGAAGACACAGAGCCTGGGATTGAACTCCATTTCTGAAGGGAAACACACAGCACAGTTCTCATCCATGAAACACACTCTGCTTTAGAACAAGAAGCACGCTCTTGCTTTTTAGTGTCTCTAATAGAGCAGAAAACGTGAGTGTGCTCACAACAAAAGAACGGTGATTCCTACACATACGGACCATATCTAGTTCAACTCTGCTTATGAAACTCATACAAACCACAGATCCTCTAACATCCAATGCTTTTCAGTTAAGAGCGAATAACGTGTGAGCCTCTTGAACTATGTAGCTTCGTTTGAGCTGAAAAGTGACTGTGTTTACCTGAAACGCAGTCTTCCTTGTAGGGAGACACAGAACCTGGGTTTTAACTCCATTTCTTAATGGAAACAAACAGCACAGTTCTCCTCCATGAAAAACACTCTGCTTTAGAGCAAGAAGCACACTCTTGCATTCTAGAGTCTCTAATACAGCAGGAAACCTGAGTGTGCTCAGAACAAAAGAAAGGTGTTTCCTACACCTATGGACCATTGCTAGTTCCACTCTGCCTATGATACTGATACAAACCCAAGGTCCTCTAACTACCAATGCTTTAAGTTAAGAGCGAGAAACGTGTGACCTTTGTGAACGATGTAGCTTTGTTTGAGCTGAGAAGTGACTGCGTTTACCTGAAAATAAATCTTTTTTGTAGGAAGAAACAGAGCCTGAGATTTACCTCCATTTCTGAAGGGAAACACAGACCTCAGTTCTCCTCCATGAAACACACTCTGCTTTAGAGCAAGAAGCACGCTCTTACTTTCTAGAGTCTCTAATATAGCAGGAAACGTGAGTGTGCTCAGAACAAAGAACTGTGTTTCCTACACATACGGACCATTGCTAGTTCAACTCTGCATCTGAAACAGATACAAAACACAGGTGCCGTAACATCCAATGCTTTTCATTTAAGAGCGAGAAACGTTTGGGCTTCGTGAACGATGTAGCTTCATTTGAGCTGAAAAGTGACTGAATATACCTGAAAAGAAGTCTTGCCTGTAGGAAGACATAGAGCATGGGATTTAACTCCATTTCTGAAGGGAAACACACAGCACAGTTCTCATCCATGAAACACACTCTGCTTTAGAGCAAGAAGCACGCTCTTGCTTTCTAGGTTCCCTAATACAGCAGGAAACGTGAGTGTGATCAGAACAAAAGAACAGTATTTCCTAAACATATGGACAATTGCTCGTTCAACTCTGCTTCTGAAACTGATACAAACCACAGGTCCTCTGTCATCCAATCCTTTTCAGTTAAGAGCGAGAAACATGTGAGCTTCGTGAACGATGTAGATTCCTTTGAGCTGAAAAGTGACTGAGTTTACCTGAAAAGAAGTCTTGCTTGTAGGAAGACACAGAGCCTGGGATTGAACTCCATTTCTGAAGGGAAATACACAGCACAGTTCTCATCCATGAAACACACTCTGCTTTAGAGCAAGAAGCACGCTCTTACTTTCTAGAGTCTCTAATTGAGCAGAAAACGTGAGTGTGCTCAGAACGAAGAACAGTGTTTCCTACATTTACAGACCATATCTACATCAACTATGCTTGTGAAACTGACACAAACCAAAGTTCCTCTATCATCTAATGCTTTTCAGTTAAGAGAGACAAACATGTGAGCTCCGTGAATCATGTAGCTTCATTTGAGCTGAAAAGTGACTGTGTTTAACTGAAACGCACTCTTCCTTGTAGGAAGAGACATAACCTGGGATTTAAGTCCCTTTCTGAAGGAAACACACAGCACAGTTCTCATCCATGAAGCACACTCCGCTTTAGAGCAAGAAGCATGCTCTTACTTTCTAGAGTCTCTAATAGATCAGAAAACACGAGTGTGCTCAGAACAATAGAACGGTGTTTCCTATATATGGACCATTGCTAGTTCAACTCTGAATATGAACCTGATACAAAACATAGGTCCCCTAACATCCATTGCTTTTCAGTACAGAGCGAGAAACGTGTGAGCTTCGTGAACGATGTAGATTCCTTTGAGCTGAAAAGTGACTGAGTTTACCTGAAAATAAGTCTTGGTTATAGGAAGACACAGAGCTTGGGATTTAACTCCATTTTGAAGTGAAACACACAGCACAGTTCTCCTCCATGAAACACACTTTACTTTAGAGCAAGAAGCACACTCTTGCATTCTAGAGTCTCTAATACAGCAGGAAACCTGAGTGTGCTCAGAACAAAAGAACGGTGTTTCCTACACCGATGGACCATTGCTAGTTCCACTCTGCCTCTGATACTAATACAAACCCAAGGTCCTCTAACTACCAATGCTTTTATGTTAAGAGCGAGAAACGTGTGACCTTCGTGAATGATGTAGCTTTGTTGAGCTGAAAAGTGACTGAGTTTACCTGAAAAGAAGTCTTGCCTGTAGGAAGACACAGAGCCTGGGATTGAACTCCATTTCTGAAGGGAAACACACAGCACAGTTCTCATCCATGAAACACACTCTGCTTTAGAGCAAGAAGCACGCTCTTGCTTTTTAGTGTCTCTAATAGAGCAGAAAACGTGAGTGTCCTCACAACAAAAGAACAGGGTTTCCTACACATACAGACCATATCTAGTTCAACTCTGCTTCTAAAACTGATACAAACCACAGTTCCTCTGACATCCAATGCTTTTCAGTTAAGAGTGAACAACGTGTGAGCTTCTTGAACTATGTAGCTTCGTTTGAGATGAACAGTGATGGTGTTTACCTGAAACGCAGTCTTCCTTGTAGGAAGACACAGAACCTGGGATTTAACTCCATTTCTGAAGGGAAACACATAGCTAAGTTCTCATCCATGAAACACACTCTGCTTTAGAGCAAGAAGCACGCTCTTGCTTTCTAGAGTCTCTAATACAGCAGGAAACATGAGTGTGCTCAGAACAAAAGAACGGTGTTTCCTATACATACGGACCATTGCTAGTTCAACTCTGCTTCTGAAACTGAGACAAACCACAGGTCCTCTCTCATCCAATGCTTTTCAGTTAAGAGCGAGAATTGTTTGAGATTGGGGAACGATGTAGCTTCGTTTGAGCTGAAAATTGACTGAGTTTACGTGAAAAGAACTCTTGCCTGTAGGAAGACACAGAGCCTGGGATTTAACTCCATTTCTGAAGGAAACACAGAGCACAGTTCTCATCCATGAAACGTAATCTGCTTTAGAGCACAAAGTACGCTCTTACTTTCTAGAGTCTCTAATAGAGCAGAAAACGTGAGTGTGCTCAGACCAAAAGAACGGTGTTTCCTACATATATGGACCATTGCTAGTTCAACTCTGAATCTGAACCTAATACAAACAACAGGTCCCCTAACATCCAATGCTTTTCAGTACCGAGCGAGAATCGTGTGACCTTCGTGAATGATGTAGCTTTGTTTGAGCTGAAAAGTGACTGAGTTTGCCCGAAAAGAACTCTTGCTTGTAGGAAGACACAGAGCCTGGGACTTAACTCCATTTCTGAAGGAAACACACAGCACAGTTCTCATCCATGAAGCACACTCTGCTTTAGAGCAAGAAGCATGCTCTTACTTTCTAGAGTCTCTAATAGAGCAGAAAATGCGAGTGAGCTCACAACAAAAGAACGGTGCTTCCTACACATACAGACCATTGCAAGTTCAACTCTGCTTCTGAAACTGATACAAACCACAGGTCCTCTGTCATCCAATGCTTTTCAGTTAAGAGAGAGAATTGTTGGAGATTGGGGAACGATGTAGCTTCGTTTGTGCTGAAAAGTGACTGAGTTTGCGTGAAAAGAACTCTTGCCTGTAGGAAGACACAGAGCCTGGGATTTAACTTCATTTCTGAAGGAAACACACAGCACAGTCCTCATCCATGAAGCACACTCTGCTTTAGAGCATGAAGCAAGCTCTTACTTTCTAGATTCTCTAATATCGCAGAAAACGCGAGTGTGCTCAGACCAAAAAAAAGGTGTTTCCTACATATATGGACCATTGCTAGTTCAACTCTGATTCTGAACCTGATACAAACCACAGGACCCCTAACATCCAATGCTTTTCAGTACCGAGCGAGAAACGTGTGACCTTAGTGAACGATGTAGCTTTGTTTGAGCTTAAAAGTGACTGAGTTTACCTGAAATGAAGTCTTGGTTTTAGGCAGACACAGAGCTTGGGATTTAACTCCATTTTGAAGTGAAACACACAGCACAGTCCTCCTCCATGAAACACACTTTGCTTTAGAGCAAGAAGCACGGTCTTACTTTCTGGAGTCTCTAATAGAGCAGGAAACGTGAGTGTGCTCAGAACAAAAGAACAGTGTTTCCTACAAATACGGACCATTGCTAGTTCAACTCTGCATCTGAAACTGATACAAACCACACGTCCCCTGACATGCAATGCTATTCAGTTAAGAGCGAGAAACGTTTGAGCTTCTTGAAAGATGTAGCTTCATTAGAGCTGAAAAGTGACTGAGTTTACCTGAAAAGAAGTCTCGCCTGTAGGAAGTTACAGAGCCTGGGATTTAACTAAATTTCTGAAGGAAACACACAGCACAGTTCTCATCCATGAAACACACTCTGCTTTAGAGCAAGAAGCACACTCTTACTTTCTAGAGTCTCTAATTGAGCAGAAAACGTGAGTGTGCTCAGAACAAAGAACAGTATTTCCTACATTTACAGACCATATCTACATCAACTCTGCTTGTGAAACTGACACAAACCAAAGTTCCTCTATCATCTAATGCTTTTCAGTTAAGAGCGACAAACATGTGAGCTCCGTGAATCATGTAGTTTCATTTGAGCTAAAAAGTGACTATGTTTAACTGAAACGCAGTCTTCCTTGTAGGAAGAGACATAACCTGGGATTTAACTCCATTTCTGAAGGGAAACACACAGCACAGTTCTAATCCATGGAACACATTCTGATTTAGAACAAGAATCATGCTCTTGCTTTCTAGATTCTCTAATACAGCAAGAAATGAGAGTGAACTCAGAACAAAAGAACAGTGTTTCCTACACATAATGGCCATTGCTAGTTCAACTGTGCTTCTGAAACTGATACAAACCACAGGTCCTCTAAAATCCAATGCTTTTCAGTTAAGGTCGAGAAACGTGTGAGCTTCGTGAATCATGTAGCTTGGTTTGAGCTGAAAAGTGACTGTGTTTACCTGAAACACAGTCTTCCTTGTAGGGAGACACAGAACCTGGGATTTAACTCCATTTCTTAAGGGAAACACACAGCACAGTTCTCCTCCATGAAAAACACTCTGCTTTAGAGCAAGAAGCACACTCTTGCATTCTAGAGTCTCTAATACAGCAGGAAACCTGAGTGTGCTCAGAACAAAAGAACGGTGTTTCCTACACCTATGGACCATTGCTAGTTCCACTCTGCCTCTGATACTGATACAAACCCATGGTCCTCTAACTCCCAATGCTTTTAGGTTAAGAGCTGAAACGTGTGACCTTCGTGAACGATGTAGCATTGTTTGAGCTGAAAAGTGACTGCATTTACCTGAAACTAAATCTTTTTTGTAGGAAGACACAGAGCATGAGATTTACCTCCATTTCTGAAGGGAAACACAGAGCGCAGTTCTCCTCCATGAAACACACTCTGCTTTAGAGCAAGAAGCACGCTCTTGCTTTTTAGTGTTTCTAATAGTGCAGAATACGTGAGTGTCCTCACAACAAAAGAACAGGGTTTCCTACACATACAGACCATATCTAGTTCAACTCTGCTTCTAAAACTGATACAAACCACAGTTCCTCTGACATCCAATGCTTTTCAGTTAAGAGTGAACAACGTGTAAGCTTCTTGAACTATGTAGCTTCGTTTGAGATGAAAAGTGACTGTGTTTACCTGAAACGCAGTCTTCCTTGTAGGAAGACACAGAACCTGGGATTTAACTCCATTAACTGAAACTTGACTGTGGTTACCTGAAACAAATTCTTTCTTTAGGAAGACTTAGAGCCAGGAATTTAACTCCCTTTCTGAAGGGAAACACACAGCACTTTTCTCATCCATGAAGCACGCCTTGCTTTAGAGCAAGAAGCATGCTCTTGCTCATGAGAGTCTCTAATACAGCAGGAAACGTGAGAGTGGTCAGAACAAAAGAACTGGGTTCACTACACATGCGAATCATATCGAGTTCAACTGTGCTTCTGAAACTGATACAAACCAAAGGTCCTCTAACATTGAAGCTTTTCAGGTAAGAGCGAAAAACGTGTGAGCTTCGAGAACGATGTAGCTTGGTTTGAGCTGAAAAGGTACTGTGTTTACTTGAAACGAATTCTTGCTTGTAGGAGGAAACAGAGCCTTGTATTTAACCTCATTTCTGAAGGGAAACACACAGCGCAGTTCTCGTCCATGAATCACACTTTACTTAAGAGCAAGAAGCTCGCCCTGGCTTTCTAGAGTCGATAATAGACCAGGAAACATGAGAGGGCTCCGAACAAAAGAATGGTGTTTCCTACACATACGATTTATATCTAGTTCAAATCTGCTTCTGAAACAGATACAAACCACAGGTCCTCTAACATACAATGCTTTTCAGTTAAGAGCGAAAAATGCATGAGTTTCGTGAACGATTTAGCTTCCTTTGAGCAGAAAAGTGACTGTGTTTTCCTGAAACGAAGTCTTGCATGTAGGAAGATACAGACACTGTGATTTAACTCCATTTCTGAAGGGAAACACACAGCACAGTTCTCATCTAAGAAACACACTCTGCTCTAGAGCAAGAAGCACTCTCTTGCTTTCTAGAATATCTAATAAGGCAGGAAACGTGAGTGTGCTCTGAACAAAAGAACTGTGTTTCCTACACACACGGACCATATCTAGTTCAACTCTGTTCTGGAACTGATAAAAAACACAGGTCCTCTAATATCGAAGACTTTTCAGTAAAGAGCGAAAAACGTGTGAGCTTTGTGAACAATGTAGCTTCCTTTGAGCTGAAAAGGGACTGTGTTTACTTAAAACGCAGTCTTGCTTGTAGGAGGGCACAGAGCCTGGGGTTAAACGTCATTTCTGAAAGGAAACACACAGCATAGTTCTTGTCCATGAAGCACACCTTGCTTTAGAGCAAGAAGCACGCCCTTGCTTTCTAGATTCTCTAATACAGCAGGAAACGTGAGTGTTCTCAGAACAAAAGAACGGTGTTTCCTACACATAAGAACCATATCTAGTTCAACTATGCTTCTGAAACTGATACAAACCACAGGTCTTCTAACATCCAATGCTTTTCAGTTAAGAGTGAGAAACATGTTAGGTTTGTTAATGATGAAGCTTCGTTTGAGCTGAAAAGTGACTGCGTTTAACTTAAAGGAAATCTTGCCTGTAGGAAGACACAGATTCTGGGATTTAACTCCATTTCTGATGTGAAACACACAGCACAGTTCTCATCTATGAAAGACATTCTGCTTTAGAGCAAGAACCACGCTCTTGCTTTCTAGAGTCTCTAATACAGCAGGGCACGCGAGTGTGCTCAGAAAAAAAGAAAGGTGTTTTCTACACATCGAACCATATCTAGTTCAACTCTGCTTCTGAAACTGATACAAACCACAGGTCCTCTAACATTGAATGCTTTTCAGTTAAGAGCGAAAAACGTGTGAGCTTTGTGAACGCTGTAGCTTCGTTTGAGCTGAAACGTGTAACGACGTCTTGCCTGTAGGAAGATACAGAGACAGGGATTTAACTCCATTTCTGAAGTGAAACACACAGCACAGTTCTCATCCATGAAGCACACCTTGCTTTAGAGCAAGAAGCACGCTCTTACTTTCGAGAGTCTCTAATACTGCTGGAAACGTGAGAGTGCTTAGAACAAGAGAACGGTGTTCCCTACACATGCGAATCATATCAAGTTCAACTCTGGTTCTGAAACTGATACAAACCAACGGTCCTCTAACATCAAATCTTTTCAGGTAAGAGTGAAAAACGTGTGAGCTTCGAGAACGATGTAGCTTGGTTTGAGCTGAAATGTGACTGTGTTTATCTGCAACGAAGTCTTGCCTGTAGGAAGATACAGAGACTGGGATTTAACTCCATTTCTGAAGGGAAACACACAGCACAGTTCTCATCTAAGAAACACACTCTGCTTTAGAGCAAGAAGCACGCTTTTGCTTTCTAGAGTCTCTAATAAAGCAGGAAACATGAGTGTTCTCAGAACAAAAGAACAGTGTTTTATACACATACAGACCATATCTAGTTCAACTCTGCTTCAGAACCTTGTACAAACCATAGGTCCTCTAACATCCAATGCTTTCCATTTAAGAGGGAGAAACATGTGAGCTTCGTGAACCATGTGGCTTCGTTTGAGCTGAAAAGGTACTGCGTTTATTTGAAACAAATTCTTGCTTGTATGAGGACACAGAGCCTGGTATTTAACCTCATTTCTGAAGGGAAACACACAGGGCAGTCCTCGTCCATGAAGCACAACTTGCTTTAGAGCAAAAAGCACGCCCTTGCATTCTAGAGTCTCTAAAAGCAGGAAATGTGAGAGTGCTCCAAACAAAAGAACGGTGTTTCCCACACATACGAATCATATCTAGTTCAACTCTGCTTCTGACACTGATACAAACCTCAGGTCCTCTAAAATCCAATGCTTTTCAGTTAAGAGCGAAAAATGTATGAGTTTCATCAACAATGTAGCTTCGTTTGA
Organism: Onychomys leucogaster; assembly: GCA_949786385.1. Taxonomy (NCBI): domain Eukaryota; kingdom Metazoa; phylum Chordata; class Mammalia; order Rodentia; family Cricetidae; genus Onychomys; species Onychomys leucogaster. The sequence goes on from CATKUP010000044.1 coordinate 516,879, forward strand.
CCTGAAAATTGACTGTGTTTTCCTGAAACATAGTCTTGCATGTAGGAAGACACAGAGCCGGGATTTAACTCCATTTCTGAAAGGAAACACACAGCACAATTCTCATCTAAGAAACACACTCTGCTTTAGAGCAAGAAGCACGCCCTTGCTTTCTAGAGTCTCTAATAAAGCAGGAAATGTGAGAGTGCTCCAAACAAAAGAACGGTGTTTCCTACACATACGAATCATATCTACTTCAACTCTGCTTCTGACACTGATACAAACCTCAGGTACTCTAACATCCAATGCTTTTCAGTTAAGAGCGAAAAATGTATGACTTTCATCAACAATGTAGCTTCATTTGAGCTGAAAAGTGACTGTGATTTCCTGAAACGAAGTCTTGCATGTAGGAAGACACAGAGCCGGGAATTAACTCCATTTCTGAAGGGAAACAAACAGCACAGTTCTCATCCATGCAACACACCTTGCTTTAGAGCAAGAAGCACGCCCTTGCTTTCTAGAGTCTCTAATAGAGCAGGAAACATGAGAGTGCTTTGAACAAAAGAACGGTGTTTTCTACACATACGGACCATATCTAGTTCAACTATGCTTCTGAAACTGATACAATCCACAGGTCCTCTAACATCGAATGCTTTTCAGTTAAGAGCGAGAAACGTGTGAGCTTCATGAACGATGTAGCTTCATTTGAGCTCAAAAGTGACTGCGTTTACCAGAAAGGAAGTCTTGCGTGTAGGAAGACACAGGACCTGGCATTTAACTCCGTTTCTGAAGGGAAACACACAGAACACTTCTCATCAATGAAACACTCTGCTTTAGAGCAAGAAGCATGCTCTTGCTTTCTAGAATATCCAATAAGGCGGGAAACGTGAGTGTGTCAGAACAAAAGAAATGTGTTTCCGACACAAGGACCATATCTAGATCAACTATGCTTCTGAAACTGATACAAACCACAGGTCTTCTAACATCCAATGCTTTTCAGTTAAGAGCGAGAAACATGTTAGGTTTGTCAATGATGAAGCTTCGTTTGAGCTGAAAAGTGACTGCGTTTAACTTAAAGGAAATCTTGCTTGTAGGAAGACACAGATCCTGGGATTTAACTCCATTTCTGATGTGAAACACACAGCACAGTTCTCATCTATGAAAGACACTCTGCTTTAGAGCAAGAACCACGCTCTTGCTTTCTAGAGTCTCTAATACAGTAGGGCACGCGAGTGTGCTCAGAACAAAAGAAAGGTGTTTTCTACACATCGAACCATATCTAGTTCAACTCTGCTTCTGAAACTGATACAAACCACAGGTCCTCTAACATTGAATGCTTTTCAGTTAAGAGCGAAAAACGTGTGAGCTTTGTGAACGATGTAGCTTTCGTTTGAGCTGAAAAGTGTAACGAAGTCTTGCCTGTAGGAAGATACAGAGACAGGGATTTAACTCCATTTCTCAAGTGAAACACACAGCACAGTTCTCATCCACGAAGCACACCTTGCTTTAGAGCAAGAAGCACGCTCTTGCTTTCGAGAGTCTCTAATACTGCTGGAAACGTGAGAGTGCTTAGAACAAGAGAACGCTGTTTCCTACACATACGAATCATATCTAGTTCAATTCTGCTTCTGAAACTGGTACAAACCACAGGTCCTCTAACATCCAGTGATTTTCATTTATGAGCGAAAAAAATATGTGTTTCGTGAACAATGTAGCTTTGTTTGAGGTGAAAAGGTACTGTGTTTACCTGAAACGAAGTCTTGCATGTAGGAAGACACTGAGCCTAGGATTTAACTCCATTTCGGAAGTGAAACACACAGCAGAGTTCTCATCAATGAAACACACTCTGCTTTAGAGCAAGAAGCACGCTCTTGCTTTCTAGAGTCTGTAATACTTCTGGAAACGTGAGAGTGCTCAGAACAAAATATCGGTGTTTCCTACACATAAGGACCATATCTATTTCAACTCTGGTTCTGAAACTGATAGAAACGACAGGTCCTCTAACATACAATGCTCTTCAGTTAAGAGCGAGAAACGTGTGAGCTTTGTGAATGATGTAGCTTCATTTGAGCTGAAATGGGACTGTGGTTACCTGAAATGAATTCTTGATTTAGGAAGACATAGAGCCAGGAATTTAACTCCCTTTCTGAAGGGAAACACACAGCACAGTTCTTATCCATGAAGCAAAACTTGCTTTAGAGCAAGAAGCACGGACTTGCTTTCTAGAGTCTCTAATATAGCAGTAAACGTGAGAGTGTTCAGAACAAAAGAACGGTGTTTCCTACACATACGAATCATATCTACTTCAACTCTGCTTCTGACACTGATACAAACCTCAGGTCCTCTAACATCCAATGCTTTTCAGTTAAGAGTGAAAAATGTATGAGTTTCGTCAACGCTGTAGCATCGTTTGAGCTTTAAAGTGACTGTGTTTTCATGAAACGAAGTCTTGCATGTAGGAAGAAACAGAGCCGGGAATTAACTCCATTTCTGAAGGAAAACACACAGCACAGTTCTCATCCATGAAGCACACCTTGCTTTAGAGCAAGAAGCACGCCCTTGCTTTCTAGAGTCTCTAATAGAGCAGGAAATGTGAGAGTGCTCCGAACAAAAGAACGGTGTTTCCTACACATACGAATCATATCTACTTCAACTCTGCTTCTGACACTGATACAAACCTCAGTTCCTCTAAAATCCAATGCTTTTCATTTATGAGCGAAAAAAATATGTGTTTCGTGAACAATGTAGCTTTGTTTGAGCTGAAAAGTGACTGTGTTTACCTGAAACGCACTCTTCCTTGTAGGAAGACACAGAGCCTGTGATTTAACTCCATTTCTGAAGGAAACACACAGCAAAGTTCTCATCTAAGAAACACACTCTGCTTTAGAACAAGAAGCACACTCTTTCTTTCTAGAGTCTCTAATACAGTAGGAAAAGTGAGTGTGCTCAGAACAAAAGAACAGTGTTTTCTACACATACAGACCATATCTAGTTAAACTCTGGTTCTGAAACTGATAGAAATGACAGGTCCTCTAACATACAATGCTCTTCAGTTAAGAGCGAGAAACGTGTGAGCTTTGTGAATGATGTAGCTTCATTTGAGCTGAAACGGGACTGTGGTTACCTGAAACAAATTCTTGATTTAGGAAGACATAGAGCCAGAAATTTAACTCCCTTTCTGAAGGGAAACACACAGCACAGTTCTCATCCATGAAGCACACCTTGCTTTAGAGCAAGAAGCACGCTCTTGCTTTTGAGAGTCTCTAATACAGCAGGAAATGTGAGAGTGCTCAGAACAAAAGGACGGTGTTCCCTACACATGCGAATCATATCGAGTTCAACTCTGGTTATGAAACTGATACAAACCAAAGGTCCTCTAACATCGAAGGTTTTCAGGTAAGAGCGAAAAACGTGTGAGCTTCGAGAACGATGTAGCTTGGTTTGAGCTGAAAAGTGACTGTGTTTATCTGCAACGAAGTCTTGCCTGTAGGAAGATACAGAGACTGGGATTTAACTCCATATCTGAAAGGAAACACACAGCACATTTCTCATCTAAGAAACACACTCTGCTTTAGAGCAAGAAGCACGCTCTTGCTTTCTAGAGTATCTAATACAGAGGGAAACATGAGTGTGCTCAGAACAAAATAATGGTGTTTCCTACACATAAGGACCATATCAAGGTCAACTCTGTTTCTGAAACTGATAAAAACCACAGTTCCTCTGTCATCCAATGCTTTTCATTTAAGAGCGAGAATCGTTTGAGCTTGGAGAACGATGTAGCTTCATTTGAGCTGAAAAGTGACTGAGTTTACCCATAAAGAACTCTTGCCTATAGGAAGACACAGAGCCTGGGATTTAACTCCATTTCTGAAGGAAATACACAGCACAGTTCTCCTCCATGAAGCACACTCTGCTTTAGAGCAAGAAGCACGCTCTTGCTTTCTAGAGTCTCTAATAGAGCAGGAAACATGAGTGTGCTCAGAAAAAAAGAACGGTGTTTCCTACACATACGGACCATTGCTAGTTCAACACTGCTTCTGATACTGATACAAACCACAGGTCCTCTAACATCCAATGCTTTTTAGTTAAGAGGGAAAAACGTGTGAGCTTTGTGAACGATGTAGCTTTGTTTGAGATGAAATGGGACTGTGGTTACCTGAAACGAAGTCTTGCTTTAGGAAGACATATAGCCTATAATTTAACTCCAATTCTGAAGGGAAACACACAGCACAGTTCTCATCCATGAAGCACACCTTGCTTTAGAGCAAGAAGCATGCTCTTGCTTTCTAGTGTCTCTAATACAGCAAGAAACGTGAGAGTGCTCAGAACAATAGAACATTGTTTTCTACACATACAAATATCTAGTTCAACTCTGCTTCTGACACTGATACAAACCACAGGTCCTCAAACATCGAATGCTTTTCATTTAAGAGCGAAAAATGTATGAGTTTCGTCAACGATGTAGCTTTGTTTCAGAGGAAAAGTAACTGTGTTTACCTACAACGAATTCTTGCCTGTAGGAAGATACAGAGACTGGGATTTAACACCATTTCTGAAGGGAAACACACAGCACAGTTCTCATCTAAGAAACACACTCTGCTTTAGAGCAAGAAGCACGCTCTTGCTTTCTAGAGTCTCTAATACAGCAGGAAACGTGAGAGTGCTCCGAACAAAAGAACTGTGTTTCCTACACATGCGAATCATATCTAGTTCAAGTCTGCTTCTGACACTGATACAAACCTCAGGTCCTCTAACATCCAATGCTTTTCAGTTAAGAGCAAAAAATGTATGAGTTTCGTCAACGATGTAGCTTCATTTGAGCTGAAAAGTGACTGTGTTTTCCTGAAATGAAGTCTTGCATGTAGGAAGACACAGAGCCGGGAATTAACTCCATTTCTGAAGGGAAACACACAGCACAGTTCTCATCCATGAAGCACACCTTGCTTTAGAGCAAGAAGCATGCTCTTGCTTTCTAGAGTCTCTAATACAGCAAGAAACGTGAGAGTGCTCCGAACAAAAGAACGGTGTTTCCTACACATACGAATCCTATCTAGTTCAACTCTGCTTCTGAAACTGATACAAACCACAGGTCCTCAAACATCAAATGCTTTTCATTTAAGAGCGCAAAATGTATGAGTTTCGTCAATGATGTAGCTTTGTTTGAGCGGAAAAGTGACTGTGTTTACCTGCAACAAATTCTTGCCTGTAGGAAGATACAGAGACTGGGAATTACCTCCATTACTGAAGCGAAACACACAGCACAGTTCTCATCTAAGAAACACACTCTGCTTTAGAGCAAGAAGCAATCTCTTGCTTTCTAGAGTCTCTAATACAGTAGGAAAAGTGAGTGTGCTCAGAACAAAAGAAAGGTGTTTTCTACACATACGGACCATATCTAGTTCAACTATGCTTCTGACACTGATACAAACCTCAGGTCCTCTAACATCCAATGCTTTTCAGTTAAGAGCGAGAAACGTGTGAGCTTCGTGAACGATGTAGCTTCCTTTGAGCTCAAAAGTGACTGCGTTTACCCGAAAGAAATTCTTGCGTGTAGGAAGACACAGAACCTGGCATTTAACTCCGTTTCTGAAGGGAAACACACAGAACACTTCTCATCAATGAAACACACTCTGCTTTAGAGCAAGAAGCATGCTCTTGCTTTCTAGAATATCTAATTAGGCGGGAAACGTGAGTGTGCTCAGAACAAAAGAACTGTGTTTCCTACACACACGGCCCATATCTAGTTCAACTATGCTTCTGAAACTGATACAAACCACAGGTCTTCTAACATCCAATGCTTTTCAGTTAAGAGTGAGAAACATGTTAGGTTTGTTAATGATGAAGCTTCGTTTGAGCTGAAAAGTGACTGCGTTTAACTTAAAGGAAATCTTGCCTGTAGGAAGACACAGATTCTGGGATTTAACTCCATTTCTGATGTGAAACACACAGCACAGTTCTCATCTATGAAAGACATTCTGCTTTAGAGCAAGAACCATGCTCTTGCTTTCTAGAGTCTCTAATACAGCAGGGCACGCGAGTGTGCTCAGAAAAAAAGAAAGGTGTTTTCTACACATCGAACCATATCTAGTTCAACTCTGCTTCTGAAACTGATACAAACCACAGGTCCTCTAACATTGAATGCTTTTCAGTTAAGAGCGAAAAACGTGTGAGCTTTGTGAACAATGTAGCTTCGTTTGAGCTGAAACGTGTAACGAAGTCTTGCCTGTAGGAAGATACAGAGACAGGGATTTAACTCCATTTCTGAAGTGAAACACACAGCACAGTTCTCATCCATGAAGCACACCTTGCTTTAGAGCAAGAAGCACGCTCTTACTTTCGAGAGTCTCTAATACTGCTGGAAACGTGAGAGTGCTTAGAACAAGAGAACGCTGTTTCCTACACATACGAATCATATCTAGTTCAATTCTGCTTCTGAAACTGGTACAAACCACAGGTCCTCTAACATCCAGTGATTTTCATTTATGAGCGAAAAAAATATGTGTATCATGAACAATGTAGCTTTTTTTGAGATGAAAAGGTACTGTGTTTACCTGAAACGAAGTCTTGCATGTAGGAAGACACTGAACCTGGTATTTAACTCCATTTCTGAAGGGAAACACACAGCACAGTTCTCGTCCATGAAGCACACCTTGCTTTAGAGCAAGAAGCACGCCCTTGCTTTCTAGATTCTCTAAAACAGCAGGAAACATGAGAGTGCTCAGAACAAAAGAACGGTGTTCCCTACACATGCGAATCATATCAAGTTCAACTCTGGTTCTGAAACTGATACAAACCAACGGTCCTCTAACATCAAATCTTTTCAGGTAAGAGTGAAAAACGTGTGAGCTTCGAGAACGATGTAGCTTGGTTTGAGCTGAAATGTGACTGTGTTTATCTGCAACGAAGTCTTGCCTGTAGGAAGATACAGAGACTGGGATTTAACTCCATTTCTGAAGGGAAACACACAGCACAGTTCTCATCTAAGAAACACACTCTGCTTTAGAGCAAGAAGCACGCTTTTGCTTTCTAGAGTCTCTAATAAAGCAGGAAACATGAGTGTTCTCAGAACAAAAGAACAGTGTTTTATACACATACAGACCATATCTAGTTCAACTCTGCTTCAGAACCTTGTACAAACCATAGGTCCTCTAACATCCAATGCTTTCCATTTAAGAGGGAGAAACATGTGAGCTTCGTGAACCATGTGGCTTCGTTTGAGCTGAAAAGGTACTGCGTTTATTTGAAACAAATTCTTGCTTGTATGAGGACACAGAGCCTGGTATTTAACCTCATTTCTGAAGGGAAACACACAGGGCAGTCCTCGTCCATGAAGCACAACTTGCTTTAGAGCAAAAAGCACGCCCTTGCATTCTAGAGTCTCTAAAAGCAGGAAATGTGAGAGTGCTCCAAACAAAAGAACGGTGTTTCCCACACATACGAATCATATCTAGTTCAACTCTGCTTCTGACACTGATACAAACCTCAGGTCCTCTAAAATCCAATGCTTTTCAGTTAAGAGCGAAAAATGTATGAGTTTCATCAACAATGTAGCTTCGTTTGACCTGAAAATTGACTGTGTTTTCCTGAAACATAGTCTTGCATGTAGGAAGACACAGAGCCGGGATTTAACTCCATTTCTGAAAGGAAACACACAGCACAATTCTCATCTAAGAAACACACTCTGCTTTAGAGCAAGAAGCACGCCCTTGCTTTCTAGAGTCTCTAATAAAGCAGGAAATGTGAGAGTGCTCCAAACAAAAGAACGGTGTTTCCTACACATACGAATCATATCTACTTCAACTCTGCTTCTGACACTGATACAAACCTCAGGTACTCTAACATCCAATGCTTTTCAGTTAAGAGCGAAAAATGTATGACTTTCATCAACAATGTAGCTTCATTTGAGCTGAAAAGTGACTGTGATTTCCTGAAACGAAGTCTTGCATGTAGGAAGACACAGAGCCGGGAATTAACTCCATTTCTGAAGGGAAACAAACAGCACAGTTCTCATCCATGCAACACACCTTGCTTTAGAGCAAGAAGCACGCCCTTGCTTTCTAGAGTCTCTAATAGAGCAGGAAACATGAGAGTGCTTTGAACAAAAGAACGGTGTTTTCTACACATACGGACCATATCTAGTTCAACTATGCTTCTGAAACTGATACAATCCACAGGTCCTCTAACATCGAATGCTTTTCAGTTAAGAGCGAGAAACGTGTGAGCTTCATGAACGATGTAGCTTCATTTGAGCTCAAAAGTGACTGCGTTTACCAGAAAGGAAGTCTTGCGTGTAGGAAGACACAGGACCTGGCATTTAACTCCGTTTCTGAAGGGAAACACACAGAACACTTCTCATCAATGAAACACTCTGCTTTAGAGCAAGAAGCATGCTCTTGCTTTCTAGAATATCCAATAAGGCGGGAAACGTGAGTGTGTCAGAACAAAAGAAATGTGTTTCCTACACAAGGACCATATCTAGATCAACTATGCTTCTGAAACTGATACAAACCACAGGTCTTCTAACATCCAATGCTTTTCAGTTAAGAGCGAGAAACATGTTAGGTTTGTCAATGATGAAGCTTCGTTTGAGCTGAAAAGTGACTGCGTTTAACTTAAAGGAAATCTTGCTTGTAGGAAGACACAGATCCTGGGATTTAACTCCATTTCTGATGTGAAACACACAGCACAGTTCTCATCTATGAAAGACACTCTGCTTTAGAGCAAGAACCACGCTCTTGCTTTCTAGAGTCTCTAATACAGTAGGGCACGCGAGTGTGCTCAGAACAAAAGAAAGGTGTTTTCTACACATCGAACCATATCTAGTTCAACTCTGCTTCTGAAACTGATACAAACCACAGGTCCTCTAACATTGAATGCTTTTCAGTTAAGAGCGAAAAACGTGTGAGCTTTGTGAACGATGTAGCTTTCGTTTGAGCTGAAAAGTGTAACGAAGTCTTGCCTGTAGGAAGATACAGAGACAGGGATTTAACTCCATTTCTCAAGTGAAACACACAGCACAGTTCTCATCCACGAAGCACACCTTGCTTTAGAGCAAGAAGCACGCTCTTGCTTTCGAGAGTCTCTAATACTGCTGGAAACGTGAGAGTGCTTAGAACAAGAGAACGCTGTTTCCTACACATACGAATCATATCTAGTTCAATTCTGCTTCTGAAACTGGTACAAACCACAGGTCCTCTAACATCCAGTGATTTTCATTTATGAGCGAAAAAAATATGTGTTTCGTGAACAATGTAGCTTTGTTTGAGGTGAAAAGGTACTGTGTTTACCTGAAACGAAGTCTTGCATGTAGGAAGACACTGAGCCTAGGATTTAACTCCATTTCGGAAGTGAAACACACAGCAGAGTTCTCATCAATGAAACACACTCTGCTTTAGAGCAAGAAGCACGCTCTTGCTTTCTAGAGTCTGTAATACTTCTGGAAACGTGAGAGTGCTCAGAACAAAATATCGGTGTTTCCTACACATAAGGACCATATCTATTTCAACTCTGGTTCTGAAACTGATAGAAACGACAGGTCCTCTAACATACAATGCTCTTCAGTTAAGAGCGAGAAACGTGTGAGCTTTGTGAATGATGTAGCTTCATTTGAGCTGAAATGGGACTGTGGTTACCTGAAATGAATTCTTGATTTAGGAAGACATAGAGCCAGGAATTTAACTCCCTTTCTGAAGGGAAACACACAGCACAGTTCTTATCCATGAAGCAAAACTTGCTTTAGAGCAAGAAGCACGGACTTGCTTTCTAGAGTCTCTAATATAGCAGTAAACGTGAGAGTGTTCAGAACAAAAGAACGGTGTTTCCTACACATACGAATCATATCTACTTCAACTCTGCTTCTGACACTGATACAAACCTCAGGTCCTCTAACATCCAATGCTTTTCAGTTAAGAGTGAAAAATGTATGAGTTTCGTCAACGCTGTAGCATCGTTTGAGCTTTAAAGTGACTGTGTTTTCATGAAACGAAGTCTTGCATGTAGGAAGAAACAGAGCCGGGAATTAACTCCATTTCTGAAGGAAAACACACAGCACAGTTCTCATCCATGAAGCACACCTTGCTTTAGAGCAAGAAGCACGCCCTTGCTTTCTAGAGTCTCTAATAGAGCAGGAAATGTGAGAGTGCTCCGAACAAAAGAACGGTGTTTCCTACACATACGAATCATATCTACTTCAACTCTGCTTCTGACACTGATACAAACCTCAGTTCCTCTAAAATCCAATGCTTTTCATTTATGAGCGAAAAAAATATGTGTTTCGTGAACAATGTAGCTTTGTTTGAGCTGAAAAGTGACTGTGTTTACCTGAAACGCACTCTTCCTTGTAGGAAGACACAGAGCCTGTGATTTAACTCCATTTCTGAAGGAAACACACAGCAAAGTTCTCATCTAAGAAACACACTCTGCTTTAGAACAAGAAGCACACTCTTTCTTTCTAGAGTCTCTAATACAGTAGGAAAAGTGAGTGTGCTCAGAACAAAAGAACAGTGTTTTCTACACATACAGACCATATCTAGTTAAACTCTGGTTCTGAAACTGATAGAAATGACAGGTCCTCTAACATACAATGCTCTTCAGTTAAGAGCGAGAAACGTGTGAGCTTTGTGAATGATGTAGCTTCATTTGAGCTGAAACGGGACTGTGGTTACCTGAAACAAATTCTTGATTTAGGAAGACATAGAGCCAGAAATTTAACTCCCTTTCTGAAGGGAAACACACAGCACAGTTCTCATCCATGAAGCACACCTTGCTTTAGAGCAAGAAGCACGCTCTTGCTTTTGAGAGTCTCTAATACAGCAGGAAATGTGAGAGTGCTCAGAACAAAAGGACGGTGTTCCCTACACATGCGAATCATATCGAGTTCAACTCTGGTTATGAAACTGATACAAACCAAAGGTCCTCTAACATCGAAGGTTTTCAGGTAAGAGCGAAAAACGTGTGAGCTTCGAGAACGATGTAGCTTGGTTTGAGCTGAAAAGTGACTGTGTTTATCTGCAACGAAGTCTTGCCTGTAGGAAGATACAGAGACTGGGATTTAACTCCATATCTGAAAGGAAACACACAGCACATTTCTCATCTAAGAAACACACTCTGCTTTAGAGCAAGAAGCACGCTCTTGCTTTCTAGAGTATCTAATACAGAGGGAAACATGAGTGTGCTCAGAACAAAATAATGGTGTTTCCTACACATAAGGACCATATCAAGTTCAACTCTGTTTCTGAAACTGATAAAAACCACAGTTCCTCTGTCATCCAATGCTTTTCATTTAAGAGCGAGAATCGTTTGAGCTTGGAGAACGATGTAGCTTCATTTGAGCTGAAAAGTGACTGAGTTTACCCATAAAGAACTCTTGCCTATAGGAAGACACAGAGCCTGGGATTTAACTCCATTTCTGAAGGAAATACACAGCACAGTTCTCCTCCATGAAGCACACTCTGCTTTAGAGCAAGAAGCACGCTCTTGCTTTCTAGAGTCTCTAATAGAGCAGGAAACATGAGTGTGCTCAGAAAAAAAGAACGGTGTTTCCTACACATACGGACCATTGCTAGTTCAACACTGCTTCTGATACTGATACAAACCACAGGTCCTCTAACATCCAATGCTTTTTAGTTAAGAGGGAAAAACGTGTGAGCTTTGTGAACGATGTAGCTTTGTTTGAGATGAAATGGGACTGTGGTTACCTGAAACGAAGTCTTGCTTTAGGAAGACATATAGCCTATAATTTAACTCCAATTCTGAAGGGAAACACACAGCACAGTTCTCATCCATGAAGCACACCTTGCTTTAGAGCAAGAAGCATGCTCTTGCTTTCTAGTGTCTCTAATACAGCAAGAAACGTGAGAGTGCTCAGAACAATAGAACATTGTTTTCTACACATACAAATATCTAGTTCAACTCTGCTTCTGACACTGATACAAACCACAGGTCCTCAAACATCGAATGCTTTTCATTTAAGAGCGAAAAATGTATGAGTTTCGTCAACGATGTAGCTTTGTTTCAGAGGAAAAGTAACTGTGTTTACCTACAACGAATTCTTGCCTGTAGGAAGATACAGAGACTGGGATTTAACACCATTTCTGAAGGGAAACACACAGCACAGTTCTCATCTAAGAAACACACTCTGCTTTAGAGCAAGAAGCACGCTCTTGCTTTCTAGAGTCTCTAATACAGCAGGAAACGTGAGAGTGCTCCGAACAAAAGAACTGTGTTTCCTACACATGCGAATCATATCTAGTTCAAGTCTGCTTCTGACACTGATACAAACCTCAGGTCCTCTAACATCCAATGCTTTTCAGTTAAGAGCAAAAAATGTATGAGTTTCGTCAACGATGTAGCTTCATTTGAGCTGAAAAGTGACTGTGTTTTCCTGAAATGAAGTCTTGCATGTAGGAAGACACAGAGCCGGGAATTAACTCCATTTCTGAAGGGAAACACACAGCACAGTTCTCATCCATGAAGCACACCTTGCTTTAGAGCAAGAAGCATGCTCTTGCTTTCTAGAGTCTCTAATACAGCAAGAAACGTGAGAGTGCTCCGAACAAAAGAACGGTGTTTCCTACACATATGAATCCTATCTAGTTCAACTCTGCTTCTGAAACTGATACAAACCACAGGTCCTCAAACATCAAATGCTTTTCATTTAAGAGCGCAAAATGTATGAGTTTCGTCAATGATGTAGCTTTGTTTGAGCGGAAAAGTGACTGTGTTTACCTGCAACAAATTCTTGCCTGTAGGAAGATACAGAGACTGGGAATTACCTCCATTACTGAAGCGAAACACACAGCACAGTTCTCATCTAAGAAACACACTCTGCTTTAGAGCAAGAAGCAATCTCTTGCTTTCTAGAGTCTCTAATACAGTAGGAAAAGTGAGTGTGCTCAGAACAAAAGAAAGGTGTTTTCTACACATACGGACCATATCTAGTTCAACTATGCTTCTGACACTGATACAAACCTCAGGTCCTCTAACATCCAATGCTTTTCAGTTAAGAGCGAGAAACGTGTGAGCTTCGTGAACGATGTAGCTTCCTTTGAGCTCAAAAGTGACTGCGTTTACCCGAAAGAAATTCTTGCGTGTAGGAAGACACAGAACCTGGCATTTAACTCCGTTTCTGAAGGGAAACACACAGAACACTTCTCATCAATGAAACACACTCTGCTTTAGAGCAAGAAGCATGCTCTTGCTTTCTAGAATATCTAATTAGGCGGGAAACGTGAGTGTGCTCAGAACAAAAGAACTGTGTTTCCTACACACACGGCCCATATCTAGTTCAACTATGCTTCTGAAACTGATACAAACCACAGGTCTTCTAACATCCAATGCTTTTCAGTTAAGAGTGAGAAACATGTTAGGTTTGTTAATGATGAAGCTTCGTTTGAGCTGAAAAGTGACTGCGTTTAACTTAAAGGAAATCTTGCCTGTAGGAAGACACAGATTCTGGGATTTAACTCCATTTCTGATGTGAAACACACAGCACAGTTCTCATCTATGAAAGACATTCTGCTTTAGAGCAAGAACCATGCTCTTGCTTTCTAGAGTCTCTAATACAGCAGGGCACGCGAGTGTGCTCAGAAAAAAAGAAAGGTGTTTTCTACACATCGAACCATATCTAGTTCAACTCTGCTTCTGAAACTGATACAAACCACAGGTCCTCTAACATTGAATGCTTTTCAGTTAAGAGCGAAAAACGTGTGAGCTTTGTGAACAATGTAGCTTCGTTTGAGCTGAAACGTGTAACGAAGTCTTGCCTGTAGGAAGATACAGAGACAGGGATTTAACTCCATTTCTGAAGTGAAACACACAGCACAGTTCTCATCCATGAAGCACACCTTGCTTTAGAGCAAGAAGCACGCTCTTACTTTCGAGAGTCTCTAATACTGCTGGAAACGTGAGAGTGCTTAGAACAAGAGAACGCTGTTTCCTACACATACGAATCATATCTAGTTCAATTCTGCTTCTGAAACTGGTACAAACCACAGGTCCTCTAACATCCAGTGATTTTCATTTATGAGCGAAAAAAATATGTGTATCATGAACAATGTAGCTTTTTTTGAGATGAAAAGGTACTGTGTTTACCTGAAACGAAGTCTTGCATGTAGGAAGACACTGAACCTGGTATTTAACTCCATTTCTGAAGGGAAACACACAGCACAGTTCTCGTCCATGAAGCACACCTTGCTTTAGAGCAAGAAGCACGCCCTTGCTTTCTAGATTCTCTAAAACAGCAGGAAACATGAGAGTGCTCAGAACAAAAGAACGGTGTTCCCTACACATGCGAATCATATCAAGTTCAACTCTGGTTCTGAAACTGATACAAACCAACGGTCCTCTAACATCAAATCTTTTCAGGTAAGAGTGAAAAACGTGTGAGCTTCGAGAACGATGTAGCTTGGTTTGAGCTGAAATGTGACTGTGTTTATCTGCAACGAAGTCTTGCCTGTAGGAAGATACAGAGACTGGGATTTAACTCCATTTCTGAAGGGAAACACACAGCACAGTTCTCATCTAAGAAACACACTCTGCTTCAGAGCAAGAAGCACGCTTTTGCTTTCTAGAGTCTCTAATAAAGCAGGAAACATGAGTGTTCTCAGAACAAAAGAACAGTGTTTTATACACATACAGACCATATCTAGTTCAACTCTGCTTCAGAACCTTGTACAAACCATAGGTCCTCTAACATCCAATGCTTTCCATTTAAGAGGGAGAAACATGTGAGCTTCGTGAACCATGTGGCTTCGTTTGAGCTGAAAAGGTACTGCGTTTATTTGAAACAAATTCTTGCTTGTATGAGGACACAGAGCCTGGTATTTAACCTCATTTCTGAAGGGAAACACACAGGGCAGTCCTCGTCCATGAAGCACAACTTGCTTTAGAGCAAAAAGCACGCCCTTGCATTCTAGAGTCTCTAAAAGCAGGAAATGTGAGAGTGCTCCAAACAAAAGAACGGTGTTTCCCACACATACGAATCATATCTAGTTCAACTCTGCTTCTGACACTGATACAAACCTCAGGTCCTCTAAAATCCAATGCTTTTCAGTTAAGAGCGAAAAATGTATGAGTTTCATCAACAATGTAGCTTCGTTTGACCTGAAAATTGACTGTGTTTTCCTGAAACATAGTCTTGCATGTAGGAAGACACAGAGCCGGGATTTAACTCCATTTCTGAAAGGAAACACACAGCACAATTCTCATCTAAGAAACACACTCTGCTTTAGAGCAAGAAGCACGCCCTTGCTTTCTAGAGTCTCTAATAAAGCAGGAAATGTGAGAGTGCTCCAAACAAAAGAACGGTGTTTCCTACACATACGAATCATATCTACTTCAACTCTGCTTCTGACACTGATACAAACCTCAGGTACTCTAACATCCAATGCTTTTCAGTTAAGAGCGAAAAATGTATGACTTTCATCAACAATGTAGCTTCATTTGAGCTGAAAAGTGACTGTGATTTCCTGAAACGAAGTCTTGCATGTAGGAAGACACAGAGCCGGGAATTAACTCCATTTCTGAAGGGAAACAAACAGCACAGTTCTCATCCATGCAACACACCTTGCTTTAGAGCAAGAAGCACGCCCTTGCTTTCTAGAGTCTCTAATAGAGCAGGAAACATGAGAGTGCTTTGAACAAAAGAACGGTGTTTTCTACACATACGGACCATATCTAGTTCAACTATGCTTCTGAAACTGATACAATCCACAGGTCCTCTAACATCGAATGCTTTTCAGTTAAGAGCGAGAAACGTGTGAGCTTCATGAACGATGTAGCTTCATTTGAGCTCAAAAGTGACTGCGTTTACCAGAAAGGAAGTCTTGCGTGTAGGAAGACACAGGACCTGGCATTTAACTCCGTTTCTGAAGGGAAACACACAGAACACTTCTCATCAATGAAACACTCTGCTTTAGAGCAAGAAGCATGCTCTTGCTTTCTAGAATATCCAATAAGGCGGGAAACGTGAGTGTGTCAGAACAAAAGAAATGTGTTTCCTACACAAGGACCATATCTAGATCAACTATGCTTCTGAAACTGATACAAACCACAGGTCTTCTAACATCCAATGCTTTTCAGTTAAGAGCGAGAAACATGTTAGGTTTGTCAATGATGAAGCTTCGTTTGAGCTGAAAAGTGACTGCGTTTAACTTAAAGGAAATCTTGCTTGTAGGAAGACACAGATCCTGGGATTTAACTCCATTTCTGATGTGAAACACACAGCACAGTTCTCATCTATGAAAGACACTCTGCTTTAGAGCAAGAACCACGCTCTTGCTTTCTAGAGTCTCTAATACAGTAGGGCACGCGAGTGTGCTCAGAACAAAAGAAAGGTGTTTTCTACACATCGAACCATATCTAGTTCAACTCTGCTTCTGAAACTGATACAAACCACAGGTCCTCTAACATTGAATGCTTTTCAGTTAAGAGCGAAAAACGTGTGAGCTTTGTGAACGATGTAGCTTTCGTTTGAGCTGAAAAGTGTAACGAAGTCTTGCATGTAGGAAGATACAGAGACAGGGATTTAACTCCATTTCTCAAGTGAAACACACAGCACAGTTCTCATCCACGAAGCACACCTTGCTTTAGAGCAAGAAGCACGCTCTTGCTTTCGAGAGTCTCTAATACTGCTGGAAACGTGAGAGTGCTTAGAACAAGAGAACGCTGTTTCCTACACATACGAATCATATCTAGTTCAATTCTGCTTCTGAAACTGGTACAAACCACAGGTCCTCTAACATCCAGTGATTTTCATTTATGAGCGAAAAAAATATGTGTTTCGTGAACAATGTAGCTTTGTTTGAGGTGAAAAGGTACTGTGTTTACCTGAAACGAAGTCTTGCATGTAGGAAGACACTGAGCCTAGGATTTAACTCCATTTCGGAAGTGAAACACACAGCAGAGTTCTCATCAATGAAACACACTCTGCTTTAGAACAAGAAGCACGCTCTTGCTTTCTAGAGTCTGTAATACTTCTGGAAACGTGAGAGTGCTCAGAACAAAATATCGGTGTTTCCTACACATAAGGACCATATCTATTTCAACTCTGGTTCTGAAACTGATAGAAACGACAGGTCCTCTAACATACAATGCTCTTCAGTTAAGAGCGAGAAACGTGTGAGCTTTGTGAATGATGTAGCTTCATTTGAGCTGAAATGGGACTGTGGTTACCTGAAATGAATTCTTGATTTAGGAAGACATAGAGCCAGGAATTTAACTCCCTTTCTGAAGGGAAACACACAGCACAGTTCTTATCCATGAAGCAAAACTTGCTTTAGAGCAAGAAGCACGGACTTGCTTTCTAGAGTCTCTAATATAGCAGTAAACGTGAGAGTGTTCAGAACAAAAGAACGGTGTTTCCTACACATACGAATCATATCTACTTCAACTCTGCTTCTGACACTGATACAAACCTCAGGTCCTCTAACATCCAATGCTTTTCAGTTAAGAGTGAAAAATGTATGAGTTTCGTCAACGCTGTAGCATCGTTTGAGCTTTAAAGTGACTGTGTTTTCATGAAACGAAGTCTTGCATGTAGGAAGAAACAGAGCCGGGAATTAACTCCATTTCTGAAGGAAAACACACAGCACAGTTCTCATCCATGAAGCACACCTTGCTTTAGAGCAAGAAGCACGCCCTTGCTTTCTAGAGTCTCTAATAGAGCAGGAAATGTGAGAGTGCTCCGAACAAAAGAACGGTGTTTCCTACACATACGAATCATATCTACTTCAACTCTGCTTCTGACACTGATACAAACCTCAGTTCCTCTAAAATCCAATGCTTTTCATTTATGAGCGAAAAAAATATGTGTTTCGTGAACAATGTAGCTTTGTTTGAGCTGAAAAGTGACTGTGTTTACCTGAAACGCACTCTTCCTTGTAGGAAGACACAGAGCCTGTGATTTAACTCCATTTCTGAAGGAAACACACAGCAAAGTTCTCATCTAAGAAACACACTCTGCTTTAGAACAAGAAGCACACTCTTTCTTTCTAGAGTCTCTAATACAGTAGGAAAAGTGAGTGTGCTCAGAACAAAAGAACAGAGTTTTCTACACATACAGACCATATCTAGTTAAACTCTGGTTCTGAAACTGATAGAAATGACAGGTCCTCTAACATACAATGCTCTTCAGTTAAGAGCGAGAAACGTGTGAGCTTTGTGAATGATGTAGCTTCATTTGAGCTGAAACGGGACTGTGGTTACCTGAAACGAATTCTTGATTTAGGAAGACATAGAGCCAGAAATTTAACTCCCTTTCTGAAGGGAAACACACAGCACAGTTCTCATCCATGAAGCACACCTTGCTTTAGAGCAAGAAGCACGCTCTTGCTTTTGAGAGTCTCTAATACAGCAGGAAATGTGAGAGTGCTCAGAACAAAAGGACGGTGTTCCCTACACATGCGAATCATATCGAGTTCAACTCTGGTTATGAAACTGATACAAACCAAAGGTCCTCTAACATCGAAGGTTTTCAGGTAAGAGCGAAAAACGTGTGAGCTTCGAGAACGATGTAGCTTGGTTTGAGCTGAAAAGTGACTGTGTTTATCTGCAACGAAGTCTTGCCTGTAGGAAGATACAGAGACTGGGATTTAACTCCATATCTGAAAGGAAACACACAGCACATTTCTCATCTAAGAAACACACTCTGCTTTAGAGCAAGAAGCACGCTCTTGCTTTCTAGAGTATCTAATACAGAGGGAAACATGAGTGTGCTCAGAACAAAATAATGGTGTTTCCTACACATAAGGACCATATCAAGTTCAACTCTGTTTCTGAAACTGATAAAAACCACAGTTCCTCTGTCATCCAATGCTTTTCATTTAAGAGCGAGAATCGTTTGAGCTTGGAGAACGATGTAGCTTCATTTGAGCTGAAAAGTGACTGAGTTTACCCATAAAGAACTCTTGCCTATAGGAAGACACAGAGCCTGGGATTTAACTCCATTTCTGAAGGAAATACACAGCACAGTTCTCCTCCATGAAGCACACTCTGCTTTAGAGCAAGAAGCACGCTCTTGCTTTCTAGAGTCTCTAATAGAGCAGGAAACATGAGTGTGCTCAGAAAAAAAGAACGGTGTTTCCTACACATACGGACCATTGCTAGTTCAACACTGCTTCTGATACTGATACAAACCACAGGTCCTCTAACATCCAATGCTTTTTAGTTAAGAGGGAAAAACGTGTGAGCTTTGTGAATGATGTAGATTTGTTTGAGATGAAATGGGACTGTGGTTACCTGAAACCAAGTCTTGCTTTAGGAAGACATATAGCCTGTAATTTAACTCCAATTCTGAAGGGAAACACACAGCACAGTTCTCATCCATGAAGCACACCTTGCTTTAGAGCAAGAAGCATGCTCTTGCTTTCTAGTGTCTCTAATACAGCAAGAAACGTGAGAGTGCTCAGAACAATAGAACGTTGTTTTCTACACATACAAATATCTAGTTCAACTCTGCTTCTGACACTGATACAAACCACAGGTCCTCAAACATCGAATGCTTTTCATTTAAGAGCGAAAAATGTATGAGTTTCGTCAACGATGTAGCTTTGTTTCAGAGGAAAAGTAACTGTGTTTACCTACAACGAATTCTTGCCTGTAGGAAGATACAGAGACTGGGATTTAACACCATTTCTGAAGGGAAACACACAGCACAGTTCTCATCTAAGAAACACACTCTGCTTTAGAGCAAGAAGCACGCTCTTGCTTTCTAGAGTCTCTAATACAGCAGGAAACGTGAGAGTGCTCCGAACAAAAGAACTGTGTTTCCTACACATGCGAATCATATCTAGTTCAAGTCTGCTTCTGACACTGATACAAACCTCAGGTCCTCTAACATCCAATGCTTTTCAGTTAAGAGCAAAAAATGTATGAGTTTCGTCAACGATGTAGCTTCATTTGAGCTGAAAAGTGACTGTGTTTTCCTGAAATGAAGTCATGCATGTAGGAAGACACAGAGCCGGGAATTAACTCCATTTCTGAAGGGAAACACACAGCACAGTTCTCATCCATGAAGCACACCTTGCTTTAGAGCAAGAAGCATGCTCTTGCTTTCTAGAGTCTCTAATACAGCAAGAAACGTGAGAGTGCTCCGAACAAAAGAACGGTGTTTCCTACACATACGAATCCTATCTAGTTCAACTCTGCTTCTGAAACTGATACAAACCACAGGTCCTCAAACATCAAATGCTTTTCATTTAAGAGCACAAAATGTATGAGTTTCGTCAATGATGTAGCTTTGTTTGAGCGGAAAAGTGACTGTGTTTACCTGCAACAAATTCTTGCCTGTAGGAAGATACAGAGACTGGGAATTACCTCCATTACTGAAGCGAAACACACAGCACAGTTCTCATCTAAGAAACACACTCTGCTTTAGAGCAAGAAGCAATCTCTTGCTTTCTAGAGTCTCTAATACAGTAGGAAAAGTGAGTGTGCTCAGAACAAAAGAAAGGTGTTTTCTACACATACGGACCATATCTAGTTCAACTATGCTTCTGACACTGATACAAACCTCAGGTCCTCTAACATCCAATGCTTTTCAGTTAAGAGCGAGAAACGTGTGAGCTTCGTGAACGATGTAGCTTCCTTTGATCTCAAAAGTGACTGCGTTTACCCGAAAGAAATTCTTGCGTGTAGGAAGACACAGAACCTGGCATTTAACTCCGTTTCTGAAGGGAAACACACAGAACACTTCTCATCAATGAAACACACTCTGCTTTAGAGCAAGAAGCATGCTCTTGCTTTCTAGAATATCTAATTAGGCGGGAAACGTGAGTGTGCTCAGAACAAAAGAACTGTGTTTCCTACACACACGGCCCATATCTAGTTCAACTATGCTTCTGAAATTGATACAAACCACAGGTCCTCTAACATCCAATGCTTTTCAGTTAAGAGTGAGAAACATGTTAGGTTTGTTAATGATGAAGCTTCCTTTGAGCTGAAAAGTGACTTCGTTTACCTTAAAGGAAATCTTGCTTGTAGGAAGACACAGATCCTGGGATTTAACTCCATTTCTGAAGTGAAACACACAGCACAGTCTCATCCATGAAACACACTCTGCTTTAGAGCAAGAACCACGCTCTTGCTTTCTAGAGTCTCTAATAGCAGGGCACTCGAGTGTGCTCAGAAAAAAAGAAAGGTGTTTTCTACACATCGAACCATATCTAGTTCAACTCTGCTTCTGAAACTGATACAGACCACTGGTCCTCTAACATCGAATGCTTTTCAGTTAAGAGCGAAAAACGTGTGAGCTTTGTGAACGATGTAGCTTCGTTTGAGCTGAGAAGTGTAACGAAGTCTTGCCTATAGGAAGATACAGAGAATGGGATTTAACTCCATTTCTGAAGCGAAACACACAGCACAATTCTCATCATAGAAACACACTATACTTTTGAGCAAGAAGCACGCTCTTGTTTTCTAGATTCTCTAATACAGCAAGAAACACAAGTGTGCTCAGAACAAAAGAACGGTGTTTTCTACACATATGGAACATATCTAGTTCAACTATGAATCTGAAACTGATACATACCACAGGTCCTCTATCATCCAATGCTTTTCAGTTAAGAGCGAAAAATGTATGAGTTTCGTGAACGATGGAGCTTCGTTTGAGCTGAAAAGTTACTGTGTTTTCCTGAAACGAAGTCTTGCTTTTAGGAGGACACAGAGCCTGGGATTTAACTCCATTTGTGAAGGGAAACACACAGCACAGTTCTCATCCATGAAACACACTCTGCTTCAGAGCAAGAAGCACGCTCTTGCTTTCTAGAATCTCTAATATTGCAGGAAACGTGAGTGTGCTCAGAACAAAATAACATAGTTTACTACACATACGGACCATATCTAGTTCAACTCTGCTTCTGAAACTGATACAAACCACAGGTCCTCAAACATCCAATGCTTTTCATTTAAGAGCGAGAACTGTGTGAGCTTTGTGAACGATGTAGTTTCATTTGAGCCGAAATGGGACTGTGGTTACCTGAAACGAAGTCTTGCTTGCTGAAGACATAGAGCCTGGAGTTTAACTCCATTTCTGAAGGGAAACACGCAGCACAGTTCTCATCCATGAAGCACACCTTGCTTTAGAGCACGAAGCACGCTCTTGCTTTCGAGACTCTCTAATACTGCAGGAAACTTGAGAGTGTTCAGAACAAAAGAACGGTGTTTCCTACACATACGAATCATATCTAGTTCAACTCTGCTTCTGAAACTGATACAAACCACAGGTCCTCTAACATCCAATGCTTTTCAGTTAAGAGCGAAAAACATATGAGTTTCGTGAACAATGTAGCTTCGTTTGATCTGAAAAGTGACTGCGTTTACCTTAAAGGAAATCTTGCTTGTACGAAGACACAGAGCCTGGGATTTACCTCCATTTCTGAAGGGAAACACACAGCACAGTCCCAACCATGATACACACTCTGCTTTAGAGCAAGAAGCATGATCTTTCTTTCTAGAGTCTCTAATACAGCAGGAAACTTGAGTGTGCTCAGAACAAACAAACGGTGTTTTCTACACATATGGACCATATATAGTTCAACTATGCTTCTGAAACTGATACAAACTACAGGTCCTCTAACATCCAATGCTTTTCATTTAAGAGCGAGAAACTTGTGAGCTTCGTGAACTATATAGCTTCCTTTGAGCTGAAAAGGTACTGCGTTTACTTGAAACGAAGTCTTGCTTATAGGAGGATTCAGAGCCTGGGATTTTACCTCATTTCTGAAGGGAAACACACAGCACAGTTCTCATCCATGAAACACACTCTGATATATAGCAGGACGCATGCCCTTGCTTTCTAGGTTCTCTAATATAGCAGGAAACGTGAGTGTGCTCAGAATAAAAGAACGGTGTTTTCTACACATACGGACTATATCTAGTTCAACTCTGCTTCTTGCCACGCCCATGACGGTGTCGCCTGCGTGACAAATGCCTTGGATAAGGTAGTTACGTGGGAAAGGGGGGCTCGCGGCCCTCGGGTCTATGCCCCCGGCGACCCCTCATCAATTTGCCCGAATCAAGGTGCCAGGCTACACGGAACCACGCAGATCTGCTAGCAGAGGCTGGCTGGCACTCTGCCTTCTTCTCTTTGCAGCTGTAATTATTGTTGTTTCCTTGTGTATTAATTCCAAGAAGTTAACTCTTAATGTTCCTGATGTGCCCGTAAAGAGAGTAATGATTCCTCAAAAGTGGCTTCAATACCCCCACCTATGATTCAAGCTTTTAGGCCAACAGTTCAAGAGGGTCTCTAAAGTTTGGAGGAATTCATGAATGATTTAGAGCAGAAAGAACTTATGATTCAGAAGGACAAAGACTCTAGCGAAGAGAGAATGAAAGTAAAGGTACAGGCACTCATAGGCAAATCACACGCGCAGCCGACAGCAGCTGCAAGGAAACAGTTACAGGAATTAGCCATTCCTACAAGAATTATCCAAGGACAAATAGAGTTTCTCATCAAGGGTCGATGGTGGCAACCCCCTAACTTTAATCTTAGATACAATAATTATTTAGAGCCATTACCTTTTACGGGAGCTTATGACGTACATGGGAACTGATGTGTGAATCATAATGGTATGAAAACAGAATGGCATAAGTTACAGTTCATGGAAAGATTAGCTAGGTACCGACCCCCCTGGTGCCTTCTCACCCACAGGTAAAGGTTAAAATATTTTCACACAAATGAAACCATGGTTAGAACAATGATGAAAAGGGTTTAATTTTGATACAGAACAAAGGTGTAGAAGGAAAACTACAGCTAGGGCCGTAATGTTCTCTGTCCGGATGAGGAACCACAAAAGAAAAAGTAAAGGCTATACTCATGAGATCTGTTAATCATTCTGAGAAAAATGTGTAACTACATTGTTGATTCTATGTCTGTCACCCTACTGGCCGATTGCCGTGTTTCCCCAAGTAACTGTATAAAATTCACTGCTTGGTCTGAGTAAAATTGCAGCAGCTTCGCAACATACTCTCGTGTCTGTGGCTGTCTGTCATTCGCCGAATCCCACTTATCCTTAGTACCTTCACCCTATTTTCTCTCGGTCTGGTGGTCTAGCTGAGATCCAGTCCGCGGCACCTTCTGAAACTGATACAAACCACAGGTCCTCTAATATCCAATGCTTTTCAGTTAAGAGCGAGAAACATGTTAGCTTTATGTACGATGTAGCTTCCTTTGAGCTGAAAAGGGACTCTGTTTACCTGAAATGATGTCTTGCTTTAGGAAGACATAGAGACTGGAATTTAACTCCATTTCTGAAGGGAAACACACAGCACAGTTTTCAACAATGAAGCACACCTTGCTTTAGAGCAAGAAGCAAGCTCTTGCTTTCGAGAGTGTCCAATACTGCAGGAAATGTGAGAGTGCTCAGAACAAAAGAATGGTGTTTCCTACACAGACGAATCATATCTAGTTCAACTCTGCTTCTGACACTGATACAAACCTCAGGTCCTCTAACATCCAATGCTTTTCAGTTAAGAGCGAAAAATGTATGAGTTTCAGGAACGATGTAGCTTCGTTTGAGCTGAAAAGTGACTGTGTTTTCCTGATACGAAGTCTTGCATGTAGGAAGACACAGAGCCGAGAATTAACTCCATTTCGGAAGGGAAACACACAGCACAGTTCTCATCGATGAAGCACACCTTGCTTTAGAGCAAGAAGCACGCTCTTTCTTTCTAGAGTCTCTAATACAGCAAGAAACGTGAGAGTGCTCAGAACAAAGAACAGTGTTTCCTACACATACGAATCATATCTAGTTCAACTCTGTTTCTGAAACTGATACAAACCACAGGTCCTCTAACATCGAATGCTTTTCATTTAAGAGCGAAAAACGTGTGAACTTCGTGAATGATGTAGCTTCCTTTGAGCTGAAAAGTGACTGTGTTTACCTGCAACGAATTCTTGCCTGTAGGAAGATACAGAGACTGGGATTTAACTCCATTTCTGAAGGGAAACACACAGCACAATTCTCATCTAAGAAACACACTCTACTTTAGAGCAAGAAGCACGCTCTTGTTTTCTAGATTCTCTAATACAGCAAGAAACACAAGTGTGCTCAGAACAAAAGAACGGTGTTTTCTACACATATGGAACATATCTAGTTCAACTATGAATCTGAAACTGATACATACCACAGGTCCTCTATCATCCAATGCTTTTCAGTTAAGAGCGAAAAATGTATGAGTTTCGTGAACGATGGAGCTTCGTTTGAGCTGAAAAGTTACTGTGTTTTCCTGAAACGAAGTCTTGCTTTTAGGAGGACACAGAGCCTGGGATTTAACTCCATTTGTGAAGGGAAACACACAGCACAGTTCTCATCCATGAAACACACTCTGCTTCAGAGCAAGAAGCACGCTCTTGCTTTCTAGAATCTCTAATATTGCAGGAAACGTGAGTGTGCTCAGAACAAAATAACATAGTTTACTACACATACGGACCATATCTAGTTCAACTCTGCTTCTGAAACTGATACAAACCACAGGTCCTCAAACATCCAATGCTTTTCATTTAAGAGCGAGAACTGTGTGAGCTTTGTGAACGATGTAGTTTCATTTGAGCCGAAATGGGACTGTGGTTACCTGAAACGAAGTCTTGCTTGCTGAAGACATAGAGCCTGGAGTTTAACTCCATTTCTGAAGGGAAACACGCAGCACAGTTCTCATCCATGAAGCACACCTTGCTTTAGAGCACGAAGCACGCTCTTGCTTTCGAGACTCTCTAATACTGCAGGAAACTTGAGAGTGTTCAGAACAAAAGAACGGTGTTTCCTACACATACGAATCATATCTAGTTCAACTCTGCTTCTGAAACTGATACAAACCACAGGTCCTCTAACATCCAATGCTTTTCAGTTAAGAGCGAAAAACATATGAGTTTCGTGAACAATGTAGCTTCGTTTGATCTGAAAAGTGACTGCGTTTACCTTAAAGGAAATCTTGCTTGTACGAAGACACAGAGCCTGGGATTTACCTCCATTTCTGAAGGGAAACACACAGCACAGTCCCAACCATGATACACACTCTGCTTTAGAGCAAGAAGCATGATCTTTCTTTCTAGAGTCTCTAATACAGCAGGAAACTTGAGTGTGCTCAGAACAAACAAACGGTGTTTTCTACACATATGGACCATATATAGTTCAACTATGCTTCTGAAACTGATACAAACTACAGGTCCTCTAACATCCAATGCTTTTCATTTAAGAGCGAGAAACTTGTGAGCTTCGTGAACTATATAGCTTCCTTTGAGCTGAAAAGGTACTGCGTTTACTTGAAACGAAGTCTTGCTTATAGGAGGATTCAGAGCCTGGGATTTTACCTCATTTCTGAAGGGAAACACACAGCACAGTTCTCATCCATGAAACACACTCTGATATATAGCAGGACGCATGCCCTTGCTTTCTAGGTTCTCTAATATAGCAGGAAACGTGAGTGTGCTCAGAATAAAAGAACGGTGTTTTCTACACATACGGACTATATCTAGTTCAACTCTGCTTCTTGCCACGCCCATGACGGTGTCGCCTGCGTGACAAATGCCTTGGATAAGGTAGTTACGTGGGAAAGGGGGGCTCGCGGCCCTCGGGTCTATGCCCCCGGCGACCCCTCATCAATTTGCCCGAATCAAGGTGCCAGGCTACACGGAACCACGCAGATCTGCTAGCAGAGGCTGGCTGGCACTCTGCCTTCTTCTCTTTGCAGCTGTAATTATTGTTGTTTCCTTGTGTATTAATTCCAAGAAGTTAACTCTTAATGTTCCTGATGTGCCCGTAAAGAGAGTAATGATTCCTCAAAAGTGGCTTCAATACCCCCACCTATGATTCAAGCTTTTAGGCCAACAGTTCAAGAGGGTCTCTAAAGTTTGGAGGAATTCATGAATGATTTAGAGCAGAAAGAACTTATGATTCAGAAGGACAAAGACTCTAGCGAAGAGAGAATGAAAGTAAAGGTACAGGCACTCATAGGCAAATCACACGCGCAGCCGACAGCAGCTGCAAGGAAACAGTTACAGGAATTAGCCATTCCTACAAGAATTATCCAAGGACAAATAGAGTTTCTCATCAAGGGTCGATGGTGGCAACCCCCTAACTTTAATCTTAGATACAATAATTATTTAGAGCCATTACCTTTTACGGGAGCTTATGACGTACATGGGAACTGATGTGTGAATCATAATGGTATGAAAACAGAATGGCATAAGTTACAGTTCATGGAAAGATTAGCTAGGTACCGACCCCCCTGGTGCCTTCTCACCCACAGGTAAAGGTTAAAATATTTTCACACAAATGAAACCATGGTTAGAACAATGATGAAAAGGGTTTAATTTTGATACAGAACAAAGGTGTAGAAGGAAAACTACAGCTAGGGCCGTAATGTTCTCTGTCCGGATGAGGAACCACAAAAGAAAAAGTAAAGGCTATACTCATGAGATCTGTTAATCATTCTGAGAAAAATGTGTAACTACATTGTTGATTCTATGTCTGTCACCCTACTGGCCGATTGCCGTGTTTCCCCAAGTAACTGTATAAAATTCACTGCTTGGTCTGAGTAAAATTGCAGCAGCTTCGCAACATACTCTCGTGTCTGTGGCTGTCTGTCATTCGCCGAATCCCACTTATCCTTAGTACCTTCACCCTATTTTCTCTCGGTCTGGTGGTCTAGCTGAGATCCAGTCCGCGGCACCTTCTGAAACTGATACAAACCACAGGTCCTCTAATATCCAATGCTTTTCAGTTAAGAGCGAGAAACATGTTAGCTTTATGTACGATGTAGCTTCCTTTGAGCTGAAAAGGGACTCTGTTTACCTGAAATGATGTCTTGCTTTAGGAAGACATAGAGACTGGAATTTAACTCCATTTCTGAAGGGAAACACACAGCACAGTTTTCAACAATGAAGCACACCTTGCTTTAGAGCAAGAAGCAAGCTCTTGCTTTCGAGAGTGTCCAATACTGCAGGAAATGTGAGAGTGCTCAGAACAAAAGAATGGTGTTTCCTACACAGACGAATCATATCTAGTTCAACTCTGCTTCTGACACTGATACAAACCTCAGGTCCTCTAACATCCAATGCTTTTCAGTTAAGAGCGAAAAATGTATGAGTTTCAGGAACGATGTAGCTTCGTTTGAGCTGAAAAGTGACTGTGTTTTCCTGATACGAAGTCTTGCATGTAGGAAGACACAGAGCCGAGAATTAACTCCATTTCGGAAGGGAAACACACAGCACAGTTCTCATCGATGAAGCACACCTTGCTTTAGAGCAAGAAGCACGCTCTTTCTTTCTAGAGTCTCTAATACAGCAAGAAACGTGAGAGTGCTCAGAACAAAGAACAGTGTTTCCTACACATACGAATCATATCTAGTTCAACTCTGTTTCTGAAACTGATACAAACCACAGGTCCTCTAACATCGAATGCTTTTCATTTAAGAGCGAAAAACGTGTGAACTTCGTGAATGATGTAGCTTCCTTTGAGCTGAAAAGTGACTGTGTTTACCTGCAACGAATTCTTGCCTGTAGGAAGATACAGAGACTGGGATTTAACTCCATTTCTGAAGGGAAACACACAGCACAATTCTCATCTAAGAAACACACTCTACTTTAGAGCAAGAAGCACGCTCTTGTTTTCTAGATTCTCTAATACAGCAAGAAACACAAGTGTGCTCAGAACAAAAGAACGGTGTTTTCTACACATATGGAACATATCTAGTTCAACTATGAATCTGAAACTGATACATACCACAGGTCCTCTATCATCCAATGCTTTTCAGTTAAGAGCGAAAAATGTATGAGTTTCGTGAACGATGGAGCTTCGTTTGAGCTGAAAAGTTACTGTGTTTTCCTGAAACGAAGTCTTGCTTTTAGGAGGACACAGAGCCTGGGATTTAACTCCATTTGTGAAGGGAAACACACAGCACAGTTCTCATCCATGAAACACACTCTGCTTCAGAGCAAGAAGCACGCTCTTGCTTTCTAGAATCTCTAATATAGCAGGAAACGTGAGTGTGCTCAGAACAAAATAACAGAGTTTACTACACATACGGACCATATCTAGTTCAACTCTGCTTCTGAAACTGATACAAACCACAGGTCCTCAAACATCCAATGATTTTCATTTAAGAGCGAGAACTGTGTGAGCTTTGTGAACGATGTAGTTTCATTTGAGCCGAAATGGGACTGTGGTTACCTGAAACGAAGTCTTGCTTGCTGAAGACATAGAGCCTGGAGTTTAACTCCATTTCTGAAGGGAAACACACAGCACAGTTCTCATCCATGAAGAACACCTTGCTTTAGAACACGAAGCACGCTCTTGCTTTCGAGACTCTCTAATACTGCAGGAAACTTGAGAGTGTACAGAACAAAAGAACGGTGTTTCCTACACATACGAATCATGTCTAGTTCAACTCTGCTTCTGAAACTGATACAAACCACAGGTCCTCTAACATCCAATGCTTTTCAGTTAAGAGCGAAAAACATATGAGTTTCGTGAACAATGTAGCTTCGTTTGATCTGAAAAGGTACTGCGTTTACCTTAAAGGAAATCTTGCTTGTACGAAGACACAGAGCCTGGGATTTACCTCCATTTCTGAAGGGAAACACACAGCACAGTTCTCGTCCATGAAGCACACCTTGCTTTAGAGCAAGAAGCATGATCTTTCTTTCTAGAGTCTCTAATACAGCAGGAAACTTGAGTGTGCTCAGAACAAACAAACGGTGTTTTCTACACATATGGACCATATATAGTTCAACTATGCTTCTGAAACTGATACAAACTACAGGTCCTCTAACATCCAATGCTTTTCATTTAAGAGCGAGAAACTTGTGAGCTTCGTGAACTATATAGCTTCCTTTGAGCTGAAAAGGTACTGCGTTTACTTGAAACGAAGTCTTGCTTATAGGAGGATTCAGAGCCTGGGATTTTACCTCATTTCTGAAGGGAAACACACAGCACAGTTCTCATCCATGAAACACACTCTGATATATAGCAGGACGCATGCCCTTGCTTTCTAGGTTCTCTAATATAGCAGGAAACGTGAGTGTGCTCAGAATAAAAGAACGGTGTTTTCTACACATACGGACTATATCTAGTTCAACTCTGCTTCTTGCCACGCCCATGACGGTGTCGCCTGCGTGACAAATGCCTTGGATAAGGTAGTTACGTGGGAAAGGGGGGCTCGCGGCCCTCGGGTCTATGCCCCCGGCGACCCCTCATCAATTTGCCCGAATCAAGGTGCCAGGCTACACGGAACCACGCAGATCTGCTAGCAGAGGCTGGCTGGCACTCTGCCTTCTTCTCTTTGCAGCTGTAATTATTGTTGTTTCCTTGTGTATTAATTCCAAGAAGTTAACTCTTAATGTTCCTGATGTGCCCGTAAAGAGAGTAATGATTCCTCAAAAGTGGCTTCAATACCCCCACCTATGATTCAAGCTTTTAGGCCAACAGTTCAAGAGGGTCTCTAAAGTTTGGAGGAATTCATGAATGATTTAGAGCAGAAAGAACTTATGATTCAGAAGGACAAAGACTCTAGCGAAGAGAGAATGAAAGTAAAGGTACAGGCACTCATAGGCAAATCACACGCGCAGCCGACAGCAGCTGCAAGGAAACAGTTACAGGAATTAGCCATTCCTACAAGAATTATCCAAGGACAAATAGAGTTTCTCATCAAGGGTCGATGGTGGCAACCCCCTAACTTTAATCTTAGATACAATAATTATTTAGAGCCATTACCTTTTACGGGAGCTTATGACGTACATGGGAACTGATGTGTGAATCATAATGGTATGAAAACAGAATGGCATAAGTTACAGTTCATGGAAAGATTAGCTAGGTACCGACCCCCCTGGTGCCTTCTCACCCACAGGTAAAGGTTAAAATATTTTCACACAAATGAAACCATGGTTAGAACAATGATGAAAAGGGTTTAATTTTGATACAGAACAAAGGTGTAGAAGGAAAACTACAGCTAGGGCCGTAATGTTCTCTGTCCGGATGAGGAACCACAAAAGAAAAAGTAAAGGCTATACTCATGAGATCTGTTAATCATTCTGAGAAAAATGTGTAACTACATTGTTGATTCTATGTCTGTCACCCTACTGGCCGATTGCCGTGTTTCCCCAAGTAACTGTATAAAATTCACTGCTTGGTCTGAGTAAAATTGCAGCAGCTTCGCAACATACTCTCGTGTCTGTGGCTGTCTGTCATTCGCCGAATCCCACTTATCCTTAGTACCTTCACCCTATTTTCTCTCGGTCTGGTGGTCTAGCTGAGATCCAGTCCGCGGCACCTTCTGAAACTGATACAAACCACAGGTCCTCTAATATCCAATGCTTTTCAGTTAAGAGCGAGAAACATGTTAGCTTTATGTACGATGTAGCTTCCTTTGAGCTGAAAAGGGACTCTGTTTACCTGAAATGATGTCTTGCTTTAGGAAGACATAGAGACTGGAATTTAACTCCATTTCTGAAGGGAAACACACAGCACAGTTTTCAACAATGAAGCACACCTTGCTTTAGAGCAAGAAGCAAGCTCTTGCTTTCGAGAGTGTCCAATACTGCAGGAAATGTGAGAGTGCTCAGAACAAAAGAATGGTGTTTCCTACACAGACGAATCATATCTAGTTCAACTCTGCTTCTGACACTGATACAAACCTCAGGTCCTCTAACATCCAATGCTTTTCAGTTAAGAGCGAAAAATGTATGAGTTTCAGGAACGATGTAGCTTCGTTTGAGCTGAAAAGTGACTGTGTTTTCCTGATACGAAGTCTTGCATGTAGGAAGACACAGAGCCGAGAATTAACTCCATTTCGGAAGGGAAACACACAGCACAGTTCTCATCGATGAAGCACACCTTGCTTTAGAGCAAGAAGCACGCTCTTTCTTTCTAGAGTCTCTAATACAGCAAGAAACGTGAGAGTGCTCAGAACAAAGAACAGTGTTTCCTACACATACGAATCATATCTAGTTCAACTCTGTTTCTGAAACTGATACAAACCACAGGTCCTCTAACATCGAATGCTTTTCATTTAAGAGCGAAAAACGTGTGAACTTCGTGAATGATGTAGCTTCCTTTGAGCTGAAAAGTGACTGTGTTTACCTGCAACGAATTCTTGCCTGTAGGAAGATACAGAGACTGGGATTTAACTCCATTTCTGAAGGGAAACACACAGCACAATTCTCATCTAAGAAACACACTCTACTTTAGAGCAAGAAGCACGCTCTTGTTTTCTAGATTCTCTAATACAGCAAGAAACACAAGTGTGCTCAGAACAAAAGAACAGTGTATTCTACACATATGGAACATATCTAGTTCAACTATGAATCTGAAACTGATACATACCACAGGTCCTCTAACATCCAATGCTTTTCAGTTAAGAGCGAAAAATGTATGAGTTTCGTGAACGATGGAGCTTCGTTTGAGCTGAAAAGTTACTGTGTTTTCCTGAAACGAAGTCTTGCTTTTAGGAGGACACAGAGCCTGGGATTTAACTCCATTTGTGAAGGGAAACACACAGCACAGTTCTCATCCATGAAACACACTCTGCTTTAGAGCAAGAAGCACGCTCTTGCTTTCTAGAATCTCTAATATAGCAGGAAACGTGAGTGTGCTCAGAACAAAATAACAGAGTTTACTACACATACGGACCATATCTAGTTCAACTCTGCTCTGAAACTGATACAAACCACAGGTCCTCAAACATCCAATGATTTTCATTTAAGAGCGAGAACTGTGTGAGCTTTGTGAACGATGTAGCTTCATTTGAGCCGAAATGGGACTGTGGTTACCTGAAACGAAGTCTTGCTTGCTGAAGACATAGAGCCTGGAGTTTAACTCCATTTCTGAAGGGAAACACACAGCACAGTTCTCATCCATGAAGAACACCTTGCTTTAGAACACGAAGCACGCTCTTGCTTTCGAGACTCTCTAATACTGCAGGAAACTTGAGAGTGTACAGAACAAAAGAACGGTGTTTCCTACACATACGAATCATATCTAGTTCAACTCTGCTTCTGAAACTGATACAAACCACAGGTCCTCTAACATCCAATGCTTTTCAGTTAAGAGCGAAAAACATATGAGTTTCGTGAACAATGTAGCTTCGTTTGATCTGAAAAGTGACTGCGTTTACCTTAAAGGAAATCTTGCTTGTACGAAGACACAGAGCCTGGGATTTACCTCCATTTCTGAAGGGAAACACACAGCACAGTCCCAACCATGATACACACTCTGCTTTAGAGCAAGAAGCACTATCTTGCTTTCAGAGTCTCTAATAGAGCAGGAAACGTGAGATTGTTCAGAACAAAAGAACGGTGTTCCCTACACATATGAATCATATCTAGTTCAACTCTGCTTCTGAAACTGATACAAACCACAGGTCCTCAAACATCCAATGCTTTTCATTTAAGAGCGAGAAACGTGTGAGCTTCGTGAACCATGTAGCTTCGTTTGAGCTGAAAAGGGACTGCGTTTACTTGAAACGCAGTCTTATTTGTAGTAGGACACAGAGCCTGGGGTTTAACCTCATTTCTGAAGGGAAACACACAGCACAGTTCTCGTCCATGAGGCACACCTTGCTTTATATCAAGAAGCACTCCCTTGCTTTCTGGAGTCTCTAATACAGCAGGAAACGTGAGTGTTCTCAGAACAAAAGAACAGTGTTTCCTACACATAAGGACCATATCTAGTCACCACTGCTTGGGAAACTGATAGAAACCACAGGTCCTCTAACATCCAATGCTTTTCAGTTAAGAGCGAGAACTGTGTGAGCTTTGTGAACGATGTAGCTCCATTTGAGCCGAAATGGGACTGTGGTTACCTGAAACGAAGTCTTGCTTGCTGATGACATAGAGCATGGAGTTTAACTCCATTTCTGAAGGGAAACACACCACACAGTCTGAACCATGATACACACTCTGCTTTAGAGCAAGAAGCACGCTCTTGCTTTCTAGAGTCTCTAATACAGCAGAAAACGTGAGTGTGCTCAGAACAAAAGAACGGTGTTTCCTACACATACGGACCATTGCTAGTTCAACTCTGCTTCTGAAACTGATACAAACCACAGGTCTTCTGTCATCCAATGCTTTTCTGTTAAGAGCGAGAATTGTTTGAGATTGGGGAACGATGTAGCTTCGTTTGTGCTGAAAAGTGACTGAGTTTGCGTGAAAAGAACTCTTGCCTGTAGGAAGACACAGAGCCAGGGATATAACTTCATTTCTGAAGGAAACACACAGCACAGTCATCATACATGAAGCACACTCTGCTTTAGAGCACGAAGCACGCTCTTACTTTCTAGATTCTCTAATAGTGCAGAAAACGGGAGTGTGCTCAGACCAAAAGAACGGTGTTTCCTACATATATGAACCATTGCTAGTTCAACTCTGAATCTGAACCTGATACAAACCACAGGTCCCCTAACATCCAATGCTTTTCAGTACCGAGCGAGAAACGTGTGACCTTCGTGAACAATGTAGCTTTGTTTGAGCTGAAAAGTGACTGAGTTTATCTGAAAAGAAGTCTTGGTTTTAGGAAGACACAGAGCTTGGTATTTAGCTCCATTTTAAAGTGAAACACACAGCACAGTCCTCCTCCATGAAACACACTTTGCTTTAGAGGAAGAATCAGGGTCTTACTCTCTGGAGTCTCTAATAGAGCAGGAAACATGAGTGTGCTCAGAACAAAAGAACAGTGTTTCCTACAAATATGGAACATTGCAAGTTCAACTCTGCATCTGAAACTGATACAAACCACACGTCCCCTAACATGCAATGCTATTCAGTTAAGAGCGAGAAACGTTTGAGCTTCGTGAAAGATGTAGCTTCATTAGAGCTGAAAAGTGACTGAGTTTACCTGAAAAGAAGTCTTGCCTGTAGGAAGACTCAGAGCCTGGGATTTAACTAAATTTCTGAAGGAAACACACAGCACAGTTCTCATCCATGAAACACACTCTGCTTTAGAGCAAGAAGCACACTCTTACTTTCTAGTGTCTCTAATTGAGCAGAAAACGTGAGTGTGCTCAGAACAAAGAACAGTGTTTCCTACATTTACGAACCATATCTACATCAACTCTGCTTGTGAAACTGACACAAACCAAAGTTCCTCTATCATCTAATGCTTTTCAGTTAAGAGAGACAAACATGTGAGCTCCGTGAATCATGTAGCTTCATTTGAGCTGAAAAGTGACAGTGTTTAACTGAAACGCAGTCTTCCTTGTAGGAAGAGACATAACCTGGGATTTAACTCCATTTCTGAAGGGAAACACACAGCACAGTTCTAATCCATGGAACACACTCTGATTTAGAGTAAGAATCATGCTCTTGCTTTCTAGATTCTCTAATACAGCAAGAAATGAGAGTGAACTCAGAACAAAAGAACAGTGTTTCCTACACATAACGACCATTGCTAGTTCAAGTGTGCTTCTGAAACTGATACAAACCACAGGTCCTCTAAAATCCAATGCTTTTCAGTTAAGGTCGAGAAACGTGTGAGCTCCGTGAATCATGTAGCTTCGTTTGAGCTGAAAAGTGACTGTGTTTACCTGAAACGCAGTCTTCCTTGTAGGGAGACACAGAACCTGGGATTTTACTCCATTTCTTAAGGGAAACACACAGCACAGTTCTCCTCCATGAAAAACACTCTGCTTTAGAGCAAGAAGCACACTCTTGCATTCTAGAGTCTCTAATACAGCAGGAAACCTGAGTGTGCTAAGAACAAAAGAACAGTGTTTCCTACACCTATGGACCATTGCTAGTTCCACTCTGCCTCTGATACTGATACAAACCCAAGGTCCTCTAACTACCAATGCTTTTAGGTTAAAGGCAAGAAACGTGTGACCTTCGTGAACGATGTAGCTTTGTTTGAGCTGAGAAGTGACTGCGTTTACCTGAAACTAAATCTTATTTGTAGGAAGACACAGAGCCTGAGATTTACCTCCATTTCTGAAGGAAAACACGCAGCACAGTTCTCATCCATGAAACACACTCTGCTTTAGAGCAAGAAGCACGCTCTTGCTTTTTAGTGTCTCTAATGGAGCAGAAAACGTGAGTCTCCTTACAACAAAAGAACAGGGTTTCCTACACATACAGACCATATCTAGTTCAACTCTGCTTCTAAAACTGATACAAACCACAGGATCTCTAACATCCAATACTTTTCATTTAAGAGCGAGAAACGTGTGAGCTTCGTGAACCATGTAGCGTCATTTGAGCTGCAATGGGACAGTGGTTACCTGAAATGACGTCTTGCTTTAGGAAGACATAGAGCCTGGAATTTAACTCCATTTCTGAAGGGAAACACACAGCACAGTTCTCATCCATGAAGCATACCTTGCTTTATAGCAAGAGGCAAGCTCTTGCTTTCTAGAGTCTCTAATACTGCAGGAAACGTGAGAGGGCTCAGAACAAAAGAATGGTGTTTCCTACACATACGGACAAAATCTAGTACAACTATGCTTCTGAAACTGATACAAACCACAGGTCCTCTAACATCCAATGCTTTTCATTTAAGAGCGAGAAATGTGTGAGCTTCGTGAAGCATGTAGCTTCGCCTAAGCTGAAAAGGTACTGCGTTTACTTGAAATGAAGTCTTGCATATAGGAGGCCACAGAGCCTGGTATTTAACTCCATTTCTGAAGGGAAACACACAGCACTGTTCTCATCCATGAACCACACCTTGCTTTAGAGCAAGAAGCACACCCTTGCTATCTAGAGACTCTAATACAGCAAGAAACATGAGAGTGCTCAGAACAAAAGAATGGTGTTTCCTACACATACGAATCATATCTAGTTCAACTCTAATTCTGAAACTGATACAAACCACAGGTCCTCTAACATCCAATGCTTTTCAGTTCAGAGCAAAAAACATAAGAGTTTTGTGAACGATGAAGCTTCGTTTGAGCTGAAAAGTTACTGTGTTTTCCTAAAACGAAGTCTTGCTTTAAGGAGGACACTGCCTGGAATATAACTCCATTTCTGAAGGGAAACACACAGCACAGTTCTCATCCATGAAGCACACTCTGCTTTAGAGCAAGAAGCACGCTCTTGCTTTCGAGAGTCTCTAATAATGCAGGAAACTTGAGAGTGTTCAGAACAAAAGAACGGTGTTTCCTACACATACGAATCATATCTAGTTCAACTATGCTTCTGAAACTGATACAAACCACAGGTGCTCTAACAAACAATGCTTTTCAGTTAAGAGCGAAAAACATATGAGTTTCATGAACAATGTAGTTTCATTTGAGCTGAAAAGTGGCTGCATTTACCTTAAAGGAAATCTTGCTTGTAGGAATGCACAGAGCCTGGGATTTACCTCCATTTCTGAAGGGAAACACACAGCACAGTTTGCATCCATGATACACACTCTGCTTTAGAGCAAGAAGCATGCTCTTGCTTTCTAGAGTCTCTAATACAGCACGAAACGTGAGTGTGCTCAGAACAAACAAACGGTGTTTTCTACACATATGGACCGTATATAGATCAACTCTGCTTCTGAAACTGATACAAACCACAGGTCCTCTAACATCCAATGCTTTTCATTTAAGAGCGAGAAACGTTTGAGCTTCGTGAACTATGTAGCATCCTTTGAGCTGAAAAGGTACTGCGTTTACTTGAAACGAAGTCTTGCTTATAGGAGGATACAGAGCCTGGGATTTAACCTCATCTCTGAAGGGAAACACACAGCACAGTTCTCGTCCATGAAGCACACCTTGCTTTAGAGCAAGAAGCACGATCTTGCTTTCAGAGTCTCTAATAGAGCAGGAAACCTGAGATTGCTCAGAACAAAAGAACGATGTTTCCTACACATAAGAATCATATCTAGTTCAACTCTGATTCTGAAACTGATACAAACCACAGGTCCTCAGACATCCAATGCTTTTCATTTAAGAACGAGAAACGTGTGATCTTCGTGAACCATGTAGCTTCGTTTGAGCTGAAAAGGGACTGCGTTTCCTTGAAACACAGTCTTGCTTGTAGTAGGACACAGAGCATGGGATTTACCTCCATTTGTGAAGGGAAACAGACAGCACAGTTCTCATCCATGAAACACACTCTGCTTTAGAGCAAGAAGCAAGCTTTTGCTTTCTAGAGTCCCTAATACAGCAAGAAACTCGAGTGTGCTCAGAACAAAAGAACGGTGTTTTCTACACATACAGACCATATCTAGTTCAACTCTGGTCCTGAAACTGATACAAACCACAGGTCCTCTAACATCCAATGCTTTTAATTTAAGAGCGAGAAACATGTGAGTTTCGTGAACTATATCGCTTCCTTTGAGCTGAAAAGGTACTGCGTTTACTTGAAACAAAATCTTGCATATAGGAGGATACAGAGCCTGGGATTTAACCTCATTTCTGAAGGGAAACACACAGCACAGTTCTCGTCCATGAAGCACACCTTGCTTTAGAGCAAGAAGCACTATCTTGCTTTCAGAGTCTCTAATAGAGCAGGAAACGTGAGATTGTTCAGAACAAAAGAACGGTGTTCCCTACACATACGAATCATATCTAGTTCAACTCTGCTTCTGAAACTGATACAAACCACAGGTCCTCAAACATCCAATGCTTTTCATTTAAGAGCGAGAAACGTGTGAGCTTCGTGAACCATGTAGCTTCGTTTGAGCTGAAAAGGGACTGCGTTTACTTGAAACGCAGTCTTATTTGTAGTAGGACACAGAGCCTGGGGTTTAACCTCATTTCTGAAGGGAAACACACAGCACAGTTCTCGTCCATGAGGCACACCTTGCTTTATATCAAGAAGCACTCCCTTGCTTTCTGGAGTCTCTAATACAGCAGGAAACGTGAGTGTTCTCAGAACAAAAGAACAGTGTTTCCTACACATAAGGACCATATCTAGTCACCACTGCTTGGGAAACTGATAGAAACCACAGGTCCTCTAACATCCAATGCTTTTCAGTTAAGAGCGAGAACTGTGTGAGCTTTGTGAACGATGTAGCTCCATTTGAGCCGAAATGGGACTGTGGTTACCTGAAACGAAGTCTTGCTTGCTGAAGACATAGAGCATGGAGTTTAACTCCATTTCTGAAGGGAAACACACCACACAGTCTGAACCATGATACACACTCTGCTTTAGAGCAAGAAGCACGCTCTTGCTTTCTAGAGTCTCTAATACAGCAGAAAACGTGAGTGTGCTCAGAACAAAAGAACGGTGTTTCCTACACATACGGACCATTGCTAGTTCAACTCTGCTTCTGAAACTGATACAAACCACAGGTCTTCTGTCATCCAATGCTTTTCTGTTAAGAGCGAGAATTGTTTGAGATTGGGGAACGATGTAGCTTCGTTTGTGCTGAAAAGTGACTGAGTTTGCGTGAAAAGAACTCTTGCCTGTAGGAAGACACAGAGCCAGGGATATAACTTCATTTCTGAAGGAAACACACAGCACAGTCATCATACATGAAGCACACTCTGCTTTAGAGCACGAAGCACGCTCTTACTTTCTAGATTCTCTAATAGTGCAGAAAACGGGAGTGTGCTCAGACCAAAAGAACGGTGTTTCCTACATATATGAACCATTGCTAGTTCAACTCTGAATCTGAACCTGATACAAACCACAGGTCCCCTAACATCCAATGCTTTTCAGTACCGAGCGAGAAACGTGTGACCTTCGTGAACAATGTAGCTTTGTTTGAGCTGAAAAGTGACTGAGTTTATCTGAAAAGAAGTCTTGGTTTTAGGAAGACACAGAGCTTGGTATTTAGCTCCATTTTAAAGTGAAACACACAGCACAGTCCTCCTCCATGAAACACACTTTGCTTTAGAGGAAGAATCAGGGTCTTACTCTCTGGAGTCTCTAATAGAGCAGGAAACATGAGTGTGCTCAGAACAAAAGAACAGTGTTTCCTACAAATATGGAACATTGCAAGTTCAACTCTGCATCTGAAACTGATACAAACCACACGTCCCCTAACATGCAATGCTATTCAGTTAAGAGCGAGAAACGTTTGAGCTTCGTGAAAGATGTAGCTTCATTAGAGCTGAAAAGTGACTGAGTTTACCTGAAAAGAAGTCTTGCCTGTAGGAAGACTCAGAGCCTGGGATTTAACTAAATTTCTGAAGGAAACACACAGCACAGTTCTCATCCATGAAACACACTCTGCTTTAGAGCAAGAAGCACACTCTTACTTTCTAGTGTCTCTAATTGAGCAGAAAACGTGAGTGTGCTCAGAACAAAGAACAGTGTTTCCTACATTTACGAACCATATCTACATCAACTCTGCTTGTGAAACTGACACAAACCAAAGTTCCTCTATCATCTAATGCTTTTCAGTTAAGAGAGACAAACATGTGAGCTCCGTGAATCATGTAGCTTCATTTGAGCTGAAAAGTGACAG
Organism: Onychomys leucogaster; assembly: GCA_949786385.1. NCBI lineage: Eukaryota > Metazoa > Chordata > Mammalia > Rodentia > Cricetidae > Onychomys > Onychomys leucogaster. Next base: position 557,180 of record CATKUP010000044.1, read on the forward strand.
TGTTTAACTGAAACGCAGTCTTCCTTGTAGGAAGAGACATAACCTGGGATTTAACTCCATTTCTGAAGGGAAACACACAGCACAGTTCTAATCCATGGAACACACTCTGATTTAGAGTAAGAATCATGCTCTTGCTTTCTAGATTCTCTAATACAGCAAGAAATGAGAGTGAACTCAGAACAAAAGAACAGTGTTTCCTACACATAACGACCATTGCTAGTTCAAGTGTGCTTCTGAAACTGATACAAACCACAGGTCCTCTAAAATCCAATGCTTTTCAGTTAAGGTCGAGAAACGTGTGAGCTTCGTGAATCATGTAGCTTCGTTTGAGCTGAAAAGTGACTGTGTTTACCTGAAACGCAGTCTTCCTTGTAGGGAGACACAGAACCTGGGATTTTACTCCATTTCTTAAGGGAAACACACAGCACAGTTCTCCTCCATGAAAAACACTCTGCTTTAGAGCAAGAAGCACACTCTTGCATTCTAGAGTCTCTAATACAGCAGGAAACCTGAGTGTGCTAAGAACAAAAGAACGGTGTTTCCTACACCTATGGACCATTGCTAGTTCCACTCTGCCTCTGATACTGATACAAACCCAAGGTCCTCTAACTACCAATGCTTTTAGGTTAAAGGCGAGAAACGTGTGACCTTCGTGAACGATGTAGCTTTGTTTGAGCTGAGAAGTGACTGCGTTTACCTGAAACTAAATCTTATTTGTAGGAAGACACAGAGCCTGAGATTTACCTCCATTTCTGAAGGAAAACACGCAGCACAGTTCTCATCCATGAAACACACTCTGCTTTAGAGCAAGAAGCACGCTCTTGCTTTTTAGTGTCTCTAATGGAGCAGAAAACGTGAGTCTCCTTACAACAAAAGAACAGGGTTTCCTACACATACAGACCATATCTAGTTCAACTCTGCTTCTAAAACTGATACAAACCACAGGATCTCTAACATCCAATACTTTTCATTTAAGAGCGAGAAACGTGTGAGCTTCGTGAACCATGTAGCGTCATTTGAGCTGCAATGGGACAGTGGTTACCTGAAATGACGTCTTGCTTTAGGAAGACATAGAGCCTGGAATTTAACTCCATTTCTGAAGGGAAACACACAGCACAGTTCTCATCCATGAAGCATACCTTGCTTTATAGCAAGAGGCAAGCTCTTGCTTTCTAGAGTCTCTAATACTGCAGGAAACGTGAGAGGGCTCAGAACAAAAGAATGGTGTTTCCTACACATACGGACAAAATCTAGTACAACTATGCTTCTGAAACTGATACAAACCACAGGTCCTCTAACATCCAATGCTTTTCATTTAAGAGCGAGAAATGTGTGAGCTTCGTGAAGCATGTAGCTTCGCCTAAGCTGAAAAGGTACTGCGTTTACTTGAAATGAAGTCTTGCATATAGGAGGCCACAGAGCCTGGTATTTAACTCCATTTCTGAAGGGAAACACACAGCACTGTTCTCATCCATGAACCACACCTTGCTTTAGAGCAAGAAGCACACCCTTGCTATCTAGAGACTCTAATACAGCAAGAAACATGAGAGTGCTCAGAACAAAAGAATGGTGTTTCCTACACATACGAATCATATCTAGTTCAACTCTAATTCTGAAACTGATACAAACCACAGGTCCTCTAACATCCAATGCTTTTCAGTTCAGAGCAAAAAACATAAGAGTTTTGTGAACGATGAAGCTTCGTTTGAGCTGAAAAGTTACTGTGTTTTCCTAAAACGAAGTCTTGCTTTAAGGAGGACACTGCCTGGAATATAACTCCATTTCTGAAGGGAAACACACAGCACAGTTCTCATCCATGAAGCACACTCTGCTTTAGAGCAAGAAGCACGCTCTTGCTTTCGAGAGTCTCTAATAATGCAGGAAACTTGAGAGTGTTCAGAACAAAAGAACGGTGTTTCCTACACATACGAATCATATCTAGTTCAACTATGCTTCTGAAACTGATACAAACCACAGGTGCTCTAACAAACAATGCTTTTCAGTTAAGAGCGAAAAACATATGAGTTTCATGAACAATGTAGTTTCATTTGAGCTGAAAAGTGGCTGCATTTACCTTAAAGGAAATCTTGCTTGTAGGAATGCACAGAGCCTGGGATTTACCTCCATTTCTGAAGGGAAACACACAGCACAGTTTGCATCCATGATACACACTCTGCTTTAGAGCAAGAAGCATGCTCTTGCTTTCTAGAGTCTCTAATACAGCACGAAACGTGAGTGTGCTCAGAACAAACAAACGGTGTTTTCTACACATATGGACCGTATATAGATCAACTCTGCTTCTGAAACTGATACAAACCACAGGTCCTCTAACATCCAATGCTTTTCATTTAAGAGCGAGAAACGTTTGAGCTTCGTGAACTATGTAGCATCCTTTGAGCTGAAAAGGTACTGCGTTTACTTGAAACGAAGTCTTGCTTATAGGAGGATACAGAGCCTGGGATTTAACCTCATCTCTGAAGGGAAACACACAGCACAGTTCTCGTCCATGAAGCACACCTTGCTTTAGAGCAAGAAGCACGATCTTGCTTTCAGAGTCTCTAATAGAGCAGGAAACCTGAGATTGCTCAGAACAAAAGAACGATGTTTCCTACACATAAGAATCATATCTAGTTCAACTCTGATTCTGAAACTGATACAAACCACAGGTCCTCAGACATCCAATGCTTTTCATTTAAGAACGAGAAACGTGTGATCTTCGTGAACCATGTAGCTTCGTTTGAGCTGAAAAGGGACTGCGTTTCCTTGAAACACAGTCTTGCTTGTAGTAGGACACAGAGCATGGGATTTACCTCCATTTGTGAAGGGAAACAGACAGCACAGTTCTCATCCATGAAACACACTCTGCTTTAGAGCAAGAAGCAAGCTTTTGCTTTCTAGAGTCCCTAATACAGCAAGAAACTCGAGTGTGCTCAGAACAAAAGAACGGTGTTTTCTACACATACAGACCATATCTAGTTCAACTCTGTTCCTGAAATTGATACAAACCACAGGTCCTCTAACATTGAATGCTTTTCAGTTAAGAGCGAGAAACGTGTGAGCTTTGATCATCATGTTGCTTCCTTTGAACTGAAAAGTGACTGCGTTTACGTGAAAGGAAATCTTGCTTATAGGAAGACACAGAGCCTGGGATTTAACTCCATTTCTGAAGGGAAACACACAGTACAGTACTCGTTAATGAAGCACACCTTCCTTTAGAGCAAGAAGCATGCTCTTGCTTTCTAGATTCTCTAATAAATCAGGAAACGAGAGAGTGCTCAGAAATTGAACGGTGTTTCCTACACATATGAATCATATCAAGTTCAACTCTGCTTCTGAAACTCATACAAACCAGAGGTCCTCTTATATTCCATGCTTTTCACTTAAGAGCGAAAAACATATGAGTTTCGTGATCGATGTAGCTTTGTTTGAGCTCAAAAGCGACTGCATTTTCCTGAAAGTTAATTTTACTTGTAGGAAGACAAACATCCTGGGTTTTATCTCCATTTCTGAAGGGAAAAACACAGCACAGTTCTCACCCATAAAACACACTCTGCTTTAGAACAAGAAGCATGTTTTTGCTTTCTAGAGTCTCTAATACAGGAAGAAATGAGAGTGTGCTCAGAACAAAACAATGGAGCTTCAACACATACAGACCATATCTAGTTCTACTATTCTTCTGATACTGATAAAAACCGCAGTTCGTCTAAAATCCAATGCTTTTCAGTTAAGAGAGAGAAACGTGTGAGCTTTGTGAACGATGTAGCTTTGTTTGACCTGAAAAGGGACTTTGGTTACCTAAACGAAGTCTGGCTTTATGAAGACACAGAGCCTGGGATTTAACTCCATTTCTGAAGGGAAACACACAGCACAGTTCTCATCCATGAAACACATTCTGCTTTAGAGCAAGAAGCAGGCTCTTGCTTTCTAGAATCTCTAATACAGCAGGAAACATGAGTGTGCTCAGAACAAAAGAACGGTGTTTTCTACACATGCAGACCATATCTAGTTCAACTCTGCTTCTGAAACTCATCCAAACAACAGCTCCTCTAACATCCAATGCTTTTCACTTAAGAGCGAGAAACGTGTTAGCTTCATGAAGGATGTAGTTTCGTTTGAGCTCAAAAGCGACTATGTTTACCTGAAAGGAAATCTTGCTTATAGGAAGACACAGAGCCTGGGATTTAACTCCATTTCGGAAGGGAAACACACAGTACAGTACTCGTTAATGAAGCACACCTTCCTTTAGAGCAAGAAGCATGCTCTTGCTTTCTAGATTCTCTAATAAATCAGGAAACGAGAGAGTGCTCAGAAATTGAACGGTGTTTCCTACACATATGAATCATATCAAGTTCAACTCTGCTTCTGAAACTCATACAAACCAGAGGTCCTCTTATATTCAATGCTTTTCACTTAAGAGCGAAAAACATATGAGTTTCGTGATCGATGTAGCTTTGTTTGAGCTCAAAAGCGACTGCATTTTCCTGAAAGTTAATTTTACTTGTAGGAAGACAAAGATCCTGGGATTTAACTCCATTTCTGAAGGGAAAAACACAGCACAGTTCTCACCCATAAAACACACTCTGCTTTAGAACAAGAAGCATGTTTTTGCTTTCTAGAGTCTCTAATACAGGAAGAAATGAGAGTGTGCTCAGAACAAAACAACGGAGCTTCAACACATACAGACCATATCTAGTTCTACTATTCTTCTGATACTGATAAAAACCGCAGTTCATCTAAAATCCAATGCTTTTCAGTTAAGAGAGAGAAACGTGTGAGCTTTGTGAACGATGTAGCTTTGTTTGACCTGAAAAGGGACTTTGGTTACCTAAACGAAGTCTGGCTTTATGAAGACACAGAGCCTGGGATTTAACTCCATTTCTGAAGGGAAACACACAGCACAGTTCTCATCCATGAAACACATTCTGCTTTAGAGCAAGAAGCAGGCTCTTGCTTTCTAGAATCTCTAATACAGCAGGAAACATGAGTGTGCTCAGAACAAAAGAACGGTGTTTTCTACACATGCAGACCATATCTAGTTCAACTCTGCTTCTGAAACTCATCCAAACAACAGCTCCTCTAACATCCAATGCTTTTCACTTAAGAGCGAGAAACGTGTTAGCTTCATGAACGATGTAGTTTCGTTTGAGCTCAAAAGCGACTATGTTTACCTGAAAGGAAATCTTGCTTGTAGGAAGACACAGCGCCTGGGATTTAACTCCAGTTCTGAAGGGAAACACACAGCACAGTTCTCATCCATGAAACACACTCTGCTTTAGAGCAAGAAGCACGCTTATGATTTCTGGATTCTCTAATACAGCAAGAAACACAAGTGTGCTCAGAACAAAAGAACGGTGTTTTCTACACATGGGACCATATCAAGTTCAACTCTGCTTCTGAAACTGATACAAACCACAGGTCCTCTAACATCCAATGCTTTTCACTTAAGAGCGAAAAACATATGAGTTTCGTGATCGATGTAGCTTCGTTTGAGCTGAAAAGTGACTGTTTTTACCTGCAACGAATTCTTGCCTGTAGGAAGATACAGAGACTGGGATTTAACACCATTTCTGTAGGGAAACACACAGCACAGTTATCATCTAAGAAGCACACTCTGCTTCACAGCAAGAATCACGCTATTGTTTTCTAGAGTCTGTAATACAGCATGAAAAGTGAGTGTGCTCAGAACAATAGAACTGTGTTTCCTACACATACGATTCATTTCTAGTTCAACTCTGCTTCTGAAACTGATACAAACCACAGGTCCTCTAACATCCAATTCTTTTCACTGAAGAGCAAAAAACATATGAGTTTCGTGAATGATGTAGCTTTTTTGAGCTCAAAAGTGACTGCGTTTCCTGAAAGGAAATCTTACTTGTAGGAAGACACAGATTCTGGGATTTAACTCCATTTCTGAAAGGCAACACACAGCACAGTTCTCATCCATGAAACACACTCTGCTTTAGAGCAAGAAGCACACTCTTTCTTTCTAGAGTCTCTAATACAGCAAGAAAAGTGAGCGTGCTCAGAATAAAAGAACGGTGTTTTCTTCATATACGCACCATATCTAGTTCAACTCTGCTTCTGAAACGGATCGAAACCATAGGTCCTCTAACATCTGATGACTTTCAGTTAAGAGCGAGAAACATGTTAGCTTTGTTCACCCTGTAGCTTCGTTTGAGGTGAAAAGTGACTGTGTTTACCTGAAACGAAGTCCTGCATGTAGGAAGACACAGAACCTGGGATTTAACTCCAATTCTGAAGGGAAAAACAGAGCACAGTTCTCACCCATAAAACACACTCTGCTTTAGAGCAAGAAGCACGCTCTTGCTTTCTAGAGTCTCTAATACAGCAGAAAACGTGTGTGTGCTCAGAACAAAAGAACGGTATTTCCTACACATACAGACCATTGCTAGTTCAACTCTGCTTCTGAAACTGATACAAACCACAGGTCCCCAATGCTTTTCAGTTAAGAGCGAGAAACGTGTGAGCTCCGTGAACGAAGTAGATTCCTTTGAGCTAAAAAGTGACTGAGTTTATCTGAAAAGAAATCTTGCCTGTAGGAAGACACAGAGCCTGGGATTTAACTAAATTTCTGAAGGAAACACACAGCACAGTTCTCATCCATGAAACACACTCTGCTTTAGAGCAAGAAGCACACTCTTACTTTCTAGAGTCTCTAATAGAGCCGAAAACGTGTGTGTGCTCAGAACAAAGAACAGTGTTTCCTATTTTATGGACCATATCTAGATCAACTCTGCTTCTGAAACTGATACAAACCAAAGTTCCTCTATCATCTAATGCTTTTCAGTTAAGAGCGACAAACATGTGAGCTCCGTGAATCATGTAGCTTCATTTGAGGTGAAAAGTGACTTTGTTTACCTGAAACGCAGTATTCCTTGTAGGAAGAGAAATAACCTGAGATTTAAGTCCATTTGTGAAGGGAAACACACAGCACAGTTCTAATCCATGGAACACACTCTGCTTTAGAGCAAGAAGCACGCACTTGCATTCTAGAGTCTCTAATACAGCAGGAAACGTGAGTGTGCTCAGAACAAAAGAACGGTGTTTCCCACACATACGGACCATTGCTAGTTCCACTCTGCCTCTTATACTGATACATACTCGAGGTCCTCTAACTACCAATGCTTTTCAGTTAAGAGCGAGAAATGTGTGACCTTCATGAACGATGTAGCTTTGTTTGAGCTGAAAAGTGACTGCGTTTACCTGAAATTAATCTTGTTTGTAGGAAGAAACAGAGCCTGAGATTTACCTCCATTTCTGAAGGGAAACACAGAGCTCAGTTCTCCTCCATGAAACACACTCTGCTTTAGAGCAAGAAGCATGCTCTTACTTTCTAGAGGCTCTAATATAGCAGGAAACGTGAGTGTGCTCAGAACAAAAGAACTGTGTTTCCTGCACATACGGACCATTGCTAGTTCAGTTCTGCATCTGAAACTGATACAAAACACACGTCGCTTAACATCCAATACTTTTCAATTAAGAGCCAGAAATGTTTGGGCTTCGGGAACGATGTAGCTTCGTTTGAGCTGAAAAGTGACTGAGTTTACCTGAAAAGAAGTCTTGCCTGTAAGAAGACACAGATCCTGGGGTTTAACTCCATTTCTGAAGGAAACACACAGCACAGTTCTCTTCCATGAAGCACACCTTGCTTTAGAGCAAGAAGCATGCCCTTGCTTTCTAGAGTCTCTAATACAGCAGGAAACATGAGTGTGCTCAGAACAAAAGAACAGTGTTTCCTACACATAAGGAAAATATCTAATTCCACTCTGCTTCTGAAACAGATAGAAACCACAGGACCTCTAACATCCAATACTTTTCATTTAAGAGCGAGAAACTTGAGAGCTTCGTGAACCATGTAGCTTCGTTTGAGCTGAAATGGGACAGTGGTTACCTGAAATGACGTCTTGCTTTAGGAAGACATAGAGCCTGGAATTTAACTCCATTTCTGAAGGGAAACACACAGCACAGTTCTCATCCATGAAGCATACCTTGCTTTAGAGCAAGAGGCACGCTCTTGTTTTCTAGAGTCTCTAATACTGCAGGAAACGTGAGAGGGCTCAGAACAAAAGAACGGTGTTTCCTACACATACGAATCACATCTAGTTCAACTCTGCTTCTGAAACTGATACAAACCACAGTTCCTCTAACATCGACGACTTTTCAGTCAAGAGCGAAAAACGTGTGAGCTTCCTGAACGATGAGCTTTGTTTGAGCTGAAAAGTGACTGTGTTTACCTGCAACGAAGTCTTGCCTGTAGGAAGATACAGAGACTGGGATTTAACTCCATTTCTGAAGGGAAACACACATCACAGTTCTCATCCATGAAGCACTCCTTGCTTTAGAGCAAGAAGCATGCTCTTGCTTACTAGAGTCTCTAATACAGCAGGAAACGGGAGAGTGCTCAGAACAAAAGAACAGTGTTTTTACACATACGGACCATATCTAGTTCAACTCTGCTTCTGAAACTGATAGAAACCACAGTTCCTCTAACATCGAATGCTTTTCAGTTAAGAGCGAAGAACGTGTGAGCTTTGTGAACGATGTAGAATCATTTGAGTTGAAATGGGACTGTGGTTACCTGAAACGAAGTCTTGCTTTAGGAAGACATAGAGCCTGGAATTTAACTCCATTTCTGAAGGAAAACACACAGCACAGTTCTTGTCCATGAAACACACTCTGCTTTAGAGCAAGAACCACGCTCTTGCTTTCTAGAGTCTCTAATACAGCAGGGCACGCGAGTGTGCTCAGAACAAACGAAAGGGGTTTTCTACACATACGGACCATATCTAGTTCAACTATGCTTCTGAAACTGATAGAAACCACAGGTCTTGTAACATCCAATGCTTTTCACTTAAGAGTGAGAATCGTGTGAGCTTCGTGAACCATGTAGATTGGTTTGAGCTGAAGAGGGACTGTGTTTACTTGAAACGCAGTCATGCATATAGGAGGACACAGAGCCTGGGGTAAAACCTCATTTCTGAAGGAAAACACACAGCACAGTTCTCGTGCATGAAGCACACCTTGCTTTAGAGCAAGAAGCATGCCCTTGCCTTCTAGAGTCTCTAATACAGCAGGAAACGTGAGTGTGCTCAGAACAAAAGAACGGTGTTTCCTACACATAAGGAAAATATCTAGTTCAACTCTGCTTCCGAAACAGATAGAAACCACAGGTCCTCTAACATCCAATGCTTTTCAGTTAAGAGCGAGAAATGTGTGAGCTTTGTCAACGATGTAGCTTCATTTGAGCTGAAAACGGACAGTGGTTACCTGAAATGAAGTATTGCTTTAGGAAGACATAGAGCCTGGAATTTATCCCCATTTCTGAAGGGAAACACACAGCACAGTTCTCATCCATGAAGCATACCTTGCTTTATAGCAGGAAGCACGCTCTTGCTTTTTAGAGTCTCTAATACTGCAGGGAACGTGAGAGTGCTAAGAACAAAAGAACGGTGTTTCCTACACATACGAACCACATCTAGTTCAACTCTGCTTCTGAAACTGATACAAACCACATGTCCTCTAACATCGAATGCTTTTCATTTAAGAGCGAGAAATGTGTGAGCTTCGTGAACCATGTAGATTCGCTTAGGCTGAAAAGGGACTGCATTTACTTGAAATGAAGTCTTGCATATAGGAGGACACAGAGCCTGGTATTTAACTCCATTTCTGAAGGGAAACACACAGGACTGTTCTCATCCATGAACCACACCTTGCTTTAGAGCAAGAAGCATGCCCCTGCTATCTGGAGTCTCTAATAGAGCAGGAAACGTGAGTGTGCTCAGAACAAAAGAAAGGTATTTCCTACACATACGGACCATGTCTAGTTCAACTCTGCTTCTGAAACTGATACAAACCACACCTCCTCTAACATCCAATGCTTTTCAGTTAAGAGTGAGAAACGTGTGAGCCTCTTCAACGATAAAGCTTCATTTGAGCTGAGAAGTGACTGTGTTTTCCTGAAACAAAGTCTTCCATGTAGGAAGAAACAGAGCCTGGGATTTAACTCCATTTCTGAAGGGAAACACACAGTACAGTACTCGTTAATGAAGCACACCTTCCTTTAGAGCAAGAAGCATGCTCTTGCTTTCTAGAGTCTCTAATAAATCAGGAAACATGAGAGTCCTCAGAAAATGAACGGTGTTTCCTACACATATGAATCATATCAAGTTCAACTCTGCTTCTGAAACTCATACAAACCAGAGGTCCTCTTATATTCAATGCTTTTCACTTAAGAGCGAAAAACATATGAGTTTCGTGATCGATGTAGCTTTGTTTGAGCTCAAAAGCGACTGCATTTACCTGAAAGGAAATTTTACTTGTAGGAAGACAAAGATCTTGGGATTGAACTCCATTTCTGAAGGGAAAAACACAGCACAGTTCTCACCCATAAAACATACTCTGCTTTAGAACAAGAAGCATGTTTTTGCTTTCTAGAGTCTCTAATACAGGAAGAAATGAGAGTGTGCTCAGAACAAAACAACGGAGCTTCAACACATACAGACCATATCTAGTTCTACTATTCTTCTGATACTGATAAAAACCGCAGTTCGTCTAAAATCCAATGCTTTTCAGTTAAGAGAGAGAAACGTGTGAGCTTTGTGAACGATGTAGCTTTGTTTGACCTGAAAAGGGACTTTGGTTACCTAAACGAAGTCTGGCTTTATGAAGACACAGAGCCTGGGATTTAACTCCATTTCTGAAGGGAAACACACAGCACAGTTCTCATCCATGAAACACACTCTGCTTTAGAGCAAGAAGCACGCTCTTTCTTTCTAGAGTCTCTAATACAGCAAGAAAAGTTAGTGTGCTCAGAATAAAAGAACGGTGTTTTCTTCACATACGCACCATATCTAGTTCAACTCTGCTTCTGAAACGGATCGAAACCATAGGTCCTCTAACATCTGATGACTTTCAGTTAAGAGCGAGAAACATGTTAGCTTTGTTCACCCTGTAGCTTCCTTTGAGCTGAAAAGGGACTGCGTTTACTTGAAACGAATTCTTGCTTGTAGCAAGACACAGAGCCTGGCATTTACCTCCGTTTCTGAAGGGAAACACACAGCACATTTCTCATCCATGAAAAACACTCTGCTTTAGAAACAAGAAGCACGCTCTTGCTTTCTAGATTATCTAATACATCAAGAAACACGAGTGTGCTCAGAACAAAAGAACGGTGTTTCCTACACACGAATCATATCTAGGTCAATTCTGCTTCTGAAACTGATACAAACCACAGGTCCTCTAACATCCATTGCTTTTAATTTAAGAGTGAAAAAAATATGTGTTTCTTGAACAATGTAGCTTCGTTTGAGATGAAAAGTGACTGTGTTTACCTCAAACGAATTCTTGCATGTAGGAAGACACTGAGCCTGGGATTTAGCTCCATTTCTGAAGAGAAACATACAGCACAGTTCTCATCTAAGAAACACACTCTGCTTTAGAGCAAGAAGCACGCTCTTGCTTTCTAGATTCTCTAATACAGCAGGATACGTGAGTGTGCTCAGAACAAAAGAACGGTGTTTCCTACACAAATGGACTATATATAGATCAACCATGCTCAGAAAAGTGATGCAAATCACAGGTCCTCTACACCCAATGCTTTCCAGTTAAGAGCGAGAAACGTGTGAGCTTCGTTGACAATGTTGTTTCGTTTGAGCTGGAAATGACTGCATTTATCTGAAACGTAGTCTAGCTTGTAGGAAGACACAGAGCCTGGGATTGAACTCCATTTCTGAAGGGAAACACACAGCACAGTTCCCATCCAAGAAAACACACTCTGCTTTAGAGGAAGAACCAAGCTCTTGCTTTCTAGAGTCTCTTGTACAGTAGGAAACGTGAATGTGCTCAGACCAAAAGAATGGGGTTTCCTACATATATGGACCATATCTAGGTCAACTCTGCTTCTGAAAATTATACAAACCATATGTCCTCTAACATCCAATGCTTTTTTATCAAGAGCCAGGGATGTGTGACCTTCGTGAACGTTGTAGCTTCGTTTGAGCTGAAAAGTGACCGCATTTACCCTACACGAAGTCTTGCTTGTAGGAAGACACAGAGCCTGGGGTTTAACTCCATTTCTGAAAGGCAACGCACAGCACAGTTCTCATCCATGAAACACACTCTGCTTTAGAGCAAGAACCAAGCTATTGCTTTCTAGAGCCTTTTATACAGCAGGAAATGTGAGTGTGCTCAGAACAAAAGAACGGTGTTTCCTACACATCCAGACCATATCTAGTTCAACTCTGCTTCTGTAACTGATACAAACCTTTGGTGCTCTAACATCCAATTCTTTTCCGTTAAGAGCCATAAATTTGTGACCTTCATGAACGTTGTAGCTTCGTTTGTGCTGAAAAGTGACTGCATTTACCCGAAACGAAGTCTTGTTGTAGGAAGACACAGACCCTGGGGTTTAACTCAAGTTCTGAAGGGAAACGCACTGCACAGTTCTCATCCATGAAACACACTCTGCTTTAGAGCAAGAACAAAGCTATTGCTTTCTAGATTCTCTAATACAGCAGGAAACGTGAGTGTGCTCAGAACAAAAGAACGGTGTTTCCTACACATTCGTACCATATCTAGTTTAACTCTGCTTCTGAAACTGATAGAAACCACAGGTCCTGTAACATCTAATGTTTTTCAGGTAAGAGTGACAAACGTGTGAGCTTCGTGAACGATGTAGCTTCATTTGAGCTGAAAAGTAACTGTGTTTACCTGAAACGAAGTCTTGCTTGTAGGAAGACACAGAGCCTGGCGTTTAACTCCATTTCTGAAGGGAAACACTCAGCCCAGTTCTCGTGAATGAAACACACTGTGTTTTAGTGCAAGATGCACGCTCTTGCTTTCTGGAGTCTCTAATACAGCAGACAACGTGAGTGTGCTCAGAGCAAAAGAACAGTGTTTCCTAAAAATACAGACCATATCTAGTTCAACTCTCCTTCTGAAATTGATAGAAACTACAGGTACTGTAACATCCAATGCTTTTCAGTTAAGAGTGACAAACGTATGAGCTTCGTGAACGATGTAGCTTCATTTGAGCTGACAAGTGACTGTGTTTACATGAAACGAAGTCTTGCTTGTAGGAAGACACAGAGCCTCAGATTGAACTCCATGTCTGAAGGGAAACACATAGCACAGTTCTCATCCATGAAACACTCTCTGCTTTAGAGCAAGAACCAAGCTCTTGCTTTCTATAGTCTCTTGTACAGTAGGAAACGTGAATGTGCTCAGAACAAAAGAATGGTGTTTCCTACAAATACGGACTATATCTAGTTCAACTCTGCTCCTGTAACTGATACAAACCTTTGGTGCTCTAACACCCAATACTTTTCAGTTAAGAGCAAGAAACGTGTGAGCTTCGTAAACGATGTAGCTTCATTTTAGCTGAAAAGTTCCTGTGTTTACCTGAAACGAAGTCCTCTTGTAGGAAGACACAGAGCCTGGGATTGAACTCCATTTCTGAAGGGAAACACACAGCACAGTTCTGAACCATGAAACACACTCTGCTTTAGAGCAAGAAGCAAGCTCTTGCTTTCTAGGGTCTCTTGTACAGTAGGAAACGTGAATGTGCTCAGAACAAAAGAACGGAGTTTCCTACACATAAGGACCATATCTAGTTCCACTCTGCTTCTGAAACTGATAGAAACCACAGGTCCTGTGACATCCAATGCATTTCAGTTAAGAGTGACAAACGAGTGAGCTTCGTGAACTATGTAGTTTCCTTTGAGCTGAAAATGACTGCGATTACCTGAAACGTAGTCTAGCTTGTAGGAAGACACAGAGCCTGGGATTGAACTATTTCTGAAGGAAAGCACACAGCACATTTCCCATCCATAAAACACGCTCTGTTTTAGAGCAAGAACCAAGCTCTTGCTTTCAAGAGACTCTTGTACAGTAGGAAACGTTAATGTGCTCAGAACAAGAGAATGGTGTTTCCTTCACATACGGACCATATCTAGTTCAACTCTGCTTCTGTAACTGATACAAAACTTTGGTGCTCTAACATCCAATGCTTTTTCGTCAAGAGTCAGAAACATGTGACCTCCGTGAACGTTGTAGCTTCATTTGAGCTGAAAAGTGACTTTATTTTACCCAAAAGTAAGTCTTGCTTATAGGAAGACACAGAGCATGGTGTTTAACTCCATTTCTGAATGGAAACACACAGCACAGTTCTCATCTATGAAACATATTCTGCTTTGGAGCAAGAACCAAGCTCTTGCATTCTACAGCCTCTAATACAGCAGGAAACGTGAGTGTGCTCAGAACAAAAGAACGTTGTTTCCTACACATATTGACTATATATATTTCAACCATGCTCTCGAATGTGATGCAAACCACAGGTCCCCTAACATCCCATGCTTTTCAGTTAAGAGCAAGAAACGTGTGAGCTTCGTGAACTATGTATTTTCATTTGAGCTGAAAATGACTGCTTTTACCTGAAACTTATTTCTGCTTGTAGGAACGCACAGAGCCTGGTGTTTAACTCCAATTCTGAAGGGAAACACACAGCACAGTTCTCATCCTTGAAAAACACTCTGCTTCAGAGCAAGAAGCACGCTCTTAATTTCTAGATTCTCTAATACAGCAGGAAATGTGAGTGTGCTCAGAACAAAAGAACGGTGTTTCCTACACATACGGAACAGATCTAGTTCAACTCTGCTTATGAAACTGACACAAACCTTTGTTGCTCTAACATCTAATGATATTCTGTCAAGAGCCTGAAACATGTGACCTTCGTGAACGTTGTAGCTTCGTTGGACCTGAAAAGTGACTGCATTTACCCGAAACGAAGTCTTGCTTTTAGGAAGACACAGAGCCTGGGATTGAACTCCATTTCTGATGGGAAACACACAGCATAGTTCTCATCCATGAAACACACTCTGCTTTGGAGCAAGAAGCATGCTCTTGCTTTCCAGGTTCTCTATTACAGCAGGAACGTGAGTGTGCTCAGAAAAAAAACGGGGTATCCTACACATACGGACCATATCTAGTTCAACTCTGCTTATGAAACTGATACAAACCATAGGTCCTCTAACATCCAATGCTTTTCAGTTAAGAGCGAAAACATGTGAGAATCGTGATGATGTAGCTCCATTTGAGCTGAAAAGTGACTGTATTTACCTGACATGATTTCTTGCTTGCAGGAAGACACAAAGCCTGGTATTGAACTCCATCTCTGAAGGGAAACACACAGCACAGTTCTCATCCATGAAACACACTCTGCAATGGAGTAAGAACCAAGCTCTTGCTTTCTAGATCCTCTAATACAGCAGGAACCGTGAGTGTGCTCAGAACAAAAGAACGGTGTTTCCTACACATATGGACTATAACTAGTTCAACCATGCTCAGGAAAGTGATGCAAACCCCAGGTCCTCTAACATCCAATGCTTTTCAGTTAAGAGCTAGAAACGTGTGAGCATCGTGAACTATGTATTTTCGTTTGAGCTGAAAATGACTGCTTTTACCTTAAACGTACTTTTGCTTGTAGGAAGGCACAGAGCCTGGTGTTTAACTTCAATTCTGAAGGGAAACACAAAGCACACTTCTCTTCCATGAAACATACTCTGCTTTAGAGCAAGAAGCACACTCTTGCTTTCTAGAGTCTCTAATACAGCAGAAAACGTGAGTGTGCTCAGAACAAAAGAACTGTGTTTCCTACATTTACGGACCATATCTAGATCAACTCTGCTTATGAAACTGATACAAACCAAGTTCCTCTATCATCTAATGCTTTTCAGTTAAGAGCGAGAAATGTGTGAGCTTCGTGAATCATGTAGCTTCTTTTGAGCGAAAAGTGACTGAGTTTACCTGATATGATGTCTTGCTTCTAGGACGACAGAGAGCCTGGGATTTAACTCCATTTCTGAAGGGAAACACACAGCACAGTTCTCATCCATGAAACACACTCTGCTTTAGAGCAAGAAGCACGCACTTTCTTTCTAGAGTCTCTAATAAAGCAGGAAATGTGAGTGTACTCAGAAGAAAAGAACAGTGTTTGCTGCACAAACGGACCATTGCAAGTTCCACTCTGCTTCTGAAACTGATACAAACCCGAGGGTCTCTAACATCCAATGTTTTTCAGTTAAGAGCGAGAAACATGTGAGCTACATGAATTATGTAGCTTTGTTTGAACTGAAAAGTGACTGTGGTTACCTGAATCGAAGTCTTGCTTGTAGGAAGACACAGAGAATGGGATTTAAATCCATTTCTGAAGGGAAATACACAGCAGAGTTCTTATCCAAGAAACACAATCTGCTTTAGAGCAAGAAGCACGCTCTTGCTTTCTAGAATCTCTAATACAGCAGAAAACGTGAGTGTGCTCAGAACAAAGAACAGTGTTTCCTACATTTACGGACCATATCTAGAACAACTCTGCTTATGAAAATGATACAAACCAACTTCCTCTATCATCAAATGCTTTTCAGTTAAGAGCGAGAAATGTGTGAGCTTCGTGAATCATGCAGCATCATTTGAGCTGAAAAGTGACTGTGTTTACCTGAAACGCAGTCTTGCTGTAGAAAGACACAGAACCTGGGATTTAACTCCATTTGTGAAGGGAAACACACAACGTAGTTCTCATGCAAGAAACACACTCTGCTTTAGAGCAAGAAGCACGCTCTTTCTTTCTAGAGTCTCTAATACAGCAGGAAACGTGAGTGTGCTCAGAACAAAAAACTATGTTTCCTACATATACGGACCATTGCTAGTTCAACTCTGATTCTGAAACTGATACAAACCACAAGTCCTCTAACATCCAATGCTTTTCAGTTAAGAGTGAGAAATGTGTGATCTTTGTGAACGATGTAGCTTCGTTTGAGCTGAAAAGTGACTGAGTTTTCCTGAAAACAAGTCTTGCCTGTAGGAAACCACAGAGCCTGGGATTTAACTCTACTTCTGAAGAAAACACACAGCACAGTTCTCATCCATGAAACACACTCTGCTTTAGAGCAAGAAGCACGCTCTTTCTTTCTAGAGTCTCTAATAGAGCAGAAAACGTGAGTGTGCTCAGAACAAAAGAACGGTGTTTCCTACACATACAGAGCATTGATAGTTCAACTCTGCATCTGAAACTGATACAAACCAAAGGTCCCCTAACATCCAATGCTTTTCAGTTAAGAGCGAGAAACATGGGAGCTTCTTAAAACATGTAGATTCCTTTGAGCTGAAAAGTGACTGATTTTACCTGAAAACATGTCTTGCTTGTAGGAAGACACAGAGCCTGGCATTTACCTCCATTTCTGAAGGAAAACACACAGCATAGTTCTCATCCATGAAACACACTCTGCTTTAGAGCAAGAAGCACGCTCTTGCTTTCTAGCGCCTCTAATACTGCAGGAAACGTGAGTGTACTTAGAACAAAAGAACAGTGTTTCCTACACAACGGACCACATCTAGTTCAACTCAGCTTCTGAAACTGATACAAACCACACGTCCAATAATATCCAATGCTATTCAGTTATGAACGAGAAACTTTTTAGCTTCGTGAACGATGTAGCTTCTTTTGAGCTGAAAAGTGACTGAGGTTTCTTGAAAAGAAGTCTTGTCTGCAGGAAGACACAGAGCGTGGGATTTAACTCCATTTCTGAAGAAAACACACAGCACATTTTTCATCCATGAAACACACTCTGCTTTGGAGCAAGAACCAAGCTCTTGCTTTCTACATCCTCTAATACAGCAGGAAACGTGAGTGTGCTCAGAACAAAAGAACGGTGTTTCCTACACATATGGACTATAACTAGTTCAACCATGCTCAGGAAAGTGATGCAAACCACAGTTCCTCTAACATCCAATGCTTTTCAGTTAAGAGCTAGAAACGTGTGAGCATCGAGAACTATGTATTTTCGTTTGAGCTGAAAATGACTGCTTTTACCTTAAACGTACTTTTGCTTGCAGGAAGGCACAGAGCTTGGTGTTTAACTCCAATTCTGAAGGGAAACACACAGCACACTTCTCATCCATGAAACACACTCTCCTTTAGAGCAAAAAGCACGCTCTTGCTTTCTAGAGTCTCTAATACAGCAGAAAACATGAGTGTGCTCAGAACAAAAAACAGTGTTTCCTACATTTACGGAATATATCTAGATCAACTCTGCTTCTGAAACTGATACAAACCAAACATCCTCTATCATCTAATGCTTTTCAGTTAAGAGCGAGAAACGTGTGAGCTTCGTGAATCATGTAGCGTCTTTTGAGCGAAAAGTGAGTGAGTTTACTTGAAATGAAGTCTTGCTTCTAGGACGACACAGAGCCTGGGATTTAACTCCATTTCTGAAGGGAAACACACAGCACAGTTCTCATCCATGAAACACACTCTGCTTTAGAGCAAGAAGCACGTGCTTACTTTCTAGAATCTCTAATAGAGCAGGAAACGTGAGTGTGCTCAGAAGAAAAGAACAGTGTTTGCTGCACAAACGGACCATTGCAAGTTCCACTCTGCTTCTGAAACTGATACAAACCCGAGGGTCTCTAACATCCAATGTTTTTCAGTTAAGAGCGAGAAACGTGTGAGCTTCTTGAACGATGTAGCTTTGTTTGAGCTGACAAGTGACTGTGGTTACCTGAATCGAAGTCTTGCTTGTAGGAAGACACAGACGATGGGATTTAAATCCATTTCTGAAGGGAAATACACAGCAGAGTTCTTATCCATGAAACACACTCTGTTTTAGAGCAAGAAGCACGCTCTTGCTTTCTAGAATCTCTAATACAGCAGAAAACGTGAGTGTGCTCAGAACAAAGAACAGTGTTTCTTACATTTACGGACCATATCTATATCAACTCTGCTTCTGAAACTGATACAAACCAAGTTCCTCTATCATCTAATGATTTTCAGTTAAGAGCAAGAAATGTGTGAGTTTCTTGAATCATTCAGCTTCGTTTGACCTGAGAAGTGACTGTGTTTACCTGAAACACAGTCTTCCCTGTAGGAAGACACAGAACGTGGGATTTAAGTCCATTTGTGAAGGGAAACACACAACGTAGTTCTCATGCAAGAAACACACTCTGCTTTAGAGCAAGAAGCACGCTCTTTCTTTCTAGAGTCTCTATTAGAGCAGAAAACGTGAGTGTGCTCAGAAAAAAAGAAGGGTGTTTCCTACACATACGGAGCATTGATAGTTCAACTCTGCATCTGAAACTGATACAAACAAAAGGTCCCCTAACATCCAATGCTTTTCAGTTAAGAGCTAGATACGTGGGAGCTTAGTGAACGATGTAGATTCATTTGAGCTGAAAAGTGACTGATTTTACCTGAAAACATGTCTTGCTTGTAGGAAGACACAGAGCCTGGCATTTACCTTCATTTCTGAAGGAAAACACACAGCATAGTTCTCATCCATGAAACACACTCTGCTTTAGAGCAAGAAGCAAACTCTTGCTTTCTAGAGTCTCTAATACAGCAGGAAACGTGAGTGTACTTAGAACAAAAGAACAGTGTTTCCTACACAACGGACCACATCTAGTTCAACTCTGCTTCTGAAACTGATACAAACCACACGTCCACTAACATCCAATGCTATTCAGTTAAGAGCAAGAAACTTTTTAGCTTCGTGAACGATGTAGCTTCTTTTGAGCTGAAAAGTGACTGAGGTTTCTTGAAAAGAAGTCTTGCCTGCAGATAGACACAGAGCGTAGGATTTAACTCCATTTCTGAAGAAAACACACAGCACAGTTCTCATCCATGAAACACACTCTGCTTTAGAGCAAGAAGCATGCTCTTACTTTGTAGAGTCTCTAATAGAGCAGAAAATGTGAGTGTGCTCAGAACAAAAGAATGGTGTTTCCTACACATAGGGACCATTGCTATTTCAACTCTGCTTCTGAAAATGAGACAAACCACAGTTCCTCTATCATCCAATGCTTTTCAGTTAAGGGCGAGTAACGTGTGAGCTTCGTGAACGATGTAGCTTCTTTTGAGCTGAAAAGTGACTGAGTTTACCTGAAAAGAAGTCTTGCCTGTAGGAAGACACTGAGCCTGGGATTTAACTCCATTTCTGAAGGAAACACACACAGAGTTCTCATCCATGAAACACACTCTGCTTTAGAGACAGAAGTACACTCTTGCTTTGAGAGTCTCTAATACAGCAGGAAACGCGAGTGTGCTCAGAACAAAGAACAGTGTTTCCTACATTTACGGACCGTATCTATTTCAACTCTGCTTCTGAAACTGATACAAACCAAAGTTCCTCTATCATCTAATGCTTTTCATTTAAGACTGAGAAATGTGTGAGATTCGTGAATCATGTAGCTTCATTTGATCTGAAAAGTGACTGTTTACCTAAAACACAGTATTCCGTGTAGGAAGACACAGAACCTGGGGTTTAACTCCAGAGTGTGTTTCATGGATGAGAACTGTGCTATGTGTTTCCCTTTATAAATGGAGTTAAATCCCTGGCTCTGTGTCTTCCTACAGCAAGACTTCTTTTCAGGTAATCGCAGTCACTTTACAGCTCAAACAAAGCTACATCATTCACAAAGCACACACGGTTATCGCTCTTAATGGAAAAGCTTTGGATGTAACGGTCCTGTGTTTTGTATCAGTTTCAAAGCAGAGTTGAACTAGATATGGTCCGTGTTTGTAGGAAACATATTTATATTGTTCTGAGCACACTCACGTTTACAATTATATTAGAGAATCAAGAATCAAGACCGTGCGTATTGCTCTATAGCAGAGTGTGTTTCATGGATGAGAACTCTGCTCTGTTTTTCCCTTCAGAAACAGAGTTAAATCCCAGGGTCTGTGTCTTCCTACAAGCAAGACTTCGTTTCAGGTAAATGCAGTAACTTTTCTGCTCAAACAAAGCTACCTCGTTCACAAAGCTCACATGTTTCTCGCGCATAACTGAAAAGCATTGGATGTTAGAGGACCTGTGGTTTGTATCAGTTTGAGAAACAGAGTTGAACGAGAAATGGTCCGTGTGTGTAGGAAACACAATTCTGTTCTGAGCACACTCACGTTTCCTGCTGAATTAGAGACTCTAGAAAGTAAGCGCATGCATCTGGCTCTCAAGCAGAGTGTGTTTCATGGATTAAAACTTTGCAGTGTGTTTCCCTTCAGAAATGGAGTTAAATCCCAAGCTCTGTGCCTTCCTACATGCAATACTTCTTTTCAGGTAAACACAGTCACTATTCAGCTCAAACAAAGCTATATCGTTCACAAAGCAAACACGGTTCTCGCTCTTATCTGAAAAGCTTTGGATGTTAGAGGACCTGTGGTTTGTATCTGTTTCAGAAACTGAGTTGAAATAGATATGATCCTTGTGTGTAGGAAACACAGTTCTTTTTTCTGAGCACAATCACATTTCCTGCTCTCTTAAAGACTCTAGAAAGCAAGAGCGTGCTTCTTGCTGGAAAGCAGAGTGTGTTTCATGGATGAGAACTGTGCTGTGTGTTTCCCTTCAGAAACGGAGTTTAATCCCAGGCTCTGTGCCTTCCTGCAAGCAAGACTTCTTTTCAGGTAAACGCAGTCACTTTTCAGCTCAAACAAACTACATCATACACGAAGCTCACATGTTTCTTGCTCTTCATGGAAAATATTGGATGTTGGAAGACCTGTGGTTTGCATCTGCTTCAGAAGCAGAGTTGAACAAATATGGTCCATGTGTGTAGGAAACACAGTTCTTTTGTTCTGAGCACACTCACGTTTCCTGCTGTCTTAGAGATTCTAGAAAGCAAGAGCATGGATCTTGCTCTATAGCAGAGTGTGTTTCATGGATGAGAACTCTGCTGTGAGTTTCCCTTCAGAAATGGAGTTAAATCCCAGGCTCTGTGTCTTCCTACAAGCAAGACTTCGTTTCAGGTAAACGCAGTCACTTTTCAGCTCACACAAAGCTACATCATTCACGAGGCTCACACGTTTCTCGCTCTTAACTGAAGAGCATTGGATGTTAGAGAACCTGTGTTTTATATCTGTTGCAGAAGCAGAGCAGAACTAGATATGCGCCGTGTGTGTAGGAAAACCGTTATTGTGTTCTGAGCAGACTTACGTTTCCTGTTTTATTAGAAAATCTAGAAGCTTGACCGTGCGTCTTGCTCTAAAGCATAGTGTGTTTCATGGATGAGAACTCTGCTCTGTTTTTCCCTTCAGAAATAGAGTTAAATCCCAGGCTCTGTGTCTTCCTACAAGCAAGACTTCGCTTCAGGTAAATACAGTCAATTTTCAGCTCAAAGGATGCAACATTGTTCACGAAGCTCACACATTTCTCGCTCTTAACTGAAAATCATTGGATGTTAGAGACCCTGAGGTTTGTATCAGTTTCAGAAAAAGTGTTGAACTAGATATGGTTCGTGTGTGTAGGAAACACAAAGTAAGCACATGCATCTAGCTCTCAAGCAGAGTATGTTTCATGTATGAGAAGTTTGCAGTGTGTTTCCCTTCAGAAATGGAGTTAAATCCCAGGCTCTGTGCCTTCCTACAAGCAAGACTTCTTTTCAGGTAAACACAGTCACTTTTCAGCTCAAACAAAGCTATATCGTTCACAAAGCAAACACGGATCTCGCTCTTAACTGAAAAGCTTTGGATGTTAGAGGACCTGTGGTTTGTATCCGTTTCAGAAGCAGAGTTGAACTAGATATGATCCATGTGTGTAGGAAACACAGTTCTTTTGTTCTGAGCACACTCACATTTCCTGCTCTCTTAGAGACTCTAGAAAGCAAGAGCGTGCTTCTTGCTGGAAAGCAGAGTGTGTTTCATGGATGAGAACTGTGCTGTGTGTTTCCCTTCAGAAACGGAGTTTAATCCCAGGCTCTGTGCCTTCCTGCAAGCAAGACTTCTTTTCAGGTAAACGCAGTCACTTTTCGGCTCAAACAAAGCTACATCATTCACGAAGCTCACACGTTTCTCGCTCTTAACTGAAAAGCATTGGATGTTAGTGGACATGGGGTTTGTATCAGTTTAAGAAGCAAAGTTGAACTAGATATGATCTGTGTGTGTAGGAAACAGAGTTCTTTTGTTCTGAGCACACTCATGTTTCCTGCTCTCTTAGAGACTCTAGAAAGCAAGAGCATGGATCTTGCTCTAAAGCAGAGTGTGTTTCATGGATGAGAACTGTGCTGTGTTTCCCTTCAGAAATGGAGTTTAATCCCAGGCTCCCTGTCTTCCTACAAGCAAGACTTGATTTCAGGTAAACCCAGTCACTTTTCAGCTCAAACAAATCTACATCGTTCACAAAGCACACGCGGTTCTCGCTCCTAACTGAAAAGGTGGATGGTAGGGGTCCTGTGTTTTGTATCAGGTTCAGAAGCAGACTTGAACTAGATATGGGCCGTGTTTGTAGGAAACACAGTTATTTCGTTCTGAGCACACTCATGTTTCCGGTTATATTAGAGATTCTATAAGCAAGACCGTGTGTCTTGCTGTAAAGCAGAGTGTGTTTCATGGATGAGAACTCTGCTGTGTGTTTCCCTTCAGAAATGGAGTTAAATCCCAGGCTCTGTGTCTTCCTACAAGCAAGACTACATTTCAGGTAAACGCAGTCACTTTTCAGCTCAAACAAAGCTACATCATTCACGAAGCTCACACATTTCTTGCTCTTAACTGAAGAGCATTGGATGTTAGAGGACATGTGTTTTGTATCAATTTCAGAAGCAGAGTAGAACTAGATAGGCGCCGTGTGTGTAGGAAAACAGTTATTGTGTTCTGAGCAGACTCACGTTTCCTGTTTTATTAGAGAATCTAGAAGCAAGACTGTGCGTCTTGCTCTAAAGCAGAGTGTGTTTCATGGATGAGAACTGTGCTGTGTGTTACCCTTCAGAAATGGAGTTTGATCCTAGTCTCTGTGTCTTCCTACAAGCAAGAATTGATTTCAGGTAAACACAGTCACTTTTCAGCTCAAACAAAGCTACATCGTTCACAAAGCACACACGGTTTTCGCTCTTAACTGAAAAGTTGGATGTTAGACATCCTGTGTTTTGTATCAGTTTCAGAAGCAGAGTTGAACTAGATATGGGCAGTGTTTATAGGAAAAACAGTTATTTTGTTCTAAGCACACTCATGTTTCCGGTTATATTAGAGAATCTAGAAGCAAGACCGTGTGTCTTGCTCTAAAGCAGAGTGTGTTTCATGGATGAGAATTCTGCTGTGTGTTTCCCTTCAGTAATGGAGTTAAATCCCAGGCTCTGTGACTTCCTACAAGCAAGAATTCGTTTCAGGTAAACGCAGTTAATTTTCACCTCAAAGGAAGCTACATGGATCAAAAAACTCACACGACTCTTGCTCATAAGTAAAAAGGATCGGATGTTAAGGGACCTGTGGTTTTTATCAGTTTGAGAAGTAGAGTTGAACAAGATATGCTCCGTGTGTGTAGGAAACAGTTCTTTTGTTCAGTACACACTCACATTTCCTGCTGTATTAGAGAATCTAGAATGCAACAGTGTGCTTCTTGCTCTAAATCAGAGTGTGTTTCATGGATGAGAACTGTGCTGTGTGTTTACCTTCAGAAGTGGAGTTAAGTCCCAGCCTCTATGTCTTCCTACAAGGAAGCCTTCGTATCAGGTAAACGCAGTCACTTTTCAGCTCAAACGAAGCAACATTGGTCACAAAGCTAACACATTTCTCGCTCTCAACTGAAAAGCACTGGATGTTAGAGGACCTGTGGTTTGTATCAGTATGAGAAGCAGAGTTGAACTAGATATGGTCCGTGTGTAGGACACACAGTTCTTTTGTTCTGAGCACACTCACGTTTCCCGCTGTCTTAGACACTCTAGAAAGCAAGAGCATGGTCTTGCTCTATAGCACAGTGTGTTTCATGGATGAGAACTCTGCTGTGTGTTTCCCTTCAGAAATGGAGTTAAATCCCAGGCTCTGTGTCTTCCTACAAGCAAGACTTCATTTCAGGTTAAAACAGTCATTTTCAGCTCAAACAAAGCTACATCATTCACGAAGCTCACACATTTCTCGCTCTTAACTGAAGAGCATTGGATGTTAGAGGACCTGTGTTTTGTATTAATTTCAGAAGCAGAGTAGAACTAGATAGGCGCGGTGTGTGTAGGAAAAACAGTTATTGTGTTCTGAGCAGACTCACGTTTCCTGTTTTATTAGAGAATCTAGAAGCAAGACTGTGCATCTTGCTCTATAGCACAGTGTGTTTCATGGATGAGAACTCTGCTGTGTGTTTCCCTTCAGTAATGGAGTTTAATCCCAGGCTCTGTGTCTTCCTACAAGCAAGACTTCTTTTCAGGTAAACACAGTCACTTTTCAGCTCAAACAAGGCTATATCGTTCACAAAGCAAACACGGTTCTCGCTCTTAACTGAAAAGCTTTGGATGTTAGAGGACCTGTGGTTTGTATCAGTTTCAGAAGCAGAGTTGAACTAGATATGATCCATGTGTGTAGGAAACACAGTTCTTTTGTTCTGAGCACACTCACAGTTCCTGCTCTCTTAGAGACTCTAGAAAGCAAGAGCGTGCTTCTTGCTGGAAAGCAAAGTGTGTTTCATGGATGAGAACTGTGCTGTGTGTTTCCCTTCAGAAACGGAGTTTAATCCCAGGCTTTGTGCCTTCCTGCAAGCAAGACTTCTTTTCAGGTAAACACAGTCACTTTTCAGCTCAAACAAAGCTACAACGTACACGAAGCTCACATGTTTCTTGCTCTTCATGGAAAATATTGATTGTTAGAAGACCTGTGGTTTGCAACTGCTTCAGAAGCAGAGTCGAACTAGATATGGTCCCTGTGTGTAGGAAACAGAGTTCTTTTGTCTGAGAACACTCTCATTTGCTGCTGTCTTAGAGATTCTAGAAAGCAAGACCGTGCTTCTTGCTCTAAAGCAGACTGTGTTTCATTGATGAGAACTGTGCTATGTGTTTCTCTTCAGAAATGGAGTTTAATACCAGTCTCTGTGCCTTCCTCCAAGCAAGCCTTCGCTTCAGGTAAACGCAGTCAATTTCAGCTCAAACGAAGCAACATTGTTCACAAAGAACACACATTTCTCGCTCTTAACTGAAAAGCATTGGATGTGAGAGGACGTGGGGTTTGTATCAGTTTCAGAAACAGAGTTGAACTAGCTATGGTCCGTGTGTGTAGGAAACACAGTTCTTTTGTTCTGCGCACACTCACGAATCCTGCTGTCTTAGAGACTCTAGAAAGCAAGAGCATGGATCTTGCTCTAAAGCAGAGTGTGTTTCATAGATGAGAACTGTGCTGTGTGTTTCCCTTCAGAAATGGAGTTTAATCCCAGGCTCTGTGACTTACTATAAGCAAGACTTGATTTCAGGTAAACACAGTCACTTTTCAGCTCAAAAAATCTACATCGTTCACAAAGCACACACGGTTCTTGCTCCTAACTGAAAAGGTGGATGGTAGTGTTCCTGTGTTTTGTATCAGGTTCAGAATCAGACTTGAACTAGATATGGGCCGTGTTTGTAGGAAACACAGTTATTTTGTTCTGAGCACACTCATATTTCTGAGTATATTAGAGAATCTAGAAGCAAGACCGTGTATCTTGCTCTAAAGCAGAGTGTGTTTCATGGATGAGAACTCTGCTGTGTGTTTCCCTTCAGAAATGGAGTTAAATCCCAGGCTCTGTGAGTTCCTACAAGCAAGACTTCTTTTCAGGTAAACAAAGTCACTTTTCAGCTCAAACAAAGCTTCATCGTTCACGAAGCTCACATGTTTCTCGCTATTACCTGAAGAGCATTGGATGTTAGAGGACCTGTGTTTTGTATCAGTTTCAGAAGCAGAGTAGAACTAGATATGCGCCGTGTGTGTAGGAAAAACAGTTATTTTGTTCTGAGCAGACTCACGTTTCATGTTTTATTAGAGAATCTAGAAGCAAGAACGTACGTCTTGCTCAAAAGCAGAGTGTGTTTCATGGAAGAGAACTCTGCTCTGTGTTTCGCTTCAGCAATAGAGTTAAATCCCAGGCTCAGTGTCTATCTACATGCAAGACTTCGCTTCAGGTAAATGCAGTCACTTTTCAGCTCAAAGGATGCAACATTGTTCACGAAGCTCACACATTTCTCGCTCTTAACTGAAAAGCAATGGATGTTAGAGGACCTGTGGTTTGTATCAGTTTCAGAATCAGAGTTGAACTAGATATGGTCCGTGTGTGTAGCAAACACAGTTCATTTGTTCTCAGCACACTCACGTTTCATGCTGTCTTAGAGACTCTAGAAAGCAAGAGCGTGGTTCTTGCTATAAAGCAGAGTGTGTTTCATGGATGAGAACTGTGCTATGTGTTTCCCTTCGTAAATGGAGTTTGATCCCAGTCTCTGTGTCTTCCTACAAGCAAAACTTGATTTATGGTAAACACAGTCACTTTTCTGCTCAAACAAAGCTACATCGTTCACAAAGCACACACGGTTCTCGCTCTTAACTGAAAAGTTGGATGTTAGACGTCCTGTGTTTTGTATCAGTTTCAGAAGCAGAGTTGAACTAGATATGGGCAGTGTGTATAGGAAAAACAGTTATGTTGTTCTGAGCATACTCATGTTTCCGGTTATATTAGAGAATCTAGAATAAAGACCGTGTGTCTTGCTCTAAAGCAGAGTGTGTTTCATGGATGAGAACTTTGCAGTGTGTTTTCCTTCAGAAATGGAGTTAAATCCCAGGCTATGTGTCTTCCTACAAGCAAGACTTCTTTTCAGGTAAACACAGTCACTTTTCAGCTCAAACAAAGCTATATCGTTCACAAAGCAAACACAGTTCTCACTCTTAACTGAAAAGCTTTGGATGTTAGAGTACCTGTGGTTTGTATCAGTTTCAGAAGCAGAGTTGAACTAGATATGGTCCGTGTGTGTAGGAAACACAGTTCTTTTGTTCTGAGCAAACTCACGTTTCCTGCTGTTTTAGAGAATCTAGAAAGCAAGAGCGTTGTCTTGCTCTAAAGCAGAGGGTGTTTCATGGATGAGAACTGTGCTGTGTGTTTTCCTAGAGAAAAGGAGTTTAATCCCTGGCTCTGTGTCTTCCTACAAGCAAGACTTGATTTAAGGTAAACACAGTCACTTTTCTGCTCAAACGAAGCTACTTAGATCACAAAGCACACACGATTCTTCCTCATAAGTAAAAAGTAATGGATGTTACAAGACATGTGGTTTGTAACAGTTTAAGAAGCAGAGTTGAACTAGATATGGTCCGTGTGTGTAGGAAACACAGTTATTTTGTTCTGAGCACACTCACGTTTCCTGCTTTATTAGAGTCTAGAAAGTAAGGGCATGCATCTGGCTCTCAAGCAAAGTGTGTTTCTTGGATGAGAACTTTGCAGTGTGTTTCCCTTCAGAAATGGAGTTAAATCCCAGGCTCTGTGCCTTCCTACAAGCAAGACTTCTTTTCAGGTAAACACAGTCACTTTTCAGCTCAAAGAAATCTACATCGTTCACCAAGCAAACAGGGTTCTAGCTCTTAACTGAAAAACTTTGGATGTTAGAGGACCTGTGGTTTCTATCAGTTTCAGAAGCAGAGTTGAACTAGATATGATCCATGTGTGTAGGAAACACAGTTCTTTTGTTCTGAGCACACTCACATTTCCTGCTCTCTTAGAGACTTTAGAAAGCAAGAGCATGCTTCTTGCTGGAAAGCAGAGTGTGTTTCATGGATGAGAACTGTGCTCTCTGTTTCCCTTCAGAAACGGAGTTTAATCCCAGGCTCTGTGCCTTCCTGCAAGCAAGACTTCTTTTCAGGTAAACGCAGTCACTCTTCAGCTCAAACAAAGCTACATCGTTCATGAAGCTCACATGTTTCTTGCTCTTCACAGAAAGTATTGGATGTTAGAAGACTTGTGGTTTGCATCTGGTTCAGGAGCAGAGTCAAACTACATATGGTACCTGTGTGTAGGAAACAGAGTTCTTTTGTTCTGAGAACACTCTCATTTGCTGCAGTCTTAGAGAATCTAGAAAGCAAAAGCGTGCTTCTTGCTCTAAAGCAGAGTGTGTTTCATGGATGAGAACACTGCTGTGTGTTTCCCTTCAGAAATGGAGTTAAATCCCAGGCTCTGTGTCCTTCTACAAGCAAGACTTCATTTCAGGTAAACGCAGTCACTTTTCAGCTCAAACAAAGCTACATCATTCACGAAGCTCACACATTTCTCGCTCTTAACTGAAGAGCATTGGATGTTAGAGGACCTGTGTTTTGTATCAATTTCAGAAGCAGAGTAGAACTAGATAGGCGCCGTGTGTGTAGGAAAAACAGTTATTGTGTTCTGAGCAGACTCACGTTTCCTGTTTTATTAGAGAATCTAGAAGCAAGACCGTGCGTCTTACTCTAAAGCAGAGTGTGATTCATGGATGAGAACTTTGCTCTGTGTTTCCCTTCAGAAATAGAGTTAAATCCCAGGATCTGTGTCTTCCTACAAGCAAGACTTCGCTTCACGTAAATGCAGTCAATTTCAGCTCAAACAAAGCTACATCGTTCACGAAGCTCACACGTTTCTCGCTCTTAACTGAAAAGCATTGGATGTTAGAGGACCTGTGGTTTATATCAGTTTCAGAGGCAGAGTTGAATGAGATATGATCCATGAGTGTAGGAATCACAGTTCTTTTGTTCTGAGCCCACTCACATTTCCTGGTCTCTTAGAGACTCTAGTTAGCAAGAGCATGCTTCTTGCTCGAAAGCAGAGTATGTTTCATGGATGAGAACTGTGCTGTGTGTTTACCTTGATAAGTGGAGTTAAATCCCAGGATCTGTGTTTTCCTACAAGCAAGATTTCCCTTCAGGTAAAGGCACTCCCTTTTTTAGCTCAAACAAAGCTAAATAGTACACGAAGCTCACACGTTTCTCTCTCTTAACTGAAAATCAATGGAGGTTAGAGGACCTGTGTTTTTTATCAGTTCCAGAAGCAGAGTTGAACTAGATATGATCCGTGTGTTTAGGAAACACATTTCTTTTGTTCTGAGCACACTCACGTTTCCTCCTCTCTTAGAGACTCTAGAAAGCAAGAGCGTACTTCTTGCTGAAAAGCAGAGTGTGTTTAATGGATGATAACTGTGCTGTGTGTTTCCCTTCAGAAAAGGAGTTTAATCACAGGCTCTGTGTCTTCCTACAAGCATGACTTGATTTCAGGTAAATGCAGTCACATTTGAGCTCAAACAAAGCTACATCGTTCACAAAGCTCACATGTTTCTTGCTCTTCACGGAAAGTATTGGATTTTAGAAGACCTGTGGTTTGCATCTGCTTCAGGAGCAGAGTCGAACTAGATATGGTCCCTGTGTGTAGGATACAGAGTTCTTTTGTTCTGAGAACACTCTCATTTGCTGAAGTCTTAGAGATTCTAGAAAGCAAATGCATGCTTCTTGCTCTAAAGTAGAGTGTGTTTCATGGATGAGAACTGTGCTATGCGTTTCTTTTCAGAAATGGAGTTAAATCCCAGGCTCTATGCCTTCCTACAAGCAAGCCTTCCGTTCAGGTAAACGCAGTCAGTTTTAAGCACAAACAAATCTACATCGTTCACAATGCACACACGGTTCTCGATCCTAACTGAAAAGGTGGATGGTAGGGGTCTTGTGTTTTGTATCAGGTTCAGAAGCAGAGTTGAACTAGATATGGGCCGTGTTTGTAGGAAACACAGTTATTTTGTTCTGAGCACAATCATGTTTCCGGTTATATTAGAGAATCTATAAGCAAGACCGTGTGTCTTGCTCTAAAGCAGAGTGTGATTCATGGATGAGAACTCTGCTCTGTGTTTCCCTTCAGAAATAGAGTTAAATACCAGGCTCTGTGTCTTCCTACAAGCAGGACTTCGCTTCAGGTAAATGCAGTCACTTTTCAGCTCAAACAAAGCTACATCGTTCACGAAGCTCACACGTTTCTCGCTCTTAACTGAAAAGCATTGGATGTTAGAGGACCTGTGGTTTATATCAGTTTCAGATGCAGAGATGAACGAGTTATGATATATGAGTGTAGGAATCACTGTTCTTTTGTTCTGAGCACACTCACATTTCCTGGTCTCTTAGAGACTCTAGTAAGCAAGAGCATGCTTCTTGCTCGAAAGCAGAGTATGTTTCATGGATGAGAACTGTGCTGTGTGTTTCCCTTCAGAAATGGAGTTTAATCCCAGGCTCTGTGTCTTCCTACAAGCAGTACTTCATTTCATGTAAACGCAGTCATTTTCAGCTCAAACGAATCTACATTGTTCACAAAGCTCACACGTTTATCGCTCTTAACTGAAAATCATTGGATTTTAGAGGACCTGAAGTTTGTATCAGTTTCCGAGGAAGAGTTGAACTAGATATGGTCCGTGTGTGTAGAAAATACAGTTATTGTGTTCTGAGCACACTCATGTTTCCTGTTGTATTAGAGAATCTAGAAGCAAGAGCGGGCTCCTTGTTCTAAACCAGAGTGTGTTTCGGGGATGAGAACTGTGCTGTGTGTTTCCCTTCAGAAATGGAGTTAAATCCCAGGCAATTTGTCTTCCTACAAGCAAGACTTCGTTTCAGGTAAACAAAGTCACTTTTTAGATCAAACAAAGCTACATCACAGACGAAGCTCACACATTTCTGGCTCTTAACTGAAAAGCATTGGATGCTAGAAGACCTGTGATTTTTATCAGTTCCAGAAGTAGAGTTGAACTAGATATGGTCTGTGTGTGTAGGAAACTCAGTTCTTTTCTACAGAGCACACAAACGTTTACTGCTGTATTAGAGACTCTAGAAAGCAGGAGCGTGGTTCTTGCTCTAAAGCAGAGTGTGTTTCATGGATGAGAACTGTGCTGTATGTTTCCCTTCAGAAATGGAGTTTAATCCCAGGCTCTGTGTCTTCCTACAAGCAAGACTTGATTCAGGTAAATGCAGTCACATTTGAGCTCAAACAAGGCAACCTCGTTAACAGAGCTCACACGTTTCTCGCTCATAACTGAAAAGCATTGGATGTTAGAGGACCTGTGGTTTGTATCAGTTTGAGAAGCAGAGTTGAACTAGATAAGGTCCATGTGGGTGGGAAACACAGTTCTTTGTTCACAGCACACTCACGTTTCCCGCTGTATTAGAGAATCTAGAATGCAACAGTGTGCTTCTTGCTCTAAAGCACAGTGTGTTTCATGGATGAGAACTCTGCTCTGTGTTTCCCTTCAGAAATAGAGTTAAATCCCAGGCTCTGTGTCTTCCTACAAGCAAGACTTCGCTTCAGGTAAATGCAGTCAATTTTCAGCTCAAAGGATGCAACATTGTTCACGAAGCTCACACATTTCTCGCTCTTACCTGAAAATCAATGGATGTTAGAGGCCCTGAGGTATGTATCAGTGTCAGAAAAAGTGTTGAACTAGATATGGTTCGTGTGTGTAGGAAACACAAAGTAAGCGCATGCATCTGGCTCTCATGCAGAGTGTGTTTCATGTATGAGAAGTTTGCAGTGTGTTTCCCTTCAGAAATGGAGTTAAATCCCAGGCTCTGTGCCTTCCTACAAGCAAGACTTCTTTTCAGGTAAACACTGTCACTTCAGCTCAAACAAAGCTATATCGTTCACAAAGCAAACACGGATCTCGCTCTTAACTGAAAAGCTTTGGATGTTAGAGGACCTGTGGTTTGTATCCATTTCAGAAGCAGAGTTGAACTAGATATGATCCATGTGTGTGGGAAACAGAGTTCTTTTGTTCTGAGCACACTCACATTTCCTGCTGTCTTAGAGACTCTAGAAAGCAAGAGCGTGCTTCTTGCTGGAAAGCAGAGTGTGTTTCATGGATGAGAACTGTGCTGTGTGTTTCCCTTCAGAAAAGGAGTTTAATCACAGGCTCTGTGTCTTCCTACAAGCATGACTTGATTTCAGGTAAATGCAGTCACATTTGAGCTCAAACAAAGCTACATCGTTCACAAAGCTCACATGTTTCTTGTTCTTCACGGAAAGTATTGGATTTTAGAAGACCTGTGGTTTGCATCTGCTTCAGGAGCAGAGTCGAACTAGATATGGTCCCTGTGTGTAGGATACAGAGTTCTTTTGTTCTGAGAACACTCTCATTTGCTGAAGTCTTAGAGATTCTAGAAAGCAAATGCATGCTTCTTGCTCTAAAGTAGAGTGTGTTTCATGGATGAGAACTGTGCTATGCGTTTCTCTTCAGAAATGGAGTTAAATCCCAGGCTCTATGCCTTCCTACAAGCAAGCCTTCCGTTCAGGTAAACGCAGTCAGTTTTAAGCACAAACAAATCTACATCGTTCACAAAGCACACACGGTTCTCGATCCTAACTGAAAAGGTGGATGGTAGGGGTCTTGTGTTTTGTATCAGGTTCAGAAGCAGAGTTGAACTAGATATGGGCCGTGCTTGTAGGAAACACAGTTATTTTGTTCTGAGCACAATCATGTTTCCAGTTATATTAGAGAATCTATAAGCAAGACCGTGTGTCTTGCTCTAAAGCAGAGTGTGATTCATGGATGAGAACTCTGCTCTGTGTTTCCCTTCAGAAATAGAGTTAAATACCAGGCTCTGTGTCTTCCTACAAGCAGGACTTCGCTTCAGGTAAATGCAGTCACTTTTCAGCTCAAACAAAGCTACATCGTTCACGAAGCTCACACGTTTCTCGCTCTTAACTGAAAAGCATTGGATGTTAGAGGACCTGTGGTTTATATCAGTTTCAGATGCAGAGATGAACGAGTTATGATATATGAGTGTAGGAATCACTGTTCTTTTGTTCTGAGCACACTCACATTTCCTGGTCTCTTAGAGACTCTAGTAAGCAAGAGCATGCTTCTTGCTCGAAAGCAGAGTATGTTTCATGGATGAGAACTGTGCTGTGTGTTTCCCTTCAGAAATGGAGTTTAATCCCAGGCTCTGTGTCTTCCTACAAGCAGTACTTCATTTCATGTAAACGCAGTCATTTTCAGCTCAAACGAATCTACATTGTTCACAAAGCTCACACGTTTATCGCTCTTAACTGAAAATCATTGGATTTTAGAGGACCTGAAGTTTGTATCAGTTTCCGAGGAAGAGTTGAACTAGATATGGTCCATGTGTGTAGAAAATACAGTTATTGTGTTCTGAGCACACTCATGTTTCCTGTTGTATTAGAGAATCTAGAAGCAAGAGCGGGCTCCTTGTTCTAAACCAGAGTGTGTTTCGGGGATGAGAACTGTGCTGTGTGTTTCCCTTCAGAAATGGAGTTAAATCCCAGGCAATTTGTCTTCCTACAAGCAAGACTTCGTTTCAGGTAAACAAAGTCACTTTTTAGATCAAACAAAGCTACATCACAGACGAAGCTCACACATTTCTGGCTCTTAACTGAAAAGCATTGGATGCTAGAAGACCTGTGATTTTTATCAGTTCCAGAAGTAGAGTTGAACTAGATATGGTCTGTGTGTGTAGGAAACTCAGTTCTTTTCTACAGAGCACACAAACGTTTACTGCTGTATTAGAGACTCTAGAAAGCAGGAGCGTGGTTCTTGCTCTAAAGCAGAGTGTGTTTCATGGATGAGAACTGTGCTGTATGTTTCCCTTCAGAAATGGAGTTTAATCCCAGGCTCTGTGTCTTCCTACAAGCAAGACTTGATTCAGGTAAATGCAGTCACATTTGAGCTCAAACAAGGCAACCTCGTTAACAGAGCTCACACGTTTCTCGCTCATAACTGAAAAGCATTGGATGTTAGAGGACCTGTGGTTTGTATCAGTTTGAGAAGCAGAGTTGAACTAGATAAGGTCCATGTGGGTGGGAAACACAGTTCTTTGTTCACAGCACACTCACGTTTCCCGCTGTATTAGAGAATCTAGAATGCAACAGTGTGCTTCTTGCTCTAAAGCACAGTGTGTTTCATGGATGAGAACTCTGCTCTGTGTTTCCCTTCAGAAATAGAGTTAAATCCCAGGCTCTGTGTCTTCCTACAAGCAAGACTTCGCTTCAGGTAAATGCAGTCAATTTTCAGCTCAAAGGATGCAACATTGTTCACGAAGCTCACACATTTCTCGCTCTTACCTGAAAATCATTGGATGTTAGAGGCCCTGAGGTATGTATCAGTGTCAGAAAAAGTGTTGAACTAGATATGGTTCGTGTGTGTAGGAAACACAAAGTAAGCGCATGCATCTGGCTCTCAAGCAGAGTGTGTTTCATGTATGAGAAGTTTGCAGTGTGTTTCCCTTCAGAAATGGAGTTAAATCCCAGGCTCTGTGCCTTCCTACAAGCAAGACTTCTTTTCAGGTAAACACTGTCACTTCAGCTCAAACAAAGCTATATCGTTCACAAAGCAAACACGGATCTCGCTCTTAACTGAAAAGCTTTGGATGTTAGAGGACCTGTGGTTTGTATCCATTTCAGAAGCAGAGTTGAACTAGATATGATCCATGTGTGTGGGAAACAGAGTTCTTTTGTTCTGAGCACACTCACATTTCCTGCTGTCTTAGAGACTCTAGAAAGCAAGAGCGTGCTTCTTGCTGGAAAGCAGAGTGTGTTTCATGGATGAGAACTGTGCTGTGTGTTTCCCTTCAGAAAAGGAGTTTAATCACAGGCTCTGTGTCTTCCTACAAGCATGACTTGATTTCAGGTAAATGCAGTCACATTTGAGCTCAAACAAAGCTACATCGTTCACAAAGCTCACATGTTTCTTGCTCTTCACGGAAAGTATTGGCTTTTAGAAGACCTGTGGTTTGCATCTGCTTCAGGAGCAGAGTCGAACTAGATATGGTCCCTGTGTGTAGGATACAGAGTTCTTTTGTTCTGAGAACACTCTCATTTGCTGAAGTCTTAGAGATTCTAGAAAGCAAATGCATGCTTCTTGCTCTAAAGTAGAGTGTGTTTCATGGATGAGAACTGTGCTATGCGTTTCTCTTCAGAAATGGAGTTAAATCCCAGGCTCTATGCCTTCCTACAAGCAAGCCTTCCGTTCAGGTAAACGCAGTCAGTTTTAAGCACAAACAAATCTACATCGTTCACAAAGCACACACGGTTCTCGATCCTAACTGAAAAGGTGGATGGTAGGGGTCTTGTGTTTTGTATCAGGTTCAGAAGCAGAGTTGAACTAGATATGGGCCGTGTTTGTAGGAAACACAGTTATTTTGTTCTGAGCACAATCATGTTTCCGATTATATTAGAGAATCTATAAGCAAGACCGTGTGTCTTGCTCTAAAGCAGAGTGTGATTCATGGATGAGAACTCTGCTCTGTGTTTCCCTTCAGAAATAGAGTTAAATACCAGGCTCTGTGTCTTCCTACAAGCAGGACTTCGCTTCAGGTAAATGCAGTCACTTTTCAGCTCAAACAAAGCTACATCGTTCACGAAGCTCACACGTTTCTCGCTCTTAACTGAAAAGCATTGGATGTTAGAGGACCTGTGGTTTATATCAGTTTCAGATGCAGAGATGAACGAGTTATGATATATGAGTGTAGGAATCACTGTTCTTTTGTTCTGAGCACACTCACATTTCCTGGTCTCTTAGAGACTCTAGTAAGCAAGAGCATGCTTCTTGCTCGAAAGCAGAGTATGTTTCATGGATGAGAACTGTGCTGTGTGTTTCCCTTCAGAAATGGAGTTTAATCCCAGGCTCTGTGTCTTCCTACAAGCAAGACTTGATTCAGGTAAATGCAGTCACATTTGAGCTCAAACAAGGCAACCTCGTTAACAGAGCTCACACGTTTCTCGCTCATAACTGAAAAGCATTGGATGTTAGAGGACCTGTGGTTTGTATCAGTTTGAGAAGCAGAGTTGAACTAGATAAGGTCCATGTGGGTGGGAAACACAGTTCTTTGTTCACAGCACACTCACGTTTCCCGCTGTATTAGAGAATCTAGAATGCAACAGTGTGCTTCTTGCTCTAAAGCACAGTGTGTTTCATGGATGAGAACTCTGCTCTGTGTTTCCCTTCAGAAATAGAGTTAAATCCCAGGCTCTGTGTCTTCCTACAAGCAAGACTTCGCTTCAGGTAAATGCAGTCAATTTTCAGCTCAAAGGATGCAACATTGTTCACGAAGCTCACACATTTCTCGCTCTTACCTGAAAATCATTGGATGTTAGAGGCCCTGAGGTATGTATCAGTGTCAGAAAAAGTGTTGAACTAGATATGGTTCGTGTGTGTAGGAAACACAAAGTAAGCGCATGCATCTGGCTCTCAAGCAGAGTGTGTTTCATGTATGAGAAGTTTGCAGTGTGTTTCCCTTCAGAAATGGAGTTAAATCCCAGGCTCTGTGCCTTCCTACAAGCAAGACTTCTTTTCAGGTAAACACTGTCACTTCAGCTCAAACAAAGCTATATCGTTCACAAAGCAAACACGGATCTCGCTCTTAACTGAAAAGCTTTGGATGTTAGAGGACCTGTGGTTTGTATCCATTTCAGAAGCAGAGTTGAACTAGATATGATCCATGTGTGTGGGAAACAGAGTTCTTTTGTTCTGAGCACACTCACATTTCCTGCTGTCTTAGAGACTCTAGAAAGCAAGAGCGTGCTTCTTGCTGGACAGCAGAGTGTGTTTCATGGATGAGAACTGTGCTGTGTGTTTCCCTTCAGAAAAGGAGTTTAATCACAGGCTCTGTGTCTTCCTACAAGCATGACTTGATTTCAGGTAAATGCAGTCACATTTGAGCTCAAACAAAGCTACATCATTCACAAAGCTCACATGTTTCTTGCTCTTCACGGAAAGTATTGGATTTTAGAAGACCTGTGGTTTGCATCTGCTTCAGGAGCAGAGTCGAACTAGATATGGTCCCTGTGTGTAGGATACAGAGTTCTTTTGTTCTGAGAACACTCTCATTTGCTGAAGTCTTAGAGATTCTAGAAAGCAAATGCATGCTTCTTGCTCTAAAGTAGAGTGTGTTTCATGGATGAGAACTGTGCTATGCGTTTCTCTTCAGAAATGGAGTTAAATCCCAGGCTCTATGCCTTCCTACAAGCAAGCCTTCCGTTCAGGTAAACGCAGTCAGTTTTAAGCACAAACAAATCTACATCGTTCACAAAGCACACACGGTTCTCGATCCTAACTGAAAAGGTGGATGGTAGGGGTCTTGTGTTTTGTATCAGGTTCAGAAGCAGAGTTGAACTAGATATGGGCCGTGTTTGTAGGAAACACAGTTATTTTGTTCTGAGCACAATCATGTTTCCGGTTATATTAGAGAATCTATAAGCAAGACCGTGTGTCTTGCTCTAAAGCAGAGTGTGATTCATGGATGAGAACTCTGCTCTGTGTTTCCCTTCAGAAATAGAGTTAAATACCAGGCTCTGTGTCTTCCTACAAGCAAGCCTTCGCTTCAGGTAAATGCAGTCACTTTTCAGCTCAAACGAAGCTACATGGATCACAAAGCTCACACGATTCTTGCTCATAAGTAAAAAGCATCGGATCATAGAGGACCTGTGGTTTGTATCAGTTTGAGAAGCAGAGTTGAACGAGATATGGTCCGTGTGTGTAGGAATCACAGTTCTTTGGTTCTGAGCACACTCACGTTTCCTGCTGTATTAGAGACTCTAGAAAGCAAGAGCGTGCTTCTTGCTGGAAAGCAGAGTGTGTTTCATGGATGAGAACTGTGCAGTGTGTTTCCCTACAGAAGTGGAGTTTAATCCCAGGCTCTGTGCCTTCCTGCAAGCAAGACTTCTTTTCAGGTAATCGCCGTCACTTTACAGCTCAAACAAAGCTACCTCGTTCACAAAACTCACATGTTTCTCGCTCATAACTGAAAAGCATTGGATGTTAGAGGACCTGTGTTTTGTATCAGGTTGAGAAGCAGAGTTGAACGAGATATGGTCCGTGTGTGTAGGAAACACAATTCTGTTCTGAGCACACTCACGTTTCCTGCTGTATTAGAGACTCTAGAAAGTAAGCGCATGCATCTGGCTCTCAAGCAGAGTGTGTTTCATGGATTAAAACTTTGCAGTGTGTTTACCTTCAGAAATGGAGTTAAATCCCAGGCTCTGTGCCTTCCTACATGCAAGACTTCTTTTCAGGTAAACCCAGTCACTTTTCAGCTCAAACAAAGCTATATCGTTCACAAAGCAAACACGGTTCTCGCTCTTATCTGAAAATCTTTGGATGTTAGAGGACCTGTGGTTTGTATCTGTTTGAGAAGCAGAGTTGAACGATATATGGTCCGTGTGTGTAGGAATCACAGTTCTTTGGTTCTGAGCACACTCACGTTTCCTGCTGTATTAGAGACTCTAGAAAGCAAGAGCGTGCTTCTTGCTGGAAAGCAGAGTGTGTTTCATGGATGAGAACTGTGCAGTGTGTTTCCCTACAGAAGTGGAGTTTAATCCCAGGCTCTGTGCCTTCCTGCAAGCAAGACTTCTTTTCAGGTAATCGCCGTCACTTTACAGCTCAAACAAAGCTACCTCGTTCACAAAACTCACATGTTTCTCGCTCATAACTGAAAAGCATTGGATGTTAGAGGACCTGTGTTTTGTATCAGGTTGAGAAGCAGAGTTGAACGAGATATGGTCCGTGTGTGGGAAACACACTTCTTTTGTTCAGAGCACACTCACATTTCCTGCTGTATTAGAGAATCTAGAAAGCAAGAGTGTGCTTCGTGCTCTAAGGCAGAGTGTTTTTCATGGAGGAGAACTGAGCTGTGTGTTTACCTTCAGAAGTGGAGTTAAATCCCAGGCTCTATGTCTTCCTACAAGCAAACCTTCGCTTCTGGTAAATGCAGTCACTTTTCAGCTCAAAGGAAGCAACATTGTTCACGAACCTCACACATTTCTCGCTCTTAACTAAAAAGCATTGAATGTTAGAGGACCTGTGGTTTGTATCATTTTGAGAAGCAGAGTTGAACTAGATATGGTCCGTGTGTGTAGGTAAAACAGTTCTTTGGTTCTGAGCACACTCACATTTCCTGCTCTCTTAGAGTCTCTAGAAAGCAAGAGCGTGCTTCTTGCTTGAAAGCAGAGTGTGTTTCATGGATGAGAACTGTGCTGTGTGTTTCCCTTCAGAAATGGAGTTTAAGCCCAGGCTCTGTGTCTTCCTACAAGCAAGACTTCGTTTCAGGTAAACACAGTCACTTTTCAGCTCAAAGAAGCTACATTGTTCACGAAGCTCACACGTTTATCGCTCTTAACTGAAAATCATTGGAAGGTAGAGGACCTGAGCTTTGTATCAGTTTCAGAGGAAGAGTTGAACTACATATGGTTCGTGTGTGTATGAAACACAATACTGTTCTGAGCTCACTCATGTTTCCTGCTGTTTTAGAGACTCTGGAAATTAAGGGCGTGCTTCTGGCTCTCAAGCAGAGTGTGTTTCATGGATGAGAAGATTGCAGTGTATTTCCCTTCAGAAATTGAGTTAAATCCCAGGCTCTGTGTCTTCCTACAAGCAAGACTTCTTTTCAGGTAAACACAGTCACTTTTCAGCTCAAACAAAGCTTTATCATTCACAAAGCAAACACGGTTCTCGCTCTTAAATGAAAAGCTTTGGATGTTAGAGGACATGTGGTTTGTATCAGTTTCAGAAGCAGAGTTGAACTAGTATGATCCATGTGTGTAGGAAACACAGTTCTTTTGTTCTGAGCACACTCACGTTTCCTGCTGTCTTAGAGACTCTAGAAAGCAAGAGCGTAGTTCTTGCTGGAAAGCAGAGTGTGTTTCATGGATGAGAACTGTGCTGTGTGTTTCCCTTCAGAAACGGAGTTTAATCGCAGGCTCTGTGCCTTCCTGCAAGCAAGACTTCTTTTCAGGTAAAAGCAGTCACTTTTCAACTCAAACAAAGCTACATCGTTCACGAAGCTCACATGTTTCTTGCTCTTCACGGAAAGTATTGGATGTTAGAGGACCTGTGGTTTGATTCTGCTTCAGAAGCAGAGTCGAACTAGATATGGTCCCTGTGTGTAGGAAACAGTTCTTTTGTTCTCAGAATGCTCTCATTTGCTGCTGTCTTAGAGATTCTAGAAAGCATTAGCATGCTTCTTGCTCTAAAGCAGAGTGTGTTTCATGGATGAGAACTTTGCTATGTGTTTCTGTTCAGAAATGGAGTTAAATTCCAAGCGCTCTGCCTTCCTACAAGTAAGCCTTCGCTTCAGGTAAACGCAGTCACTTTTCAGCTCAAACAAAGCAACATTGTTCACGAAGCTCACACATTTCTCATTCTTAAATGAAAAGCATTGGATGTTAGAGGACGATGGGTTTGTATCAGCTTCAGAAGCAGAGTTGAACTAGATATAGTCCGTGTGTGTAGGAAACACAGTTCTTTTGTTCTGAGCACACTCACATTTCCTGCTGTATTAGAGAATCTAGAAAGCAAGAGCGTGGTTCTTGCTCTAAAGCAGAGTGTGTTTCATGGATGAGAACTGTGCTGTGTGTTTCCCTTCAGAAATGGAGTTTAATCCCAGGCTCTTTGTCTTCCTACATTCAAGACTTGATTTCAGGTAAGCACAGACACACTTCAGCTCAAACAAATCTACATCGTTCACAAAGCACACACGGTTCTCGCTCTTAACTGAAAAGTTGGATGTTAGACGTCCTGTTTTTTTATCAGTTTCAGAAGCAGAGTTGAACTAGATATGGGCAGTGTTTATAGGAAAAACAGTTATTTTGTTCTGTGCACACTCATTTTTCTGGTTATATTAGAGAATCTAGAAGCAAGACCGTGCGTCTTGCTCTAAAGCAGAGTATGTTTCATGGATGAGAACTGTGCTGTGTGTTTCCCTTCAGAAATGGAGTTTAATCCCAGGCACTGTGTCTTCCTATAAGCAACACATCTTTTCAGGTAAACACAGTCACTTTTCAGCTCAAACGAAGCTACATCGTTCACGAAGCTCACATGTTTCTCTCTCTTCACGGAAAGTATTGGATGTTAGAAGGCCTGTGTTTTGTGTCTGCTTCAGAAGCAGAGTCAAACTAGATATGGTCCGTGTTTGTAGGAAACACATTTATTTTGTTCTGAGCACACTAACGTTTCCTGTTATATTAGAGAATCAAGAATCAAGACCTTGCGTCTTGCTCTAAAGCAGAGTGTGTTTCATGGATGAGAACTGTGCTGTGTGTTTTCCTACAGAAATGGAGTTTAATCCCAGGCTCTGTGTCTTCCTACAAGCAAGACTTGATTTAAGGTAAACACAGTCACTTTCCTGCTCAAACGAAGCTACATAGATCACAAAGCACACACGATTCTCTCTCATAAGTAAAAAGCAATGGATGTTAGACGACCTGTGGTTTATATCAGTTTCAGGATCAGAGTTGAACTAGATATGGTCTGTGTGTGTATTAAACACAGTTCTTTTGTTCTGAGCACACTCACGTTTCCTGCTGTCTTAGAGACTCTAGAAAGCAAGAGCGTGGTTCTTGCTATAAAGCAGAGTGTGTTTCATGGATGATAACTGTGCTGTGTGTTTCCCTTCAGAAATGGAGTTTGAACCCAGTCTCTGTGTCTTCCTACAAGCAAGACTTGATTTACGGTAAACACAGTCACTTTTCAGCTCAAACAAAGCTACATCGTTCACAAAGCACACACGGTTCTCGCTCTTAACTGAAAATCATTGGATGTTAGAGGCCCTGAGCTTTATATCAGTTTTAGAGGAAGATTTGAACTAGATATGGTTCGTGTGTGTAGGAAACACAATACTCTTCAGAGCACACTCACGTTTCCTGCTGTATTAGAGACTCTAGAAAGTAAGGGCGTGCTTATGGCTCTCAAGCAGAGTGTGTTTCATGGATGAGAACTCTGCTGTGTGTTTCCCTTCAGAAATGGAGTTAAATACCAGGCTCTGTGTCTT
Organism: Onychomys leucogaster; assembly: GCA_949786385.1. NCBI lineage: Eukaryota > Metazoa > Chordata > Mammalia > Rodentia > Cricetidae > Onychomys > Onychomys leucogaster. The sequence continues at coordinate 599,712 of CATKUP010000044.1, forward strand.
CCTACAAGCAAGCCTTCGCTTCAGGTAAACGCAGTCACTTTTCAGCTCAAACAAAGCTACATCATTCACGAAGCTCACACGTTTCTCGCTCTTAACTGAAGAGCATTGGATATTAGAGAACCTGTGTTTTATATCAGTTGCAGAAGAAGAGCAGAACTAAATATGTGCCGTGTGTGTAGGAAAAACAGTTATTGTGTTCTGAGCAGACTTACGTTTCCTGATTTATTAGAAAATCTAGAAGCAAGACCGTGCGTCTTGCTCTAAAGCAGAGTGTGTTTCATGGATGAGAACTCTGCTCTCTGTTTCCCTTCAGAAATAGAGTTAAATCCCAGGCTCTGTGTCTTCCTACAAGCAAGAATTCGCTTCAGGTAAATGCAGTCAATTTTCAGCTCAAAGGATGCAACATTGTTCACGAAGCTCACACATTTCTCGCTCTAAACTGAAAATCATTGGACGTTAGAGGCCCTGAGGTTTGTATCAGTGTCAGAAAAAGTGTTGAACTAGATATGGTTCGTGTGTGTAGGAAACACAAAGTAAGCGCATGCATCTGGCTCTCAAGCAGAGTGTGTTTCATGTATGAGAAGTTTGCAGTGTGTTTCCCTTCAGAAATGGAGTTAAATCCCAGGCTCTGTGCCTTCCTACAAGCAAGACTTCTTTTCAGGTAAACACTGTCACTTCAGCTCAAACAAAGCTATATCGTTCACAAAGCAAACACGGATCTCGCTCTTAACTGAAAAGCTTTGGATGTTAGAAGACCTGTGGTTTGTATCCGTTTCAGAAGCAGAGTTGAACTAGATATGATCCATGTGTGTAGGAAACACAGTTCTTTTGTTCTGAGCTCACTCACATTTCCTGCTCTCTTAGAGACTCTAGAAAGCAAGAGCGTGCTTCTTGCTGGAAAGCAGAGTGTGTTTCATGGATGAGAACTGTGCTGTGTGTTTCCCTTCAGAAACGGAGTTTAATCCCAGGCTCTGTGCCTTCCTGCAAGCAAGACTTCTTTTCAGGTAAACGCAGTCACTTTTCAGCTCAAACAAAGCTACATCGTACACGAAGCTCACATGTTTCTTGCTCTTCATGGAAAATATTGGATGTTAGAGGACCTGTGGTTTGCATCTGCTTCAGAAGCAGAGTCGAACTAGATATGGTCCCTGTGTGTAGGAAACAGAGTTCTTTTGTTCTGAGAACACTCTCATTTGTTGCTGTCTTAGAGATTCTAGAAAGCAAGAGCGTGCTTCTTGCTCTAAAGCAGAGTGTGTTTCATGGATGAGAATTGTGCTATGTGTTTCTCTTCAGAAATGGAGTTAAATCCCAGTCTCTGTGCCTTCATACAAGCAATTCTTCGCTTCAGGTAAACGCAGTCACTTTTCAGCTCAAACGAAGCTACATGGATCACAAAGCTCACACGATTCTTGCTCATAAGTAAAAAGCATCGGATCATAGAGGACCTGTGGTTTGTATCAGTTTGAGAAGCAGAGTTGAACGATATATGGTCCGTGTGTGTAGGAATCACAGTTCTTTGGTTCTGAGCACACTCACGTTTCCTGCTGTATTAGAGACTCTAGAAAGCAAGAGCGTGCTTCTTGCTGGAAAGCAGAGTGTGTTTCATGGATGAGAACTGTGCAGTGTGTTTCCCTACAGAAGTGGAGTTTAATCCCAGGCTCTGTGCCTTCCTGCAAGCAAGACTTCTTTTCAGGTAATCGCCGTCACTTTACAGCTCAAACAAAGCTACCTCGTTCACAAAACTCACATGTTTCTCGCTCATAACTGAAAAGCATTGGATGTTAGAGGACCTGTGTTTTGTATCAGGTTGAGAAGCAGAGTTGAACGAGATATGGTCCGTGTGTGGGAAACACACTTCTTTTGTTCAGAGCACACTCAAATTTCCTGCTGTATTAGAGAATCTAGAAAGCAAGAGTGTGCTTCGTGCTCTAAGGCAGAGTGTTTTTCATGGAGGAGAACTGAGCTGTGTGTTTACCTTCAGAAGTGGAGTTAAATCCCAGGCTCTATGTCTTCCTACAAGCAAACCTTCGCTTCTGGTAAATGCAGTCACTTTTCAGCTCAAAGGAAGCAACATTGTTCACGAACCTCACACATTTCTCGCTCTTAACTAAAAAGCATTGAATGTTAGAGGACCTGTGGTTTGTATCATTTTGAGAAGCAGAGTTGAACTAGATATGGTCCGTGTGTGTAGGTAAAACAGTTCTTTGGTTCTGAGCACACTCACATTTCCTGCTCTCTTAGAGTCTCTAGAAAGCAATAGCGTGCTTCTTGCTTGAAAGCAGAGTGTGTTTCATGGATGAGAACTGTGCTGTGTGTTTCCCTTCAGAAATGGAGTTTAAGCCCAGGCTCTGTGTCTTCCTACAAGCAAGACTTCGTTTCAGGTAAACACAGTCACTTTTCAGCTCAAAGAAGCTACATTGTTCACGAAGCTCACACGTTTATCGCTCTTAACTGAAAATCATTGGAAGGTAGAGGACCTGAGCTTTGTATCAGTTTCAGAGGAAGAGTTGAACTACATATGGTTCGTGTGTGTATGAAACACAATACTGTTCTGAGCTCACTCATGTTTCCTGCTGTTTTAGAGACTCTGGAAATTAAGGGCGTGCTTCTGGCTCTCAAGCAGAGTGTGTTTCATGGATGAGAAGATTGCAGTGTATTTCCCTTCAGAAATTGAGTTAAATCCCAGGCTCTGTGTCTTCCTACAAGCAAGACTTCTTTTCAGGTAAACACAGTCACTTTTCAGCTCAAACAAAGCTATATCATTCACAAAGCAAACACGGTTCTCGCTCTTAAATGAAAAGCTTTGGATGTTAGAGGACATGTGGTTTGTATCAGTTTCAGAAGCAGAGTTGAACTAGTATGATCCATGTGTGTAGGAAACACAGTTCTTTTGTTCTGAGCACACTCACGTTTCCTGCTGTCTTAGAGACTCTAGAAAGCAAGAGCGTAGTTCTTGCTGGAAAGCAGAGTGTGTTTCATGGATGAGAACTGTGCTGTGTGTTTCCCTTCAGAAACGGAGTTTAATCGCAGGCTCTGTGCCTTCCTGCAAGCAAGACTTCTTTTCAGGTAAAAGCAGTCACTTTTCAACTCAAACAAAGCTACATCGTTCACGAAGCTCACATGTTTCTTGCTCTTCACGGAAAGTATTGGATGTTAGAGGACCTGTGGTTTGATTCTGCTTCAGAAGCAGAGTCGAACTAGATATGGTCCCTGTGTGTAGGAAACAGTTCTTTTGTTCTCAGAATGCTCTCATTTGCTGCTGTCTTAGAGATTCTAGAAAGCATTAGCATGCTTCTTGCTCTAAAGCAGAGTGTGTTTCATGGATGAGAACTTTGCTATGTGTTTCTGTTCAGAAATGGAGTTAAATTCCAAGCGCTCTGCCTTCCTACAAGTAAGCCTTCGCTTCAGGTAAACGCAGTCACTTTTCAGCTCAAACAAAGCAACATTGTTCACGAAGCTCACACATTTCTCATTCTTAAATGAAAAGCATTGGATGTTAGAGGACGATGGGTTTGTATCAGCTTCAGAAGCAGAGTTGAACTAGATATAGTCCGTGTGTGTAGGAAACACAGTTCTTTTGTTCTGAGCACACTCACATTTCCTGCTGTATTAGAGAATCTAGAAAGCAAGAGCGTGGTTCTTGCTCTAAAGCAGAGTGTGTTTCATGGATGAGAACTGTGCTGTGTGTTTCCCTTCAGAAATGGAGTTTAATCCCAGGCTCTTTGTCTTCCTACATTCAAGACTTGATTTCAGGTAAGCACAGACACACTTCAGCTCAAACAAATCTACATCGTTCACAAAGCACACACGGTTCTCGCTCTTAACTGAAAAGTTGGATGTTAGACGTCCTGTTTTTTTATCAGTTTCAGAAGCAGAGTTGAACTAGATATGGGCAGTGTTTATAGGAAAAACAGTTATTTTGTTCTGTGCACACTCATTTTTCTGGTTATATTAGAGAATCTAGAAGCAAGACCGTGCGTCTTGCTCTAAAGCAGAGTATGTTTCATGGATGAGAACTGTGCTGTGTGTTTCCCTTCAGAAATGGAGTTTAATCCCAGGCACTGTGTCTTCCTATAAGCAACACATCTTTTCAGGTAAACACAGTCACTTTTCAGCTCAAACGAAGCTACATCGTTCACGAAGCTCACATGTTTCTCTCTCTTCACGGAAAGTATTGGATGTTAGAAGGCCTGTGTTTTGTGTCTGCTTCAGAAGCAGAGTCAAACTAGATATGGTCCGTGTTTGTAGGAAACACATTTATTTTGTTCTGAGCACACTAACGTTTCCTGTTATATTAGAGAATCAAGAATCAAGACCTTGCGTCTTGCTCTAAAGCAGAGTGTGTTTCATGGATGAGAACTGTGCTGTGTGTTTTCCTACAGAAATGGAGTTTAATCCCAGGCTCTGTGTCTTCCTACAAGCAAGACTTGATTTAAGGTAAACACAGTCACTTTCCTGCTCAAACGAAGCTACATAGATCACAAAGCACACACGATTCTCTCTCATAAGTAAAAAGCAATGGATGTTAGACGACCTGTGGTTTATATCAGTTTCAGGATCAGAGTTGAACTAGATATGGTCTGTGTGTGTATTAAACACAGTTCTTTTGTTCTGAGCACACTCACGTTTCCTGCTGTCTTAGAGACTCTAGAAAGCAAGAGCGTGGTTCTTGCTATAAAGCAGAGTGTGTTTCATGGATGATAACTGTGCTGTGTGTTTCCCTTCAGAAATGGAGTTTGAACCCAGTCTCTGTGTCTTCCTACAAGCAAGACTTGATTTACGGTAAACACAGTCACTTTTCAGCTCAAACAAAGCTACATCGTTCACAAAGCACACACGGTTCTCGCTCTTAACTGAAAATCATTGGATGTTAGAGGCCCTGAGCTTTATATCAGTTTTAGAGGAAGATTTGAACTAGATATGGTTCGTGTGTGTAGGAAACACAATACTCTTCAGAGCACACTCACGTTTCCTGCTGTATTAGAGACTCTAGAAAGTAAGGGCGTGCTTATGGCTCTCAAGCAGAGTGTGTTTCATGGATGAGAACTCTGCTGTGTGTTTCCCTTCAGAAATGGAGTTAAATACCAGGCTCTGTGTCTTCCTACAAGCAAGCCTTCGCTTCAGGTAAACGCAGTCACTTTTCAGCTCAAACAAAGCTACATCATTCACGAAGCTCACACGTTTCTCGCTCTTAACTGAAGAGCATTGGATATTAGAGAACCTGTGTTTTATATCAGTTGCAGAAGAAGAGCAGAACTAAATATGTGCCGTGTGTGTAGGAAAAACAGTTATTGTGTTCTGAGCAGACTTACGTTTCCTGATTTATTAGAAAATCTAGAAGCAAGACCGTGCGTCTTGCTCTAAAGCAGAGTGTGTTTCATGGATGAGAACTCTGCTCTCTGTTTCCCTTCAGAAATAGAGTTAAATCCCAGGCTCTGTGTCTTCCTACAAGCAAGAATTCGCTTCAGGTAAATGCAGTCAATTTTCAGCTCAAAGGATGCAACATTGTTCACGAAGCTCACACATTTCTCGCTCTAAACTGAAAATCATTGGACGTTAGAGGCCCTGAGGTTTGTATCAGTGTCAGAAAAAGTGTTGAACTAGATATGGTTCGTGTGTGTAGGAAACACAAAGTAAGCGCATGCATCTGGCTCTCAAGCAGAGTGTGTTTCATGTATGAGAAGTTTGCAGTGTGTTTCCCTTCAGAAATGGAGTTAAATCCCAGGCTCTGTGCCTTCCTACAAGCAAGACTTCTTTTCAGGTAAACACTGTCACTTCAGCTCAAACAAAGCTATATCGTTCACAAAGCAAACACGGATCTCGCTCTTAACTGAAAAGCTTTGGATGTTAGAAGACCTGTGGTTTGTATCCGTTTCAGAAGCAGAGTTGAACTAGATATGATCCATGTGTGTAGGAAACACAGTTCTTTTGTTCTGAGCTCACTCACATTTCCTGCTCTCTTAGAGACTCTAGAAAGCAAGAGCGTGCTTCTTGCTGGAAAGCAGAGTGTGTTTCATGGATGAGAACTGTGCTGTGTGTTTCCCTTCAGAAACGGAGTTTAATCCCAGGCTCTGTGCCTTCCTGCAAGCAAGACTTCTTTTCAGGTAAACGCAGTCACTTTTCAGCTCAAACAAAGCTACATCGTACACGAAGCTCACATGTTTCTTGCTCTTCATGGAAAATATTGGATGTTAGAGGACCTGTGGTTTGCATCTGCTTCAGAAGCAGAGTCGAACTAGATATGGTCCCTGTGTGTAGGAAACAGAGTTCTTTTGTTCTGAGAACACTCTCATTTGTTGCTGTCTTAGAGATTCTAGAAAGCAAGAGCGTGCTTCTTGCTCTAAAGCAGAGTGTGTTTCATGGATGAGAATTGTGCTATGTGTTTCTCTTCAGAAATGGAGTTAAATCCCAGTCTCTGTGCCTTCATACAAGCAATTCTTCGCTTCAGGTAAACGCAGTCACTTTTCAGCTCAAACGAAGCTACATGGATCACAAAGCTCACACGATTCTTGCTCATAAGTAAAAAGCATCGGATCATAGAGGACCTGTGGTTTGTATCAGTTTGAGAAGCAGAGTTGAACGATATATGGTCCGTGTGTGTAGGAATCACAGTTCTTTGGTTCTGAGCACACTCACGTTTCCTGCTGTATTAGAGACTCTAGAAAGCAAGAGCGTGCTTCTTGCTGGAAAGCAGAGTGTGTTTCATGGATGAGAACTGTGCAGTGTGTTTCCCTACAGAAGTGGAGTTTAATCCCAGGCTCTGTGCCTTCCTGCAAGCAAGACTTCTTTTCAGGTAATCGCCGTCACTTTACAGCTCAAACAAAGCTACCTCGTTCACAAAACTCACATGTTTCTCGCTCATAACTGAAAAGCATTGGATGTTAGAGGACCTGTGTTTTGTATCAGGTTGAGAAGCAGAGTTGAACGAGATATGGTCCGTGTGTGGGAAACACACTTCTTTTGTTCAGAGCACACTCAAATTTCCTGCTGTATTAGAGAATCTAGAAAGCAAGAGTGTGCTTCGTGCTCTAAGGCAGAGTGTTTTTCATGGAGGAGAACTGAGCTGTGTGTTTACCTTCAGAAGTGGAGTTAAATCCCAGGCTCTATGTCTTCCTACAAGCAAACCTTCGCTTCTGGTAAATGCAGTCACTTTTCAGCTCAAAGGAAGCAACATTGTTCACGAACCTCACACATTTCTCGCTCTTAACTAAAAAGCATTGAATGTTAGAGGACCTGTGGTTTGTATCATTTTGAGAAGCAGAGTTGAACTAGATATGGTCCGTGTGTGTAGGTAAAACAGTTCTTTGGTTCTGAGCACACTCACATTTCCTGCTCTCTTAGAGTCTCTAGAAAGCAATAGCGTGCTTCTTGCTTGAAAGCAGAGTGTGTTTCATGGATGAGAACTGTGCTGTGTGTTTCCCTTCAGAAATGGAGTTTAAGCCCAGGCTCTGTGTCTTCCTACAAGCAAGACTTCGTTTCAGGTAAACACAGTCACTTTTCAGCTCAAAGAAGCTACATTGTTCACGAAGCTCACACGTTTATCGCTCTTAACTGAAAATCATTGGAAGGTAGAGGACCTGAGCTTTGTATCAGTTTCAGAGGAAGAGTTGAACTACATATGGTTCGTGTGTGTATGAAACACAATACTGTTCTGAGCTCACTCATGTTTCCTGCTGTTTTAGAGACTCTGGAAATTAAGGGCGTGCTTCTGGCTCTCAAGCAGAGTGTGTTTCATGGATGAGAAGATTGCAGTGTATTTCCCTTCAGAAATTGAGTTAAATCCCAGGCTCTGTGTCTTCCTACAAGCAAGACTTCTTTTCAGGTAAACACAGTCACTTTTCAGCTCAAACAAAGCTATATCATTCACAAAGCAAACACGGTTCTCGCTCTTAAATGAAAAGCTTTGGATGTTAGAGGACATGTGGTTTGTATCAGTTTCAGAAGCAGAGTTGAACTAGTATGATCCATGTGTGTAGGAAACACAGTTCTTTTGTTCTGAGCACACTCACGTTTCCTGCTGTCTTAGAGACTCTAGAAAGCAAGAGCGTAGTTCTTGCTGGAAAGCAGAGTGTGTTTCATGGATGAGAACTGTGCTGTGTGTTTCCCTTCAGAAACGGAGTTTAATCGCAGGCTCTGTGCCTTCCTGCAAGCAAGACTTCTTTTCAGGTAAAAGCAGTCACTTTTCAACTCAAACAAAGCTACATCGTTCACGAAGCTCACATGTTTCTTGCTCTTCACGGAAAGTATTGGATGTTAGAGGACCTGTGGTTTGATTCTGCTTCAGAAGCAGAGTCGAACTAGATATGGTCCCTGTGTGTAGGAAACAGTTCTTTTGTTCTCAGAATGCTCTCATTTGCTGCTGTCTTAGAGATTCTAGAAAGCATTAGCATGCTTCTTGCTCTAAAGCAGAGTGTGTTTCATGGATGAGAACTTTGCTATGTGTTTCTGTTCAGAAATGGAGTTAAATTCCAAGCGCTCTGCCTTCCTACAAGTAAGCCTTCGCTTCAGGTAAACGCAGTCACTTTTCAGCTCAAACAAAGCAACATTGTTCACGAAGCTCACACATTTCTCATTCTTAAATGAAAAGCATTGGATGTTAGAGGACGATGGGTTTGTATCAGCTTCAGAAGCAGAGTTGAACTAGATATAGTCCGTGTGTGTAGGAAACACAGTTCTTTTGTTCTGAGCACACTCACATTTCCTGCTGTATTAGAGAATCTAGAAAGCAAGAGCGTGGTTCTTGCTCTAAAGCAGAGTGTGTTTCATGGATGAGAACTGTGCTGTGTGTTTCCCTTCAGAAATGGAGTTTAATCCCAGGCTCTTTGTCTTCCTACATTCAAGACTTGATTTCAGGTAAGCACAGACACACTTCAGCTCAAACAAATCTACATCGTTCACAAAGCACACACGGTTCTCGCTCTTAACTGAAAAGTTGGATGTTAGACGTCCTGTTTTTTTATCAGTTTCAGAAGCAGAGTTGAACTAGATATGGGCAGTGTTTATAGGAAAAACAGTTATTTTGTTCTGTGCACACTCATTTTTCTGGTTATATTAGAGAATCTAGAAGCAAGACCGTGCGTCTTGCTCTAAAGCAGAGTATGTTTCATGGATGAGAACTGTGCTGTGTGTTTCCCTTCAGAAATGGAGTTTAATCCCAGGCACTGTGTCTTCCTATAAGCAACACATCTTTTCAGGTAAACACAGTCACTTTTCAGCTCAAACGAAGCTACATCGTTCACGAAGCTCACATGTTTCTCTCTCTTCACGGAAAGTATTGGATGTTAGAAGGCCTGTGTTTTGTGTCTGCTTCAGAAGCAGAGTCAAACTAGATATGGTCCGTGTTTGTAGGAAACACATTTATTTTGTTCTGAGCACACTAACGTTTCCTGTTATATTAGAGAATCAAGAATCAAGACCTTGCGTCTTGCTCTAAAGCAGAGTGTGTTTCATGGATGAGAACTGTGCTGTGTGTTTTCCTACAGAAATGGAGTTTAATCCCAGGCTCTGTGTCTTCCTACAAGCAAGACTTGATTTAAGGTAAACACAGTCACTTTCCTGCTCAAACGAAGCTACATAGATCACAAAGCACACACGATTCTCTCTCATAAGTAAAAAGCAATGGATGTTAGACGACCTGTGGTTTATATCAGTTTCAGGATCAGAGTTGAACTAGATATGGTCTGTGTGTGTATTAAACACAGTTCTTTTGTTCTGAGCACACTCACGTTTCCTGCTGTCTTAGAGACTCTAGAAAGCAAGAGCGTGGTTCTTGCTATAAAGCAGAGTGTGTTTCATGGATGAGAACTGTGCTGTGTGTTTCCCTTCAGAAATGGAGTTTGAACCCAGTCTCTGTGTCTTCCTACAAGCAAGACTTGATTTACGGTAAACACAGTCACTTTTCAGCTCAAACAAAGCTACATCGTTCACAAAGCACACACAGTTCTCGCTCTTAACTGAAAATCATTGGATGTTAGAGGCCCTGAGCTTTATATCAGTTTTAGAGGAAGATTTGAACTAGATATGGTTCGTGTGTGTAGGAAACACAATACTCTTCAGAGCACACTCACGTTTCCTGCTGTATTAGAGACTCTAGAAAGTAAGGGCGTGCTTATGGCTCTCAAGCAGAGTGTGTTTCATGGATGAGAACTCTGCTGTGTGTTTCCCTTCAGAAATGGAGTTAAATACCAGGCTCTGTGTCTTCCTACAAGCAAGCCTTCGCTTCAGGTAAACGCAGTCACTTTTCAGCTCAAACAAAGCTACATCATTCACGAAGCTCACACGTTTCTCGCTCTTAACTGAAGAGCATTGGATATTAGAGAACCTGTGTTTTATATCAGTTGCAGAAGAAGAGCAGAACTAAATATGTGCCGTGTGTGTAGGAAAAACAGTTATTGTGTTCTGAGCAGACTTACGTTTCCTGATTTATTAGAAAATCTAGAAGCAAGACCGTGCGTCTTGCTCTAAAGCAGAGTGTGTTTCATGGATGAGAACTCTGCTCTCTGTTTCCCTTCAGAAATAGAGTTAAATCCCAGGCTCTGTGTCTTCCTACAAGCAAGAATTCGCTTCAGGTAAATGCAGTCAATTTTCAGCTCAAAGGATGCAACATTGTTCACGAAGCTCACACATTTCTCGCTCTAAACTGAAAATCATTGGACGTTAGAGGCCCTGAGGTTTGTATCAGTGTCAGAAAAAGTGTTGAACTAGATATGGTTCGTGTGTGTAGGAAACACAAAGTAAGCGCATGCATCTGGCTCTCAAGCAGAGTGTGTTTCATGTATGAGAAGTTTGCAGTGTGTTTCCCTTCAGAAATGGAGTTAAATCCCAGGCTCTGTGCCTTCCTACAAGCAAGACTTCTTTTCAGGTAAACACTGTCACTTCAGCTCAAACAAAGCTATATCGTTCACAAAGCAAACACGGATCTCGCTCTTAACTGAAAAGCTTTGGATGTTAGAAGACCTGTGGTTTGTATCCGTTTCAGAAGCAGAGTTGAACTAGATATGATCCATGTGTGTAGGAAACACAGTTCTTTTGTTCTGAGCTCACTCACATTTCCTGCTCTCTTAGAGACTCTAGAAAGCAAGAGCGTGCTTCTTGCTGGAAAGCAGAGTGTGTTTCATGGATGAGAACTGTGCTGTGTGTTTCCCTTCAGAAACGGAGTTTAATCCCAGGCTCTGTGCCTTCCTGCAAGCAAGACTTCTTTTCAGGTAAACGCAGTCACTTTTCAGCTCAAACAAAGCTACATCGTACACGAAGCTCACATGTTTCTTGCTCTTCCTGGAAAATATTGGATGTTAGAGGACCTGTGGTTTGCATCTGCTTCAGAAGCAGAGTCGAACTAGATATGGTCCCTGTGTGTAGGAAACAGAGTTCTTTTGTTCTGAGAACACTCTCATTTGTTGCTGTCTTAGAGATTCTAGAAAGCAAGAGCGTGCTTCTTGCTCTAAAGCAGAGTGTGTTTCATGGATGAGAATTGTGCTATGTGTTTCTCTTCAGAAATGGAGTTAAATCCCAGTCTCTGTGCCTTCATACAAGCAATTCTTCGCTTCAGGTAAACGCAGTCACTTTTCAGCTCAAACGAAGCTACATGGATCACAAAGCTCACACGATTCTTGCTCATAAGTAAAAAGCATCGGATCATAGAGGACCTGTGGTTTGTATCAGTTTGAGAAGCAGAGTTGAACGATATATGGTCCGTGTGTGTAGGAATCACAGTTCTTTGGTTCTGAGCACACTCACGTTTCCTGCTGTATTAGAGACTCTAGAAAGCAAGAGCGTGCTTCTTGCTGGAAAGCAGAGTGTGTTTCATGGATGAGAACTGTGCAGTGTGTTTCCCTACAGAAGTGGAGTTTAATCCCAGGCTCTGTGCCTTCCTGCAAGCAAGACTTCTTTTCAGGTAATCGCCGTCACTTTACAGCTCAAACAAAGCTACCTCGTTCACAAAACTCACATGTTTCTCGCTCATAACTGAAAAGCATTGGATGTTAGAGGACCTGTGTTTTGTATCAGGTTGAGAAGCAGAGTTGAACGAGATATGGTCCGTGTGTGGGAAACACACTTCTTTTGTTCAGAGCACACTCAAATTTCCTGCTGTATTAGAGAATCTAGAAAGCAAGAGTGTGCTTCGTGCTCTAAGGCAGAGTGTTTTTCATGGAGGAGAACTGAGCTGTGTGTTTACCTTCAGAAGTGGAGTTAAATCCCAGGCTCTATGTCTTCCTACAAGCAAACCTTCGCTTCTGGTAAATGCAGTCACTTTTCAGCTCAAAGGAAGCAACATTGTTCACGAACCTCACACATTTCTCGCTCTTAACTAAAAAGCATTGAATGTTAGAGGACCTGTGGTTTGTATCATTTTGAGAAGCAGAGTTGAACTAGATATGGTCCGTGTGTGTAGGTAAAACAGTTCTTTGGTTCTGAGCACACTCACATTTCCTGCTCTCTTAGAGTCTCTAGAAAGCAAGAGCGTGCTTCTTGCTTGAAAGCAGAGTGTGTTTCATGGATGAGAACTGTGCTGTGTGTTTCCCTTCAGAAATGGAGTTTAAGCCCAGGCTCTGTGTCTTCCTACGAGCAAGACTTCGTTTCAGGTAAACACAGTCACTTTTCAGCTCAAAGAAGCTACATTGTTCACGAAGCTCACACGTTTATCGCTCTTAACTGAAAATCATTGGAAGGTAGAGGACCTGAGCTTTGTATCAGTTTCAGAGGAAGAGTTGAACTACATATGGTTCGTGTGTGTATGAAACACAATACTATTCTGAGCTCACTCATGTTTCCTGCTGTTTTAGAGACTCTGGAAATTAAGGGCGTGCTTCTGGCTCTCAAGCAGAGTGTGTTTCATGGATGAGAAGATTGCAGTGTATTTCCCTTCAGAAATTGAGTTAAATCCCAGGCTCTGTGTCTTCCTACAAGCAAGACTTCTTTTCAGGTAAACACAGTCACTTTTCAGCTCAAACAAAGCTATATCATTCACAAAGCAAACACGGTTCTCGCTCTTAAATGAAAAGCTTTGGATGTTAGAGGACATGTGGTTTGTATCAGTTTCAGAAGCAGAGTTGAACTAGTATGATCCATGTGTGTAGGAAACACAGTTCTTTTGTTCTGAGCACACTCACGTTTCCTGCTGTCTTAGAGACTCTAGAAAGCAAGAGCGTAGTTCTTGCTGGAAAGCAGAGTGTGTTTCATGGATGAGAACTGTGCTGTGTGTTTCCCTTCAGAAACGGAGTTTAATCGCAGGCTCTGTGCCTTCCTGCAAGCAAGACTTCTTTTCAGGTAAAAGCAGTCACTTTTCAACTCAAACAAAGCTACATCGTTCACGAAGCTCACATGTTTCTTGCTCTTCACGGAAAGTATTGGATGTTAGAGGACCTGTGGTTTGATTCTGCTTCAGAAGCAGAGTCGAACTAGATATGGTCCCTGTGTGTAGGAAACAGAGTTCTTTTGTTCTCAGAATGCTCTCATTTGCTGCTGTCTTAGAGATTCTAGAAAGCATTAGCATGCTTCTTGCTCTAAAGCAGAGTGTGTTTCATGGATGAGAACTTTGCTATGTGTTTCTGTTCAGAAATGGAGTTAAATTCCAAGCGCTCTGCCTTCCTACAAGTAAGCCTTCGCTTCAGGTAAACGCAGTCACTTTTCAGCTCAAACAAAGCAACATTGTTCACGAAGCTCACACATTTCTCATTCTTAAATGAAAAGCATTGGATGTTAGAGGACGATGGGTTTGTATCAGCTTCAGAAGCAGAGTTGAACTAGATATAGTCCGTGTGTGTAGGAAACACAGTTCTTTTGTTCTGAGCACACTCACATTTCCTGCTGTATTAGAGAATCTAGAAAGCAAGAGCGTGGTTCTTGCTCTAAAGCAGAGTGTGTTTCATGGATGAGAACTGTGCTGTGTGTTTCCCTTCAGAAATGGAGTTTAATCCCAGGCTCTTTGTCTTCCTACATTCAAGACTTGATTTCAGGTAAACACAGACACACTTCAGCTCAAACAAATCTACATCGTTCACAAAGCACACACGGTTCTCGCTCTTAACTGAAAAGTTGGATGTTAGACGTCCTGTTTTTTTTATCAGTTTCAGAAGCAGAGTTGAACTAGATATGGGCAGTGTTTATAGGAAAAACAGTTATTTTGTTCTGTGCACACTCATTTTTCTGGTTATATTAGAGAATCTAGAAGCAAGACCGTGCGTCTTGCTCTAAAGCAGAGTATGTTTCATGGATGAGAACTGTGCTGTGTGTTTCCCTTCAGAAATGGAGTTTAATCCCAGGCACTGTGTCTTCCTATAAGCAACACATCTTTTCAGGTAAACACAGTCACTTTTCAGCTCAAACGAAGCTACATCGTTCACGAAGCTCACATGTTTCTCTCTCTTCACGGAAAGTATTGGATGTTAGAAGGCCTGTGTTTTGTGTCTGCTTCAGAAGCAGATTCAAACTAGATATGGTCCGTGTTTGTAGGAAACACATTTATTTTGTTCTGAGCACACTAACGTTTCCTGTTATATTAGAGAATCAAGAATCAAGACCTTGCATCTTGCTCTAAAGCAGAGTGTGTTTCATGGATGAGAACTGTGCTGTGTGTTTTCCTACAGAAATGGAGTTTAATCCCAGGCTCTGTGTCTTCCTACAAGCAAGACTTGATTTAAGGTAAACACAGTCACTTTCCTGCTCAAACGAAGCTACATAGATCACAAAGCACACACGATTCTCTCTCATAAGTAAAAAGCAATGGATGTTAGACGACCTGTGGTTTATATCAGTTTCAGGATCAGAGTTGAACTAGATATGGTCTGTGTGTGTATTAAACACAGTTCTTTTGTTCTGAGCACACTCACGTTTCCTGCTGTCTTAGAGACTCTAGAAAGCAAGAGCGTGGTTCTTGCTATAAAGCAGAGTGTGTTTCATGGATGAGAACTGTGCTGTGTGTTTCCCTTCAGAAATGGAGTTTGAACCCAGTCTCTGTGTCTTCCTACAAGCAAGACTTGATTTACGGTAAACACAGTCACTTTTCAGCTCAAACAAAGCTACATCGTTCACAAAGCACACACGGTTCTCGCTCTTAACTGAAAATCATTGGATGTTAGAGGCCCTGAGCTTTATATCAGTTTTAGAGGAAGAGTTGAACTAGATATGGTTCGTGTGTGTAGGAAACACAATACTCTTCAGAGCACACTCACGTTTCCTGCTGTTTTAGAGACTCTAGAAAGTAAGGGCGTGCTTATGGTTCTCAAGCAGAGTGTGTTTCATGGATGAGAACTTTGCAGTGTGTTTCCATTCAGAAATTGAGTTAAATCCCAGGCTCTGTGTCTTCCTGCAAGCAAGACTTCTTTTCAGGTAAACACAGTCACTTTTCAGCTCAAACAAAGCTATATCATTCACAAAGCACACACGGTTCTCGCTCTTAACTGAAAAGTTGGATGTTAGACGTCCTGTGTTTTGTATCAGTTTGAAAAGCAGAGTTGAACTAGATATGGGCAGTGTTTATAGGAAAAACAGTTATTTTGTTCTGAGCACACTCATGTTTCCGGTTATATTAGAGAATCTAGAAGCAAGGCCGTGTGTCTTGCTCTAAAGCAGAGTGTGTTTCATGGATGAGAACTCTGCTGTGTGTTTCCCTTCATTAATGGAGTTAAATCCCAGGCTCTGTGACTTCCTACAATTAAGAATTCTTTTCAGGTAAACACAGTCACTTTTCAGCTCAAACAAAGCTATATCGTTCACAAAGCAAACACGGATCTCGCTCTTAAATGAAAAGCTTTGGATGTTAGAGGACCTGTGTTTTGTATCAGTTTGAGAAGCAGAGTTGAACTAGATATGATCCATGTGTGTTTGAAACACATTTCTTTTGTTCTGAGCACACTCACATTTCCTGTTCTCTTAGAGACTCTAGAAAGCAAGAGCGTGCTTCTTGCTGGAAAGCAGAGTGTGTTTCATGGATGAGAACTGTGCTGTGTGTTTCCCTTCAGAAACGGAGTTTAATCCCAGGCTCTGTGCCTTCCTGCAAGCAAGACTTCTTTTCAGGTAAACGCAGTCACTTTTCAGCTCAAACAAAACTACATCGTACACGAAGCTCACATGTTTCTTGCTCTTCATGGAAAATATTGGATGTTAGAAGACCTGTGGTTTCCTTCTGCTTCAGAAGCAGAGTTGAACTAGATATGGTCCCTGTGTGTAGGAAACAGAGTTCTTTTTGTTCTGAGAACACTCTCATTTGCTGCTGTCTTAGAGGTTCTAGAAAGCAAGAGCGTGCTTCTTGCTCTAAAGCAGTGTGTGTTTCATGGATGAGAACTGTGCTATGTGTTTCTCTTCAGAAATGGAGTTAAATCCCAGTCTCTGTGCCTTCCTACAAGCAAGCCTCGCTTCAGGTAAACGCAGTCACTTTTCAGCTCAAACGAAGCTACACGGATCACAAAGCTCACACATTACTCGTTCTTAAATGAAAAGCATTGGATGTTAGAGGACCTGTGATTTTTATCAGTTTGAGAAGCAGAGTTGAACTAGATATGGTCCGTGTGTGTAGGAAACACAGTTCTTTTGTTCAGCGCACACTCACATTTCCTGTTGTATTAGAGAATCTAGAATTCGACAGTGTGCTTCTTGCTCTAAATCAGAGTGTGTTTCATGGATGAGAACTCTGCTGTGTGTTTACCTTCAGAAGTGGAGTTAAGTGCCAGGCTCTATGTCTTCCTACAAGCATGCCTTCTCTTCAGGTAAACGCAGTCACTTTTAAGCTCAAACGAAGCAACATTGCTCAAGAAGCTATCACATTTCTCGCTCTCAACTGAAAAGCACTGGATGTTAGAAGACCTGTGGTTTGTATCAGTTTGAGAAGCAGAGTTGAACTAGATATGGTCCGTGTGTGTAGGAAATACAGTTCTTTTGTTCTGAACACACTCACGTTTCCCGCTGTCTTAGAGACTCTAGAAAGCAAGAGCGTGGTCTTGCTCTAAAGCAGAGTGTGTTTCATGGATGAGAACTGTGCTGGGTGTTTTCCTACAGAAATTGAGTTTAATCCCAGGCTCTGTGTCTTCCTACAAGCAAGACTTGTTTTAAGGTAAACACAGTCACTTTTCTGCTCAAACGAAGCTACATAGATCACAAAGCACACAGGATTCTCTCTCATAAGTAAAAAGCAATGGATGTTAGAGGACATGTTGTTTGTTACAGTTTAAGAAGCAGTGTTGAACTACATATGGTCCGTGTGTGTAGGAAACACAGTTCTTTTGTTCTGAGCACACTCACGTTTCCTGCTGAGTTAGAGACTCTAGAAAGCAAGAGAGTGCTTCTTGCTGGAAAGCAGAGTGTGTTTCATGGATGAGAACTATGCTGTGTGTTTCCCTTCAGAAATGGAGTTTAATCCCAGGCTCTGTGCCTTCCTGCAAGCAAGACTTCTTTTCAGGTAATCGCAGTCACTTTACAGCTCAAACAAAGCTACCTCGTTCACAAAACTCACATGTTTCTCGCTCATAACTGAAAAGCATTGGATGTTAGCGGACCTGTGTTTTGTATCAGTTTGAGAAGCAGAGTTGAATGAGATATGGTCCATGTGTGTAGGAAACACACTTCTTTTGTTCATAGCACACTCACATTTCCTGCTGTATTAGAGAATCTAGAATGCAAGAGTGCGATTCTTGCTCTAAGGCAGAATGTTTTTCATGGAGGAGAACTGTGTGGTGTGTTTACCTTCAGAAGTGGAGTAAATCCCAGGCTCTATGTCTTCCTACAAGCAAACCTTTGCTTCAGGTAAATGCAGTCACTTTTCAGCTCAAAGGAAGCAACATTGTTCACGAATGTCACACATTTCTCGCTCTTAACTAAAAAGCATTGAATGTTAGAGGACCTGTGGTTTGTATCATTTTGAGAAGCAGAGTTGAACTAGATATGGTCCGTGTGTGTAGGAAACACAGTTCTTTGGTTCTGAGCACACTCACATTTCCTGCTCTCTTAGAGATTCTAGAAAGCAAGAGCGTGCTTCTTGCTCAAAAGCAGAGTGTGTTTCATGGATGAGAACTGTGCTGTGTGTTTCCCTTCAGAAATGGAGTTTAAGCCCAGGCTCTGTGTCTTCCTACAAGCAAGACTTCGTTTCAGGTAAACACAGTCACTTTTCAGCTCAAAGAAGCTACATTGTTTACGAAGCTCACATGTTTATCGCTCTTAACTGAAAATCATTGGATGTTAGAGGCCCTGAGCTTTCTATCAGTTTCAGAGGAAGAGTTGAACTAGATATGGTTCGTGAGTGTAGGAAACACAATACTGTTCTGAGCACACTCACGTTTCCTGCTGTTTTAGAGACTCTAGAAAGTAAGGGCGTGCTTCTGGCTCTCAAGCAGAGTGTGTTTCATGGATGAGAACTTTGCAGTGTGTTTCCGTTCAGAAATTGAGTAAAATCCCAGGCTCTGTGTCTTCCTACAAGCAAGACTTCTTTTCAGGTAAACACAATCACTATTCAGCTCAAACAAAGCTATATCATTCACAAAGCAAACACGGTTCTCACTCGTAAATGAAAAGCTTTGGATGTTAGAGGACATGTGGTTTGTATCAGTTTCAGAAGCAGAGTTGAACTAGTATGATCCATGTGTGTGGGAAACACAGTTCTTTTGTTCTGAGCACACTCACATTTCCTGCTCTCTTAGAGACTCTAGAAATCAAGAGCGTGCTTCTTGCTGGAAGCAGAGTGTGTTTCATGGATGATAACTGTGCTGTGTGTTTCCCTTCAGAAACGGAGTTTAATCCTAGGCTCTGTGCCTTCCTGCAAGCAAGACTTCTTTTCAGGTAAACGCAGTCAATTTTCAGCTCAAACGAAGCTACATTGTTCACGAAGCACTCTTGGTTCTTGCTCTTAACTGTAAAGCATTGGATGTTAGAGGTCCTGTGGTTTGTATCAGTTTCAGAAGCAGAGATGAACTATATATTGCCCGAGTGTGTTGGAAATACAGTTATTTTGTTCTGAGCACACTCACTTTTAGTGTTTTATTAGAGAATCTAGAAGCAAGACCGTGCGTCTTGCTCTAAAGCACAGTATGTTTCATGGGTGAGAACTGTGCTGTATGTTTCCCTTCAGAAATGGAGTTAAATCCCAGGCTCTTTGTCTTCCTACAAGCAAGACTTCGTTTCAGGTAAACAAAGTCACTTTTCAGATCAAACAAAGCTACATCGTTCACGAAGCTCACACGTTTCTCGCTCTTAACTGAAAAGCATTGGATGTTAGAGGACCTGTGGTTTGTATCAGTTTCAGAAACAGTGTTGAATGAGATATGATCCATGTGTGTAGGAAACACAGTTCTTTTGTTCTGAACACACTCATATTTCCTGGTCTCTTAGAGACTTTAGAAAGCAAGAGCATGCTTCTTGCTCGAAAGCAGAGAATGTTTCATGGATGAGAACTGTGCTGTGTGTTTCCCTTCAAAAATGGAGTTTAATCCCAGACTCTGTGTCTTCCTACAAGCAATATTTCATTTCATTTAAATGCAGTCACTTTTCAGCTCAAATGTATCTACATTGTTCACAAAGCTCACACGTTTATCGCTCTTAACAGAAAATCATTGGATTTAAGGGGACCTGAAGTTTGTATCAGTTTCAGAGGAAGAGTTGAACTAGATATGGTCCGTGTGTGTAGGAAATACAGTTATTGTGTTCTGAGCACACTCACATTTCCTGTTGTATTAGAGAATCTAGAAGCAAGAGCGGGCTTCTTCTTCTAAACCAGAGTGTGTTTCATGGATGAGAACAGTGCTGTATGGTTCCCTTCAGAAATGGAGTTAAATTCCAGGCACTTTGTCTTCCTACAAGCAAGATTTCTTTTCATGTAATCGCAGTCACTTTTCAGCTCAAACAACCCTACATCATTCACAAAGCACAAACAGTTCTCACTCTTATTGAAAAGCATTGGATGTTAGAGTTCCTGTGTTTTGTATCAGTTTCCGAAGCAGAGTTGAACTAGATATGGTCCGTGTGTGTAGGAAACAGTTCTTTTGTTCAGAGCATTCTCATGTTTCCTGCTTTATTAGAGACTGTAGAAAGCAAGTGTGTGCCTTGTGCTCTAAAGCACAGTGTGTTTCATGGATGAGAACTGTGCTGTGTGTTTCCCTTCAGACATGGTGTTAAATCCCAGGCTCTGTGTCTTCCTACAAGCAAGACTTCATTTCAGGTGAACGCAGTCATTTATCACCTCTACTGAAGTTTCATTGTTCACCAAGCACACACGGTTCTCGCTCTTAACTGAAAAGCATTGGATGTTAGAGGTCCTGTGTTTTGTATCAGTATCAGAAGCAGAGTTGAACTAGATATGTTCCGTGTGTCTAGGATACACAGTTTTTTTTTCTGAGGGCACACACGTTTACTGTGGTATTAGAGAATCTAGAATCAAGACCGTGCATCTTGCACTAAAGCACAGTATGTTTCATTGATGAGAAATGTGCTTTCTGTTTCCATTCAGAAATGGAGGTAAATCCCAGGCTCTGTGTCTTCCTACAATCAGGACATCTTTTCAGGTTAACGCAGTCACTTTTTTAGCTCAAACGAAGCTACATAGTACACGAAGCTCACACGTTTCTCTCTCTTAACTGAAAATCATTGGAGGTTAGAGGACCTGTGTTTTTTATCAGTTCCAGAAGCAGAGTTGAACTAGATATGATCCGTGTGTGTAGGAAACACATTCCTTTTGTTCTGAGCTCACTCACGTTTCCTCCTCTCTTAGAGCTTCTAGAAAGCAAGAGCGTGGTTCTTGCTCAAAAGCAGAGTGTGTTTCATGGATGAGAACTGTGCTGTGTGTTTCCCTTCAGAAAAGGAGTTTAATCACAGGCTCTGTGTCTTCCTACAAGCATGACTTGATTTCAGGTAAATGCAGTCACATTTGAGCTCAAACAAAGCTACCTCGTTCACAAAGCTCACACGTTTCTCGCTCATAACTGAAAATCATTGTATGTTAGAGGACCTGTGGTTTGTATCAGTTTGAGAAGCAGAGTTGAACTATATAAGGTCCATGTGGGTAGGAAACACAGTTCTTTTGTTCAGAGCACACTCATATTTCCTGGACTCTTAGAGACTCTAGAAAGCAAGAGCATGCTTCTTGCTCAAAAGCAGAGTATGTTTCATGGATGAGAACTGTGCTGTGTGTTTACCTTGATAAGTGGAGTGAAATCCCAGGCTCTGTGTCTTCCTACAAGCAAGATTTCGCTTCAGGTAAACACAGTCACTTTTCAGCTCAAACGAAGCAACATTGTTCATGAAGCTCACACGTTTCTCGCTCTTAACTGAAAAACATTGCATGTTAGAGGACCTGTGGTTTGTATCAGTTTCAGAAACAGAGTTGAACTAGATATGGTCTGTGAGTGTAGGAAACACAGTTCTTTTGTTCAGAGCAAACTCATGTTTCCTGCTGTATTAGAGACGGTAGAAAGCAAGTGTGTGCTTCTTGCTCTAAAGCAGAGTGTGTATCATGGATGAGAAATGTTCTGTGTGTTTCCCTTCAGAAATGGAGATAAATCCCATGCTCTGTGTCTTCTACAGTAAAGACTTCGTTTCAGGTAAACGCAGTCACTTTTTTAGCTCAACCAAAGCTACATCGTACACGAAGCTCACAGGTTTCTTGCTCCTAACTGAAAATCATTGGAGGTTTGAGGATCTGTGATTTGTATCAGTTTCAGAAGCAGTTTTAACTAGATATGATCCATGTGTGTAGCAAATACAGTTATTTTGTACTGAGCACACTCTCTTTTCTTGCTGTCTTAGAGACTCTAGAAAGCAAGAGTGTGGTTCTTGCTGTAAAGCAGAGTGTGTTTCATGGATGAGAACTGTGCTGTGTGTTTCCGTTCAGAAATGGAGATTAATCCCAGGGTCTGTGTCTTCCTACGAGCAAGACTTCATTTCAGGTAAACACAGTCACTTTTCAGCTCAAACGAAACTAAATCGTGCACGAAGCTCACACGTTTCTTGCTCCTAACTGAAAATCATTGGATGTTAGAGGACCTGTGTTTTTTATCAGTTCCAGAAGCAGAGTTGAACTAGATATGATCCATTTGTGTAGGAAACACAGTTCTTTTGTTCTGAGCAAACTCACGTTTCCTCCACTCTTAGAGACTCTAGAAAGCAAGAGCGTGGTTCTTGCTCTAAAGCAGAGTGTGTTTCATGGATGAGAACTGTGCTGTGTGTTTCCCTTCAGACATGGTGTTAAATTCCAGGCTCTGTGTCTTCCTACAACCAAGACTTCGTTTCAGGGGAACGCAGACATTTTTCAGCTCTAATGAAGGTTCATTGTTCACCAAGCACACACTGTTCTCGCTCTTAACTGAAAAGCATTGGATGTTAGAGGTCCTGTGTTTTGTATCAGTTTCAGAAGCAGATTTGAACTAGATATGGGCCGTGTGTCTAGGAAACACAGATATTTTTTTCTGAGGGCACGCACGTTTACTGTTGTATTAGAGAATCTAGAAGCAAGACCGTGCGTCTTGTTCTAAAGCACAGTGTGTTTCATGGATGAGAACTGTACTGTGTTTTTCCCTTGAGAAACTGGGTCAAATCCCAAGCCCTGTGTCTTCCTACCAGCAAGAATTCTTTTCATGTAATTGCAGTCACTTTTCAGCTCAAACAAAGCTACATCGTTCACAAAGCACAAACAGTTCTCACTCTTATTGAAAAGCATTGGATGTTAGAGTTCCTGTGTTTTGTATCAGTTTCCAAGCAGAGTTGAACTAGATATGTGCTGTGTGTGTAGTAAACACAGTTCTTTTGTTCACAACACACTCACATTTCCTGCTCTATTAGAGATTCTAGAATGCAAGAGTGTGCTTCTTGCTCTAAAGCAGAGTGTGTTTCATGGATAGGAACTATGCTGTTGTTTATCTTCAGAAATGGAGTTAAACACCAGGCTCTGTGTCTTCCTACAAGCAAGACCTCATTTCAGGTAAACGCAGTCAATTTTCAGCTCAAAGGAAGCTACATATTTCACAAAGCTCACATGTTTCTCGCTCTTAACTGAAAAGCATTAGACGTTAGAGAACCTGTGGTTTGTATCAGTTTCAGAAGCAGAGTTGAACTAGAAATGGTCCATGTGTGTAGGCAACACAGTTCTTTTTACAGAGCACAATCACATTTCCTGCTGTATTAGGGATTCTAGAATGCAAGGGTGTGCTTCTTGCTCTAAAGCAGAGTTTGTTTCATGGATGAGAACTCTGCTGTGTGTTTCCCTTCAGAAATGGAGTTAAATCCTAGGCTCTGTGTCTTCCTACAAGAAAGACTTCCTTTCAGGTAAACTCAGTCACTTTTCAGCTCAAACAAAGCTACATCATTCACGAAGCTCACACGTTTCTCGCTCTTAACTGAAGAGCATTGGATGTTAGAGGACCTGTGTTTTGTATCAGTTTCAGAAGCAGAGTAGAACTAGATATGCGCCGTGTGTAGGAAAAACAGTTATTGTGTTCTGAGCAGACTCATGTTTCCTCTTTTATTAGAGAATCTAGGAGCAAGACCGTGCGTCTTGCTCTAAAGCAGAATGTGTTTCATGGATGAGAACTCTGCTCTGTGTTTCCCTTCAGAAATAGAGTTAAATCCCAGGCTCTGTGTCTTCCTAAAAGCAAGACTTCGCTTCAGGTAAATGCAGTAACTTTTCAGCTCAAAGGATGCAACATTGTTCACGAAGATCACACATTTCTCGCTCTTAACTAACAAGCAATGGATGTTTGAGGACCTGTGGTTTGTATCAGTTTCACAAGCATAGTTGAACTAGATATGGTCCGTGTGTAGGAAACACAGTTCTTTTGTTCTGTTCATACTCACGTTTCCTGCTGTCTTAGAGACTCTAGAAAGCAAGAGCGTGGTTCTTGCTATAAAGCACAGTGTGTTTCATGGATGAGAACTGTGCTGTGTGTTTCCCTTCAGAAATAGAGTTAAATCCCAGGCTCTGTGTCTTCCTACAAGCAAGACTTGATTTACAGTAAACACAGTCACTTTTCAGCTCAAACAAAGCTACATCGTTCACAAAGCACACACAGTTCTCGCTCTTAACTGAAAAGTTGGATGTTAGACGTCCTGTGTTTTGTATCAGTTTCAGAAGCAGAGTTGAACTAGATATGGGCAGTGTTTATAGGAAAAACAGTTATTTTGTTCTGAGCACACTCATGTTTCCGGTTATATTAGAGAATCTAGAAGCAAGACCGTGCGTCTTGCTCTAAAGCAGAGTGTGTTTCATGGATGAGAACTCTGCTGTGTGTTTCCCCTCAGTAATGGAGTTAAATCCCAGGCTCTATGACTTCCTACAAGCAAGAATTCATTTCAGGTAAACGCAATCACTTTTCAGCTCAAACGAAGCTACATGGATCACAAAGCTCACACGATTCTTACTCACACGTAAAAAGCATCAGATGTTAGAAGACCTGTGTTTTGTATCAGTTTGAGAAGCAGAGTTGAACTAGATATGGTCCGTGTGTGTAGGAAACACAGTTCTTTTGTTCAGGGCACACTCACATTTCCTGCTGTATTAGAGAATCCAGAATGCAACAGTGTGCTTCTTGCTCTAAAGCAGAGTGTGTTTCATGAATGAGAACTGTGCTGTGTGTTTTCGTACAGAAATGGAGTTTAATCCCAGGCTCTGTGTCTTCCTACAAGCAAGACTTGATTTAAGGTAAATACAGTCACTTTTCTGCTCAAACGGAGCTACATAGATCACAAAGCACACACGATTTTCGCTCATAAGTAAAAAGCAATGGATGTTAGAGGACATGTGGTTTGTAACAGTTTAAGAAGCAGAGTTGAACTAGATATGCTTCGTGTGTGGAGGAAACACAGTTATTTTCTTCTCAGCACACTCACGTTTCCTGCTGTATTAGAGGCTCTAGAAAGTAAGGCCGTACATCTGGCTCTCAAGCAGAGTGTGTTCCATGGATGAGAACTTTGCACTGTGTTTCCCTTCAGAAATGGAGTTAGATCCCAGGCTCTGTGTCTTCCTATAAGCAAGACTTCTTTTCTGGCAAACACAGTCACTTTTCAACTCAAACAAATCTATATCGTTCACAAAGCAAACACGGTTCTCACTCTTAACTGAAAAGTTTTGGATGTTAGAGGACCTGTGGTTTGTATCAGTTTCAGAAGCAGAGTTGAACTAGATATGATCCATGTGTGTAGGAAACACAGTTCTTTTGTTCTGAGCACACTCACATTTCCTGCTGTCTTAGAGACTCTAGGAAGCAAGAGCGTGCTTCTTGCTGGAAAGCAGAGTGTGTTTCATGGATGAGAACTGTGCTGTGTGTTTCCCTTCAGAAATGGAGTTTAATCCCAGGCTCTGTGCCTTCCTGCAAGCAAGACTTCTTTTCAGGTAAACGCAGTCACTTTTTAGCTCAAACAAAGCTACATCGTTCACGAAGCTCACATGTTTCTTGCTCTTCACGGAAAGTATTGGAAGTTAGAAGACCTGTGGTTTGCATGTGCTTCAGGAGCAGAGTCGAACTAGATATGGTTCCTGTGTGTAGGAATCAGAGTTCTTTTGTTCTGAGAACACTCTCATTTGCTGCTGTCTTAGAGATTCTAGAAAGCAAGAGCGTGCTTCTTGCTCTAAAGCAGAGTGTGTTTCATGGATGAGAACTGTGCTATGTGTTTCTCTTCAGAAATGGAGTTCAATCCCAGGCTCTGTGCCTTCCTACAAGCAAGCCTTCGCTTCAGGTAAACGCAGTCACTTTTCAGCACAAAGAAATCTACATTGTTCACGAAGCTCACACGTTTCTCTCTCTTAACTGAAAAGCATTGGATGTTAGAGGACCTGTGGTTTGTATCAGTTTCAGAAGCAGAGTTGAACGAGATATGATCCATGTGTGTAGGAAACACAGTTCTTTTGTTCTGAGCACACTTACATTTCCTGGTCTCGTAGAGATTCTAGAAAGCAAGAGCATGCTTCTTGCTCAAAAGCAGAGTATGTTTCATGGATTAGAACTGTGCTGTGTGTTTCCCTTCTGAAATGGAGTTTAATCCCAGGCTCTGTGATTTTCTACAAGCAAGACTTCTTTTCAGGTAAACGCAGTCACTTTTCAGCTCAAACAAAGCTACATCATTCACGAAGCTTACATGTTTCTCGCTATTACCTGAAGAGCATTGGATGTTAGAGGACCTGTGTTTTGTATCAGTTTCAGAAGCAGAGTAGAACTAGATATGCGCCGTGTGTGTAGGAAAAACAATTATTTTGTTCTGAGCAGACTCACGTTTCCTGTTTTATTAGAGAATCTAGAAGCAAGACCATACGTCTTGCTCTAAAGCAGAGTGTGTTTCATGGATAAGAACTCTGCTCTGTGTTTCCCTTCAGAAATAGAGTTAAATCCCAGGCTCTGTGTCTTCCTACATGCAAGACTTTTGTTCAGGTAAATGCAGTCATTTTTCAGCTCAAAGGATGCAACATTGTTCACGAAGCTCACACATTTCTCGCTCTTAACTGAAAAGCAATGGATGTTAGAGGACCTGTTGTTTGTATCAGTTTCAGAATCAGAGTTGAACTAGATATGGTCCCTATGTGTAGGAAACACAGTTCTTTTGTTCTCAGCACACTCACGTTTCCTGCTGTCTTAGAGACTCTAGAAAGCAAGAGCGTGGTTCTTGCTATAAAGCACAGTGTGTTTCATGGATGAGAACTGTGCTGTGTGTTTCCCTTCAGAAATGGAGTTTGATCCTAGTCTCTGTGTCTTCCTACAAGCAAAACTTGATTTATGGTAAACACAGTCACTTTTCAGCTCAAACAAATCTACATCGTTCACAAAGCAGACACGGTTCTCGCTCTTGACTGAAAAGTTGGATGTTAGACGTCCTGTGTTTTGTATCAGTTTGAGAAGCAGAGTTGAACTAGATATGGTCCTTATATGTAGGAAACTCCGTTCTTTTGTTCTGAGCACATTCACGTTTCCTACTGTACCGGAGACCCTAGAAAGCAAGAGCTTGGTTCTTGCACTAAAGCAGAGCGTGTTTCATGGATTAGAACTGTCCTGTGCGTCTCCCTTCAGAAATGGAGTTAAACCCCAGGCTCTGTGTCTTCCTACAAGCAAGACTTCGTTTTGGTTAAACGCAGTCACTTTTCAGCTCAAACAAAGTTACAACGGTCATGCAGGTCACACGTTTCTGGATCTTAAAGGAAAAGCATTGGATGTTAGAGGACCTATGGTTTGTATCATTTTCAGAATCAGAGTTGAACTAGATATGGTCCGTATGTGTAGGGAACCACATTCTTTTGTTCTGAGCACATTCACGTTTCCTACTAAACAAGAGACTATAGAAAGCAAGAGCTTGGTTCTTGCTCTAAAGCAGAGAGTGTTTCATGGATGAGAACTGTGCTGTGTGTTTCCCTTCAGAAATGGAGTTCAATCCGAGGCTCTGTGTCTTCCTACAAGCAAGACTTCATTTCAGGTAAACACAGTCACTTTTCAGCTCAAATGAAGATACATCGTTCACGAAGCTCACACGTTTGTCACTCTTAACTGAAAAGCATCGGATGTTACAGGACCTGTGTTTTCTATCAGTTTCAGAAGCAGAGTTGAACTAGCAATGGTCCGTATCTGTAGGAAACACAGTTCTTTTTTTCTGAGCACACTCTCGTTTCCTGCTGTATTAGAGAATCTAGAAAGCAATAGCTTGGTTCTTGCTCTAAAGCAGAGTGTGTTTCATGGATGAGAACTGTGCTGTTCGTTTCCCTTCAGAAATGGAGTTAAACCCCATGCTCTGTGTCTTCCTACAAGCAAGATTTTGTTTCCGGTAAATGCAGTCACTTTTCAGCTCAAACGAAGCTACAACGTTCACTAAGGTCACACGTTTCTGGCTCTTGAAAGAAAAGCATTGGATGTTAGAGCACCAAAGTTTTGTATCAGTTACAGGAGCAGAGTTGAACTAGATATAGTCCGTATTTGTAGGAAACACCATTCTTTTGTTCTGAGCACATTCACGTTTCCTACTGTACAAGAGACTCTAGAAATCAAGAGCTTGGTTCTTGCTCTAAAGCAGAGCGTGTTTCCTGGATGAGAACTGTGCTGTGTGTTTCCCTTCAGAAATGGAGTTCAATCCCAGGCTCTGTGTCTTCCTACAAGCTAGACTACGTTTCAGATAAACACAGTCATTTTCAGCTCAAACGAAACTACATCGTCCATGAAGCTCACTTGTTTCTCGCTCTTAACTGAAAAGCATTGGATGTAGAGGGTCTGTGGTTTGCATCACTTTCCTGTACATGGTTGAACTAGATATAGTCCGTATGTGTAGGAAACACCGTTCGTTTATTCTGAGCACACTCACGTTTCCTGCTGTATTAGAGGCACTAGAAAGCAAGAGCTTGGTTCTTGCTCTAAAGCAGATTGTGTTTCATGGATGAGAACTGTGCTGTGCGTTTCCCTTCAGAAATGGAGTTAAACCCCAGGCTCTGTGTCTTGATACAAGAAAGACTTCCTTGGGGTAAACGAAATTATTTTCAGCTCAAATGAAGCTACAATGTTCACGATGGTCACACGTTTCTGGCTCTTAACATAAAAGCATTGGAGGTTAGAGCACTGAAAGGTTTGTATCAGTTACAGAAGCAGAGTTGAACTAGATATGGTCCGTATGTGTAGGAAACACCATTGTTTTGTTCGGAGCTCATTTACGTTTTCTACTGAACAAGGGACTCTTGAAAGCAAGAGCTTGGTTCTTGCTCTAAAGCAGGGCGTGTTTCATGTATGAGAACTGTGCTGTGTGTTTCCCTTCAGAAATGGAGTTAAATCCCAGGCTCTGTGTCTTCCTTCAAGCAAGACTTCTTTTCTGGTAAACACAGTCACTTTTCAGCTCAAACAAAGCTATATCGTTCACAAAGCAAACACGGGAGTCACTCTTAACTGAAAAGCTTTGGATGTTAGAGGACCTGTGGTTTGTATCAGTTCAGAAGCAGAGTTGAACTAGATATGGTCCGTGTGTGTAGGAAACACAGTTCTTTTGTTCAGCGCACACTCACATTTCCTGTTGTATTAGAGAATCTAGAATTCGACAGTGTGCTTCTTGCTCTAAATCAGAGTGTGTTTCATGGATGAGAACTCTGCTGTGTGTTTACCTTCAGAAGTGGAGTTAAGTGCCAGGCTCTATGTCTTCCTACAAGCATGCCTTCTCTTCAGGTAAACGCAGTCACTTTTAAGCTCAAACGAAGCAACATTGCTCAAGAAGCTATCACATTTCTCGCTCTCAACTGAAAAGCACTGGATGTTAGAAGACCTGTGGTTTGTATCAGTTTGAGAAGCAGAGTTGAACTAGATATGGTCCGTGTGTGTAGGAAATACAGTTCTTTTGTTCTGAACACACTCACGTTTCCCGCTGTCTTAGAGACTCTAGAAAGCAAGAGCGTGGTCTTGCTCTAAAGCAGAGTGTGTTTCATGGATGAGAACTGTGCTGGGTGTTTTCCTACAGAAATTGAGTTTAATCCCAGGCTCTGTGTCTTCCTACAAGCAAGACTTGTTTTAAGGTAAACACAGTCACTTTTCTGCTCAAACGAAGCTACATAGATCACAAAGCACACAGGATTCTCTCTCATAAGTAAAAAGCAATGGATGTTAGAGGACATGTTGTTTGTTACAGTTTAAGAAGCAGTGTTGAACTACATATGGTCCGTGTGTGTAGGAAACACAGTTCTTTTGTTCTGAGCACACTCACGTTTCCTGCTGAGTTAGAGACTCTAGAAAGCAAGAGAGTGCTTCTTGCTGGAAAGCAGAGTGTGTTTCATGGATGAGAACTATGCTGTGTGTTTCCCTTCAGAAATGGAGTTTAATCCCAGGCTCTGTGCCTTCCTGCAAGCAAGACTTCTTTTCAGGTAATCGCAGTCACTTTACAGCTCAAACAAAGCTACCTCGTTCACAAAACTCACATGTTTCTCGCTCATAACTGAAAAGCATTGGATGTTAGCGGACCTGTGTTTTGTATCAGTTTGAGAAGCAGAGTTGAATGAGATATGGTCCATGTGTGTAGGAAACACACTTCTTTTGTTCATAGCACACTCACATTTCCTGCTGTATTAGAGAATCTAGAATGCAAGAGTGCGATTCTTGCTCTAAGGCAGAATGTTTTTCATGGAGGAGAACTGTGTGGTGTGTTTACCTTCAGAAGTGGAGTAAATCCCAGGCTCTATGTCTTCCTACAAGCAAACCTTTGCTTCAGGTAAATGCAGTCACTTTTCAGCTCAAAGGAAGCAACATTGTTCACGAATGTCACACATTTCTCGCTCTTAACTAAAAAGCATTGAATGTTAGAGGACCTGTGGTTTGTATCATTTTGAGAAGCAGAGTTGAACTAGATATGGTCCGTGTGTGTAGGAAACACAGTTCTTTGGTTCTGAGCACACTCACATTTCCTGCTCTCTTAGAGATTCTAGAAAGCAAGAGCGTGCTTCTTGCTCAAAAGCAGAGTGTGTTTCATGGATGAGAACTGTGCTGTGTGTTTCCCTTCAGAAATGGAGTTTAAGCCCAGGCTCTGTGTCTTCCTACAAGCAAGACTTCGTTTCAGGTAAACACAGTCACTTTTCAGCTCAAAGAAGCTACATTGTTTACGAAGCTCACATGTTTATCGCTCTTAACTGAAAATCATTGGATGTTAGAGGCCCTGAGCTTTCTATCAGTTTCAGAGGAAGAGTTGAACTAGATATGGTTCGTGAGTGTAGGAAACACAATACTGTTCTGAGCACACTCACGTTTCCTGCTGTTTTAGAGACTCTAGAAAGTAAGGGCGTGCTTCTGGCTCTCAAGCAGAGTGTGTTTCATGGATGAGAACTTTGCAGTGTGTTTCCGTTCAGAAATTGAGTAAAATCCCAGGCTCTGTGTCTTCCTACAAGCAAGACTTCTTTTCAGGTAAACACAATCACTATTCAGCTCAAACAAAGCTATATCATTCACAAAGCAAACACGGTTCTCACTCGTAAATGAAAAGCTTTGGATGTTAGAGGACATGTGGTTTGTATCAGTTTCAGAAGCAGAGTTGAACTAGTATGATCCATGTGTGTGGGAAACACAGTTCTTTTGTTCTGAGCACACTCACATTTCCTGCTCTCTTAGAGACTCTAGAAATCAAGAGCGTGCTTCTTGCTGGAAGCAGAGTGTGTTTCATGGATGATAACTGTGCTGTGTGTTTCCCTTCAGAAACGGAGTTTAATCCTAGGCTCTGTGCCTTCCTGCAAGCAAGACTTCTTTTCAGGTAAACGCAGTCAATTTTCAGCTCAAACGAAGCTACATTGTTCACGAAGCACTCTTGGTTCTTGCTCTTAACTGTAAAGCATTGGATGTTAGAGGTCCTGTGGTTTGTATCAGTTTCAGAAGCAGAGATGAACTATATATTGCCCGAGTGTGTTGGAAATACAGTTATTTTGTTCTGAGCACACTCACTTTTAGTGTTTTATTAGAGAATCTAGAAGCAAGACCGTGCGTCTTGCTCTAAAGCACAGTATGTTTCATGGGTGAGAACTGTGCTGTATGTTTCCCTTCAGAAATGGAGTTAAATCCCAGGCTCTTTGTCTTCCTACAAGCAAGACTTCGTTTCAGGTAAACAAAGTCACTTTTCAGATCAAACAAAGCTACATCGTTCACGAAGCTCACACGTTTCTCGCTCTTAACTGAAAAGCATTGGATGTTAGAGGACCTGTGGTTTGTATCAGTTTCAGAAACAGTGTTGAATGAGATATGATCCATGTGTGTAGGAAACACAGTTCTTTTGTTCTGAACACACTCATATTTCCTGGTCTCTTAGAGACTTTAGAAAGCAAGAGCATGCTTCTTGCTCGAAAGCAGAGAATGTTTCATGGATGAGAACTGTGCTGTGTGTTTCCCTTCAAAAATGGAGTTTAATCCCAGACTCTGTGTCTTCCTACAAGCAATATTTCATTTCATTTAAATGCAGTCACTTTTCAGCTCAAATGTATCTACATTGTTCACAAAGCTCACACGTTTATCGCTCTTAACAGAAAATCATTGGATTTAAGGGGACCTGAAGTTTGTATCAGTTTCAGAGGAAGAGTTGAACTAGATATGGTCCGTGTGTGTAGGAAATACAGTTATTGTGTTCTGAGCACACTCACATTTCCTGTTGTATTAGAGAATCTAGAAGCAAGAGCGGGCTTCTTCTTCTAAACCAGAGTGTGTTTCATGGATGAGAACAGTGCTGTATGGTTCCCTTCAGAAATGGAGTTAAATTCCAGGCACTTTGTCTTCCTACAAGCAAGATTTCTTTTCATGTAATCGCAGTCACTTTTCAGCTCAAACAACCCTACATCATTCACAAAGCACAAACAGTTCTCACTCTTATTGAAAAGCATTGGATGTTAGAGTTCCTGTGTTTTGTATCAGTTTCCGAAGCAGAGTTGAACTAGATATGGTCCGTGTGTGTAGGAAACAGTTCTTTTGTTCAGAGCATTCTCATGTTTCCTGCTTTATTAGAGACTGTAGAAAGCAAGTGTGTGCCTTGTGCTCTAAAGCACAGTGTGTTTCATGGATGAGAACTGTGCTGTGTGTTTCCCTTCAGACATGGTGTTAAATCCCAGGCTCTGTGTCTTCCTACAAGCAAGACTTCATTTCAGGTGAACGCAGTCATTTATCACCTCTACTGAAGTTTCATTGTTCACCAAGCACACACGGTTCTCGCTCTTAACTGAAAAGCATTGGATGTTAGAGGTCCTGTGTTTTGTATCAGTATCAGAAGCAGAGTTGAACTAGATATGTTCCGTGTGTCTAGGATACACAGTTTTTTTTTCTGAGGGCACACACGTTTACTGTGGTATTAGAGAATCTAGAATCAAGACCGTGCATCTTGCACTAAAGCACAGTATGTTTCATTGATGAGAAATGTGCTTTCTGTTTCCATTCAGAAATGGAGGTAAATCCCAGGCTCTGTGTCTTCCTACAATCAGGACATCTTTTCAGGTTAACGCAGTCACTTTTTTAGCTCAAACGAAGCTACATAGTACACGAAGCTCACACGTTTCTCTCTCTTAACTGAAAATCATTGGAGGTTAGAGGACCTGTGTTTTTTATCAGTTCCAGAAGCAGAGTTGAACTAGATATGATCCGTGTGTGTAGGAAACACATTCCTTTTGTTCTGAGCTCACTCACGTTTCCTCCTCTCTTAGAGCTTCTAGAAAGCAAGAGCGTGGTTCTTGCTCAAAAGCAGAGTGTGTTTCATGGATGAGAACTGTGCTGTGTGTTTCCCTTCAGAAAAGGAGTTTAATCACAGGCTCTGTGTCTTCCTACAAGCATGACTTGATTTCAGGTAAATGCAGTCACATTTGAGCTCAAACAAAGCTACCTCGTTCACAAAGCTCACACGTTTCTCGCTCATAACTGAAAATCATTGTATGTTAGAGGACCTGTGGTTTGTATCAGTTTGAGAAGCAGAGTTGAACTATATAAGGTCCATGTGGGTAGGAAACACAGTTCTTTTGTTCAGAGCACACTCATATTTCCTGGACTCTTAGAGACTCTAGAAAGCAAGAGCATGCTTCTTGCTCAAAAGCAGAGTATGTTTCATGGATGAGAACTGTGCTGTGTGTTTACCTTGATAAGTGGAGTGAAATCCCAGGCTCTGTGTCTTCCTACAAGCAAGATTTCGCTTCAGGTAAACACAGTCACTTTTCAGCTCAAACGAAGCAACATTGTTCATGAAGCTCACACGTTTCTCGCTCTTAACTGAAAAACATTGCATGT
Source organism: Onychomys leucogaster (assembly GCA_949786385.1). Taxonomy (NCBI): domain Eukaryota; kingdom Metazoa; phylum Chordata; class Mammalia; order Rodentia; family Cricetidae; genus Onychomys; species Onychomys leucogaster. The sequence continues at coordinate 633,359 of CATKUP010000044.1, forward strand.
TAGAGGACCTGTGGTTTGTATCAGTTTCAGAAACAGAGTTGAACTAGATATGGTCTGTGAGTGTAGGAAACACAGTTCTTTTGTTCAGAGCAAACTCATGTTTCCTGCTGTATTAGAGACGGTAGAAAGCAAGTGTGTGCTTCTTGCTCTAAAGCAGAGTGTGTATCATGGATGAGAAATGTTCTGTGTGTTTCCCTTCAGAAATGGAGATAAATCCCATGCTCTGTGTCTTCTACAGTAAAGACTTCGTTTCAGGTAAACGCAGTCACTTTTTTAGCTCAACCAAAGCTACATCGTACACGAAGCTCACAGGTTTCTTGCTCCTAACTGAAAATCATTGGAGGTTTGAGGATCTGTGATTTGTATCAGTTTCAGAAGCAGTTTTAACTAGATATGATCCATGTGTGTAGCAAATACAGTTATTTTGTACTGAGCACACTCTCTTTTCTTGCTGTCTTAGAGACTCTAGAAAGCAAGAGTGTGGTTCTTGCTGTAAAGCAGAGTGTGTTTCATGGATGAGAACTGTGCTGTGTGTTTCCGTTCAGAAATGGAGATTAATCCCAGGGTCTGTGTCTTCCTACGAGCAAGACTTCATTTCAGGTAAACACAGTCACTTTTCAGCTCAAACGAAACTAAATCGTGCACGAAGCTCACACGTTTCTTGCTCCTAACTGAAAATCATTGGATGTTAGAGGACCTGTGTTTTTTATCAGTTCCAGAAGCAGAGTTGAACTAGATATGATCCATTTGTGTAGGAAACACAGTTCTTTTGTTCTGAGCAAACTCACGTTTCCTCCACTCTTAGAGACTCTAGAAAGCAAGAGCGTGGTTCTTGCTCTAAAGCAGAGTGTGTTTCATGGATGAGAACTGTGCTGTGTGTTTCCCTTCAGACATGGTGTTAAATTCCAGGCTCTGTGTCTTCCTACAACCAAGACTTCGTTTCAGGGGAACGCAGACATTTTTCAGCTCTAATGAAGGTTCATTGTTCACCAAGCACACACTGTTCTCGCTCTTAACTGAAAAGCATTGGATGTTAGAGGTCCTGTGTTTTGTATCAGTTTCAGAAGCAGATTTGAACTAGATATGGGCCGTGTGTCTAGGAAACACAGATATTTTTTTCTGAGGGCACGCACGTTTACTGTTGTATTAGAGAATCTAGAAGCAAGACCGTGCGTCTTGTTCTAAAGCACAGTGTGTTTCATGGATGAGAACTGTACTGTGTTTTTCCCTTGAGAAACTGGGTCAAATCCCAAGCCCTGTGTCTTCCTACCAGCAAGAATTCTTTTCATGTAATTGCAGTCACTTTTCAGCTCAAACAAAGCTACATCGTTCACAAAGCACAAACAGTTCTCACTCTTATTGAAAAGCATTGGATGTTAGAGTTCCTGTGTTTTGTATCAGTTTCCAAGCAGAGTTGAACTAGATATGTGCTGTGTGTGTAGTAAACACAGTTCTTTTGTTCACAACACACTCACATTTCCTGCTCTATTAGAGATTCTAGAATGCAAGAGTGTGCTTCTTGCTCTAAAGCAGAGTGTGTTTCATGGATAGGAACTATGCTGTTGTTTATCTTCAGAAATGGAGTTAAACACCAGGCTCTGTGTCTTCCTACAAGCAAGACCTCATTTCAGGTAAACGCAGTCAATTTTCAGCTCAAAGGAAGCTACATATTTCACAAAGCTCACATGTTTCTCGCTCTTAACTGAAAAGCATTAGACGTTAGAGAACCTGTGGTTTGTATCAGTTTCAGAAGCAGAGTTGAACTAGAAATGGTCCATGTGTGTAGGCAACACAGTTCTTTTTACAGAGCACAATCACATTTCCTGCTGTATTAGGGATTCTAGAATGCAAGGGTGTGCTTCTTGCTCTAAAGCAGAGTTTGTTTCATGGATGAGAACTCTGCTGTGTGTTTCCCTTCAGAAATGGAGTTAAATCCTAGGCTCTGTGTCTTCCTACAAGAAAGACTTCCTTTCAGGTAAACTCAGTCACTTTTCAGCTCAAACAAAGCTACATCATTCACGAAGCTCACACGTTTCTCGCTCTTAACTGAAGAGCATTGGATGTTAGAGGACCTGTGTTTTGTATCAGTTTCAGAAGCAGAGTAGAACTAGATATGCGCCGTGTGTAGGAAAAACAGTTATTGTGTTCTGAGCAGACTCATGTTTCCTCTTTTATTAGAGAATCTAGGAGCAAGACCGTGCGTCTTGCTCTAAAGCAGAATGTGTTTCATGGATGAGAACTCTGCTCTGTGTTTCCCTTCAGAAATAGAGTTAAATCCCAGGCTCTGTGTCTTCCTAAAAGCAAGACTTCGCTTCAGGTAAATGCAGTAACTTTTCAGCTCAAAGGATGCAACATTGTTCACGAAGATCACACATTTCTCGCTCTTAACTAACAAGCAATGGATGTTTGAGGACCTGTGGTTTGTATCAGTTTCACAAGCATAGTTGAACTAGATATGGTCCGTGTGTAGGAAACACAGTTCTTTTGTTCTGTTCATACTCACGTTTCCTGCTGTCTTAGAGACTCTAGAAAGCAAGAGCGTGGTTCTTGCTATAAAGCACAGTGTGTTTCATGGATGAGAACTGTGCTGTGTGTTTCCCTTCAGAAATAGAGTTAAATCCCAGGCTCTGTGTCTTCCTACAAGCAAGACTTGATTTACAGTAAACACAGTCACTTTTCAGCTCAAACAAAGCTACATCGTTCACAAAGCACACACAGTTCTCGCTCTTAACTGAAAAGTTGGATGTTAGACGTCCTGTGTTTTGTATCAGTTTCAGAAGCAGAGTTGAACTAGATATGGGCAGTGTTTATAGGAAAAACAGTTATTTTGTTCTGAGCACACTCATGTTTCCGGTTATATTAGAGAATCTAGAAGCAAGACCGTGCGTCTTGCTCTAAAGCAGAGTGTGTTTCATGGATGAGAACTCTGCTGTGTGTTTCCCCTCAGTAATGGAGTTAAATCCCAGGCTCTATGACTTCCTACAAGCAAGAATTCATTTCAGGTAAACGCAATCACTTTTCAGCTCAAACGAAGCTACATGGATCACAAAGCTCACACGATTCTTACTCACACGTAAAAAGCATCAGATGTTAGAAGACCTGTGTTTTGTATCAGTTTGAGAAGCAGAGTTGAACTAGATATGGTCCGTGTGTGTAGGAAACACAGTTCTTTTGTTCAGGGCACACTCACATTTCCTGCTGTATTAGAGAATCCAGAATGCAACAGTGTGCTTCTTGCTCTAAAGCAGAGTGTGTTTCATGAATGAGAACTGTGCTGTGTGTTTTCGTACAGAAATGGAGTTTAATCCCAGGCTCTGTGTCTTCCTACAAGCAAGACTTGATTTAAGGTAAATACAGTCACTTTTCTGCTCAAACGGAGCTACATAGATCACAAAGCACACACGATTTTCGCTCATAAGTAAAAAGCAATGGATGTTAGAGGACATGTGGTTTGTAACAGTTTAAGAAGCAGAGTTGAACTAGATATGCTTCGTGTGTGGAGGAAACACAGTTATTTTCTTCTCAGCACACTCACGTTTCCTGCTGTATTAGAGGCTCTAGAAAGTAAGGCCGTACATCTGGCTCTCAAGCAGAGTGTGTTCCATGGATGAGAACTTTGCACTGTGTTTCCCTTCAGAAATGGAGTTAGATCCCAGGCTCTGTGTCTTCCTATAAGCAAGACTTCTTTTCTGGCAAACACAGTCACTTTTCAACTCAAACAAATCTATATCGTTCACAAAGCAAACACGGTTCTCACTCTTAACTGAAAAGTTTTGGATGTTAGAGGACCTGTGGTTTGTATCAGTTTCAGAAGCAGAGTTGAACTAGATATGATCCATGTGTGTAGGAAACACAGTTCTTTTGTTCTGAGCACACTCACATTTCCTGCTGTCTTAGAGACTCTAGGAAGCAAGAGCGTGCTTCTTGCTGGAAAGCAGAGTGTGTTTCATGGATGAGAACTGTGCTGTGTGTTTCCCTTCAGAAATGGAGTTTAATCCCAGGCTCTGTGCCTTCCTGCAAGCAAGACTTCTTTTCAGGTAAACGCAGTCACTTTTTAGCTCAAACAAAGCTACATCGTTCACGAAGCTCACATGTTTCTTGCTCTTCACGGAAAGTATTGGAAGTTAGAAGACCTGTGGTTTGCATGTGCTTCAGGAGCAGAGTCGAACTAGATATGGTTCCTGTGTGTAGGAATCAGAGTTCTTTTGTTCTGAGAACACTCTCATTTGCTGCTGTCTTAGAGATTCTAGAAAGCAAGAGCGTGCTTCTTGCTCTAAAGCAGAGTGTGTTTCATGGATGAGAACTGTGCTATGTGTTTCTCTTCAGAAATGGAGTTCAATCCCAGGCTCTGTGCCTTCCTACAAGCAAGCCTTCGCTTCAGGTAAACGCAGTCACTTTTCAGCACAAAGAAATCTACATTGTTCACGAAGCTCACACGTTTCTCTCTCTTAACTGAAAAGCATTGGATGTTAGAGGACCTGTGGTTTGTATCAGTTTCAGAAGCAGAGTTGAACGAGATATGATCCATGTGTGTAGGAAACACAGTTCTTTTGTTCTGAGCACACTTACATTTCCTGGTCTCGTAGAGATTCTAGAAAGCAAGAGCATGCTTCTTGCTCAAAAGCAGAGTATGTTTCATGGATTAGAACTGTGCTGTGTGTTTCCCTTCTGAAATGGAGTTTAATCCCAGGCTCTGTGATTTTCTACAAGCAAGACTTCTTTTCAGGTAAACGCAGTCACTTTTCAGCTCAAACAAAGCTACATCATTCACGAAGCTTACATGTTTCTCGCTATTACCTGAAGAGCATTGGATGTTAGAGGACCTGTGTTTTGTATCAGTTTCAGAAGCAGAGTAGAACTAGATATGCGCCGTGTGTGTAGGAAAAACAATTATTTTGTTCTGAGCAGACTCACGTTTCCTGTTTTATTAGAGAATCTAGAAGCAAGACCATACGTCTTGCTCTAAAGCAGAGTGTGTTTCATGGATAAGAACTCTGCTCTGTGTTTCCCTTCAGAAATAGAGTTAAATCCCAGGCTCTGTGTCTTCCTACATGCAAGACTTTTGTTCAGGTAAATGCAGTCATTTTTCAGCTCAAAGGATGCAACATTGTTCACGAAGCTCACACATTTCTCGCTCTTAACTGAAAAGCAATGGATGTTAGAGGACCTGTTGTTTGTATCAGTTTCAGAATCAGAGTTGAACTAGATATGGTCCCTATGTGTAGGAAACACAGTTCTTTTGTTCTCAGCACACTCACGTTTCCTGCTGTCTTAGAGACTCTAGAAAGCAAGAGCGTGGTTCTTGCTATAAAGCACAGTGTGTTTCATGGATGAGAACTGTGCTGTGTGTTTCCCTTCAGAAATGGAGTTTGATCCTAGTCTCTGTGTCTTCCTACAAGCAAAACTTGATTTATGGTAAACACAGTCACTTTTCAGCTCAAACAAATCTACATCGTTCACAAAGCAGACACGGTTCTCGCTCTTGACTGAAAAGTTGGATGTTAGACGTCCTGTGTTTTGTATCAGTTTGAGAAGCAGAGTTGAACTAGATATGGTCCTTATATGTAGGAAACTCCGTTCTTTTGTTCTGAGCACATTCACGTTTCCTACTGTACCGGAGACCCTAGAAAGCAAGAGCTTGGTTCTTGCACTAAAGCAGAGCGTGTTTCATGGATTAGAACTGTCCTGTGCGTCTCCCTTCAGAAATGGAGTTAAACCCCAGGCTCTGTGTCTTCCTACAAGCAAGACTTCGTTTTGGTTAAACGCAGTCACTTTTCAGCTCAAACAAAGTTACAACGGTCATGCAGGTCACACGTTTCTGGATCTTAAAGGAAAAGCATTGGATGTTAGAGGACCTATGGTTTGTATCATTTTCAGAATCAGAGTTGAACTAGATATGGTCCGTATGTGTAGGGAACCACATTCTTTTGTTCTGAGCACATTCACGTTTCCTACTAAACAAGAGACTATAGAAAGCAAGAGCTTGGTTCTTGCTCTAAAGCAGAGAGTGTTTCATGGATGAGAACTGTGCTGTGTGTTTCCCTTCAGAAATGGAGTTCAATCCGAGGCTCTGTGTCTTCCTACAAGCAAGACTTCATTTCAGGTAAACACAGTCACTTTTCAGCTCAAATGAAGATACATCGTTCACGAAGCTCACACGTTTGTCACTCTTAACTGAAAAGCATCGGATGTTACAGGACCTGTGTTTTCTATCAGTTTCAGAAGCAGAGTTGAACTAGCAATGGTCCGTATCTGTAGGAAACACAGTTCTTTTTTTCTGAGCACACTCTCGTTTCCTGCTGTATTAGAGAATCTAGAAAGCAATAGCTTGGTTCTTGCTCTAAAGCAGAGTGTGTTTCATGGATGAGAACTGTGCTGTTCGTTTCCCTTCAGAAATGGAGTTAAACCCCATGCTCTGTGTCTTCCTACAAGCAAGATTTTGTTTCCGGTAAATGCAGTCACTTTTCAGCTCAAACGAAGCTACAACGTTCACTAAGGTCACACGTTTCTGGCTCTTGAAAGAAAAGCATTGGATGTTAGAGCACCAAAGTTTTGTATCAGTTACAGGAGCAGAGTTGAACTAGATATAGTCCGTATTTGTAGGAAACACCATTCTTTTGTTCTGAGCACATTCACGTTTCCTACTGTACAAGAGACTCTAGAAATCAAGAGCTTGGTTCTTGCTCTAAAGCAGAGCGTGTTTCCTGGATGAGAACTGTGCTGTGTGTTTCCCTTCAGAAATGGAGTTCAATCCCAGGCTCTGTGTCTTCCTACAAGCTAGACTACGTTTCAGATAAACACAGTCATTTTCAGCTCAAACGAAACTACATCGTCCATGAAGCTCACTTGTTTCTCGCTCTTAACTGAAAAGCATTGGATGTAGAGGGTCTGTGGTTTGCATCACTTTCCTGTACATGGTTGAACTAGATATAGTCCGTATGTGTAGGAAACACCGTTCGTTTATTCTGAGCACACTCACGTTTCCTGCTGTATTAGAGGCACTAGAAAGCAAGAGCTTGGTTCTTGCTCTAAAGCAGATTGTGTTTCATGGATGAGAACTGTGCTGTGCGTTTCCCTTCAGAAATGGAGTTAAACCCCAGGCTCTGTGTCTTGATACAAGAAAGACTTCCTTGGGGTAAACGAAATTATTTTCAGCTCAAATGAAGCTACAATGTTCACGATGGTCACACGTTTCTGGCTCTTAACATAAAAGCATTGGAGGTTAGAGCACTGAAAGGTTTGTATCAGTTACAGAAGCAGAGTTGAACTAGATATGGTCCGTATGTGTAGGAAACACCATTGTTTTGTTCGGAGCTCATTTACGTTTTCTACTGAACAAGGGACTCTTGAAAGCAAGAGCTTGGTTCTTGCTCTAAAGCAGGGCGTGTTTCATGTATGAGAACTGTGCTGTGTGTTTCCCTTCAGAAATGGAGTTAAATCCCAGGCTCTGTGTCTTCCTTCAAGCAAGACTTCTTTTCTGGTAAACACAGTCACTTTTCAGCTCAAACAAAGCTATATCGTTCACAAAGCAAACACGGGAGTCACTCTTAACTGAAAAGCTTTGGATGTTAGAGGACCTGTGGTTTGTATCAGTTCAGAAGCAGAGTTGAACTAGATATGATCCATGTGTGTAGGAAACACAGTTGTTTTGTTCTGAGCACACTCACATTTCCTGCGGCCTTAGAGACTCTAGAAAGCAAGAGCGTGGTTCTTGCTGGAAAGTAGAGTGTGTTTCTTGGATGAGAACTGTGCTGTGTGTTTCCCTTCAGAAACAGAGTTTAATCCCAGGCTCTGAGCCTTCCTGCAAGCAAGACTTCTTTTCAGGTAAACGCAGTCACTTTTCAGCTCAAACAAAGCTACATCATTCACGAAGCTCACATGTTTCTCGCTATTACCTGAAGAGCATTGGATGTTAGAGGACCTGTGTTTTGTATCAGTTTCAGAAGCAGAGTAGAACTAGATATGCGCCGTGTGTGTAGGAAAAACAGTTGTTTGTTCTGAGCAGACTCACGTTTCCTGTTTTATTAGAGAATCTAGAAGCAAGACCGTACGTCTTGCTCTAAAGCAGAGTGTGTTTCATGGATGAGAACTCTGCTCTGTGTTTCCCTTCAGAAATAGAGTTAAATCCCAGGCTCTGTGTCTTCCTACATGCAAGACTTCGGTTCAGGTAAATGCAGGCAATTTTCAGCTCAAACAAAACTACAACGTTCACGAAGCTCACATGTTTCTCGCTCCTAACTGAAAATCATTGGATGTTAGAGGACCTGTGTTTTTTAACAGTTCCCGAAGCAGAGTTGATCTAGATAAGATCCATTTGTGTAGGAAACACAGTTCTTTTGTTCAGAGCAAACTCTCGATTCCTCCTCTATTAGAGACTCTAGAAAGCAAGAGTGTGGTTCCTGCTCTAAAGCAGAGTGTGTTTCATGGATGAGAACTGTGCTGTGTGTTTCCCTTCAGAAATGGAGATTGATCCCAGGCTCTGTGTCTTCCTACGAGCAAGACTTCATTTCAAGTAAACACAGTCACTTTTCAGATCAAACGAAACTAAATCGTTCACGAAGCTCACACGTTTCTGGCTCCTAACTGAAAATCATTGGATGTTAGAGGACCTGTGTTTTTTATCAGTTCCAGAAGCAGAGTTGAACTAGATATGATCCATTTGTGTAGGAAACACAGTTCTTCTGTTCTGAGCACTCTCACGTTTCCCGCCTTATTAGAGACTCTAGAAAGCAAGAGCGTGCTTCTTGCTCTAAATCAGATTGTGTTTCATGGTTGAGAACTGTGCTGTGTGTTTCCCTTCAGACATGGTGTTAAATCCCAGGCTCTGTGTCTTTCTACAACCAAGACTTCGTTTCAGGTGAACGCAGACATTTTTCAGCTCTAATGAAGGTTCATTTTTCACCAAGCACACACTGTTCTCGCTCTTAACTGAAAAGCATTGGATGTTAGAGGTCCTGTGTTTTGTATCAGTTTCAGAAGCAGAGCTGAACTAGATATGGGATGTGTGTCTAGGAAACACAGATATTTTTTTCTGAGGGCACGCACGTTTATTGTTGTATTAGAGAATCTAGAAGCAAGACCGTGTGTCTTGTTCTAAAGCACAGTGTGTTTTATGGATGAGAACTGTGCTGTGTTTTTCCCTTGAGAAACTGGGTCAAATCCCAAGCCCTGTATCTTCCTACCTGCAAGAATTATTTTCATGTAATGGCAGTCACTTTTCAGCTCAAACAAAGCTACATCGTTCACAAAGCACAAACAGTTCTCGCTCTTATTGAAAAGCATTGGATGTTAGAGTTCCTCTGTTTTGTATCAGTTTCCAAAGCAGAGTTGAACTAGATATGGGCTGTGTGTGTAGTAAACACAGTTCTTTTGTTCACAACACACTCACATTTCCTGCTCTATTAGAGATTCTAGAATGCAAGAGTGTGCTTCTTGCTCTAAAGCAGAGTGTGTTTCATGGATAGGAACTATGCTGTTGTTTATCTTCAGAAATGGAGTTAAACACCAGGCTCTGTGTCTTCCTACAAGCAAGACCTCTTTTCAGGTAAACGCAGTCACTTTTCAGCTCAAAGGAAGCTACATATTTCAGGAAGCTCACATGTTTCTCGCTCTTAACTGAAAAGCATTAGACGTTAGAGAACCTGTGGTTTTAATCAGTTTCAGAAGCAGAGTTGAACTAGAAATGGTCCATGTGTGTAGGCAACACAGTTCTTTTTACAGAGCACACTCACATTTCCTGCTGTATTAGAGATTCTAGAATGCAAGAGTGTGCTTCTTGCTCTAATGATAGAGTGTGTTTCATGGAAGAGAACTCTTCTGTGTGTTTCCCTTCAGAAATGGAGTTAAATCCGAGGCTCTGTGTCTTCCTACAAGCAAGAATTCCTTTCAGGTAAACTCAGTCACTTTTCAGCTCAAACAAAGCTACATCATCCACGAAGCTCACACGTTTCTCGCTCTTAACTGAAGAGCATTGGATGTTAGAGGACCTGTGTTTTGTATCAGTTTCAGAAGCAGAGTAGAACTAGATATGTGCCGTGTGTAGGAAAAACAGTTATTGTGTTCTGAGCAGACTCATGTTTCCTGTTTTATTAGAGAATCTAGGAGCAAGACCGTGCGTCTTGCTCTAAAGCAGAATGTGTTTCATGGATGAGAACTCTGCTCTGTGTTTCCCTTCAGAAATAGAGTTAAATCCCAGGCTCTGTGTCTTCCTACAAGCAAGACTTCGGTTCAGGTAAATGCAGTCACTTTTCAGCTCAAAGGAAGCTACATATTTCACGAAGCTCACACATTTCTCGCTCTTAACTGAAAAGCAATGGATGTTAGAGGACCTGTGGTTTGTATCAGTTTCAGAAGCATAGTTCAACTAGATATGGTCCGTGTGTGTAGGAAACACAGTTCTTTTGTTTTGAGCACACTCACGTTTCCTGCTGTCTTAGAGACTCTAGAAATCAAGAGCTTGGTTCTTGCTCTAAAGCAGAGCGTGTTTCCTGGATGAGAACTGTGCTGTGTGTTTCCCTTCAGAAATGGAGTTCAATCCCAGGCTCTGTGTCTTCCTACAAGCTAGACTACGTTTCAGATAAACACAGTCATTTTCAGCTCAAACGAAACTACATCGTCCATGAAGCTCACTTGTTTCTCGCTCTTAACTGAAAAGCATTGGATGTAGAGGGTCTGTGGTTTTCATCACTTTCCTGTACATGGTTGAACTAGATATAGTCCGTATGTGTAGGAAACACCGTTCGTTTATTCTGAGCACACTCACGTTTCCTGCTGTATTAGAGGCTCTAGAAAGCAAGAGCTTGGTTCTTGCTCTAAAGCAGATTGTGTTTCATGGATGAGAACTGTGCTGTGCGTTTCCCTTCAGAAATGGAGTTAAACCCCAGGCTCTGTGTCTTGATACAAGAAAGACTTCCTTGGGGTAAACGAAATTATTTTCAGCTCAAATGAAGCTACAATGTTCACGATGGTCACACGTTTCTGGCTCTTAACATAAAAGCATTGGAGGTTAGAGCACTGAAAGGTTTGTATCAGTTACAGAAGCAGAGTTGAACTAGATATGGTCCGTATGTGTAGGAAACACCATTGTTTTGTTCGGAGCTCATTTACGTTTTCTACTGAACAAGGGACTCTTGAAAGCAAGAGCTTGGTTCTTGCTCTAAAGCAGGGCGTGTTTCATGTATGAGAACTGTGCTGTGTGTTTCCCTTCAGAAATGGAGTTAAATCCCAGGCTCTGTGTCTTCCTTCAAGCAAGACTTCTTTTCTGGTAAACACAGTCACTTTTCAGCTCAAACAAAGCTATATCGTTCACAAAGCAAACACGGGAGTCACTCTTAACTGAAAAGCTTTGGATGTTAGAGGACCTGTGGTTTGTATCAGTTCAGAAGCAGAGTTGAACTAGATATGATCCATGTGTGTAGGAAACACAGTTGTTTTGTTCTGAGCACACTCACATTTCCTGCGGCCTTAGAGACTCTAGAAAGCAAGAGCGTGGTTCTTGCTGGAAAGTAGAGTGTGTTTCTTGGATGAGAACTGTGCTGTGTGTTTCCCTTCAGAAACAGAGTTTAATCCCAGGCTCTGAGCCTTCCTGCAAGCAAGACTTCTTTTCAGGTAAACGCAGTCACTTTTCAGCTCAAACAAAGCTACATCATTCACGAAGCTCACATGTTTCTCGCTATTACCTGAAGAGCATTGGATGTTAGAGGACCTGTGTTTTGTATCAGTTTCAGAAGCAGAGTAGAACTAGATATGCGCCGTGTGTGTAGGAAAAACAGTTGTTTGTTCTGAGCAGACTCACGTTTCCTGTTTTATTAGAGAATCTAGAAGCAAGACCGTACGTCTTGCTCTAAAGCAGAGTGTGTTTCATGGATGAGAACTCTGCTCTGTGTTTCCCTTCAGAAATAGAGTTAAATCCCAGGCTCTGTGTCTTCCTACATGCAAGACTTCGGTTCAGGTAAATGCAGGCAATTTTCAGCTCAAACAAAACTACAACGTTCACGAAGCTCACATGTTTCTCGCTCCTAACTGAAAATCATTGGATGTTAGAGGACCTGTGTTTTTTAACAGTTCCCGAAGCAGAGTTGATCTAGATAAGATCCATTTGTGTAGGAAACACAGTTCTTTTGTTCAGAGCAAACTCTCGATTCCTCCTCTATTAGAGACTCTAGAAAGCAAGAGTGTGGTTCCTGCTCTAAAGCAGAGTGTGTTTCATGGATGAGAACTGTGCTGTGTGTTTCCCTTCAGAAATGGAGATTGATCCCAGGCTCTGTGTCTTCCTACGAGCAAGACTTCATTTCAAGTAAACACAGTCACTTTTCAGATCAAACGAAACTAAATCGTTCACGAAGCTCACACGTTTCTGGCTCCTAACTGAAAATCATTGGATGTTAGAGGACCTGTGTTTTTTATCAGTTCCAGAAGCAGAGTTGAACTAGATATGATCCATTTGTGTAGGAAACACAGTTCTTCTGTTCTGAGCACTCTCACGTTTCCCGCCTTATTAGAGACTCTAGAAAGCAAGAGCGTGCTTCTTGCTCTAAATCAGATTGTGTTTCATGGTTGAGAACTGTGCTGTGTGTTTCCCTTCAGACATGGTGTTAAATCCCAGGCTCTGTGTCTTTCTACAACCAAGACTTCGTTTCAGGTGAACGCAGACATTTTTCAGCTCTAATGAAGGTTCATTTTTCACCAAGCACACACTGTTCTCGCTCTTAACTGAAAAGCATTGGATGTTAGAGGTCCTGTGTTTTGTATCATTTTCAGAAGCAGAGCTGAACTAGATATGGGATGTGTGTCTAGGAAACACAGATATTTTTTTCTGAGGGCACGCACGTTTATTGTTGTATTAGAGAATCTAGAAGCAAGACCGTGTGTCTTGTTCTAAAGCACAGTGTGTTTTATGGATGAGAACTGTGCTGTGTTTTTCCCTTGAGAAACTGGGTCAAATCCCAAGCCCTGTGTCTTCCTACCTGCAAGAATTATTTTCATGTAATGGCAGTCACTTTTCAGCTCAAACAAAGCTACATCGTTCACAAAGCACAAACAGTTCTCGCTCTTATTGAAAAGCATTGGATGTTAGAGTTCCTCTGTTTTGTATCAGTTTCCAAAGCAGAGTTGAACTAGATATGGGCTGTGTGTGTAGTAAACACAGTTCTTTTGTTCACAACACACTCACATTTCCTGCTCTATTAGAGATTCTAGAATGCAAGAGTGTGCTTCTTGCTCTAAAGCAGAGTGTGTTTCATGGATAGGAACTATGCTGTTGTTTATCTTCAGAAATGGAGTTAAACACCAGGCTCTGTGTCTTCCTACAAGCAAGACCTCTTTTCAGGTAAACGCAGTCACTTTTCAGCTCAAAGGAAGCTACATATTTCAGGAAGCTCACATGTTTCTCGCTCTTAACTGAAAAGCATTAGACGTTAGAGAACCTGTGGTTTTAATCAGTTTCAGAAGCAGAGTTGAACTAGAAATGGTCCATGTGTGTAGGCAACACAGTTCTTTTTACAGAGCACACTCACATTTCCTGCTGTATTAGAGATTCTAGAATGCAAGAGTGTGCTTCTTGCTCTAATGATAGAGTGTGTTTCATGGAAGAGAACTCTTCTGTGTGTTTCCCTTCAGAAATGGAGTTAAATCCCAGGCTCTGTGTTTTCCTACAAGCAAGAATTCCTTTCAGGTAAACTCAGTCACTTTTCAGCTCAAACAAAGCTACATCATCCACGAAGCTCACACGTTTCTCGCTCTTAACTGAAGAGCATTGGATGTTAGAGGACCTGTGTTTTGTATCAGTTTCAGAAGCAGAGTAGAACTAGATATGTGCCGTGTGTAGGAAAAACAGTTATTGTGTTCTGAGCAGACTCATGTTTCCTGTTTTATTAGAGAATCTAGGAGCAAGACCGTGCGTCTTGCTCTAAAGCAGAATGTGTTTCATGGATGAGAACTCTGCTCTGTGTTTCCCTTCAGAAATAGAGTTAAATCCCAGGCTCTGTGTCTTCCTACAAGCAAGACTTCGGTTCAGGTAAATGCAGTCACTTTTCAGCTCAAAGGAAGCTACATATTTCACGAAGCTCACACATTTCTCGCTCTTAACTGAAAAGCAATGGATGTTAGAGGACCTGTGGTTTGTATCAGTTTCAGAAGCATAGTTCAACTAGATATGGTCCGTGTGTGTAGGAAACACAGTTCTTTTGTTTTGAGCACACTCACGTTTCCTGCTGTCTTAGAGACTCTAGAAATCAAGAGCTTGGTTCTTGCTCTAAAGCAGAGCGTGTTTCCTGGATGAGAACTGTGCTGTGTGTTTCCCTTCAGAAATGGAGTTCAATCCCAGGCTCTGTGTCTTCCTACAAGCTAGACTACGTTTCAGATAAACACAGTCATTTTCAGCTCAAACGAAACTACATCGTCCATGAAGCTCACTTGTTTCTCGCTCTTAACTGAAAAGCATTGGATGTAGAGGGTCTGTGGTTTTCATCACTTTCCTGTACATGGTTGAACTAGATATAGTCCGTATGTTTAGGAAACACCGTTCGTTTATTCTGAGCACACTCACGTTTCCTGCTGTATTAGAGGCACTAGAAAGCAAGAGCTTGGTTCTTGCTCTAAAGCAGATTGTGTTTCATGGATGAGAACTGTGCTGTGCGTTTCCCTTCAGAAATGGAGTTAAACCCCAGGCTCTGTGTCTTGATACAAGAAAGACTTCCTTGGGGTAAACGAAATTATTTTCAGCTCAAATGAAGCTACAATGTTCACGATGGTCACACGTTTCTGGCTCTTAACATAAAAGCATTGGAGGTTAGAGCACTGAAAGGTTTGTATCAGTTACAGAAGCAGAGTTGAACTAGATATGGTCCGTATGTGTAGGAAACACCATTGTTTTGTTCGGAGCTCATTTACGTTTTCTACTGAACAAGGGACTCTTGAAAGCAAGAGCTTGGTTCTTGCTCTAAAGCAGGGCGTGTTTCATGTATGAGAACTGTGCTGTGTGTTTCCCTTCAGAAATGGAGTTAAATCCCA
The DNA here is from genome assembly GCA_949786385.1 of Onychomys leucogaster. Taxonomy (NCBI): domain Eukaryota; kingdom Metazoa; phylum Chordata; class Mammalia; order Rodentia; family Cricetidae; genus Onychomys; species Onychomys leucogaster. The sequence goes on from CATKUP010000044.1 coordinate 648,368, forward strand.
GGCTCTGTGTCTTCCTTCAAGCAAGACTTCTTTTCTGGTAAACACAGTCACTTTTCAGCTCAAACAAAGCTATATCGTTCACAAAGCAAACACGGGAGTCACTCTTAACTGAAAAGCTTTGGATGTTAGAGGACCTGTGGTTTGTATCAGTTCAGAAGCAGAGTTGAACTAGATATGATCCATGTGTGTAGGAAACACAGTTGTTTTGTTCTGAGCACACTCACATTTCCTGCGGCCTTAGAGACTCTAGAAAGCAAGAGCGTGGTTCTTGCTGGAAAGTAGAGTGTGTTTCTTGGATGAGAACTGTGCTGTGTGTTTCCCTTCAGAAACAGAGTTTAATCCCAGGCTCTGAGCCTTCCTGCAAGCAAGACTTCTTTTCAGGTAAACGCAGTCACTTTTCAGCTCAAACAAAGCTACATCATTCACGAAGCTCACATGTTTCTCGCTATTACCTGAAGAGCATTGGATGTTAGAGGACCTGTGTTTTGTATCAGTTTCAGAAGCAGAGTAGAACTAGATATGCGCCGTGTGTGTAGGAAAAACAGTTGTTTGTTCTGAGCAGACTCACGTTTCCTGTTTTATTAGAGAATCTAGAAGCAAGACCGTACGTCTTGCTCTAAAGCAGAGTGTGTTTCATGGATGAGAACTCTGCTCTGTGTTTCCCTTCAGAAATAGAGTTAAATCCCAGGCTCTGTGTCTTCCTACATGCAAGACTTCGGTTCAGGTAAATGCAGGCAATTTTCAGCTCAAACAAAACTACAACGTTCACGAAGCTCACATGTTTCTCGCTCCTAACTGAAAATCATTGGATGTTAGAGGACCTGTGTTTTTTAACAGTTCCCGAAGCAGAGTTGATCTAGATAAGATCCATTTGTGTAGGAAACACAGTTCTTTTGTTCAGAGCAAACTCTCGATTCCTCCTCTATTAGAGACTCTAGAAAGCAAGAGTGTGGTTCCTGCTCTAAAGCAGAGTGTGTTTCATGGATGAGAACTGTGCTGTGTGTTTCCCTTCAGAAATGGAGATTGATCCCAGGCTCTGTGTCTTCCTACGAGCAAGACTTCATTTCAAGTAAACACAGTCACTTTTCAGATCAAACGAAACTAAATCGTTCACGAAGCTCACACGTTTCTGGCTCCTAACTGAAAATCATTGGATGTTAGAGGACCTGTGTTTTTTATCAGTTCCAGAAGCAGAGTTGAACTAGATATGATCCATTTGTGTAGGAAACACAGTTCTTCTGTTCTGAGCACTCTCACGTTTCCCGCCTTATTAGAGACTCTAGAAAGCAAGAGCGTGCTTCTTGCTCTAAATCAGATTGTGTTTCATGGTTGAGAACTGTGCTGTGTGTTTCCCTTCAGACATGGTGTTAAATCCCAGGCTCTGTGTCTTTCTACAACCAAGACTTCGTTTCAGGTGAACGCAGACATTTTTCAGCTCTAATGAAGGTTCATTTTTCACCAAGCACACACTGTTCTCGCTCTTAACTGAAAAGCATTGGATGTTAGAGGTCCTGTGTTTTGTATCAGTTTCAGAAGCAGAGCTGAACTAGATATGGGATGTGTGTCTAGGAAACACAGATATTTTTTTCTGAGGGCACGCACGTTTATTGTTGTATTAGAGAATCTAGAAGCAAGACCGTGTGTCTTGTTCTAAAGCACAGTGTGTTTTATGGATGAGAACTGTGCTGTGTTTTTCCCTTGAGAAACTGGGTCAAATCCCAAGCCCTGTATCTTCCTACCTGCAAGAATTATTTTCATGTAATGGCAGTCACTTTTCAGCTCAAACAAAGCTACATCGTTCACAAAGCACAAACAGTTCTCGCTCTTATTGAAAAGCATTGGATGTTAGAGTTCCTCTGTTTTGTATCAGTTTCCAAAGCAGAGTTGAACTAGATATGGGCTGTGTGTGTAGTAAACACAGTTCTTTTGTTCACAACACACTCACATTTCCTGCTCTATTAGAGATTCTAGAATGCAAGAGTGTGCTTCTTGCTCTAAAGCAGAGTGTGTTTCATGGATAGGAACTATGCTGTTGTTTATCTTCAGAAATGGAGTTAAACACCAGGCTCTGTGTCTTCCTACAAGCAAGACCTCTTTTCAGGTAAACGCAGTCACTTTTCAGCTCAAAGGAAGCTACATATTTCAGGAAGCTCACATGTTTCTCGCTCTTAACTGAAAAGCATTAGACGTTAGAGAACCTGTGGTTTTAATCAGTTTCAGAAGCAGAGTTGAACTAGAAATGGTCCATGTGTGTAGGCAACACAGTTCTTTTTACAGAGCACACTCACATTTCCTGCTGTATTAGAGATTCTAGAATGCAAGAGTGTGCTTCTTGCTCTAATGATAGAGTGTGTTTCATGGAAGAGAACTCTTCTGTGTGTTTCCCTTCAGAAATGGAGTTAAATCCGAGGCTCTGTGTCTTCCTACAAGCAAGAATTCCTTTCAGGTAAACTCAGTCACTTTTCAGCTCAAACAAAGCTACATCATCCACGAAGCTCACACGTTTCTCGCTCTTAACTGAAGAGCATTGGATGTTAGAGGACCTGTGTTTTGTATCAGTTTCAGAAGCAGAGTAGAACTAGATATGTGCCGTGTGTAGGAAAAACAGTTATTGTGTTCTGAGCAGACTCATGTTTCCTGTTTTATTAGAGAATCTAGGAGCAAGACCGTGCGTCTTGCTCTAAAGCAGAATGTGTTTCATGGATGAGAACTCTGCTCTGTGTTTCCCTTCAGAAATAGAGTTAAATCCCAGGCTCTGTGTCTTCCTACAAGCAAGACTTCGGTTCAGGTAAATGCAGTCACTTTTCAGCTCAAAGGAAGCTACATATTTCACGAAGCTCACACATTTCTCGCTCTTAACTGAAAAGCAATGGATGTTAGAGGACCTGTGGTTTGTATCAGTTTCAGAAGCATAGTTCAACTAGATATGGTCCGTGTGTGTAGGAAACACAGTTCTTTTGTTTTGAGCACACTCACGTTTCCTGCTGTCTTAGAGACTCTAGAAATCAAGAGCTTGGTTCTTGCTCTAAAGCAGAGCGTGTTTCCTGGATGAGAACTGTGCTGTGTGTTTCCCTTCAGAAATGGAGTTCAATCCCAGGCTCTGTGTCTTCCTACAAGCTAGACTACGTTTCAGATAAACACAGTCATTTTCAGCTCAAACGAAACTACATCGTCCATGAAGCTCACTTGTTTCTCGCTCTTAACTGAAAAGCATTGGATGTAGAGGGTCTGTGGTTTTCATCACTTTCCTGTACATGGTTGAACTAGATATAGTCCGTATGTGTAGGAAACACCGTTCGTTTATTCTGAGCACACTCACGTTTCCTGCTGTATTAGAGGCTCTAGAAAGCAAGAGCTTGGTTCTTGCTCTAAAGCAGATTGTGTTTCATGGATGAGAACTGTGCTGTGCGTTTCCCTTCAGAAATGGAGTTAAACCCCAGGCTCTGTGTCTTGATACAAGAAAGACTTCCTTGGGGTAAACGAAATTATTTTCAGCTCAAATGAAGCTACAATGTTCACGATGGTCACACGTTTCTGGCTCTTAACATAAAAGCATTGGAGGTTAGAGCACTGAAAGGTTTGTATCAGTTACAGAAGCAGAGTTGAACTAGATATGGTCCGTATGTGTAGGAAACACCATTGTTTTGTTCGGAGCTCATTTACGTTTTCTACTGAACAAGGGACTCTTGAAAGCAAGAGCTTGGTTCTTGCTCTAAAGCAGGGCGTGTTTCATGTATGAGAACTGTGCTGTGTGTTTCCCTTCAGAAATGGAGTTAAATCCCAGGCTCTGTGTCTTCCTTCAAGCAAGACTTCTTTTCTGGTAAACACAGTCACTTTTCAGCTCAAACAAAGCTATATCGTTCACAAAGCAAACACGGGAGTCACTCTTAACTGAAAAGCTTTGGATGTTAGAGGACCTGTGGTTTGTATCAGTTCAGAAGCAGAGTTGAACTAGATATGATCCATGTGTGTAGGAAACACAGTTGTTTTGTTCTGAGCACACTCACATTTCCTGCGGCCTTAGAGACTCTAGAAAGCAAGAGCGTGGTTCTTGCTGGAAAGTAGAGTGTGTTTCTTGGATGAGAACTGTGCTGTGTGTTTCCCTTCAGAAACAGAGTTTAATCCCAGGCTCTGAGCCTTCCTGCAAGCAAGACTTCTTTTCAGGTAAACGCAGTCACTTTTCAGCTCAAACAAAGCTACATCATTCACGAAGCTCACATGTTTCTCGCTATTACCTGAAGAGCATTGGATGTTAGAGGACCTGTGTTTTGTATCAGTTTCAGAAGCAGAGTAGAACTAGATATGCGCCGTGTGTGTAGGAAAAACAGTTGTTTGTTCTGAGCAGACTCACGTTTCCTGTTTTATTAGAGAATCTAGAAGCAAGACCGTACGTCTTGCTCTAAAGCAGAGTGTGTTTCATGGATGAGAACTCTGCTCTGTGTTTCCCTTCAGAAATAGAGTTAAATCCCAGGCTCTGTGTCTTCCTACATGCAAGACTTCGGTTCAGGTAAATGCAGGCAATTTTCAGCTCAAACAAAACTACAACGTTCACGAAGCTCACATGTTTCTCGCTCCTAACTGAAAATCATTGGATGTTAGAGGACCTGTGTTTTTTAACAGTTCCCGAAGCAGAGTTGATCTAGATAAGATCCATTTGTGTAGGAAACACAGTTCTTTTGTTCAGAGCAAACTCTCGATTCCTCCTCTATTAGAGACTCTAGAAAGCAAGAGTGTGGTTCCTGCTCTAAAGCAGAGTGTGTTTCATGGATGAGAACTGTGCTGTGTGTTTCCCTTCAGAAATGGAGATTGATCCCAGGCTCTGTGTCTTCCTACGAGCAAGACTTCATTTCAAGTAAACACAGTCACTTTTCAGATCAAACGAAACTAAATCGTTCACGAAGCTCACACGTTTCTGGCTCCTAACTGAAAATCATTGGATGTTAGAGGACCTGTGTTTTTTATCAGTTCCAGAAGCAGAGTTGAACTAGATATGATCCATTTGTGTAGGAAACACAGTTCTTCTGTTCTGAGCACTCTCACGTTTCCCGCCTTATTAGAGACTCTAGAAAGCAAGAGCGTGCTTCTTGCTCTAAATCAGATTGTGTTTCATGGTTGAGAACTGTGCTGTGTGTTTCCCTTCAGACATGGTGTTAAATCCCAGGCTCTGTGTCTTTCTACAACCAAGACTTCGTTTCAGGTGAACGCAGACATTTTTCAGCTCTAATGAAGGTTCATTTTTCACCAAGCACACACTGTTCTCGCTCTTAACTGAAAAGCATTGGATGTTAGAGGTCCTGTGTTTTGTATCATTTTCAGAAGCAGAGCTGAACTAGATATGGGATGTGTGTCTAGGAAACACAGATATTTTTTTCTGAGGGCACGCACGTTTATTGTTGTATTAGAGAATCTAGAAGCAAGACCGTGTGTCTTGTTCTAAAGCACAGTGTGTTTTATGGATGAGAACTGTGCTGTGTTTTTCCCTTGAGAAACTGGGTCAAATCCCAAGCCCTGTGTCTTCCTACCTGCAAGAATTATTTTCATGTAATGGCAGTCACTTTTCAGCTCAAACAAAGCTACATCGTTCACAAAGCACAAACAGTTCTCGCTCTTATTGAAAAGCATTGGATGTTAGAGTTCCTCTGTTTTGTATCAGTTTCCAAAGCAGAGTTGAACTAGATATGGGCTGTGTGTGTAGTAAACACAGTTCTTTTGTTCACAACACACTCACATTTCCTGCTCTATTAGAGATTCTAGAATGCAAGAGTGTGCTTCTTGCTCTAAAGCAGAGTGTGTTTCATGGATAGGAACTATGCTGTTGTTTATCTTCAGAAATGGAGTTAAACACCAGGCTCTGTGTCTTCCTACAAGCAAGACCTCTTTTCAGGTAAACGCAGTCACTTTTCAGCTCAAAGGAAGCTACATATTTCAGGAAGCTCACATGTTTCTCGCTCTTAACTGAAAAGCATTAGACGTTAGAGAACCTGTGGTTTTAATCAGTTTCAGAAGCAGAGTTGAACTAGAAATGGTCCATGTGTGTAGGCAACACAGTTCTTTTTACAGAGCACACTCACATTTCCTGCTGTATTAGAGATTCTAGAATGCAAGAGTGTGCTTCTTGCTCTAATGATAGAGTGTGTTTCATGGAAGAGAACTCTTCTGTGTGTTTCCCTTCAGAAATGGAGTTAAATCCCAGGCTCTGTGTTTTCCTACAAGCAAGAATTCCTTTCAGGTAAACTCAGTCACTTTTCAGCTCAAACAAAGCTACATCATCCACGAAGCTCACACGTTTCTCGCTCTTAACTGAAGAGCATTGGATGTTAGAGGACCTGTGTTTTGTATCAGTTTCAGAAGCAGAGTAGAACTAGATATGTGCCGTGTGTAGGAAAAACAGTTATTGTGTTCTGAGCAGACTCATGTTTCCTGTTTTATTAGAGAATCTAGGAGCAAGACCGTGCGTCTTGCTCTAAAGCAGAATGTGTTTCATGGATGAGAACTCTGCTCTGTGTTTCCCTTCAGAAATAGAGTTAAATCCCAGGCTCTGTGTCTTCCTACAAGCAAGACTTCGGTTCAGGTAAATGCAGTCACTTTTCAGCTCAAAGGAAGCTACATATTTCACGAAGCTCACACATTTCTCGCTCTTAACTGAAAAGCAATGGATGTTAGAGGACCTGTGGTTTGTATCAGTTTCAGAAGCATAGTTCAACTAGATATGGTCCGTGTGTGTAGGAAACACAGTTCTTTTGTTTTGAGCACACTCACGTTTCCTGCTGTCTTAGAGACTCTAGAAATCAAGAGCTTGGTTCTTGCTCTAAAGCAGAGCGTGTTTCCTGGATGAGAACTGTGCTGTGTGTTTCCCTTCAGAAATGGAGTTCAATCCCAGGCTCTGTGTCTTCCTACAAGCTAGACTACGTTTCAGATAAACACAGTCATTTTCAGCTCAAACGAAACTACATCGTCCATGAAGCTCACTTGTTTCTCGCTCTTAACTGAAAAGCATTGGATGTAGAGGGTCTGTGGTTTTCATCACTTTCCTGTACATGGTTGAACTAGATATAGTCCGTATGTTTAGGAAACACCGTTCGTTTATTCTGAGCACACTCACGTTTCCTGCTGTATTAGAGGCACTAGAAAGCAAGAGCTTGGTTCTTGCTCTAAAGCAGATTGTGTTTCATGGATGAGAACTGTGCTGTGCGTTTCCCTTCAGAAATGGAGTTAAACCCCAGGCTCTGTGTCTTGATACAAGAAAGACTTCCTTGGGGTAAACGAAATTATTTTCAGCTCAAATGAAGCTACAATGTTCACGATGGTCACACGTTTCTGGCTCTTAACATAAAAGCATTGGAGGTTAGAGCACTGAAAGGTTTGTATCAGTTACAGAAGCAGAGTTGAACTAGATATGGTCCGTATGTGTAGGAAACACCATTGTTTTGTTCGGAGCTCATTTACGTTTTCTACTGAACAAGGGACTCTTGAAAGCAAGAGCTTGGTTCTTGCTCTAAAGCAGGGCGTGTTTCATGTATGAGAACTGTGCTGTGTGTTTCCCTTCAGAAATGGAGTTAAATCCCAGGCTCTGTGTCTTCCTTCAAGCAAGACTTCTTTTCTGGTAAACACAGTCACTTTTCAGCTCAAACAAAGCTATATCGTTCACAAAGCAAACACGGGAGTCACTCTTAACTGAAAAGCTTTGGATGTTAGAGGACCTGTGGTTTGTATCAGTTCAGAAGCAGAGTTGAACTAGATATGATCCATGTGTGTAGGAAACACAGTTGTTTTGTTCTGAGCACACTCACATTTCCTGCGGCCTTAGAGACTCTAGAAAGCAAGAGCGTGGTTCTTGCTGGAAAGTAGAGTGTGTTTCTTGGATGAGAACTGTGCTGTGTGTTTCCCTTCAGAAACAGAGTTTAATCCCAGGCTCTGAGCCTTCCTGCAAGCAAGACTTCTTTTCAGGTAAACGCAGTCACTTTTCAGCTCAAACAAAGCTACATCATTCACGAAGCTCACATGTTTCTCGCTATTACCTGAAGAGCATTGGATGTTAGAGGACCTGTGTTTTGTATCAGTTTCAGAAGCAGAGTAGAACTAGATATGCGCCGTGTGTGTAGGAAAAACAGTTGTTTGTTCTGAGCAGACTCACGTTTCCTGTTTTATTAGAGAATCTAGAAGCAAGACCGTACGTCTTGCTCTAAAGCAGAGTGTGTTTCATGGATGAGAACTCTGCTCTGTGTTTCCCTTCAGAAATAGAGTTAAATCCCAGGCTCTGTGTCTTCCTACATGCAAGACTTCGGTTCAGGTAAATGCAGGCAATTTTCAGCTCAAACAAAACTACAACGTTCACGAAGCTCACATGTTTCTCGCTCCTAACTGAAAATCATTGGATGTTAGAGGACCTGTGTTTTTTAACAGTTCCCGAAGCAGAGTTGATCTAGATAAGATCCATTTGTGTAGGAAACACAGTTCTTTTGTTCAGAGCAAACTCTCGATTCCTCCTCTATTAGAGACTCTAGAAAGCAAGAGTGTGGTTCTTGGTCTAAAGCAGAGTGTGTTTCATGGATGAGAACTGTGCTGTGTGTTTCCCTTCAGAAATGGAGATTGATCCCAGGCTCTGTGTCTTCCTACGAGCAAGACTTCATTTCAAGTAAACACAGTCACTTTTCAGATCAAACGAAACTAAATCGTGCACGAAGCTCACACGTTTCTGGCTCCTAACTGAAAATCATTGGATGTTAGAGGACCTGTGTTTTTTATCAGTTCCAGAAGCAGAGTTGAACTAGATATGATCCATTTGTGTAGGAAACACAGTTCTTCTGTTCTGAGCACTCTCACGTTTCCCGCCTTATTAGAGACTCTAGAAAGCAAGAGCGTGCTTCTTGCTCTAAATCAGATTGTGTTTCATGGTTGAGAACTGTGCTGTGTGTTTCCCTTCAGACATGGTGTTAAATCCCAGGCTCTGTGTCTTTCTACAACCAAGACTTCGTTTCAGGTGAACGCAGACATTTTTCAGCTCTAATGAAGGTTCATTTTTCACCAAGCACACACTGTTCTCGCTCTTAACTGAAAAGCATTGGATGTTAGAGGTCCTGTGTTTTGTATCAGTTTCAGAAGCAGAGCTGAACTAGATATGGGATGTGTGTCTAGGAAACACAGATATTTTTTTCTGAAGGCACGCACGTTTTTTGTTGTATTAGAGAATCTAGAAGCAAGAGCGTGTGTCTTGTTCTAAAGCACAGTGTGTTTTATGGATGAGAACTGTGCTGTGTTTTTCCCTTGAGAAACTGGGTCAAATCCCAAGCCCTGTGTCTTCCTACCTGCAAGAATTATTTTCATGTAATGGCAGTCACTTTTCAGCTCAAACAAAGCTACATCGTTCACAAAGCACAAACAGTTCTCGCTCTTATTGAAAAGCATTGGATGTTAGAGTTCCTCTGTTTTGTATCAGTTTCCAAAGCAGAGTTGAACTAGATATGGGCCGTGTGTGTAGTAAACACAGTTCTTTTGTTCACAACACACTCACATTTCCTGCTCTATTAGAGATTCTAGAATGCAAGAGTGTGCTTCTTGCTCTAAAGCAGAGTGTGTTTCATGGATAGGAACTATGCTGTTGTTTATCTTCAGAAATGGAGTTAAACACCAGGCTCTGTGTCTTCCTACAAGCAAGACCTCTTTTCAGGTAAACGCAGTCACTTTTCAGCTCAAAGGAAGCTACATATTTCAGGAAGCTCACATGTTTCTCGCTCTTAACTGAAAAGCATTAGACGTTAGAGAACCTGTGGTTTTAATCAGTTTCAGAAGCAGAGTTGAACTAGAAATGGTCCATGTGTGTAGGCAACACAGTTCTTTTTACAGAGCACACTCACATTTCCTGCTGTATTAGAGATTCTAGAATGCAAGAGTGTGCTTCTTGCTCTAATGATAGAGTGTGTTTCGTGGAAGAGAACTCTTCTGTGTGTTTCCCTTCAGAAATGGAGTTAAATCCCAGGCTCTGTGTTTTCCTACAAGCAAGAATTCCTTTCAGGTAAACTCAGTCACTTTTCAGCTCAAACAAAGCTACATCATCCACGAAGCTCACACGTTTCTCGCTCTTAACTGAAGAGCATTGGATGTTAGAGGACCTGTGTTTTGTATCAGTTTCAGAAGCAGAGTAGAACTAGATATGTGCCGTGTGTAGGAAAAACAGTTATTGTGTTCTGAGCAGACTCATGTTTCCTGTTTTATTAGAGAATCTAGGAGCAAGACCGTGCGTCTTGCTCTAAAGCAGAATGTGTTTCATGGATGAGAACTCTGCTCTGTGTTTCCCTTCAGAAATAGAGTTAAATCCCAGGCTCTGTGTCTTCCTACAAGCAAGACTTCGGTTCAGGTAAATGCAGTCACTTTTCAGCTCAAAGGAAGCTACATATTTCACGAAGCTCACACATTTCTCGCTCTTAACTGAAAAGCAATGGATGTTAGAGGACCTGTGGTTTGTATCAGTTTCAGAAGCATAGTTCAACTAGATATGGTCCGTGTGTGTAGGAAACACAGTTCTTTTGTTTTGAGCACACTCACGTTTCCTGCTGTCTTAGAGACTCTAGAAATCAAGAGCTTGGTTCTTGCTCTAAAGCAGAGCGTGTTTCCTGGATGAGAACTGTGCTGTGTGTTTCCCTTCAGAAATGGAGTTCAATCCCAGGCTCTGTGTCTTCCTACAAGCTAGACTACGTTTCAGATAAACACAGTCATTTTCAGCTCAAACGAAACTACATCGTCCATGAAGCTCACTTGTTTCTCGCTCTTAACTGAAAAGCATTGGATGTAGAGGGTCTGTGGTTTTCATCACTTTCCTGTACATGGTTGAACTAGATATAGTCCGTATGTTTAGGAAACACCGTTCGTTTATTCTGAGCACACTCACGTTTCCTGCTGTATTAGAGGCACTAGAAAGCAAGAGCTTGGTTCTTGCTCTAAAGCAGATTGTGTTTCATGGATGAGAACTGTGCTGTGCGTTTCCCTTCAGAAATGGAGTTAAACCCCAGGCTCTGTGTCTTGATACAAGAAAGACTTCCTTGGGGTAAACGAAATTATTTTCAGCTCAAATGAAGCTACAATGTTCACGATGGTCACACGTTTCTGGCTCTTAACATAAAAGCATTGGAGGTTAGAGCACTGAAAGGTTTGTATCAGTTACAGAAGCAGAGTTGAACTAGATATGGTCCGTATGTGTAGGAAACACCATTGTTTTGTTCGGAGCTCATTTACGTTTTCTACTGAACAAGGGACTCTTGAAAGCAAGAGCTTGGTTCTTGCTCTAAAGCAGGGCGTGTTTCATGTATGAGAACTGTGCTGTGTGTTTCCCTTCAGAAATGGAGTTAAATCCCAGGCTCTGTGTCTTCCTTCAAGCAAGACTTCTTTTCTGGTAAACACAGTCACTTTTCAGCTCAAACAAAGCTATATCGTTCACAAAGCAAACACGGGAGTCACTCTTAACTGAAAAGCTTTGGATGTTAGAGGACCTGTGGTTTGTATCAGTTCAGAAGCAGAGTTGAACTAGATATGATCCATGTGTGTAGGAAACACAGTTGTTTTGTTCTGAGCACACTCACATTTCCTGCGGCCTTAGAGACTCTAGAAAGCAAGAGCGTGGTTCTTGCTGGAAAGTAGAGTGTGTTTCTTGGATGAGAACTGTGCTGTGTGTTTCCCTTCAGAAACAGAGTTTAATCCCAGGCTCTGAGCCTTCCTGCAAGCAAGACTTCTTTTCAGGTAAACGCAGTCACTTTTCAGCTCAAACAAAGCTACATCATTCACGAAGCTCACATGTTTCTCGCTATTACCTGAAGAGCATTGGATGTTAGAGGACCTGTGTTTTGTATCAGTTTCAGAAGCAGAGTAGAACTAGATATGCGCCGTGTGTGTAGGAAAAACAGTTGTTTGTTCTGAGCAGACTCACGTTTCCTGTTTTATTAGAGAATCTAGAAGCAAGACCGTACGTCTTGCTCTAAAGCAGAGTGTGTTTCATGGATGAGAACTCTGCTCTGTGTTTCCCTTCAGAAATAGAGTTAAATCCCAGGCTCTGTGTCTTCCTACATGCAAGACTTCGGTTCAGGTAAATGCAGGCAATTTTCAGCTCAAACAAAACTACAACGTTCACGAAGCTCACATGTTTCTCGCTCCTAACTGAAAATCATTGGATGTTAGAGGACCTGTGTTTTTTAACAGTTCCCGAAGCAGAGTTGATCTAGATAAGATCCATTTGTGTAGGAAACACAGTTCTTTTGTTCAGAGCAAACTCTCGATTCCTCCTCTATTAGAGACTCTAGAAAGCAAGAGTGTGGTTCTTGGTCTAAAGCAGAGTGTGTTTCATGGATGAGAACTGTGCTGTGTGTTTCCCTTCAGAAATGGAGATTGATCCCAGGCTCTGTGTCTTCCTACGAGCAAGACTTCATTTCAAGTAAACACAGTCACTTTTCAGATCAAACGAAACTAAATCGTGCACGAAGCTCACACGTTTCTGGCTCCTAACTGAAAATCATTGGATGTTAGAGGACCTGTGTTTTTTATCAGTTCCAGAAGCAGAGTTGAACTAGATATGATCCATTTGTGTAGGAAACACAGTTCTTCTGTTCTGAGCACTCTCACGTTTCCCGCCTTATTAGAGACTCTAGAAAGCAAGAGCGTGCTTCTTGCTCTAAATCAGATTGTGTTTCATGGTTGAGAACTGTGCTGTGTGTTTCCCTTCAGACATGGTGTTAAATCCCAGGCTCTGTGTCTTTCTACAACCAAGACTTCGTTTCAGGTGAACGCAGACATTTTTCAGCTCTAATGAAGGTTCATTTTTCACCAAGCACACACTGTTCTCGCTCTTAACTGAAAAGCATTGGATGTTAGAGGTCCTGTGTTTTGTATCAGTTTCAGAAGCAGAGCTGAACTAGATATGGGATGTGTGTCTAGGAAACACAGATATTTTTTTCTGAAGGCACGCACGTTTTTTGTTGTATTAGAGAATCTAGAAGCAAGAGCGTGTGTCTTGTTCTAAAGCACAGTGTGTTTTATGGATGAGAACTGTGCTGTGTTTTTCCCTTGAGAAACTGGGTCAAATCCCAAGCCCTGTGTCTTCCTACCTGCAAGAATTATTTTCATGTAATGGCAGTCACTTTTCAGCTCAAACAAAGCTACATCGTTCACAAAGCACAAACAGTTCTCGCTCTTATTGAAAAGCATTGGATGTTAGAGTTCCTCTGTTTTGTATCAGTTTCCAAAGCAGAGTTGAACTAGATATGGGCCGTGTGTGTAGTAAACACAGTTCTTTTGTTCACAACACACTCACATTTCCTGCTCTATTAGAGATTCTAGAATGCAAGAGTGTGCTTCTTGCTCTAAAGCAGAGTGTGTTTCATGGATAGGAACTATGCTGTTGTTTATCTTCAGAAATGGAGTTAAACACCAGGCTCTGTGTCTTCCTACAAGCAAGACCTCTTTTCAGGTAAACGCAGTCACTTTTCAGCTCAAAGGAAGCTACATATTTCAGGAAGCTCACATGTTTCTCGCTCTTAACTGAAAAGCATTAGACGTTAGAGAACCTGTGGTTTTAATCAGTTTCAGAAGCAGAGTTGAACTAGAAATGGTCCATGTGTGTAGGCAACACAGTTCTTTTTACAGAGCACACTCACATTTCCTGCTGTATTAGAGATTCTAGAATGCAAGAGTGTGCTTCTTGCTCTAATGATAGAGTGTGTTTCGTGGAAGAGAACTCTTCTGTGTGTTTCCCTTCAGAAATGGAGTTAAATCCCAGGCTCTGTGTTTTCCTACAAGCAAGAATTCCTTTCAGGTAAACTCAGTCACTTTTCAGCTCAAACAAAGCTACATCATCCACGAAGCTCACACGTTTCTCGCTCTTAACTGAAGAGCATTGGATGTTAGAGGACCTGTGTTTTGTATCAGTTTCAGAAGCAGAGTAGAACTAGATATGTGCCGTGTGTAGGAAAAACAGTTATTGTGTTCTGAGCAGACTCATGTTTCCTGTTTTATTAGAGAATCTAGGAGCAAGACCGTGCGTCTTGCTCTAAAGCAGAATGTGTTTCATGGATGAGAACTCTGCTCTGTGTTTCCCTTCAGAAATAGAGTTAAATCCCAGGCTCTGTGTCTTCCTACAAGCAAGACTTCGGTTCAGGTAAATGCAGTCACTTTTCAGCTCAAAGGAAGCTACATATTTCACGAAGCTCACACATTTCTCGCTCTTAACTGAAAAGCAATGGATGTTAGAGGACCTGTGCTTTGTATCAGTTTCAGAAGCATAGTTCAACTAGATATGGTCCGTGTGTGTAGGAAACACAGTTCTTTTGTTTTGAGCACACTCACGTTTCCTGCTGTCTTAGAGACTCTAGAAAGCAAGAGCGTGGTTCTTGCTATAAAGCAGAGTGTGTTTCATGGATGAGAACTGTGCTGTGTGTTTCCCTTCAGAAATGGAGTTCAATCCCAGTCTCTGTGTCTTCCTACAAGCAAGACTTGATTTACAATAAACACAGTCACATTTCAGCTCAAACAAAGCTACATCTTTCACAAAGCACCCACGGTTCTCGTTCTTAACTGAAAAGTTGGATGTTAGACGTCCTGTGTTTTGTATCAGTTTCAGAACCAGAGTTGAACTAGATATGGGCAGTGTTTATAGGAAAAACAGTTATTTTGTTCTGAGCACACTCATATTCCCGGTTATATTAGAGAATCTAGAATAAAGACCGTGCGTCTTCCTCTAAAGCAGAGTGTGTTTCATGGATGTGAACTCTGCTGTTTGTTTCCCTTCAGTAATGGAGTTAAATCCCAGGCTCTGTGACTTCCTAAAAGCAAGAATTCATTTCAGGTAAACGCAGTCACTTATCAGCTCAAACGAAGCTACATGGACCACAAAGCTCACACGATTCTTACTCACACGGAAAAAGCATCAGATGTTAGAGGACCTGTGGTTTGTATCAGTTTGAGAAGCAGAGTTGAACTAGATATGGTCCGTGTGTGTGGGAAACACAGTTCTATTGTTCAGGGCACACTCACATTTCCTGCTGTATTAGAGAATCTAGAATGCAACAGTGTGCTTCTTGCTCTAAATCAGAGTGTGTCATGGATAAGTACTCTGCTGTGTGTTTACCTTCAGAAGTGGAGTTAAGTCCCAGGCTCTATGTCGTCCTATAAGCAAGCCTTCGCTTCAGGTAAACGCAGTCACTTTTCAGCTCAAACGAAGCAACATTGCTCACGAAGCTAATACATTTCTGGCTCTCAACTGAAAAGCACTGGATGTTAGAGGACCTGTGGTTTGTATCAGTTTGAGAAGCAGAGTTGAACTAGATATGGTCCGAGTGTGTAGGAAACACAGTTCTTTTGTTCTGAGCACACTCACGTTTCCTGCTGTCTTAGAGACTCTACAACGCAAGAGCGTGGTCTTGCTCTAAAGCAGAGTATGTTTCATGGATGAGAACTGTGCTGTGTGTTTTCCTACAGAAATGGAGTTTAATCCCAGGCTCTTTGTCTTCCTACAAGCAAGACTTGATTTAAGGTAAAGACAGTCACTTTTCTGCTCAAACGGAGCTACATAGATCACAAAGCACACACGATTCTCGCTCATAAGTGAAAAGCAATGGATGTTAGAGGACATGTGGTTTGTAACAGTTTAAGAAGCAGAGTTGAACTAGATATGCTCCGTGTGTGGAGGAAACACACTTATTTTCTTCTCAGCACACTCACGTTTCCTGAAGTATTAGAGACTCTAGAAAGTAAGGGCGTACATCTGGCTCTCAAGCAGAGTATGTTTCATGGATGAGAACTGTGCTGTGTGTTTCCCTTCAGAAATGGAGTTTGATCCCAGTCTCTGTGTCTTCCTACAAGCAAAACTTGATTTATGGTAATCACAGTCACTTTTCAGCTCAAACAAATCTACATCGTTCACAAAGCAGACATGGTTCTCGCTCTTGACTGAAAAGTTGGATGTTAGACGTCCTGTGTTTTGTATCAGTTTCAGAAGCAGAGTTGAACTAGATATGGGCAGTGTTTATAGGAAAAACAGTTATTTTGTTCTGAGCACACTCATGTTTCCGGTTATATTAGAGAATCTAGAATAAAGACCGTGTGTCTTGCTCTAAAGCAGAGTGTGTTTCATGGATGAGAACTTTGCAGTGTGTTTTCCTTCAGAACTGGAGTTAAATCCCAGGCTCTGTGACTTCCTACAAGCAAGACTTCGTTTCAGGTAAATGCAGTCACTTTTCCGCTCAAACAAAGCTACCTCGTTCACAAAGCTCACATGTTTCTCGCTCATAACTGAAAAGCATTGGATGTTAGAGGACCTGTGGTTTGTATCAGTTTGAGAAGCAGAGTTGAACTAGATATGGTCCGTGTGTGTAGGAAACACACTTCTTTTGTTCACAGCACAAACACATTTCCTGCTCTATTAGAGAATGTAGAATGAAAGAGTGTGCTTCTTGCTCTAAAGCAGAGTGTGTTTCATGGATGAGAACTGTGCTGTGTGTTTACCTTCAGAAATGGAGTTTAAGCCCATGCTCTGTGTCTTCCTATGAGCAAGACTTCGTTTCAGGTAAACGCAGTCACTTTTCAGCTCAAACAAAGCTACATTGTTCACGAAGCTCACACGTTTATCGCTCTTAACTGAAAATCATTTGAAGTTAGAGGCCCTGAGGTTTGTATCAGTTTCAGAAAAAGTGTTAAACTAGATATGGTTCGTGTGTGTAGGAAACACAATTCTGTTCTGAGCACACTCAGGTTTCCTGCTGTATTAGAGACTCTAGAATGTAAGGGCATGCATCTGGCTCTCAAGCAGAGTGTGTTTCATGGATGAGAACTTTGCAGTGTGTTTCCCTTCAGAAATGGAGTTAAATCCCAGGCTCTGTGTCTTCCTACAAGCAAGACTTCTTTTCAGGTAAACACAGTCACTTTTCAGCTCAAACAAAGCTTTATCGTTCACAAAGCAAACATGGTTCTCGCTCTTAACTGAAAAGCTTTGGATGTTAGAGGACCTGTGGTTTGTATCAGTTTCAGAAGCAGAGTTGAACTAGATATGATCCATGTGTGTAGGAAACACAGTTCTTTTGTTCTGAGCACACTCACATTTCCTGCTCTCTTAGAGACTCTAGAAAGCAAGAGCGTGCTTCTTGCTGGAAAGCAGAGTGTGTTTCATGGATGAGAACTGTGCTGTGTGTTTCCCTTCAGAAACGGAGTTTAATCCCAGGCTCTGTGCCTTCCCACAAGCAAGACTTCTTCTCAGGTAAACGCAGTCACTTTTCAGCTCAAACAAAGCTACAATGTACACGAAGCTCACATGTTTCTTGCTCTTCATGGAAAATATTGGATGTTAGAAGACCTGTGGTTTGCATCTGCTTCAGAAGCAGAGTCGAACTAGATATGGTCCCTGTGTGTAGGAAACAGAGTTCTTTTGTTCAGCGCACACTCACATTTCCTGCTGTATTAGAGAATCTAGAATGCAACAGTGTGCTTCTTGCTCTAAATCAGAGTGTGTTTCATGGATGAGAACTCTGCTGTGTGTTTACCTTCAGAAGTGGAGTTAAGTCCAGGCTCTATGTCTTCCTACAATCAAGCCTTCGCTTCAGGTAATCGCAGTCACCTTTCAGCTCAAATGAGGCAACATAGATCACAAAGCAAACATGATTCTCGCTCATAAGTAATAAGCAATGGATGTTAGAGGACATGTGGTTTGTAACAGTTTAAGAAGCAGAGTTGAACTGGATATGTTCCGTGTGTGGAGGAAACACAGTTATTTTCTTCTCAGCACACTCACGTTTCCTGCTGTATTAGAGACTCTAGAAAGTAAGGGTGTACATCTGGCTCTCAAGCAGAGTGTGTTTCATGGATGAGAACTTTGCAGTGTGTTTCCCTTCAGAAATGGAGTTAAATCCCAGGATCTGTGTCTTCCTTCAAGCAAGATTTCTTTTCAGGTAAACACAGTCACTTTTCAGCTCAAACAAGCTATATCGTTCACAAAGCAAACACGGTTCTCGCTCTTAACTGAAAAGCTTTGGATGTTAGAGGACCTGAGGTTTGTATCAGTTACAGAAGCAGAGTTGAACTAGATATGATCCATGTGTGTAGGAAACACAGTTCTTTTGTTCTGAGCACACTCACATTTCCTGCTGTCTTAGAGACTCTAGAAAGCAAGAGCGTGGTTCTTGCTGGAAAGCAGACTGTGTTTCATGGATGAGAACTGTGCTGTGTGTTTCCCTTCAGACATGGTGTTAAATCCCAGGCTCTGTGTCTTCCTACAACCAAGGTTTCGTTTCAGGTGAACACAGACATTTTTCAGCTCTAATGAAGGTTCATTGTTCACCCAGCACACACTGTTCTCGCTCTTAACTGAAAAGCATTGGATGTTAGAGGTCCTGTGTTATGTATCAGTTTCAGAAACAGAATTGAACTAGATATGGGCTGTGTTTAGGAAACACAGATATTTTTTTCTGAGGGCACGCACGTTTACTGTTGTGTTAGAGAATCTAGAAGCAAGACCGTGCGTCTTGTTCTAAAGCACAGTGTGTTTCATGGATGAGAACTGTGCTGTGTTTTTCCCTTGAGAAACTGGGTCAAATCCCAAGCCCTTTGTCTTCCTACCAGCAAGACTTCATTTCATGTAATCGCAGTCACTTTTCAGCTCAAACAAAGCTACATCGTTCACAAAGCACAAACAGTTCTCGCTCTTATTGAAAAGCATTGGATGTTAGAGTCCCTGTGTTTTGTATCAGTTTCCAGAGCAGAGTTGAACTAGATATGGGCCGTGTGTGTAGTAAACACAGTTCTTTTGTTCACAACACACGCACATTTCCTGCTCTATTAGAGATTCTAGAATGCAAGAGTGTGCTTCTTGCTCTAAAGCAGAGTGTGTTTCATGGATAGGAACTATGCTGTTGTTTATCTTCAGAAATGGAGTTAAACACCAGGCTCTGTGTCTTCCTACAAGCAAGACCTCTTTTCAGGTAAACGCAGTCATTTTTCAGCTCAAAGGAAGCTACATATTTCACGAAGCTCACATGTTTCTCGCTATTACCTGAAGAGCATTGGATGTTAGAGGACCTGTGTTTTGTATCAGTTTCAGAAGCAGAGTAGAACTAGATATGCGCCGTGTGTAGGAAAAACAGTTATTTTCTTCTGAGCAGACTAACGTTTCCTGTTTTATTAGAGAATCTAGATGCAAGACCGTACGTCTTGCTCTAAAGCAGAGTGTGTTTCATGGATGAGAACTCTGCTCTGTGTTTCCCTTCAGAAATAGAGTGAAATCCCAGGCTCAGTGTCTTCCTACATGCAAGACTTCGCTTCAGGTAAATGCAGTCACTTTTCAGCTCAAAGGATGCTACATTGTTCACGAAGCTCACACATTTCTCGCTCTTAACTGAAAAGCAATGGATGTTAGAGGACCTGTGCTTTGTATCAGTTTCAGAAGCATAGTTCAACTAGATATGGTCCGTGTGTGTAGGAAACACAGTTCTTTTGTTTTGAGCACACTCACGTTTCCTGCTGTCTTAGAGACTCTAGAAAGCAAGAGCGTGGTTCTTGCTATAAAGCAGAGTGTGTTTCATGGATGAGAACTGTGCTGTGTGTTTCCCTTCAGAAATGGAGTTTGATCCCAGTCTCTGTGTCTTCCTACAAGCAAGACTTGATTTACAATAAACACAGTCACATTTCAGCTCAAACAAAGCTACATCTTTCACAAAGCACCCACGGTTCTCGTTCTTAACTGAAAAGTTGGATGTTAGACGTCCTGTGTTTTGTATCAGTTTCAGAACCAGAGTTGAACTAGATATGGGCAGTGTTTATAGGAAAAACAGTTATTTTGTTCTGAGCACACTCATATTCCCGGTTATATTAGAGAATCTAGAATAAAGACCGTGCGTCTTCCTCTAAAGCAGAGTGTGTTTCATGGATGTGAACTCTGCTGTTTGTTTCCCTTCAGTAATGGAGTTAAATCCCAGGCTCTGTGACTTCCTAAAAGCAAGAATTCATTTCAGGTAAACGCAGTCACTTATCAGCTCAAACGAAGCTACAAGGACCACAAAGCTCACACGATTCTTACTCACACGGAAAAAGCATCAGATGTTAGAGGACCTGTGGTTTGTATCAGTTTGAGAAGCAGAGTTGAACTAGATATGGTCCGTGTGTGTGGGAAACACAGTTCTATTGTTCAGGGCACACTCACATTTCCTGCTGTATTAGAGAATCTAGAATGCAACAGTGTGCTTCTTGCTCTAAATCAGAGTGTGTCATGGATAAGTACTCTGCTGTGTGTTTACCTTCAGAAGTGGAGTTAAGTCCCAGGCTCTATGTCGTCCTATAAGCAAGCCTTCGCTTCAGGTAAACGCAGTCACTTTTCAGCTCAAACGAAGCAACATTGCTCACGAAGCTAATACATTTCTGGCTCTCAACTGAAAAGCACTGGATGTTAGAGGACCTGTGGTTTGTATTAGTTTGAGAAGCAGAGTTGAACTAGATATGGTCCGAGTGTGTAGGAAACACAGTTCTTTTGTTCTGAGCACACTCACGTTTCCTGCTGTCTTAGAGACTCTACAACGCAAGAGCGTGGTCTTGCTCTAAAGCAGAGTATGTTTCATGGATGAGAACTGTGCTGTGTGTTTTCCTACAGAAATGGAGTTTAATCCCAGGCTCTTTGTCTTCCTACAAGCAAGACTTGATTTAAGGTAAATACAGTCACTTTTCTGCTCAAACGGAGCTACATAGATCACAAAGCACACACGATTCTCGCTCATAAGTGAAAAGCAATGGATGTTAGAGGACATGTGGTTTGTAACAGTTTAAGAAGCAGAGTTGAACTAGATATGCTCCGTGTGTGGAGGAAACACACTTATTTTCTTCTCAGCACACTCACGTTTCCTGAAGTATTAGAGACTCTAGAAAGTAAGGGCGTACATCTGGCTCTCAAGCAGAGTATGTTTCATGGATGAGAACTGTGCTGTGTGTTTCCCTTCAGAAATGGAGTTTGATCCCAGTCTCTGTGTCTTCCTACAAGCAAAACTTGATTTATGGTAATCACAGTCACTTTTCAGCTCAAACAAATCTACATCGTTCACAAAGCAGACATGGTTCTCGCTCTTGACTGAAAAGTTGGATGTTAGACGTCCTGTGTTTTGTATCAGTTTCAGAAGCAGAGTTGAACTAGATATGGGCAGTGTTTATAGGAAAAACAGTTATTTTGTTCTGAGCACACTCATGTTTCCGGTTATATTAGAGAATCTAGAATAAAGACCGTGTGTCTTGCTCTAAAGCAGAGTGTGTTTCATGGATGAGAACTTTGCAGTGTGTTTTCCTTCAGAACTGGAGTTAAATCCCAGGCTCTGTGACTTCCTACAAGCAAGACTTCGTTTCAGGTAAATGCAGTCACTTTTCCGCTCAAACAAAGCTACCTCGTTCACAAAGCTCACATGTTTCTCGCTCATAACTGAAAAGCATTGGATGTTAGAGGACCTGTGGTTTGTATCAGTTTGAGAAGCAGAGTTGAACTAGATATGGTCCGTGTGTGTAGGAAACACACTTCTTTTGTTCACAGCACAAACACATTTCCTGCTCTATTAGAGAATGTAGAATGAAAGAGTGTGCTTCTTGCTCTAAAGCAGAGTGTGTTTCATGGATGAGAACTGTGCTGTGTGTTTACCTTCAGAAATGGAGTTTAAGCCCATGCTCTGTGTCTTCCTACGAGCAAGACTTCGTTTCAGGTAAACGCAGTCACTTTTCAGCTCAAACAAAGCTACATTGTTCACGAAGCTCACACGTTTATCGCTCTTAACTGAAAATCATTTGAAGTTAGAGGCCCTGAGGTTTGTATCAGTTTCAGAAAAAGTGTTAAACTAGATATGGTTCGTGTGTGTAGGAAACACAATTCTGTTCTGAGCACACTCAGGTTTCCTGCTGTATTAGAGACTCTAGAATGTAAGGGCATGCATCTGGCTCTCAAGCAGAGTGTGTTTCATGGATGAGAACTTTGCAGTGTGTTTCCCTTCAGAAATGGAGTTAAATCCCAGGCTCTGTGTCTTCCTACAAGCAAGACTTCTTTTCAGGTAAACACAGTCACTTTTCAGCTCAAACAAAGCTTTATCGTTCACAAAGCAAACATGGTTCTCGCTCTTAACTGAAAAGCTTTGGATGTTAGAGGACCTGTGGTTTGTATCAGTTTCAGAAGCAGAGTTGAACTAGATATGATCCATGTGTGTAGGAAACACAGTTCTTTTGTTCTGAGCACACTCACATTTCCTGCTCTCTTAGAGACTCTAGAAAGCAAGAGCGTGCTTCTTGCTGGAAAGCAGAGTGTGTTTCATGGATGAGAACTGTGCTGTGTGTTTCCCTTCAGAAACGGAGTTTAATCCCAGGCTCTGTGCCTTCCCACAAGCAAGACTTCTTCTCAGGTAAACGCAGTCACTTTTCAGCTCAAACAAAGCTACAATGTACACGAAGCTCACATGTTTCTTGCTCTTCATGGAAAATATTGGATGTTAGAAGACCTGTGGTTTGCATCTGCTTCAGAAGCAGAGTCGAACTAGATATGGTCCCTGTGTGTAGGAAACAGAGTTCTTTTGTTCAGCGCACACTCACATTTCCTGCTGTATTAGAGAATCTAGAATGCAACAGTGTGCTTCTTGCTCTAAATCAGAGTGTGTTTCATGGATGAGAACTCTGCTGTGTGTTTACCTTCAGAAGTGGAGTTAAGTCCAGGCTCTATGTCTTCCTACAATCAAGCCTTCGCTTCAGGTAATCGCAGTCACCTTTCAGCTCAAATGAGGCAACATAGATCACAAAGCAAACATGATTCTCGCTCATAAGTAATAAGCAATGGATGTTAGAGGACATGTGGTTTGTAACAGTTTAAGAAGCAGAGTTGAACTGGATATGTTCCGTGTGTGGAGGAAACACAGTTATTTTCTTCTCAGCACACTCACGTTTCCTGCTGTATTAGAGACTCTAGAAAGTAAGGGTGTACATCTGGCTCTCAAGCAGAGTGTGTTTCATGGATGAGAACTTTGCAGTGTGTTTCCCTTCAGAAATGGAGTTAAATCCCAGGATCTGTGTCTTCCTTCAAGCAAGATTTCTTTTCAGGTAAACACAGTCACTTTTCAGCTCAAACAAGCTATATCGTTCACAAAGCAAACACGGTTCTCGCTCTTAACTGAAAAGCTTTGGATGTTAGAGGACCTGAGGTTTGTATCAGTTACAGAAGCAGAGTTGAACTAGATATGATCCATGTGTGTAGGAAACACAGTTCTTTTGTTCTGAGCACACTCACATTTCCTGCTGTCTTAGAGACTCTAGAAAGCAAGAGCGTGGTTCTTGCTGGAAAGCAGACTGTGTTTCATGGATGAGAACTGTGCTGTGTGTTTCCCTTCAGACATGGTGTTAAATCCCAGGCTCTGTGTCTTCCTACAACCAAGGTTTCGTTTCAGGTGAACACAGACATTTTTCAGCTCTAATGAAGGTTCATTGTTCACCCAGCACACACTGTTCTCGCTCTTAACTGAAAAGCATTGGATGTTAGAGGTCCTGTGTTATGTATCAGTTTCAGAAACAGAATTGAACTAGATATGGGCTGTGTTTAGGAAACACAGATATTTTTTTCTGAGGGCACGCACGTTTACTGTTGTGTTAGAGAATCTAGAAGCAAGACCGTGCGTCTTGTTCTAAAGCACAGTGTGTTTCATGGATGAGAACTGTGCTGTGTTTTTCCCTTGAGAAACTGGGTCAAATCCCAAGCCCTTTGTCTTCCTACCAGCAAGACTTCATTTCATGTAATCGCAGTCACTTTTCAGCTCAAACAAAGCTACATCGTTCACAAAGCACAAACAGTTCTCGCTCTTATTGAAAAGCATTGGATGTTAGAGTCCCTGTGTTTTGTATCAGTTTCCAGAGCAGAGTTGAACTAGATATGGGCCGTGTGTGTAGTAAACACAGTTCTTTTGTTCACAACACACGCACATTTCCTGCTCTATTAGAGATTCTAGAATGCAAGAGTGTGCTTCTTGCTCTAAAGCAGAGTGTGTTTCATGGATAGGAACTATGCTGTTGTTTATCTTCAGAAATGGAGTTAAACACCAGGCTCTGTGTCTTCCTACAAGCAAGACCTCTTTTCAGGTAAACGCAGTCATTTTTCAGCTCAAAGGAAGCTACATATTTCACGAAGCTCACATGTTTCTCGCTATTACCTGAAGAGCATTGGATGTTAGAGGACCTGTGTTTTGTATCAGTTTCAGAAGCAGAGTAGAACTAGATATGCGCCGTGTGTAGGAAAAACAGTTATTTTCTTCTGAGCAGACTAACGTTTCCTGTTTTATTAGAGAATCTAGATGCAAGACCGTACGTCTTGCTCTAAAGCAGAGTGTGTTTCATGGATGAGAACTCTGCTCTGTGTTTCCCTTCAGAAATAGAGTGAAATCCCAGGCTCAGTGTCTTCCTACATGCAAGACTTCGCTTCAGGTAAATGCAGTCACTTTTCAGCTCAAAGGATGCTACATTGTTCACGAAGCTCACACATTTCTCGCTCTTAACTGAAAAGCAATGGATGTTAGAGGACCTGTGCTTTGTATCAGTTTCAGAAGCATAGTTCAACTAGATATGGTCCGTGTGTGTAGGAAACACAGTTCTTTTGTTTTGAGCACACTCACGTTTCCTGCTGTCTTAGAGACTCTAGAAAGCAAGAGCGTGGTTCTTGCTATAAAGCAGAGTGTGTTTCATGGATGAGAACTGTGCTGTGTGTTTCCCTTCAGAAATGGAGTTTGATCCCAGTCTCTGTGTCTTCCTACAAGCAAGACTTGATTTACAATAAACACAGTCACATTTCAGCTCAAACAAAGCTACATCTTTCACAAAGCTCCCACGGTTCTTGTTCTTAACTGAAAAGTTGGATGTTAGACGTCCTGTGTTTTGTATCAGTTTCAGAACCAGAGTTGAACTAGATATGGGCAGTGTTTATAGGAAAAACAGTTATTTTGTTCTGAGCACACTCATATTCCCGGTTATATTAGAGAATCTAGAATAAAGACCGTGCGTCTTCCTCTAAAGCAGAGTGTGTTTCATGGATGTGAACTCTGCTGTTTGTTTCCCTTCAGTAATGGAGTTAAATCCCAGGCTCTGTGACTTCCTAAAAGCAAGAATTCATTTCAGGTAAACGCAGTCACTTATCAGCTCAAACGAAGCTACATGGACCACAAAGCTCACACGATTCTTACTCACACGGAAAAAGCATCAGATGTTAGAGGACCTGTGGTTTGTATCAGTTTGAGAAGCAGAGTTGAACTAGATATGGTCCGTGTGTGTGGGAAACACAGTTCTATTGTTCAGGGCACACTCACATTTCCTGCTGTATTAGAGAATCTAGAATGCAACAGTGTGCTTCTTGCTCTAAATCAGAGTGTGTCATGGATAAGTACTCTGCTGTGTGTTTACCTTCAGAAGTGGAGTTAAGTCCCAGGCTCTATGTCGTCCTATAAGCAAGCCTTCGCTTCAGGTAAACGCAGTCACTTTTCAGCTCAAACGAAGCAACATTGCTCACGAAGCTAATACATTTCTGGCTCTCAACTGAAAAGCACTGGATGTTAGAGGACCTGTGGTTTGTATTAGTTTGAGAAGCAGAGTTGAACTAGATATGGTCCGAGTGTGTAGGAAACACAGTTCTTTTGTTCTGAGCACACTCACGTTTCCTGCTGTCTTAGAGACTCTACAACGCAAGAGCGTGGTCTTGCTCTAAAGCAGAGTATGTTTCATGGATGAGAACTGTGCTGTGTGTTTTCCTACAGAAATGGAGTTTAATCCCAGGCTCTTTGTCTTCCTACAAGCAAGACTTGATTTAAGGTAAATACAGTCACTTTTCTGCTCAAACGGAGCTACATAGATCACAAAGCACACACGATTCTCGCTCATAAGTGAAAAGCAATGGATGTTAGAGGACATGTGGTTTGTAACAGTTTAAGAAGCAGAGTTGAACTAGATATGCTCCGTGTGTGGAGGAAACACACTTATTTTCTTCTCAGCACACTCACGTTTCCTGAAGTATTAGAGACTCTAGAAAGTAAGGGCGTACATCTGGCTCTCAAGCAGAGTATGTTTCATGGATGAGAACTGTGCTGTGTGTTTCCCTTCAGAAATGGAGTTTGATCCCAGTCTCTGTGTCTTCCTACAAGCAAAACTTGATTTATGGTAATCACAGTCACTTTTCAGCTCAAACAAATCTACATCGTTCACAAAGCAGACATGGTTCTCGCTCTTGACTGAAAAGTTGGATGTTAGACGTCCTGTGTTTTGTATCAGTTTCAGAAGCAGAGTTGAACTAGATATGGGCAGTGTTTATAGGAAAAACAGTTATTTTGTTCTGAGCACACTCATGTTTCCGGTTATATTAGAGAATCTAGAATAAAGACCGTGTGTCTTGCTCTAAAGCAGAGTGTGTTTCATGGATGAGAACTTTGCAGTGTGTTTTCCTTCAGAACTGGAGTTAAATCCCAGGCTCTGTGACTTCCTACAAGCAAGACTTCGTTTCAG
The DNA here is from genome assembly GCA_949786385.1 of Onychomys leucogaster. Taxonomy (NCBI): domain Eukaryota; kingdom Metazoa; phylum Chordata; class Mammalia; order Rodentia; family Cricetidae; genus Onychomys; species Onychomys leucogaster. The sequence continues at coordinate 674,870 of CATKUP010000044.1, forward strand.
GTAAATGCAGTCACTTTTCCGCTCAAACAAAGCTACCTCGTTCACAAAGCTCACATGTTTCTCGCTCATAACTGAAAAGCATTGGATGTTAGAGGACCTGTGGTTTGTATCAGTTTGAGAAGCAGAGTTGAACTAGATATGGTCCGTGTGTGTAGGAAACACACTTCTTTTGTTCACAGCACAAACACATTTCCTGCTCTATTAGAGAATGTAGAATGAAAGAGTGTGCTTCTTGCTCTAAAGCAGAGTGTGTTTCATGGATGAGAACTGTGCTGTGTGTTTACCTTCAGAAATGGAGTTTAAGCCCATGCTCTGTGTCTTCCTACGAGCAAGACTTCGTTTCAGGTAAACGCAGTCACTTTTCAGCTCAAACAAAGCTACATTGTTCACGAAGCTCACACGTTTATCGCTCTTAACTGAAAATCATTTGAAGTTAGAGGCCCTGAGGTTTGTATCAGTTTCAGAAAAAGTGTTAAACTAGATATGGTTCGTGTGTGTAGGAAACACAATTCTGTTCTGAGCACACTCAGGTTTCCTGCTGTATTAGAGACTCTAGAATGTAAGGGCATGCATCTGGCTCTCAAGCAGAGTGTGTTTCATGGATGAGAACTTTGCAGTGTGTTTCCCTTCAGAAATGGAGTTAAATCCCAGGCTCTGTGTCTTCCTACAAGCAAGACTTCTTTTCAGGTAAACACAGTCACTTTTCAGCTCAAACAAAGCTTTATCGTTCACAAAGCAAACATGGTTCTCGCTCTTAACTGAAAAGCTTTGGATGTTAGAGGACCTGTGGTTTGTATCAGTTTCAGAAGCAGAGTTGAACTAGATATGATCCATGTGTGTAGGAAACACAGTTCTTTTGTTCTGAGCACACTCACATTTCCTGCTCTCTTAGAGACTCTAGAAAGCAAGAGCGTGCTTCTTGCTGGAAAGCAGAGTGTGTTTCATGGATGAGAACTGTGCTGTGTGTTTCCCTTCAGAAACGGAGTTTAATCCCAGGCTCTGTGCCTTCCCACAAGCAAGACTTCTTCTCAGGTAAACGCAGTCACTTTTCAGCTCAAACAAAGCTACAATGTACACGAAGCTCACATGTTTCTTGCTCTTCATGGAAAATATTGGATGTTAGAAGACCTGTGGTTTGCATCTGCTTCAGAAGCAGAGTCGAACTAGATATGGTCCCTGTGTGTAGGAAACAGAGTTCTTTTGTTCAGCGCACACTCACATTTCCTGCTGTATTAGAGAATCTAGAATGCAACAGTGTGCTTCTTGCTCTAAATCAGAGTGTGTTTCATGGATGAGAACTCTGCTGTGTGTTTACCTTCAGAAGTGGAGTTAAGTCCAGGCTCTATGTCTTCCTACAATCAAGCCTTCGCTTCAGGTAATCGCAGTCAACTTTCAGCTCAAATGAGGCAACATAGATCACAAAGCAAACATGATTCTCGCTCATAAGTAATAAGCAATGGATGTTAGAGGACATGTGGTTTGTAACAGTTTAAGAAGCAGAGTTGAACTGGATATGTTCCGTGTGTGGAGGAAACACAGTTATTTTCTTCTCAGCACACTCACGTTTCCTGCTGTATTAGAGACTCTAGAAAGTAAGGGTGTACATCTGGCTCTCAAGCAGAGTGTGTTTCATGGATGAGAACTTTGCAGTGTGTTTCCCTTCAGAAATGGAGTTAAATCCCAGGCTCTGTGTCTTCCTTCAAGCAAGATTTCTTTTCAGGTAAACACAGTCACTTTTCAGCTCAAACAAGCTATATCGTTCACAAAGCAAACACGGTTCTCGCTCTTAACTGAAAAGCTTTGGATGTTAGAGGACCTGAGGTTTGTATCAGTTACAGAAGCAGAGTTGAACTAGATATGATCCATGTGTGTAGGAAACACAGTTCTTTTGTTCTGAGCACACTCACATTTCCTGCTGTCTTAGAGACTCTAGAAAGCAAGAGCGTGGTTCTTGCTGGAAAGCAGACTGTGTTTCATGGATGAGAACTGTGCTGTGTGTTTCCCTTCAGACATGGTGTTAAATCCCAGGCTCTGTGTCTTCCTACAACCAAGGTTTCGTTTCAGGTGAACACAGACATTTTTCAGCTCTAATGAAGGTTCATTGTTCACCTAGCACACACTGTTCTCGCTCTTAACTGAAAAGCATTGGATGTTAGAGGTCCTGTGTTATGTATCAGTTTCAGAAACAGAATTGAACTAGATATGGGCTGTGTTTAGGAAACACAGATATTTTTTTCTGAGGGCACGCACGTTTACTGTTGTGTTAGAGAATCTAGAAGCAAGACCGTGCGTCTTGTTCTAAAGCACAGTGTGTTTCATGGATGAGAACTGTGCTGTGTTTTTCCCTTGAGAAACTGGGTCAAATCCCAAGCCCTTTGTCTTCCTACCAGCAAGACTTCATTTCATGTAATCGCAGTCACTTTTCAGCTCAAACAAAGCTACATCGTTCACAAAGCACAAACAGTTCTCGCTCTTATTGAAAAGCATTGGATGTTAGAGTCCCTGTGTTTTGTATCAGTTTCCAGAGCAGAGTTGAACTAGATATGGGCCGTGTGTGTAGTAAACACAGTTCTTTTGTTCACAACACACGCACATTTCCTGCTCTATTAGAGATTCTAGAATGCAAGAGTGTGCTTCTTGCTCTAAAGCAGAGTGTGTTTCATGGATAGGAACTATGCTGTTGTTTATCTTCAGAAATGGAGTTAAACACCAGGCTCTGTGTCTTCCTACAAGCAAGACCTCTTTTCAGGTAAACGCAGTCATTTTTCAGCTCAAAGGAAGCTACATATTTCACGAAGCTCACATGTTTCTCGCTATTACCTGAAGAGCATTGGATGTTAGAGGACCTGTGTTTTGTATCAGTTTCAGAAGCAGAGTAGAACTAGATATGCGCCGTGTGTAGGAAAAACAGTTATTTTCTTCTGAGCAGACTAACGTTTCCTGTTTTATTAGAGAATCTAGATGCAAGACCGTACGTCTTGCTCTAAAGCAGAGTGTGTTTCATGGATGAGAACTCTGCTCTGTGTTTCCCTTCAGAAATAGAGTGAAATCCCAGGCTCAGTGTCTTCCTACATGCAAGACTTCGCTTCAGGTAAATGCAGTCACTTTTCAGCTCAAAGGATGCTACATTGTTCACGAAGCTCACACATTTCTCGCTCTTAACTGAAAAGCAATGGATGTTAGAGGACCTGTGCTTTGTATCAGTTTCAGAAGCATAGTTCAACTAGATATGGTCCGTGTGTGTAGGAAACACAGTTCTTTTGTTTTGAGCACACTCACGTTTCCTGCTGTCTTAGAGACTCTAGAAAGCAAGAGCGTGGTTCTTGCTATAAAGCAGAGTGTGTTTCATGGATGAGAACTGTGCTGTGTGTTTCCCTTCAGAAATGGAGTTTGATCCCAGTCTCTGTGTCTTCCTACAAGCAAGACTTGATTTACAATAAACACAGTCACATTTCAGCTCAAACAAAGCTACATCTTTCACAAAGCACCCACGGTTCTCGTTCTTAACTGAAAAGTTGGATGTTAGACGTCCTGTGTTTTGTATCAGTTTCAGAACCAGAGTTGAACTAGATATGGGCAGTGTTTATAGGAAAAACAGTTATTTTGTTCTGAGCACACTCATATTCCCGGTTATATTAGAGAATCTAGAATAAAGACCGTGCGTCTTCCTCTAAAGCAGAGTGTGTTTCATGGATGTGAACTCTGCTGTTTGTTTCCCTTCAGTAATGGAGTTAAATCCCAGGCTCTGTGACTTCCTAAAAGCAAGAATTCATTTCAGGTAAACGCAGTCACTTATCAGCTCAAACGAAGCTACATGGACCACAAAGCTCACACGATTCTTACTCACATGGAAAAAGCATCAGATGTTAGAGGACCTGTGGTTTGTATCAGTTTGAGAAGCAGAGTTGAACTAGATATGGTCCGTGTGTGTGGGAAACACAGTTCTATTGTTCAGGGCACACTCACATTTCCTGCTGTATTAGAGAATCTAGAATGCAACAGTGTGCTTCTTGCTCTAAATCAGAGTGTGTCATGGATAAGTACTCTGCTGTGTGTTTACCTTCAGAAGTGGAGTTAAGTCCCAGGCTCTATGTCGTCCTATAAGCAAGCCTTCGCTTCAGGTAAACGCAGTCACTTTTCAGCTCAAACGAAGCAACATTGCTCACGAAGCTAATACATTTCTGGCTCTCAACTGAAAAGCACTGGATGTTAGAGGACCTGTGGTTTGTATCAGTTTGAGAAGCAGAGTTGAACTAGATATGGTCCGAGTGTGTAGGAAACACAGTTCTTTTGTTCTGAGCACACTCACGTTTCCTGCTGTCTTAGAGACTCTACAACGCAAGAGCGTGGTCTTGCTCTAAAGCAGAGTATGTTTCATGGATGAGAACTGTGCTGTGTGTTTTCCTACAGAAATGGAGTTTAATCCCAGGCTCTTTGTCTTCCTACAAGCAAGACTTGATTTAAGGTAAATACAGTCACTTTTCTGCTCAAACGGAGCTACATAGATCACAAAGCACACACGATTCTTGCTCATAAGTGAAAAGCAATGGATGTTAGAGGACATGTGGTTTGTAACAGTTTAAGAAGCAGAGTTGAACTAGATATGCTCCGTGTGTGGAGGAAACACACTTATTTTCTTCTCAGCACACTCACGTTTCCTGAAGTATTAGAGACTCTAGAAAGTAAGGGCGTACATCTGGCTCTCAAGCAGAGTATGTTTCATGGATGAGAACTGTGCTGTGTGTTTCCCTTCAGAAATGGAGTTTGATCCCAGTCTCTGTGTCTTCCTACAAGCAAAACTTGATTTATGGTAATCACAGTCACTTTTCAGCTCAAACAAATCTACATCGTTCACAAAGCAGACATGGTTCTCGCTCTTGACTGAAAAGTTGGATGTTAGACGTCCTGTGTTTTGTATCAGTTTCAGAAGCAGAGTTGAACTAGATATGGGCAGTGTTTATAGGAAAAACAGTTATTTTGTTCTGAGCACACTCATGTTTCCGGTTATATTAGAGAATCTAGAATAAAGACCGTGTGTTTTGCTCTAAAGCAGAGTGTGTTTCATGGATGAGAACTTTGCAGTGTGTTTTCCTTCAGAACTGGAGTTAAATCCCAGGCTCTGTGACTTCCTACAAGCAAGACTTCGTTTCAGGTAAATGCAGTCACTTTTCCGCTCAAACAAAGCTACCTCGTTCACAAAGCTCACATGTTTCTCGCTCATAACTGAAAAGCATTGGATGTTAGAGGACCTGTGGTTTGTATCAGTTTGAGAAGCAGAGTTGAACTAGATATGGTCCGTGTGTGTAGGAAACACACTTCTTTTGTTCACAGCACAAACACATTTCCTGCTCTATTAGAGAATGTAGAATGAAAGAGTGTGCTTCTTGCTCTAAAGCAGAGTGTGTTTCATGGATGAGAACTGTGCTGTGTGTTTACCTTCAGAAATGGAGTTTAAGCCCATGCTCTGTGTCTTCCTACGAGCAAGACTTCGTTTCAGGTAAACGCAGTCACTTTTCAGCTCAAACAAAGCTACATTGTTCACGAAGCTCACACGTTTATCGCTCTTAACTGAAAATCATTTGAAGTTAGAGGCCCTGAGGTTTGTATCAGTTTCAGAAAAAGTGTTAAATTAGATATGGTTCGTGTGTGTAGGAAACACAATTCTGTTCTGAGCACACTCAGGTTTCCTGCTGTATTAGAGACTCTAGAATGTAAGGGCATGCATCTGGCTCTCAAGCAGAGTGTGTTTCATGGATGAGAACTTTGCAGTGTGTTTCCCTTCAGAAATGGAGTTAAATCCCAGGCTCTGTGTCTTCCTACAAGCAAGACTTCTTTTCAGGTAAACACAGTCACTTTTCAGCTCAAACAAAGCTTTATCGTTCACAAAGCAAACATGGTTCTCGCTCTTAACTGAAAAGCTTTGGATGTTAGAGGACCTGTGGTTTGTATCAGTTTCAGAAGCAGAGTTGAACTAGATATGATCCATGTGTGTAGGAAACACAGTTCTTTTGTTCTGAGCACACTCACATTTCCTGCTCTCTTAGAGACTCTAGAAAGCAAGAGCGTGCTTCTTGCTGGAAAGCAGAGTGTGTTTCATGGATGAGAACTGTGCTGTGTGTTTCCCTTCAGAAACGGAGTTTAATCCCAGGCTCTGTGCCTTCCCACAAGCAAGACTTCTTCTCAGGTAAACGCAGTCACTTTTCAGCTCAAACAAAGCTACAATGTACACGAAGCTCACATGTTTCTTGCTCTTCATGGAAAATATTGGATGTTAGAAGACCTGTGGTTTGCATCTGCTTCAGAAGCAGAGTCGAACTAGATATGGTCCCTGTGTGTAGGAAACAGAGTTCTTTTGTTCAGCGCACACTCACATTTCCTGCTGTATTAGAGAATCTAGAATGCAACAGTGTGCTTCTTGCTCTAAATCAGAGTGTGTTTCATGGATGAGAACTCTGCTGTGTGTTTACCTTCAGAAGTGGAGTTAAGTCCAGGCTCTATGTCTTCCTACAATCAAGCCTTCGCTTCAGGTAATCGCAGTCACCTTTCAGCTCAAATGAGGCAACATAGATCACAAAGCAAACATGATTCTCGCTCATAAGTAATAAGCAATGGATGTTAGAGGACATGTGGTTTGTAACAGTTTAAGAAGCAGAGTTGAACTGGATATGTTCCGTGTGTGGAGGAAACACAGTTATTTTCTTCTCAGCACACTCACGTTTCCTGCTGTATTAGAGACTCTAGAAAGTAAGGGTGTACATCTGGCTCTCAAGCAGAGTGTGTTTCATGGATGAGAACATTGCAGTGTGTTTCCCTTCAGAAATGGAGTTAAATCCCAGGCTCTGTGTCTTCCTTCAAGCAAGATTTCTTTTCAGGTAAACACAGTCACTTTTCAGCTCAAACAAGCTATATCGTTCACAAAGCAAACACGGTTCTCGCTCTTAACTGAAAAGCTTTGGATGTTAGAGGACCTGAGGTTTGTATCAGTTACAGAAGCAGAGTTGAACTAGATATGATCCATGTGTGTAGGAAACACAGTTCTTTTGTTCTGAGCACACTCACATTTCCTGCTGTCTTAGAGACTCTAGAAAGCAAGAGCGTGGTTCTTGCTGGAAAGCAGACTGTGTTTCATGGATGAGAACTGTGCTGTGTGTTTCCCTTCAGACATGGTGTTAAATCCCAGGCTCTGTGTCTTCCTACAACCAAGGTTTCGTTTCAGGTGAACACAGACATTTTTCAGCTCTAATGAAGGTTCATTGTTCACCCAGCACACACTGTTCTCGCTCTTAACTGAAAAGCATTGGATGTTAGAGGTCCTGTGTTATGTATCAGTTTCAGAAACAGAATTGAACTAGATATGGGCTGTGTTTAGGAAACACAGATATTTTTTTCTGAGGGCACGCACGTTTACTGTTGTGTTAGAGAATCTAGAAGCAAGACCGTGCGTCTTGTTCTAAAGCACAGTGTGTTTCATGGATGAGAACTGTGCTGTGTTTTTCCCTTGAGAAACTGGGTCAAATCCCAAGCCCTTTGTCTTCCTACCAGCAAGACTTCATTTCATGTAATCGCAGTCACTTTTCAGCTCAAACAAAGCTACATCGTTCACAAAGCACAAACAGTTCTCGCTCTTATTGAAAAGCATTGGATGTTAGAGTCCCTGTGTTTTGTATCAGTTTCCAGAGCAGAGTTGAACTAGATATGGGCCGTGTGTGTAGTAAACACAGTTCTTTTGTTCACAACACACGCACATTTCCTGCTCTATTAGAGATTCTAGAATGCAAGAGTGTGCTTCTTGCTCTAAAGCAGAGTGTGTTTCATGGATAGGAACTATGCTGTTGTTTATCTTCAGAAATGGAGTTAAACACCAGGCTCTGTGTCTTCCTACAAGCAAGACCTCTTTTCAGGTAAACGCAGTCATTTTTCAGCTCAAAGGAAGCTACATATTTCACGAAGCTCACATGTTTCTCGCTATTACCTGAAGAGCATTGGATGTTAGAGGACCTGTGTTTTGTATCAGTTTCAGAAGCAGAGTAGAACTAGATATGCGCCGTGTGTAGGAAAAACAGTTATTTTCTTCTGAGCAGACTAACGTTTCCTGTTTTATTAGAGAATCTAGATGCAAGACCGTACGTCTTGCTCTAAAGCAGAGTGTGTTTCATGGATGAGAACTCTGCTCTGTGTTTCCCTTCAGAAATAGAGTGAAATCCCAGGCTCAGTGTCTTCCTACATGCAAGACTTCGCTTCAGGTAAATGCAGTCACTTTTCAGCTCAAAGGATGCTACATTGTTCACGAAGCTCACACATTTCTCGCTCTTAACTGAAAAGCAATGGATGTTAGAGGACCTGTGCTTTGTATCAGAATCAGAATCAGAGTTGAACTAGATATGGTCCGTGTGTGTAGGAAACACAGTTCTTTTGTTCTCAGCAAACTCACGTTCCCTGCTTTCTTAGAGACTCTAGAAAGCAAGAGCGTGGTTCTTGCTATAAAGCACAGTGTGTTTCATGGATGAGAACTGTGCTGTGTGTTTCCCTTCAGAAATGGAGTTTGATCCCAGTCTCTGTGTCTTCCTACAAGCAAAACTTGATTTATGGTAAACACAGTCACTTTTCAGCTCAAACAAATCTACATCGTTCACAAAGCAGACACGGTTCTAGCTCTTGACTGAAAAGTTGGATGTTAGACGTCCTGTGTTTTGTATCAGTTTCAGAAGCAGAGTTGAACTAGATATGGGCCGTGTGTGTAGGAAAAACACTTTTGTTCAGAGCACACACACATTTCTTGCTCCATTAGAGAATCTGGAACGCAAGAGTGTGCTTCTTGCACTAAAGCAGAGTGTGTTTCATGGATGAGAACTGTGCGTGTGTTTCCCTTCAGAACTGGAGTTAAATCCCAGGCTCTGTGACTTCCTACAAGCAAGACTTCGTTTCAGGTAAATGCAGTCACTTTTCCGCCCAAACAAAGCTACCTCGTTCACAAAGCTCATATGTTTCTCGCTCATAACTGAAAAGCATTGGATGTTAGAGGACCTGTGATTTTTATCAGTTTGAGAAGCAGAGTTGAACTAGATATGGGCCGTGTGTGTAGGAAACACACTTCTTTTGTTCAGAGCACACACACATTTCCTGCTCTATTAGAGAATCTAGAATGCAAGAGTGTGCTTCTTGCTCTAAAGCAGAGTGTGTTTCATGGATGAGAACTGTGCTGTGTGTTTACCTTCAGAAATGGAGTTTAAGCACAGGCTCTGTGTCTTTCTACAAGCAAGACTTTGTTTCAGGTAAACGCAGTCATTTTTCAGCTCAAACGAAGCTACATTGTTCACGAATCTCCCACGTTTATCGCTCTTAACTGAAAATCATTGGATGTTAGAGGCCCTGAGGTTTGTATCAGTTTCAGAAAAAGTGTTAAACTAGATATGGTTCGTGTGTGTAGGAAACACAGTTATTTTGTTCTGAGCACACTCACGTTTCCTGCTTTATTAGAGTCTCTAGAAAGTAAGGGCATGCATCTGGCTCTCAAGCAGAGTGTGTTTCATGGATGAGAACTTTGCAGTGTGTTTCCCTACAGAAAAGGATTTAAATCCCAGGCTCCTTGCCTTCTTACAAGCAAGACTTCTTTTAAGGTAAACACAGTCACTTTTCAGCTCAAAGAAATCTACATCGTCCACAAAGCAAACATGGTTCTCGCTCTTAACTGAAAAGCTCTGGATGTTAGAGGACCTGTGGTTTGTATCAGTTTCAGAAGCAGAGTTGAACTAGATATGATCCATGTGTGTAGGAAACACAGTTCTTTTGTTCTGAGCACACTCACATTTCCTGCTCTCTTAGAGACTCTAGAAAGCAAGAGCGTGGTTCTTGCTGGAAAGCAGAGTGTGTTTCATGGATGAGAACTGTGCTGTGTGTTTCCCTTCAGAAATGGAGTTAAATCCCAGGCTCTGTGCCTTCCTATAAGGAAGACTTCGTTTCAGGTAAACCCAGTCACTTTTCAGCTCAAACAAAGCTACATCATTCACGAACCTCACACGTTTCTCGCTCTTAACTGAAAAGCATTGGATGTTAGAGGACCTGTGTTTTGTAACAGTTTTAGAAGCAGAGTAGAATTAGATATGCGCTGTGTGTGCAGGAAAAACACTTATTGTGTTATGAGCAGACTCACGTTTCATGTTTTATTAGAGAATCTAGAAGCAAGACCGGGCATCTTGCTCTAAAGCAGAGTGTGTTTCATGGATGAGAACTCTGCTCTGTGTTTCCCTTCAGAAATAGAGTTAAATCCAAGGCTCTGTGCCTTCCTGCAAGGAAGACTTATTTTCAGGTAAACGCAGTCAATTTTCAGCACATACAAAGCTACATCGTTCACGAGGCTCACATGTTTCTTGCTCTTCACGGAAAGTATTGGATGTTAGAAGACCTGTGGTTTGCATCTGATTCAGGAGCAGAGTCGAACTAGATATGGTCCCTGTGTGTAGGAAACAGAGTTCTTTTGTTCTGAGAACACTCTCATTTGCTGCAGTCTTAGAGATTCTAGAAAGCAAAAGCGTGCTTCTTGCTCTAAAGCAGAGTGTGTTTCATGGATGAGAACTGTGCCATGTGTTTCTCTTCAGAAATGGATTTAAATCCCAGGCTCTGTGCCTTCCTACAAGCAAGCATTCGCTTCAGGTAAACGCAGTCAGTTTTCAGCACAAACAAATCTACATCATTCACAAAGCTCGCACTGTTCTCACTCCTAACTGAAAAGGTGGATGGTAGTGGTCCTGTGTTTTGTATCAGGTTCAGAAGGAGACTTGAACTAGCTTTGGGCCGTGTTTGTGGGAAACACAGTTATTTTGTTCTGAGCACACTCATGTTTCCGGTTATATTATAGAATCTATAAGCAAGACCATGTGTCTTGCTCTAACGCAGAGTGTGTTTCATGGATGGCAACACTGCTGTGTGTTTCCCTTCAGAAATGGAGTTCAATCCCAGGCTCTGTGTCTTCCTACAAGCAAGACTTGATTCAGGTAAATGCAGTCACATTTGAGCTCAAACAAAGCTACCTCGTTCACAAAGCTCACACGTTTCTCGCTCATAACTGAAAAGCATTGGATGTTAGAGGACCTGTGGTTTGTATCAGTTTGAGAAGCAGAGTTGAACTAGATAAGGTCCATGTGGGTGGGAAACACAGTTCTTTGTTCAGAGCACACTCACATTTCCCACTGTATTGTAGAATCTATAATGCAACAGTGTGCTTTATGCTCTAAAGCACAGTGTGTTTCATGGATGAGAACTGTGCTGTGTGTTTCCCTTCAGACATGGAGTAAAATCCCAGGCTCTGTGTCTTCCTACAAGCAAAACTTCGTTTCAGGTAAACAAAGTCACTTTTCAGCTCAAACAAAGGTTCATTGTTCACCAAGCATGCATGGTTCTTGCTCTTAACTGCAAAGCATTGGATGTTAGAGGTCCTGTGGTTTGCATCAGTTTCAGAAGCAGACATGAAGTATATATTGCCCGAGTGTGTATGAAATACAGTTATTTTGTTCTGAGCGCACTCACCTTTCCTGTTGTATTAGAGAATCTAGAAGCAAGAGCGGGCTTCTTGTTCTAAACCAGAGTGTGTTTCATGGATGAGAACTGTGCTGTATGTTTCCCTTCAGAAAAGGAGATAAATCCCAGGCCCTTTGCCTTCCTACAAGCAAGACTTCGTTTCAGGTAAACGAAGTCACTTTTTAGATCAAACAAAGCTACATCACAGACGAAGCTCACACATTTCTGGCTCTTAACTTAAAAGCATTGGATGCTAGAAGACCTGTGATTTTTATCAGTTCCAGAAGGAGAGTTGTACTAGATATAGTCTGTGTGTGTAGGAAACACAGTTCTTTTCTACTGAGCACACAAACGTTTACTGCTGTATTAGAGACTCTAGAGAGCAAGATCGTGGTTCTTGCTCTAAAGCAGAGTGTGTTTCATGGATGAGAACTGTGCTGTATGTTTCGCTTTAGAAATGGAGTTTAATCCCAGGTTCTGTGTCTTCCTACAAGCAAGACTTGATTCAGGTAAATGCAGTCACATTTGAGCTCAAACAAAGCTACCTCGTTCACAAAGCTCACACGTTTCTCGCTCATAACTGAAAAGCATTGGATGTTAGAGGACCAGTGGTTTGTATCAGTTTGAGAAGCAGAGTTGAACTAGATAAGGTCCATGTGGGTGGGAAACACAGTTCTTTGTTCAGAGCACACTCACGTTTCCCGCTGTATTAGAGAATCTAGAATGCAACAATGTGCTTCTTGCTCTAAAGCACAGTGTGTTTCATGGATGAGAACTGTGCTGTGTTTTTCCCTTCAGACAAGGAGTAAAATCCCAGGCAGTGTGTCTTCCTACAAGCAACACTTCGTTTCATGGAAACGCAGTCACGTTTCAGCTCAAACGAAGGTTCATTGTTCACCAAGCACGCATGGTTCTTGATCTTACCTGTAAAGCATTGGATGTTAGAGGTCCTGTGGTTTGTATCAGTTTCAGAAGCAGAGATGAACTATATATTGCCCGAGTGTGTATGAAATACAGTTATTTTGTTCTGAGCGCACTCACGTTTACTGTTTTATTAGAGAATCTAGAAGCAAGACCGTGCGTCTTGCTCTAAAGCACAGTATGTTTCATGGGTGAAAACTGTGCTGTATGTTTCCCTTCAGAAATGGAGTTAAATCCCAGGCTCTTTGTCTTCCTACAAGCAAGACTTCGTTTCAGGTAAACGAAGTCACTTTTCAGCTCAAACAAAGCAACATTGTTCACGAAGCTCACACATTTCTCGTTCTTAAATGAAAAGCATTGGATGTTAGAGGACGATGGGTTTGTATCAGCTTCAGAAGCAGAGTTGACCTAGATATAGTCCGTGTGTGTAGGAAACACAGTTCTTTTGTTCTGAGCACACTCACATTTCCTGGTCTCTTAGAGAGTCTAGAAAGCAAGAGCATGCTTCTTGCTCGAAAGCAGAGTATGTTTCATGGATGAGAACTGTGCTGTGTGTTTCCCTTCAGAAATGGAGTTTAATTCCAGGCTCTGTGTCTTCCTACAAGCAATACTTCATTTCATTCAAATGCAGTCACTTTTCAGCTCAAATGAATCTACATTGTTCACAAAGCTCACAAGTTTATCGCTCTTAACAGAAAATCATTGGATTTTAGAAGACCTGAAGTTTGTATCAGTTTCAGAGGAAGAGTTGAACTAGATATGGTCCATGTGTGTAGGAAATACAGTTATTGTGTTCTGAGCACACTCACGTTTCCTATTGTATTAGAGAATCTAGAAGCAAGAGCGGGCTTCTTGTTCTAAAACAGAGTGTGTTTCATGGATGAGAACTGTGCGGTATGTTTCACTTCAGAAATGGAGTTAAATCCCAGGCACTTTGTCTTCCTACAATCAAGACTTGATTTCAGGTAAATGCTGTCACATTTGAGCTCAAACAAAGCTACCTCGTTCACAAAGCTCACACGTTTCTTGCTCATAACTGAACAGCATTGGATGTTAGAGGACCTGTGGTGTGTATTAGTTTGAGAAGCAGAGTTGAACTAGAAATGGTCCACGTGGGTGGGAAACACAGTTCTTTTCTTCTGAGGACACTCACGTTTCCTCCTCTCTTAGAGACTCTAGAAAGTAAGAGCGTGCTTCTTGCTCTAAAGCACAGTGTGTTTCATGGATGAGAACTGTGCTGTGTGTTTCACTTCAGATATGGAGATTAATCCCAGGCTCTGTGTCTTCCTACCAGCAAGACTTCTTTTCATGTAATTGCAGTCACTTTTCAGCTCAAACAAACCTACATCGTTCACAAAGCACAAACAGTTCTCGCTCTTATTGAAAAGCATTGGATGTTAGAATTCCTGGGTTTTGTATCAGTTTCCGAAGCAGAATTGAACTAGATATCAGCCGTGTGTGTAGGAAACACAGTTCTTTTTACAGAGCACCCTCACATTTCCTGCTGTATTGGAGATTCTAGTATGCAAGAGTGTGCTTCTTTCTCTAAAGCAGAGTGTGTTTCATAGATGAGAACTGTGCTGTCTGTTTATCCTGAGAAGTGGAGTTAAATCCCAGGCTCTGTGTCTTCCTACAAGCAAGAGTTCATTTCAGGTAAACTAGTCACTTTTCCGCATAAACGAAGCTACATCGTACACGAAGCTCACACGTTTCTTGCTCTTAACTGAAAATCATTGGAGGTTAGAGGACCTGTGTCTTTTATCAGTTCCTGAAGCAGAGTTGAACTAGATATGATCCATTTATGTAGGAAACACAGTTCTTTTGTTCTGAGCACACTCACGTTTCCCCCACTCTTAGAGACTCTAGAAAGCAAGAGCGTGCTTCTTGCTCAAAAGCAGAGTGTGTTTCATGGATGAGAACTGTGCTGTGTGTTTCCCTTCAGAAAAGGAGTTTAATCACAGGCTCTGTGTATTCCTACAAGCATGACTTGATTTCAGGTAAATGCAGTCACATTTGAGCTCAAACAAAGCTACCTTGTTCCCAAAGCTCACACGTTTCTCGCTCATAACTGAAAATCATTGGATGTTAGAGGACCTGTGGTTTGTATAAGTCTCAGAAGCAGAGTTGAACTAGATATGATCCATGAGTGTAGGAAACAGTTCTTTTGTTCTGAGCATATTCACGTGTCTTACTGTCTTAGAGACTCTAGAAAGCAAGAGCATGCTTCTTGCTTGAAAGGAGAGTATGTTTCATGGATGAGAACTGTGCTGTGTGTTTCCCTTCAGAAATGGAGTTAAATCCCAGGCTCTGTGCCTTCCTATAAGGAAGACTTCGTTTCAGGTAAACCCAGTCACTTTTCAGCTCAAACAAAGCTACATCATTCACGAACCTCACACGTTTCTCGCTCTTAACTGAAAAGCATTGGATGTTAGAGGACCTGTGTTTTGTAACAGTTTTAGAAGCAGAGTAGAATTAGATATGCGCTGTGTGTGCAGGAAAAACACTTATTGTGTTATGAGCAGACTCACGTTTCATGTTTTATTAGAGAATCTAGAAGCAAGACCGGGCATCTTGCTCTAAAGCAGAGTGTGTTTCATGGATGAGAACTCTGCTCTGTGTTTCCCTTCAGAAATAGAGTTAAATCCAAGGCTCTGTGCCTTCCTGCAAGGAAGACTTATTTTCAGGTAAACGCAGTCAATTTTCAGCACATACAAAGCTACATCGTTCACGAGGCTCACATGTTTCTTGCTCTTCACAGAAAGTATTGGATGTTAGAAGACCTGTGGTTTGCATCTGATTCAGGAGCAGAGTCGAACTAGATATGGTCCCTGTGTGTAGGAAACAGAGTTCTTTTGTTCTGAGAACACTCTCATTTGCTGCAGTCTTAGAGATTCTAGAAAGCAAAAGCGTGCTTCTTGCTCTAAAGCAGAGTGTGTTTCATGGATGAGAACTGTGCCATGTGTTTCTCTTCAGAAATGGATTTAAATCCCAGGCTCTGTGCCTTCCTACAAGCAAGCATTCGCTTCAGGTAAACGCAGTCAGTTTTCAGCACAAACAAATCTACATCATTCACAAAGCTCGCACTGTTCTCACTCCTAACTGAAAAGGTGGATGGTAGTGGTCCTGTGTTTTGTATCAGGTTCAGAAGGAGACTTGAACTAGCTTTGGGCCGTGTTTGTGGGAAACACAGTTATTTTGTTCTGAGCACACTCATGTTTCCGGTTATATTATAGAATCTATAAGCAAGACCATGTGTCTTGCTCTAACGCAGAGTGTGTTTCATGGATGGCAACACTGCTGTGTGTTTCCCTTCAGAAATGGAGTTCAATCCCAGGCTCTGTGTCTTCCTACAAGCAAGACTTGATTCAGGTAAATGCAGTCACATTTGAGCTCAAACAAAGCTACCTCGTTCACAAAGCTCACACGTTTCTCGCTCATAACTGAAAAGCATTGGATGTTAGAGGACCTGTGGTTTGTATCAGTTTGAGAAGCAGAGTTGAACTAGATAAGGTCCATGTGGGTGGGAAACACAGTTCTTTGTTCAGAGCACACTCACATTTCCCACTGTATTGTAGAATCTATAATGCAACAGTGTGCTTTATGCTCTAAAGCACAGTGTGTTTCATGGATGAGAACTGTGCTGTGTGTTTCCCTTCAGACATGGAGTAAAATCCCAGGCTCTGTGTCTTCCTACAAGCAAAACTTCGTTTCAGGTAAACAAAGTCACTTTTCAGCTCAAACAAAGGTTCATTGTTCACCAAGCATGCATGGTTCTTGCTCTTAACTGCAAAGCATTGGATGTTAGAGGTCCTGTGGTTTGCATCAGTTTCAGAAGCAGACATGAAGTATATATTGCCAGAGTGTATGAAATACAGTTATTTTGTTCTGAGCGCACTCACCTTTCCTGTTGTATTAGAGAATCTAGAAGCAAGAGCGGGCTTCTTGTTCTAAACCAGAGTGTGTTTCATGGATGAGAACTGTGCTGTATGTTTCCCTTCAGAAAAGGAGATAAATCCCAGGCCCTTTGCCTTCCTACAAGCAAGACTTCGTTTCAGGTAAACGAAGTCACTTTTTAGATCAAACAAAGCTACATCACAGACGAAGCTCACACATTTCTGGCTCTTAACTTAAAAGCATTGGATGCTAGAAGACCTGTGATTTTTATCAGTTCCAGAAGGAGAGTTGTACTAGATATAGTCTGTGTGTGTAGGAAACACAGTTCTTTTCTACTGAGCACACAAACGTTTACTGCTGTATTAGAGACTCTAGAGAGCAAGATCGTGGTTCTTGCTCTAAAGCAGAGTGTGTTTCATGGATGAGAACTGTGCTGTATGTTTCGCTTTAGAAATGGAGTTTAATCCCAGGTTCTGTGTCTTCCTACAAGCAAGACTTGATTCAGGTAAATGCAGTCACATTTGAGCTCAAACAAAGCTACCTCGTTCACAAAGCTCACACGTTTCTCGCTCATAACTGAAAAGCATTGGATGTTAGAGGACCAGTGGTTTGTATCAGTTTGAGAAGCAGAGTTGAACTAGATAAGGTCCATGTGGGTGGGAAACACAGTTCTTTGTTCAGAGCACACTCACGTTTCCCGCTGTATTAGAGAATCTAGAATGCAACAATGTGCTTCTTGCTCTAAAGCACAGTGTGTTTCATGGATGAGAACTGTGCTGTGTTTTTCCCTTCAGACAAGGAGTAAAATCCCAGGCAGTGTGTCTTCCTACAAGCAACACTTCGTTTCATGGAAACGCAGTCACGTTTCAGCTCAAACGAAGGTTCATTGTTCACCAAGCACGCATGGTTCTTGATCTTACCTGTAAAGCATTGGATGTTAGAGGTCCTGTGGTTTGTATCAGTTTCAGAAGCAGAGATGAACTATATATTGCCCGAGTGTGTATGAAATACAGTTATTTTGTTCTGAGCGCACTCACGTTTACTGTTTTATTAGAGAATCTAGAAGCAAGACCGTGCGTCTTGCTCTAAAGCACAGTATGTTTCATGGGTGAAAACTGTGCTGTATGTTTCCCTTCAGAAATGGAGTTAAATCCCAGGCTCTTTGTCTTCCTACAAGCAAGACTTCGTTTCAGGTAAACGAAGTCACTTTTCAGCTCAAACAAAGCAACATTGTTCACGAAGCTCACACATTTCTCGTTCTTAAATGAAAAGCATTGGATGTTAGAGGACGATGGGTTTGTATCAGCTTCAGAAGCAGAGTTGACCTAGATATAGTCCGTGTGTGTAGGAAACACAGTTCTTTTGTTCTGAGCACACTCACATTTCCTGGTCTCTTAGAGAGTCTAGAAAGCAAGAGCATGCTTCTTGCTCGAAAGCAGAGTATGTTTCATGGATGAGAACTGTGCTGTGTGTTTCCCTTCAGAAATGGAGTTTAATTCCAGGCACTGTGTCTTCCTACAAGCAATACTTCATTTCATTCAAATGCAGTCACTTTTCAGCTCAAATGAATCTACATTGTTCACAAAGCTCACAAGTTTATCGCTCTTAACAGAAAATCATTGGATTTTAGAAGACCTGAAGTTTGTATCAGTTTCAGAGGAAGAGTTGAACTAGATATGGTCCATGTGTGTAGGAAATACAGTTATTGTGTTCTGAGCACACTCACGTTTCCTATTGTATTAGAGAATCTAGAAGCAAGAGCGGGCTTCTTGTTCTAAAACAGAGTGTGTTTCATGGATGAGAACTGTGCGGTATGTTTCACTTCAGAAATGGAGTTAAATCCCAGGCACTTTGTCTTCCTACAATCAAGACTTGATTTCAGGTAAATGCTGTCACATTTGAGCTCAAACAAAGCTACCTCGTTCACAAAGCTCACACGTTTCTTGCTCATAACTGAACAGCATTGGATGTTAGAGGACCTGTGGTGTGTATTAGTTTGAGAAGCAGAGTTGAACTAGAAATGGTCCACGTGGGTGGGAAACACAGTTCTTTTCTTCTGAGGACACTCACGTTTCCTCCTCTCTTAGAGACTCTAGAAAGTAAGAGCGTGCTTCTTGCTCTAAAGCACAGTGTGTTTCATGGATGAGAACTGTGCTGTGTGTTTCCCTTCAGATATGGAGATTAATCCCAGGCTCTGTGTCTTCCTACCAGCAAGACTTCTTTTCATGTAATTGCAGTCACTTTTCAGCTCAAACAAACCTACATCGTTCACAAAGCACAAACAGTTCTCGCTCTTATTGAAAAGCATTGGATGTTAGAATTCCTGGGTTTTGTATCAGTTTCCGAAGCAGAATTGAACTAGATATCAGCCGTGTGTGTAGGAAACACAGTTCTTTTTACAGAGCACCCTCACATTTCCTGCTGTATTGGAGATTCTAGTATGCAAGAGTGTGCTTCTTTCTCTAAAGCAGAGTGTGTTTCATAGATGAGAACTGTGCTGTCTGTTTATCCTGAGAAGTGGAGTTAAATCCCAGGCTCTGTGTCTTCCTACAAGCAAGAGTTCATTTCAGGTAAACTAGTCACTTTTCCGCATAAACGAAGCTACATCGTACACGAAGCTCACACGTTTCTTGCTCTTAACTGAAAATCATTGGAGGTTAGAGGACCTGTGTTTTTTATCAGTTCCTGAAGCAGAGTTGAACTAGATATGATCCATTTATGTAGGAAACACAGTTCTTTTGTTCTGAGCACACTCACGTTTCCCCCACTCTTAGAGACTCTAGAAAGCAAGAGCGTGCTTCTTGCTCAAAAGCAGAGTGTGTTTCATGGATGAGAACTGTGCTGTGTGTTTCCCTTCAGAAAAGGAGTTTAATCACAGGCTCTGTGTATTCCTACAAGCATGACTTGATTTCAGGTAAATGCAGTCACATTTGAGCTCAAACAAAGCTACCTTGTTCCCAAAGCTCACACGTTTCTCGCTCATAACTGAAAATCATTGGATGTTAGAGGACCTGTGGTTTGTATAAGTCTCAGAAGCAGAGTTGAACTAGATATGATCCATGAGTGTAGGAAACAGTTCTTTTGTTCTGAGCATATTCACGTGTCTTACTGTCTTAGAGACTCTAGAAAGCAAGAGCATGCTTCTTGCTTGAAAGGAGAGTATGTTTCATGGATGAGAACTGTGCTGTGTGTTTCCCTTCAGAAATGGAGTTTAATCCCAAGCTCTGTGTCTTCCTAAAAGCAATACTTCGTTTTATGTAAATGCAGTCACTTTTCAGCTCAAAGGAGCTACATGTTTTCCAAAGCTCACACGTTTATCACTCTTAACTGAAAATCATTGGATGTTAGAGGACCTGAGGTTTGTATCAGTTTCAGAGGAAGAGTTGAAATAGATATGGTCTGTGTGTGTAGGAAACACAGTTATTGTGTTCTGAGCACACTCACATTTCCTGTTGTTTTAGAGAATCTAGAAGTAAGAGCGGGCTTCTTGTTCTAAAATAGAGTGTGTTTCATGGATGAGAACTGTGCTGTGTGTTTACCTTGAGAAGTGGAGTTAAATCCCAGACTCTGAATCTTCCTACAAGCAAGATTTCGCTTCAGGGAAACTCAGTCACTTTTCAGCTCAAACGCAGCAACATTGTTCACGAAGCTCACACGTTTCTTGCTCTTAACTGAAAAACATTGGATGTTAGAGGACCTGTGGTTTGTATCAGTTTCAGAAACAGAGTTGAACTAGATATGGTCCGTGTGTGTAGGAAACACAGTTCTTTTGTTCAGAGCAAACTCATGTTTCCTGCTGTATTAGAGACGGTAGAAAGCAAGTGTGTGCTTCGTGCTCTAAAGCAGAGTGTGTATCATGGATGAGAACTGTTCTGTGTGTTTCCCTTCAGAAATGGAGGTAAATCCCATGCTCTGTGTCTTCCTACAATGAAGAATTCGTTTCAGGTAAACGCAGTCACTTTTTTAGCTCAACCAAAGATACATCGTACACGAAGCTCACACGTTTCTCGCTCTTAACTGAAAAGCATTGGATTTTAGAGGACCTGTGGTTTGTTTCAGTTTCAGAAGCAGAGTTGAACTAGATATGATCAATGAGTGTAGGAAACACAGGTCTTTTGTTCTTAGCACACTCACGTTTCCTCCTCTCTAAAAGACTCTAGAAAGCAAGAGCTTTCTTCTTGTTCTAAAGCAGAGTGTGTTTCATGGATGAGAACTGCGCTGTGTGTTTCCCTTCAGAAACTGGGTCAAATCCCAAGCCCTGTGTCTTCCTACCAGCAAGACTTCTTTTCATGTAAATGCAGTCACTTTTCAGCTCAAACAAAGCTACATCGTTCACAAAGCACAAACAGTTCTCTCTCTTATTGAAAAGCATTGGATGTTAGAGTTCCTGTGTTTTGTGTCAGTTTCAGAAGCGGAGTTGAACTAGATATGGGCCGTGTGTTTAGGAAATACAGTTCATTTTACAGAGCACACTCACATTTCCTGCTGTATTAGAGATTCTAGAATGCAAGAGTGTCCTTCTTGCTCTAAAGCAGAGTGTGTTTCATGTATGAGAACTGTGCTGTGTGTTTCCCTTCAGAAGTGGAGTTAAATCCCAGGGTCTGTGTCTTCCTACAAGTAAGAGTTCATTTCAGGTAAACGCGTCACTTTTTAGCTCAAACGAAGCCACATTGTATACGAAGCTCACACGTTTCTCACTCTTAACTGAAAATCATTGGATTTCAGAGGACCTATGTTTTTTATCAGTTCCAGAAGCAGAGTTGAACTAGATATGATCCATGTGTGTAGGAAACACAGTTTTTTTGTACTGAGCAATTCACTTTTCCTCCTCTCTTAGAGACTCTAGAAAGCAAGAGCATGGTTCTTGCTCTAAAGCAGAGTGTGTTTCATGGAAGAGAACTGTGCTGTGTGTTTCACTTCAGAAGTGGAGTTATATCCCAGGCTCTTTGTCTTCCTACGAACAAGTCTTCATTTCAGGTAAACACAGTCACTTTTCAGTTCAAACGAAGCTAAATCGATCACGAAGCTCACACGTTTATCGCTCTTAACTGAAAATCATTGGATGTTAGAGGACCTGAGGTTTGTATCAGTTTCAGAGGAAGAGTTGAACTAGATATGTTCCGTGTGTGTAGGAAATACAGTTATTGTGTTCTGATCACACTCACATTTACTTTTCTATTAGAGAATCTAGAAGCAAGAGAGGGTTTCTTGTTCTAAAGCAGAGTGTGTTTCATGGATGAGAACTGTGCTGTGTGTTTCCATTCAGAAATGGAGTTAAATCCCAGGCTCTGTGTCTTCCTACAAGCAAGACTACGTTTACGGTAAATCCAGTTACTTTATAACTCAACGGATGCTACATAGTTCACGAAGCTCACACATGTCTCACTCTTAACTGAAAAGCATTGGAAGTTACAGGACCTGTGGTTTGTATCAGTTTAAGATGCAGAGTTGAACTAGATATGGTCTGTGTGTGTAGGAAACACAGATCTTTTGTTCAGAGCACACTCACGTTTCTTGCTATCTTAGATATTCTATAAAGCAAGAGTGTGCTTCTTGCTCTAAAGTAGAGTGTGTTTCATGGATAATAACTGTGCTGTGTGTTTACCTTGAGAAGTGCAGTTTAATCCCAGGCTCTTTGTCTTTCTACAAGCAAGACTTCACTTCAGGTAAAGGCAGTCATCTTTCAGCTCATATGAAGCCACATTGTTCACGAAGCTCACACGTTTCTCGCTCATAACTGGAAAAGATTGGATATTAGAGGACCTGTGGTTTGTATCAGTTTCAGAAACAGAGTTGAACTAGATATGATCCATTTGTGTAGGAAACACATTTCTTTTGTTCTGAGCAAACTCACGTTTCCTCCTCTCTTAGAGACTCTAGAAAGCAAGAGCATGGTTCTTGCTCTAAAGCAGAGTGTGTTTCATGGATGAGAACTGTGCTGTGTGTTTCCCTTCAGAAATGGAGATTAATCCCATGCTCTGTGTCTTCCTACAAGGAAGACTACTTTTCATGGAAACGCAGTCTCTTTTCAGCTCAAAGAAGCTACATTGTTCCCAAAGCTCACACGTTTATCGCTCTTAACTGAAAATCATTGGATGTTAGAGGACCTGAGGTTTGTATCAGTTTCAGAGGAAGAGTTGAACTAGATATGGTCCGTGTGTGTAGGAAATACAGTTATTGTGTTCTGATCACACTCACGTTTACTGTTCTATTAGAGAATCTAGAAGCAAGAGAGGACTTCTTGTTCTAAAGCAGAATGTGTTTCATGGATGAGAACTGTGCTGTGTGTTTCCCTTCAGATATGGAGATTAATCCCAGGCTCTGTGTCTTCCTACAAGGAAGACTTCTTTTCATGTAAACGCAGTCACTTTTCAGCTCAAACAAGGCTACATCATTCACAAAGCACAAACAGTTCTCTCTCTTATTGAAAAGCATTGGATGTTAGAGTTCCTGTGTTTTGTATCAGTTTCCGAAGCAGAGTTGAACTAGATATGGGCCGTGTGTGTAGGAAACACAGATCTTTTGTTCACAGCACACTCACATTTCCTGCTCTGTTTGAGATTCTTGAATGAAAGAGTGTGCTTCCTGCTCTAAAGCATAGTGTGTTTCATGGATAGGAACTATGTTGTTGTTTACCTTCAGAAATGGAGTTAAATCCCAGGCTCTGTGTTTTCCTGCAAGCAAGACCTCTTTTCAGGTAAACGCAGTCACTTTTCAGCTCAAAGGAAGCTACATATTTCACGAAGCTCACCTGTTTCTTGCTCTTAACTGAAAAGCATTAGATGTTAGAGAACCTGTGGTTTGTATCAGTTTGAGAAGCAGAGTTGAACTAGAAATGGTCCGTGTGTGTAGGAAACACAGTTCTGTTTACAGAGCACACTCACATTTCCTGCTGTATTAGGGATTCTAGTATGCAAGCGTGTGCTTCTTGCTCTAAAGCAGAGTGTGTTTCATGGATGAGAACTGTGCTGTGTGTTTACCTTCAGAAGTGGAGTTAAATCCCAGGCTCTGTGTCTTCCTACAAGCAGGACTTCGCTTCAGGTAAACTCAGTCACTTTTCAGCTCAAACGAAGCAACATTGTTCACAAAGCTCACACGTTTCTCGCTCTTAACTGAAAAACATTGGATGTTAGAGGACCTGCGGTTTGTATCAGTTTCAGAAACAGAGTTGAACTAGATATGATCCGTGTGTGTAGGAAACACAGTTCTTTTGTTCAGAGCAAACTCATGTTTCCTGCTGTATTAGAGACAGTAGAACGCAAGTGTGTGCTTCTTGCTATAAAGCAGAGTGTATATCATGGATGAGAACTGTTCTGAGTGTTTCGCTTCAGAAATGGAGGTAAATCCCATGCTCTGTGTCTTCCTACAATCAAGACTTCGTTTCAGGTAAACGCAGTCACTTTTTTTAGATCAAATAAAGATACATCGTACACAAAGCTCACATGTTTCTCGCTCTTAACTGAAAATCATAGGATGTTAGAGGACCTGTGTTTTTCATCAGTTGCACAAGCAGAGTTGAACTAGATATGATCCATTTGTGTAGGAAAAACAGTTCTTTTGTTCTGAGTAAACTCACGTTTCCTCTTCGCTTAGAGACTCTAGAAAGCAAGAGCATGGTTCTTGCTCTAGAGCACATTGTGTTTCATGGATGAGAATGGTGCTCTGTGTTTCCATTCCGAAATGGAGATTAATCCCAGGCTCTGTGTCTTCCTACAAGCCAGACTTCATTTCAGGTAAACACACTCACTTTTCAGATCAAACGAAGCTAAATCGTTCACGAAGCTCACACGTTTCTTGCTCTTAACTGAAAAGCATTGGATGTTAGAGGATCTGTTGTTTGTATCAGTTTCAGAAGCAGAGTAGAACTAGATATGGTCCGTGTGTGTAGGAAATACAGTTATTGTGTTCTGATCACACTCACGTTTACTGTTCTATTAGAGAATCTAGAAGGAAGAGAGGGCTTCTTGTTCTAAAGCAGAGTGTGTTTCATGGATGAGAACTGTGCTGTGTGTTTCCCTTCAGAAATGGAGATTAATCCCAGGCTCTCTGTCTTCCTACGAGCAAGACTTCATTTAAGGTAAACACAGTCACTTTTCAGCTCAAATGAAGCTAAATCGTTCAAGAAGCACACATGGTTCTCGCTCTTAACTGAAAAGCATTGGATGTTAGAGGTCCTGTGTTTTGAATCAGTATCAGAAGCAGAGTTAAATTAGATATGGGCCGTGTGTGTAGGAAACACAGTTATTTTGTTCTGAGCGCACTCACGTTTACTGTTGTATAAGAGAATCTAGAAGCAAGACCGTGCGTCTTGTTCTAAAGTACAGTGTGTTTCATGGATGAGAACTGTGCTGTGTTTATCCCTTCAGAAACTGGGTCAAATCCCAAGCCCTTTGTCTTCCTACCAGCAAGACTTCTTTTCATGTAAACGCAGTCACTTTTCAGCTCAAACAAAGCTTCATCGTTCACAAGCACAAACAGTTCTCTCTCTTATTGAAAAACATTGGATGTTAGAGTTCCTGTGTTTTGTATCTGTTTCCGAAGCAGAGTTGAACTAGATATGGGCCGTGTGTGTAGGAAACACAGATCTTTTGTTCACAGCACACTCATATTTCCTGCTGTATTAGAGAATCTTGAATGAAAGAGTGTGCTTCCTGCTCTAAAGCATAGTGTGTTTCATGGATAGGAACTATGCTGTTGTTTACCTTCAGAAATGGAGTTAAATCCCAGGCTCTGTGTTTTCCTGCAAGCAAGACCTCTTTTCAGGTAAACCCAGTCACTTTTCAGCTCAAAGGAAGCTACATATTTCACGAAGCTCACCTGTTTCTCGCTCTTAACTTAAAAGCATTAGATGTTAGAGAACCTGTGGTTTGTATCAGTTTGAGAAGCAGAGTTGAACTAGAAATGGTCCGTGTGTGTAGGAAACACAGTTCTGTTTACAGAGCACACTCACATTTCCTGCTGTATTAGGGATTCTAGTATGCAAGCGTGTGCTTCTTGCTCTAAAGCAGAGTGTGTTTCATGGATGAGAACTGTGCTGTGTGTTTACCTTCAGAAGTGGAGTTAAATCCCAGGCTCTGTGTCTTCCTACAAGCAGGACTTCGCTTCAGGTAAACTCAGTCACTTTTCAGCTCAAACGAAGCAACATTGTTCACAAAGCTCACATGTTTCTCGCTCTTAACTGAAAAACATTGGATGTTAGAGGACCTGCGGTTTGTATCAGTTTCAGAAACAGAGTTGAACTAGATATGGTCCGTGTGTGTAGGAAACACAGTTCTTTTGTTCAGCGCAAACTCATGTTTCCTGCTGTATTAGAGACAGTAGAACGCAAGTGTGTGCTTCTTGCTATAAAGCAGAGTGTATATCATGGATGAGAACTGTTCTGAGTGTTTCGCTTCAGAAATGGAGGTAAATCCCATGCTCTGTGTCTTCCTACAATCAAGACTTCGTTTCAGGTAAACGCAGTCACTTTTTTTAGCTCAAATAAAGATACATCGTATATGAAGCTCACATGTTTCTCGCTCTTAACTGAAAATCATAGGATGTTAGAGGACCTGTGTTTTCTATCAGTTCCAGAAGCAGAGTTGAACTAGATATGATCCATTTGTGTAGGAAACACCGTTCTTTTGTTCTGAGCAAACTCACGTTACCTCCTCTCTTAGAGACTCTAGAAAGCAAGAGCATGGTTCTTGCTCTAAAGCAGGGTGTGTTTCATGGATGAGAACTGTGCTGTGTGTTTCCCTTCAGATATGGAGATTAATCCCAGGCTCTGTGTCTTCCTACAAGCCAGACTTCATTTCAGGTAAACACACTCACTTTTCAGCTCAAATGAAGCTAAATCCTTCAAGAAGCACACACGGTTCTTGCTCTTAACTGAAAAGCATTGGATGTTAGAGGACCTGCGGTTTGTATCAGTTTCAGAAACAGAGTTGAACTAGATATGGTCCGTGTGTGTAGGAAACATAGTTCATTTGTTCAGAGCAAACTCATGTTTCCTGCTGTATTAGAGACAGTAGAAAGCAAGTGTGTGCTTCTTGCTCTAAAGCGGAGTGTATATCATGGATGAGAACTGTTCTGAGTGTTTCGCTTCAGAAATGGAGGTAAATCCCATGCTCTGTGTCTTCCTACAATCAAGACTTCGTTTCAGGTAAACGCAGTCACTTTTTTTAGCTCAAATAAAGATACATCGTACACGAAGCTCACATGTTTCTCGCTCTTATCTGAAAATCATAGGATGTTAGAGGACCTGTGTTTTTTATCAGTTCCAGAAGCAGAGTTGAACTAGATATGATCCATTTGTGTAGGAAAAACAGTTCTTTTGTTCTGAGTAAACTCACGTTTCCTCTTTGCTTAGAGACTCTAGAAAGCAAGAGCATGGTTCTTGCTCTAGAGCACAATGTGTTCCATGGATGAGAACGGTGCTGTGTGTTTCCATTCCGAAATGGAGATTAATCCCAGGCTCTGTGTCTTCCTACAAGCCAGACTTCATTTCAGGTAAACACACTCACTTTTCAGATCAAACGAAGCTAAATCGTTCACGAAGCTCACACGTTTCTCGCTCTTAAATGAAAAGCATTGGATGTTAGAGGATCTGTGGTTTGTATCAGTTTCAGAAGCAGAGTAGAACTAGATATGGTCCGTGTGTGTAGGAAATACAGTTATTGTGTTCTGAGCACACTCACGTTTTCTGTTCTATTAGATAATCTAGAAGTAAGAGAGGGCTTCTTGTTCTAAAGCAGAGTGTGTTTCATGGATGAGAAGTGTGCTGTGTGTTTCCCTCAGAAATGGAGTTAAATCCCAGGCTCTGTGTCTTCCTACAGGCAAGATTTCTTTATGGTAAACACAGTTACTTTATAACACAAGGAAGCTACAAAGTTCACGAAGCTCACACGTGTCTCACTCTTAACTGAAATGCATTGGAAGTTAGAGGACCTGTGGTTTGTATCAGTTTGAGAAGCAGAGTTGAACTAGATATGGTCCGTGTGTGTAGGAAACACAGTTCTTTCGTTCAGGGGACACTCATATTTCTTGCTGTCTTAGATATTCTAGAAAGCAAGAGTGTGCTTCTTGCTCTAAAGTAGAGTGTGTTTCATGGATAATAACTGTGCTGTGTGTTTACCTTGAGAAGTGGAGTTTATTCCCAGGCTCTTTGTCTTTCTACAAGCAAGAGTTCACTTCAGGTAATGGCAGTCACTTTTCAGCTCAAATGAAGCAACATTGTTCACGAAGCTCACACGTTTCTCGCTCTTAAGTGGAAAACATTGTATATTAGAGGACCTGTGGTTTGTATCAGTTTCAGAAACAGAGTTGAACTAGATATGGTCCGTGTGTGTAGGAAACACAATTCTTTTGTTCAGAGCAAACTCATGTTTCCTGCTGTATTAGAGACGGTAGAAAGCAACTGTGTGCTTCTTGCTCTAAGGCAGAGTGTATATCATGGATGAGAACTCTTCTGTGTGTTTCCCTTCAGAAATGGAGGTAAATCCCATGCTCTGTGTCTTCCTACAATCAAGACTTCGTTTCAGGTAAACGCAGTCACTTTTTTAGCTCAAACAAAGCTACATCGTACACGAAGCTCACATGTTTCTCGCTCTTAACTGAAAATCATTGGATGTTAGAGGACCTGTGTTTTTATCAGTTCCAGAAGCAGAGTTGAACTAGATACGATCCATTTGTGTAGGAAACACAGTTCTTTTGTTCTGACCAAACTCACGTTTCCTCCTCTCTTAGAGACTCTAGAAAGCAAGAGCATGGTTCTTGCTCTAAAGCAGGGTGTGTTTCATGGATGAGAACTGTGCTGTGTGTTTCCCTTCAGATATGGAGATTAATCCCAGGCTCTGTGTCTTCCTACAAGCAAGACTTCATTTCAGGTAAACACAGTCACTTTTCAGCTCAAATGAAGCTAAATCCTTCAAGAAGCACACACGGTTCTCGCTCTTAACTGAAAAGCATTGGATGTTAGAGGTCCTGTGTTTTGAATCAGTTTCAGAAGCAGAGTTAAATTAGATATGGGCCGTGTGTGTAGGAAACACAGTTATTTTGTTCTGAGCGCACTCACGTTTCCTGTTGTATAAGAGAATCTAGAAGCAAGACCGTGCGTCTTGTTCTAAAGTACAGTGTGTTTCATGGATGAGAACTGTGCTGTGTTTATCCCTTCAGAAACTGGGTCAAATCCCAAGCCCTGTGTCTTCCTACCAGCAAGACTTCTTTTCATGTAAACGCAGTCACTTTCAAGCTCAAACAAAGCTACATGATTCACAAAGCACAAACAGTTCTCTCTCTTATTGAAAAACATTGGATGTTAGAGTTCCTGTGTTTTGTATCAGTTTCCGAAGCAGAGTTGAATTAGATATGGGCCGTGTGTGTAGGAAACACAGTTCTTTTGTTCACAGCACACTCACATTTCCTGCTGTATTAGAGATTCTTGAATGAAAGAGTGTGCTTCCTGCTCTAAAGCATAGTGTGTTTCATGGATAGGAACTATGCTGTTGTTTACCTTCAGAAATGGAGTTAAACACCAGGCTCTGTGTCTTCCTACAAGCAAGACCTCTTTTCAGGTAAACGCAGTCACTTTTCAGCTCAAAGGAAGCTACATATTTCACGAAGCTCACATGTTTCTCGCTCTTAACTGAAAAGCATTAGATGTTAGAGAACCTGTGGTTTCTATCAGTTTGAGAAGCAGAGTTGAACTAGAAATGGTCCGTGTGTGTAGGAAACACAGTTCTGTTACAGAGCACGCTCACATTTCTTGCTGTATTAAGGATTCTAGTATGCAAGCGTGTGCTTCTTGCTCTAAAGCAGAGTGTGTTTCATGGATGAGAACTGTGCTGTGTGTTTACCTTCAGAAGTGGAGTTAAATCCCAGGCTCTGTGTCTTCCTACAAGCAGGACTTCGCTTCAGGTAAACTCAGTCACTTTTCAGCTCAAACGAAGCAACATTGTTCATGAAGCTCACACGTTTCTCGCTCTTAACTGAAAAACATTGGATGTTAGAGGACCTGCGGTTTGTATCTGTTTCAGAAACAGAGTTGAACTAGATATGGTCCGTGTGTGTAGGAAACACAGTTCTTTTGTTCAGAGCAAACTCATGTTTCCTGCTGTATTAGAGACAGTAGAACG
Organism: Onychomys leucogaster; assembly: GCA_949786385.1. NCBI lineage: Eukaryota > Metazoa > Chordata > Mammalia > Rodentia > Cricetidae > Onychomys > Onychomys leucogaster. The sequence continues at coordinate 704,314 of CATKUP010000044.1, forward strand.
CAAGTGTGTGCTTCTTGCTATAAAGCAGAGTGTATATCATGGATGAGAACTGTTCTGAGTGTTTCGCTTCAGAAATGGAGGTAAATCCCATGCTCTGTGTCTTCCTACAATCAAGACTTCGTTTCAGGTAAACGCCGTCACTTTTTTTAGCTCAAATAAAGATACATCGTACACGAAGCTCACATGTTTCTCGCTCTTAACTGAAAATCATAGGATGTTAGAGGACCTGTGTTTTTTATCAGTTGCACAAGCAGAGTTGAACTAGATATGATCCATTTGTGTAGGAAACACAGTTCTTTTGTTCTGAGTAAACTCACGTTTCCTCTTCGCTTAGAGACTCTAGAAAGCAAGAGCATGGTTCTTGCTCTAGAGCACAATGTGTTTCATGGATGAGAACAGTGCTGTGTGTTTCCCTTCCGAAATGGAGATTAATCCCAGGCTCTGTGTCTTCCTACAAGCCAGACTTCACTTCAGGTAAACACACTCACTTTTCAGATCAAACGAAGCTAAATCATTCACGAAGCTCACACGTTTCTCGCTCTTAACTGAAAAGCACTAGAAGTTAGAGAACCTGTGTTTTGTATCAGTTTCCGAAGCAGAGTTGAACTAGATATGGGCCGTGTGTACGAAACACAGTTCTTTTTAAACAGTACACTCACATTTCCTGCTGTCTTAGAGAATCTAGAATACAAGAGTGTGCTTCTTGCTCTAAAGCAGAGTGTGTTTGATGGATGAGAACTGTGCTTTGTGTTTCTCTTCAGAATTTGAGTTAAATCTCAAGCTCTTTGTCTACCTACAAGCAAGACTTCTTTTCAGGTAAACGCAGTCACTTTTCAGCTCAAATGAAGCTACATAGTTCACGAAGCTCACACGTTTCTCATCTTAACTGTAAAGCATTGGATGTTAGAGGTCCTGTGGTTTGTATCAGTTTCAGAAGCAGAGTTGAACTATATATAGGCTGTGTGTAGGAAACACAGTTATTTTGTTCTGAGTGCACTCATGTTTACTTTTGTATTAGAGAATATAGAAGCAAGACTGTGCGTCTTGCTCTAAAGCACAGTGTGATTCATGGATGAGAACTGTGCTTTGTGTTTCCCTTCAGAAATGGATATAAATCCCAGGATCTGTGTCTTTCCACAAGCAAAACTTCATTTCAGGAAAATGCAGTCAATTTTCAGATCAAAAAAAGCTATATCGTTCACGAAGCTCACACATTTCTCGCTCTTAACTGAAGAGCATTCGATGTTAGAGGACCTGAGGTTTGTATCAGTTTCAGAAGCAGAGTTGAACGAGATATGATCCATGTGTGATGGAAACACAGTTCTTTGGTTCTGAGCACACTCACATTTCCTGGTCTCTTAGAGACTCTAGAAAGCAAGAGCATGCTTCTTGCTCAAAAGCAGAGTATGTTTCATGGATGAGAACTGCGCTGTGTGCTTCCCTTCCGAAATGGAGTTTAATCCCAGGCTCTGTGTCTTCCTACAAGCAATACTTCGTTTCATGTAAACGCAGTCACTTTTCAGCTCAAACGAAGCTACAATGTTCACAAAGCTCACACATTTATCGCTCTTAACTGAAAATCATTGGATGTTAGAGGACCTGTCGTTTGTATCAGTTTCAGAGGAAGAGTTGAACTAGATATGGTCCATGTGTGTATTAAATATAGTTATTGTGTTCTGAGCACACTCACGTTTCCTGTTGTATTAGAGAATCTAGAAGCAAGAACGCGCTTCTTGTTCTAAAGCAGAGTGTGTTTCATTTATGAGAACTGTGCTGTGTGTTTCCCTTCAGATGGAGTTAAACCCCAGGCTCTGTGTCTTCCTACAAGCAAGACTTCGTTTAAGGTAAACGCAGTCAAATTATAACTCCAAGGAAGCTACAGAGTTCACGAAGCTCACACATTTCTCACTCTTAACTGAAAGGCATTGGAAGTTGGAGGACCTGTGGTTTGTGTCAGTTTGAGAAGCAGAGTTGAAGAAGATATGGTCTGTGTGTGTAGGAAACACAGTTCTTTCGTTCAGAGTACACTCACGTTTCTTGCTATCATAGATATTCCAGAAAGCAAGAGTGTGCTTCTTGCTCTAAAGCAGAGTGTGTTTCATGGATGAGAATTGTGCTGTGTGTTTACCTTGAGAATTGGAGTTAAATCCCTGGCTCTGTGTCTTCATAAAAGCAAGATTTCGCTTCAGCTAAACACAGTCACTTTTCTGCTGAAAAGAAGCAACATTGTTCATGAAGCTCACAAGTTTCTCGCTCTTAACTGAAAAGCATTGGATGTTAGATGACTTGTGGTTTGTATCATTTCAAAAGCAGAGTTGAAATAGCAATGGTCCGTATATGTAGGAAACACCGTTATATTGCTCAGAGCACCCTCATGTTTCTGGCTCTATTAGAGACTCTAGAAAGCAAGAGCATGCTTCGTGCTCTAAAGCAGAGTGTGTTTCAAGGATGAGAACTGTGATGTGTGTTTTCCTTCAGAAATGGAGTTAAATCACAGGCTCTGTATCTTCCTATAAGCAAGACTTCGTTTCACGTAAACTCAGTCACCTTTCAGCTCAAACAAAGCTACATCGTTCACGAAGCTCACAAGTTTATCACTCTTAACTGGAAAGCATTGCATGTTAGGGGAACTGTTGTTTGTATCAGTTTCAGAAGAAGAGTTGACCTAGATATGGTCCGTATGTGTAGGAAGCACCGTTATTTAGTTCTGACCACAGTCACGTTTTCTGCTCTATTAGAGACTCTTAGAAAGCAAGAGCGTTTTTCTTGCTCTAAAGCAGAGTGTGTATCATGGATGAGAACTGTGCTGTGTGTTTCCCTTCAGAAATGGAGTTAAATACCAGGCTCAATGTCTTCCTACAAGCAAGACATCTTTTCAGGTAAACTCAGTCACTTATCAGCTCATAGGAAGCCACATCGTTCACGAAGATCACGCGTTTCTCGCTCTTAACTTGAAAGCATTGCATGTTAATGGAACTGTGCTTTGTATAAGTTTCAGAAGAAGAGTTGACCTAGCTATGGTCCGTATGTGTATGAAACACCGTTATTTTGTTCTGACAACAGTCACATTTTCTGCTGTTTTAGAGACTCTTAGAAAGCAAGAGTGTGCTTCTTGTTCTAAAGCAGAGGGTATTTCATGGATGAGAACTGTGCTGTGTGTTTCCCTTCAGAAATGGAGTTATATTCCAGGCTCTGTGTCTTCCTACAAGCAAGACATCATTTCAGGTAAACACAGTCACTTTTCAGCTCAAATGAATATAAATCGTTTACGAAGATCACACGTTTCTTGCTCTTAACTGAAAAGCATTGGATATTAGATGACTTGTGGTTTGTATCAGTTTCAAAAGCAGAGTTGAACTAGCAATGGACTGTATATGTAGGAAACACCGTTATATTTATCAGAGCACCCTCATGTTTCTGGCTCTATTAGAGACTCTAGAAAGCAAGAGCATGCTTTGTGCTCTAAAGCAGAGTGTGTTTCAAGGATGAGAACTGTGATGTGTGTTTTCCTTCAGAAATGGACTAAATCAGAAGCTCTGTATCTTCCTATAAGCAAGACTTCCTTTCAGGTAAACGCAGTCACTTTTCAGCTCAAATGAATATAAAACGTTTACGAAGCTCATACATTTCTCGCTCTTCACTGGAAAGCATTGCATGTTAGTGGAACTGTGGTTTGTATCAGTTTCAGAAGAAGAGTTGACCTAGATATGGTCCATATGTGTAGGAAACACCGTTATTTTGTTCTGAACACAGTCACGTTTCCTGCTGTATTAGAGATTCTTAGAAAGCAAGAGCGTGCTTCTTGCCCTAAAGCAGAGTGTGTTTCATGGATGAGAACTGTGCTGTGTGTTTCCCTTCAGAAATGGAGTTAAATCCCAGGCTCAATGTCTTCCTACAAGCAAGTCATCATTTCAGGTAAACGCTGTCACTTTTCAGCTCAAATGAATATAAAACGTTTACGAAGCTCACAAGTTTCTCGCTCTTAACTGGAAAGCATTGCAGGTTAGTGGAACTGTGGTTTGTATCAGTTTCAGAAGAAGAGTTCACCTAGATATGGTCCATATGTGTAGGAAACATGTTTATTTTGTTCTGACCACAGTCAAGTTTACTGCTGTATTAGAGACTCTTAGAAATCAAGTGTGTGCTTCTTCCTCTAAAGCAGAGTGTGTTACATGGATGAGAACTGTGCTGTGTGTTTCCCTTCAGAAATGGAGTTAAATCCCAGGCTCTGTGTCTTCCTATAAGCAAGACATCTTTTCAGGTAAACTCAGACACTTTTCAGCTCAAGGTAAGCTACAATGTTCACGAAGCTCACATGTTTCTCGCTCTTAATTTTAAAGCATTGTATTTAGAGGAACTGTGGTTTGTATCAGTTTCAGAAGAACAGTTGACATAGATATGGTCGGTATGTGTAGGAAACACCGATATTTTGTTCTGAACACAGTCACGTTTCCTGTTGTATTAGAGAATCTTAGAAAGCAAGATCATGCTTCTTGCTCTAAAGAAGAGTGTGTTTCATGGATGAGAACTGTGCTGTGTGTTTCCCTTCAGAAATGGAGTTAAATTCCCGGCTCTGTTTCTTCCTACAAGCAAGACATCATTTCAGGTAAACGCTGTCATTTTTCAGCTCTAATGAATATAAACCGTTTAGGAAGATCACACGTTTCTCGCTCTTAACTGAAACGCATTGGATGTTAGATGACTTGTGGTTTGTATCAGTTCCAGGAGCAGAGTTGAACTAGATATGGTCCGTGTGTGTAGGAAACCCAGTTCTTTTATTCTGAGCACACTTTCAAGTTTCTGGCTCTATTATAGACTCTAGAAAGCAAGAGCGTGCTTCTTGCTCTAAAGCAGAGTGTGTTTCATGGATGAGAACTGTGCTGTGTTTTTTCCTTCAGAAATGGAGTTAAATCACAGGCTCTGTGTCTTCTAACAAGCAAGACATCTTTTCAGGTAAACTCAGTCACTTTTCAGCTCAAAGGAATCTACATCGTTCACGAAGCTCATACATTTCTCGCTCTTAACTGGAAAGATGTGCATGTTAATGGAACTGTGGTTTGTGTCAGTTTCAGAAGAAGAGTTGACCTAGATATGGTCCGTATGTGTAGGAAACACTGTTATTTTGTTCTGACAACAGTCACGTTTCCTGCTGTTTTAGAGACTCTTAGAAAGCAAGAGTGTGCTTCTTGTTCTAAAGCAGAGGATGTTTCATGGATGAGAACTGTGCTGTGTGTTTCCCTTCAGAAATGGAGTTATATTCCAGGCTCTGTATCTTCCTACAGGCAAGACTTCATTTCAGGTAAACACAGTCACTTTCCAGCTCAAATGAATATAAATTGTTTACGAAGAACACACGTTTCTTGCTCTTAACTAAAAAGCATTGGATGTTAGATGACTTGTGGTTTGTATCATTTCAAAAGCAGAGTTGAATTAGCAATGGTCCGTATATGTAGGAAACACCGTGATATTGTTCAGAGCTCCCTCATGTTTCTGGCTCTATTAGAGACTCTAGAAAGCAAGAGCATGCTTCGTGCTCTAAAGCAGAGTGTGTTTCAAGGATAAGAACTGTGATGTGTGTTTTCCTTCAGAAATGGAGTTAAATCACAGGCTCTGTATCTTCCTATAAGCAAGACTTCGTTTCACGTAAACTCAGTCACCTTTCAGCTCAAACAAAGCTACATAGTTCACGAAGCTCACAAGTTTATCACTCTTAACTGGAAAGCATTGCATGTTAGGGGAACTGTTCTTTGTATCAGTTTCAGAAGAAGAGTTGACCTAGATATGGTCCGTATGTGTAGGAAGCACCGTTATTTTGTTCTGACCACAGTCACGTTTTCTGCTCTATTAGAGACTCTTAGAAAGCAAGAGCGTTTTTCTTGCTCTAAAGCAGAGTGTGTATCATGGATGAGAACTGTGCTGTGTGTTTCCCTTCAGAAATGGAGTTAAATACCAGGCTCAATGTCTTCCTACAAGCACGACATCATTTCAGGTAAACGCAGTCACTTTTAAGCTCAAATGAATATAAAACGTTTACGAAGCTCATACATTTCTCGCTCTTAACTGGAAAGCACTGCATGTTAGTGGAACTGTGGTTTGTATCAGTTTCAGAAGAAGAGTTGACATAGATATGGTCCATATGTGTAGGAAACACCGTTATTTTGTTCTGACCACAGTCACGTTTCCTGCTGTATTAGAGATTCTTAGAAAGCAAGAGCGTGCTTCTTGCCCTAAAGCAGAGTGTGTTTCATGGATGAGAACTGTGCTGTGTGTTTCCCTTCAGAAATGGAGTTAAATCCCAGGGTGAATGTCTTCCTACTAGCAAGACATCTTTTCAGGTAAACTCAGTCACTTATCAGCTCATAGGAAGCCACATCGTTCACGAAGCTCACACGTTTCTCGCTCTTAACTTGAAAGCATTGCATGTTAATGGAACTGTGCTTTGTATTAGTTTCAGAAGAAGAGTTGATCTAGCTATGGTCCATATGTGTATCAAACACCGTTATTTTGTTCTGACAACAGTCACATTTCCTGTTGTTTTAGAGACACTTAGAAAGCAAGAGTGTGCTTCTTGTTCTAAAGCAGAGGGTGTTTCATGGATGAGAACTGTGCTGTGTGTTTCCCTTCAGAAATGGAGTTATATTCCAGGCTCTGTGTCTTCCTAAAAGCAAGACATCATTTCAGGTAAACGCAGTCACTTTTCAGCTCAAATGAATATAAATCGTTTACGAAGATCACACGTTTCTTGCTCTTAACTGAAAAGCATTGGATGTTAGATGACTTGTGGTTTGTATCAGTTTCAAAAGCAGAGTTGAACTAGCAATGGTCCGTATATGTAGGAAACAACGTTATATTTTTCAGAGCACCCTCATGTTTCTGGCTCTATTAGAGACTCTAGAAAGCAAGAGCATGCTTCGTGCTCTAAAGCAGAGTGTGTTTCAAGGATGAGAACTGTGATGTGTGTTTCCCTTCAGAAATGGAGTTAAATCCCCGGCTCTGTGTCTTCCTACAAGCAAGTCATCATTTCAGGTAAACGCTGTCACTTTTCAGCTCAAATGAATATAAAACGTTTTCGAAGCTCACAATTTTCTCGCTCTTAACTGGAAAGCATTGCAGGTTAGTGGAACTGTGGTTTGTATCAGTTTCAGAAGAAGAGTTGACCTAGATATGGTCCATATGTGTAGGAAACATCTTTATTTTGTTCTGACCACAGTCACGTTTCCTGCTGTATTAGAGATTCTTAGAAAGCAAGAGCGTGCTTCTTGCTCTAAAGCAGAGTGTGTTTCATGGATGAGAATTGTGCTGTGTTTTTCCCTTCAGAAATGGAGTTAAATCCCAGGCTCTGTGTCTTCCTACAAGCAAGACATCTTTTCAGGTAAACTCAGTCACTTATCAGCTCATAGGAAGCCACATCGTTCACGAAGCTCACACGTTTCTCGCTCTTAACTTGAAAGCATTGCATGTTAGAGGAACTGTGCTTTGTATCAGTTTCAGAAGAAGAGTTGACCTAGCTATGGTCCATATGTGTATGAAACAACGTTATTTTGTTCTGACAACAGTCACATTTCCTGCTGTTTTAGAGACTCTTAGAAAGCAAGAGTGTGCTTCTTGTTCTAAAGCAGAGGGTGTTTCATGGATGAGAACTGTGCTGTGTGTTTCCCTTCAGAAATGGAGTTATATTCCAGGCTCTGTGTCTTCATACAAGCAAGACTTCATTTCAGGTAAACACAGTCACTTTTCAGCTCAAATGAATATAAATTGTTTACGAAGATCACACGTTTCTTGCTCTTAACTGAAAAGCATTGGATGTTAGATGACTTGTGGTTTGTATCATTTCAAAAGCAGAGTTGAACTGGCAATGGTCCATATATGTAGGAAACACCGTTATATTGCTCAGAGCACCCTCATGTTTCTGGCTCTATTAGAGACTCAAGAAAGCAAGAGCAGGCTTCGTGCTCTAAAGCAGAGTGTGTTTCAAGGATGAAAACTGTGATGTGTGTTTTCCTTCAGAAATGGAGTTAAATCACAGGCTCTGTATCTTCCTATAAGCAAGACTTCGTTTCACGTAAACTCAGTCACCTTTCAGCTCAAACAAAGCTACATCGTTCACGAAGCTCACAAGTTTATCGCTCTTAACTGGAAAGCATTGCATGTTAGGGGAACTGTTGTTTGTATCAGTTTCAGAAGAAGAGTTGACCTAGATATGGTCCATATGTGTAGGAAACACCTTTATTTTGTTCTGACCACAGTCACGTTTCCTGCTGTATTAGAGATTCTTAGAAAGCAAGAGCGTGCTTCTTGCTCTAAAGCAGAGTGTGTTTCATGGATGAGAACTGTGCTGTGTGTTTCCCTTCAGAAATGGAGTAAAATACCAGGCTCAATGTCTTCCTACAAGCAAGACATCATTTCAGGTAAACGCAGTCACTTTTCAGCTCAAAGGAATATAAAACGTTTACAAAGATCACACGATTCTCCCTCTTAACTGAAACGCATTGGATGTAAGATGACTTGTGGTTTGTATCAGTTTCAGAAGCAGAGTTGAACTAGCAATGGTCCGTATGTGTAGGACACCGTTATTTTGTTCTGACCACAGTCACGTTTCCTGCTGTATTAGAGATTCTTAGAAAGCAAGAGCGTGCTTCTTGCCCTAAAGCAGAGTGTGTTTCATGGATGAGAACTGTGCTGTGTGTTTCCCTTCAGAAATGGAGTTAAATCCCAGGGTGAATGTCTTCCTACTAGCAAGACATCTTTTCAGGTAAACTCAGTCACTTATCAGCTCATAGGAAGCCACATCGTTCACGAAGCTCACACGTTTCTCGCTCTTAACTTGAAAGCATTGCATGTTAATGGAACTGTGCTTTGTATTAGTTTCAGAAGAAGAGTTGATCTAGCTATGGTCCATATGTGTATCAAACACCGTTATTTTGTTCTGACAACAGTCACATTTCCTGTTGTTTTAGAGACACTTAGAAAGCAAGAGTGTGCTTCTTGTTCTAAAGCAGAGGGTGTTTCATGGATGAGAACTGTGCTGTGTGTTTCCCTTCAGAAATGGAGTTATATTCCAGGCTCTGTGTCTTCCTAAAAGCAAGACATCATTTCAGGTAAACGCAGTCACTTTTCAGCTCAAATGAATATAAATCGTTTACGAAGATCACACGTTTCTTGCTCTTAACTGAAAAGCATTGGATGTTAGATGACTTGTGGTTTGTATCAGTTTCAAAAGCAGAGTGGAACTAGCAATGGTCCGTATATGTAGGAAACAACGTTATATTTTTCAGAGCACCCTCATGTTTCTGGCTCTATTAGAGACTCTAGAAAGCAAGAGCATGCTTCGTGCTCTAAAGCAGAGTGTGTTTCAAGGATGAGAACTGTGATGTGTGTTTCCCTTCAGAAATGGAGTTAAATCCCCGGCTCTGTGTCTTCCTACAAGCAAGTCATCATTTCAGGTAAACGCTGTCACTTTTCAGCTCAAATGAATATAAAACGTTTACGAAGCTCACAATTTTCTCGCTCTTAACTGGAAAGCATTGCAGGTTAGTGGAACTGTGGTTTGTATCAGTTTCAGAAGAAGAGTTGACCTAGATATGGTCCATATGTGTAGGAAACATCTTTATTTTGTTCTGACCACAGTCACGTTTCCTGCTGTAATAGAGATTCTTAGAAAGCAAGAGCGTGCTTCTTGCTCTAAAGCAGAGTGTGTTTCATGGATGAGAATTGTGCTGTGTTTTTCCCTTCAGAAATGGAGTTAAATCCCAGGCTATGTGTCTTCCTACAAGCAAGACATCTTTTCAGGTAAACTCAGTCACTTATCAGCTCATAGGAAGCCGCATCGTTCACGAAGCTCACACGTTTCTCGCTCTTACCTTGAAAGCATTGCATGTTAGAGGAACTGTGCTTTGTATCAGTTTCAGAAAAAGTGTTGACCTAGCTATGGTCCATATGTGTATGAAACAACGTTATTTTGTTCTGACAACAGTCACATTTCCTGCTGTTTTAGAGACTCTTAGAAAGCAAGAGTGTGCTTCTTGTTCTAAAGCAGAGGGTGTTTCATGGATGAGAACTGTGCTGTGTGTTTCCCTTCAGAAATGGAGTTATATTCCAGGCTCTGTGTCTTCATACAAGCAAGACTTCATTTCAGGTAAACACAGTCACTTTTCAGCTCAAATGAATATAAATTGTTTACGAAGATCACACGTTTCTTGCTCTTAACTGAAAAGCATTGGATGTTAGATGACTTGTGGTTTGTATCATTTCAAAAGCAGAGTTGAACTGGCAATGGTCCATATATGTAGGAAACACCGTTATATTGCTCAGAGCACCCTCATGTTTCTGGCTCTATTAGAGACTCTAGAAAGCAAGAGCAGGCTTCGTGCTCTAAAGCAGAGTGTGTTTCAAGGATGAGAACTGTGATGTGTGTTTTCCTTCAGAAATGGAGTTAAATCACAGGCTCTGTATCTTCCTATAAGCAAGACTTCGTTTCACGTAAACTCAGTCACCTTTCAGCTCAAACAAAGCTACATCGTTCACGAAGCTCACAAGTTTATCGCTCTTAACTGGAAAGCATTGCATGTTAGGGGAACTGTTGTTTGTATCAGTTTCAGAAGAAGAGTTGACCTAGATATGGTCCATATGTGTAGGAAACACCTTTATTTTGTTCTGACCACAGTCACGTTTCCTGCTGTATTAGAGATTCTTAGAAAGCAAGAGCGTGCTTCTTGCTCTAAAGCAGAGTGTGTTTCATGGATGAGAACTGTGCTGTGTGTTTCCCTTCAGAAATGGAGTAAAATACCAGGCTCAATGTCTTTCTACAAGCAAGACATCATTTCAGGTAAACGCAGTCACTTTTCAGCTCAAAGGAATATAAAACGTTTACAAAGATCACACGATTCTCCCTCTTAACTGAAACGCATTGGATGTAAGATGACTTGTGGTTTGTATCAGTTTCAGAAGCAGAGTTGAACTAGCAATGGTCCGTATGTGTAGGACACCGTTATTTTGTTCTGACCACAGTCAAGTTTACTGCTGTATTAGAGACTCTTAGAAATCAAGAGTGTGCTTCTTCCTCTAAAGCAGAGTGTGTTTCATGGATGAGAACTGTGCTGTGTGTTTCCCTTCAGAAATGGGGGTAAATTCCAGGCTCTGTGTCTTCCTATAAGCAAGACATCTTTTCAGGTAAACTCAGTCACTTTTCAGCTGAAAGGAAGCTACAACGTTCACGAAGCTCACATGTTTCTTGCTCTTAACTGAAAAGCATTGGATGTTAGATGACTTGTGGTTTGTATCAGTTTCCGAAGCAGTGTTCAACTAGCAATGGTCTGTATGTGTAGGAAACACAGTTCTTTTTTTCTGAGTACCCTCAATTTTCTGGCTCTATTAGAGACTCTAGAAAGCATGAACATGCTTCTTGCTCTGAAGCAGAGTGTGTTTCATGGCTAAGAACTGTGCTGTGTGTTTTCCTTCATAAATGGAGTTAAATCCCAGGCTCTGTGTCTTCCTATAAGCAAGACATCTTTTCAGGTAAACTCAGTCACTTTTCAGCTCAAGGTAAACTACATTGTTCATGAAGCTCACATGTTTCTCGCTCTTAATTGTAAAGCATTGTATTTAGAGGAATTGTGGTTTGTATCAGTTTCAGAAGAAGAGTTGACATAGATATGGTCCGTATGTGTAAGAAACACCGTTATTTTGTTCTGAACACAGTCACGTTTCCTGTTGTATTAGAGAATCTTAGAAGCAAGGCATGCTTCTTGCTCTAAAGAAGAGTGTGTTTCATGGATGAGAACTGTGCTGTGTTTTTTCCTTCAGAAATGGAGTTAAATCACAGGCTCTGTGTCTTCCTACAAGCAAGATATCTTTTCAGGTAAACTCAGTCACTTTTCAGCTCAAAGGAAGCTACATCGTTCACGAAGCTCATACATTTCTCGCTCTTAACTGGAAAGATGTGCATGTTAATGGAACTGTGGTTTGTGTCAGGTTCAGAAGAAGAGTTGACCTAGATATGGTCCGTATGTGTAGGAAACACTGTTATTTTGATCTGACCACCGTCACGTTTCCTGCTTTATTAGAGATTCTTAGAAAGCTAGAGCGTGCTTCTTGCTCTAAAGCAGAGTGTGTTTCATGGATGAGAACTGTGCTGTGTGTTTCCCTTCAGAAATGGAGTTAAATCCCAGATTCTGTATCTTCCTACAAGCAAGACATCTTTTCAGGTAAACTCAGTCACTTTTCATCCCAGAGGAAGCTACATCGTTCAAGAAGGTCACACGTTTCTCGCTCCTACCTGGAAAGCATTGCATGTTAATGGAACTGTGCTTTGTATCAGTTTCAGAAGAAGAGTTGACCTAGCTATGGTCCGTATGTGTATGAAACACCGTTATTTTGTTCTGACAACAGTCACATTTCCTGCTGTTTTAGAGACTCTTAGAAAGCAAGAGTGTGCTTCTTGTTCTAAAGCAGAGGGTGTTTCATGGATGAGAACTGTGCTGTGTGTTTCCCTTCAGAAATGGAGTTATATTCCAGGCTCTGTGTCTTCCTACAAGCAAGACATCATTTCAGGTAAACACAGTCAATTTTCAGCTCAAATGAATATAAATCGTTTACGAATATCACACGTTTCTTGCTCTAAACAGAAAAGCATTGGATGTTAGATGACTTGTGGTTTGTATCAGTTTCAAAAGCAGAGTTGAACTAGCAATGGTCCATATATGTAGGAAACACCGTTATATTGTTCAGAGCACCCTCATGTTTCTGGCTCTATTAGAGACTCTAGAAAGCAAGAGCATGCTTCGTGCTCTAAAGCAGAGTGTGTTTCAAGGATGAGAACTGTGATGTGTGTTTTCCTTCAGAAATGGACTTAAATCAGAGGCTCTGTACCTTCCTATAAGCAAGACTTCGTTTCAGGTAAACTCAGTCACCTTTCAGCTCAAACAAAGCTACATCATTCACGAAGCTCACAAGTTTATCGCTCTTAACTGGAAAGCATTGCATGTTAGAGGAACTGTTGTTTGTATCAGTTTCAGAAGAAGAGTTGACCTAGATATGGTCCGTATGTGTAGGAAGCACCGTTATTTTCTTCTGACCACAGTCACGTTTTCTGCTCTATTAGAGACTCTTAGAAAGTAAGAGCGTTTTTCTTGCTCTAAAGCAGAGTGTGTATCATGGATGAGAACTGTGCTGTGTGTTTCCCTTCAGAAATGGAGTTAAATACCAGGCTCAAGGTCTTCCTACAAGCAAGACATCATTTCAGGTAAACGCAGTCACTTTTCAGCTCAAATGAATATAAAACGTTTATGAAGCTCATACATTTCTCGCTCTTAACTGGAAAGCATTGCATGTTAATGGAAGTGTGGTTTGTGTCAGGTTCAGAAGAAGAGTTGACCTAGATATGGTCCGTATGTGTAGGAAACACTGTTATTTTGTTCTGACCACAGTCACGTTTCCTGCTGTATTAGAGATTCTTAGAAAGCTAGAGCGTGCTTCTTGCTCTAAAGCAGAGTGTGTTTCATGGATGAGAACTGTGCTGTGTGTTTCCCTTCAGAAATGGAGTTAAATCCCAGATTCTCTATCGTCCTACAAGCAAGACATCTTTTCAGGTAAACTCAGTCACTTTTCATCTCAGAGGAAGCTACATCGTTCACGAAGGTCACAGGTTTCTCGCTCCTACCTGGAAAGCATTGCATGTTAATGGAACTGTGCTTTGTATCAGTTTCAGAAGAAGAGTTGACCTAGCTATGGTCCGTATGTGTATGAAACACCGTTATTTTGTTCTGACAACAGTCACGGTTCCTGCTGTTTTAGAGACTCTTAGAAAGCAAGAGTGTGCTTCTTGTTGTAAAGCAGAGGGTGTTTCATGGATGAGAACTGTGCTGTGTGTTTCCCTTCAGAAATGGAGTTATATTCCAGGCTCTGTGTCTTCCTACAAGCAAGACATCATTTCAGGTAAACACAGTCACTTTTCAGCTCAAATGAATATAAATCGTTTAGGAATATCACACGTTTCTTGCTCTTAACTGAAAAGCATTGGATGTTAGATGACTTGTGGTTTGTATCAGTTTCAAAAGCAGAGTTGAACTAGCAATGGTCCGTATATGTAGGAAACACCGTTATATTTTTCAGAGCACCCTCATGTTTCTGGCTCTATTAGAGACTCTAGAAAGCAAGAGCATGCTTCGTGCTCTAAAGCAGAGTGTGTTTCAAGGATGAGAACTGTGATGTGTGTTTTCCTTCAGAAATGGACTTAAATCAGAGGCTCTGTATCTTCCTATAAGCAAGACTTCGTTTCAGGTAAACTCAGTCACCTTTCAGCTCAAACAAAGCTACATCATTCACGAAGCTCACAAGTTTCTCGCTCTTAACTGGAAAGCATTGCATGTTAGGGGAACTGTTGTTTGTATCAGTTTCAGAAGAAGAGTTGACCTAGATATGGTCCATATGTGTAGGAAGCACCGTTATTTTCTTCTGACCACAGTCACGTTTTCTGCTCTATTAGAGACTCTTAGAAAGCAAGAGTGTTTTTCTTGCTCTAAAGCAGAGTGTGTATCATGGATGAGAACTGTGCTGTGTGTTTCCCTTCAGAAATGGAGTTAAATACCAGGCTCAAGGTCTTCCTACAAGCAAGACATCATTTCAGGTAAACGCAGTCACTTTTCAGCTCAAATGAATATAAAACGTTTACGAAGCTCATACATTTCTCGCTCTTAACTGGAAAGCATTGCATGTTAATGGAACTGTGGTTTGTGTCAGGTTCAGAAGAAGAGTTGACCTAGATATGGTCCGTATGTGTAGGAAACACTGTTATTTTGTTCTGACCACAGTCACGTTTCCTGCTGTATTAGAGATTCTTAGAAAGCTAGAGCGTGCTTCTTGCTCTAAAGCAGAGTGTGTTTCATGGATGAGAACTGTGCTGTGTGTTTCCCTTCAGAAATGGAGTTAAATCCCAGATTCTCTATCGTCCTACAAGCAAGACATCTTTTCAGGTAAACTCAGTCACTTTTCATCTCAGAGGAAGCTACATCGTTCACGAAGGTCACACGTTTCTCGCTCCTACCTGGAAAGCATTGCATGTTAATGGAACTGTGCTTTGTATCAGTTTCAGAAGAAGAGTTGACCTAGCTATGGTCCGTATGTGTATGAAACACCGTTATTTTGTTCTGACAACAGTCATATTTCCTGCTGTTTTAGAGACTCTAGAAAGCAAGAGCATGCTCCGTGCTCTAAAGCAGAGTGTGTTTCATGGATTAGGACTGTGCTGTGTGTTTCCCTTCAGAAATGGAGTTAAATCCCCGGCTCTGTGTCTTCCTACAAGCAAGTCATCATTTCAGGTAAACGCTGTCAGTTTTCAGCTCAAATGAATATAAAACGTTTACGAAGCTCACAAGTTTCTCGCTCTTTACTGGAAAGCATTGCAGGTTAGTGGAACTGTGCTTTGTATCAGTTTCAGAAGAAGAGTTGACCTAGCTATGGTCCCTGTGTTTATGAAACACCGTTATTTTGTTCTGACAACAGTCACGGTTCCTGCTGTTTTAGAGACTCTTAGAAAGCAAGAGTGTGCTTCTTGTTCTAAAGCAGAGGGTGTTTCATGGATGAGAACTGTGCTGTGTGTTTCCCTTCAGAAATGGAGTTATATTCCAGGCTCTGTGTCTTCCTACAAGCAAGACTTCATTTCAGGTAAACACAGTCACTTTTCAGCTCAAATGAATATAAATTGTTTACGAAGATCACAAGTTTCTTGCTCTTAACTGAAAAGCATTGTATGTTAGATGTCTTGTGGTTTGTATAATTCCAAAAGCAGAGTTGAACTAGCAATGGTCCATATATGTAGGAAACACCGTTATATTGTTCAGAGCACCCTCATGTTTCTGGCTCTATGAGAGACTCTAGAAAGTAAGAGCATGCTTCGTGCTCTAAAGCAGAGTGTGTTTCAAGGATGAGAACTGTGATGTGTGTTTTCCTTCAGAAATGGAGTTAAATCACAGGCTCTGTATCTTCCTATAAGCAAGACTTCGTTTCAGGTAAACTCAGTCACCTTTCAGCTCAAACAAAGCTACATAGTTCACGAAGCTCACAAGTTTATCGCTCTTAACTGGAAAGCATTGCATGTTAGGGGAACTGTTGTTTGTATCAGTTTCAGAAAAAGAGTTGACCTAGATAAGGTCCGTATGTGTAGGAAGCACCGTTATTTTCTTCTGACCACAGTCACGTTTTCTGCTCTATTAGAGACTCTTAGAAAGCAAGAGCGTTTTTCTTGCTCTAAAGCAGAGTGTGTATCATGGATGAGAACTGTGCTGTGTGTTTCCCTTCAGAAATGGAGTTAAATACCAGGCTCAATGTCTTGCTACAAGCAAGACATCATTTAAGGTAAACGCAGTCACTTTTCAGCTCAAATGAATATAAAACGTTTACGAAGCTCATACATTTCTCGCTCTTAACTGGAAAGCATTGCATGTTAGTGGAACTGTGGTTTGTATCAGTTTCAGAAGAGGAGTTGACCTAGATATGGTCCTTATGTGTAGGAAACACCTTTATTTTGTTCTGACCACAGTCATGTTTCCTGCTGTATTAGAGATTCTTAGAAAGCAAGAGCGTGCTTCTTGCTCTAAAGCAGAGTGTGTTTCATGGATGAGAATTGTGCTGTGTTTTTCCCTTCAGAAATGGAGTTAAATCCCAGATTCTGTATCTTCCTACAAGCAAGACATCTTTTCAGGTAAACTCAGTCACTTTTCAGCTCAAAGGAAGCTACATCGTTCACGAAGCTCATACATTTCTCGCTCTTAACTGGAAAGATGTGCATGTTAATGGAACTGTGGTTTGTGTCAGGTTCAGAAGAAGAGTTGACCTAGATATGGTCCGTATGTGTAGGAAACACTGTTATTTTGTTCTGACCACAGTCACGTTTCCTGCTGTATTAGAGATTCTTAGAAAGCTAGAGCGTGCTTCTTGCTCTAAAGCAGAGTGTGTTTCAAGGATGAGAACTGTGATGTGTGTTTTCCTTCAGAAATGGACTTAAATCAGAGGCTCTGTATCTTCCTATAAGCAAGACTTCGTTTCAGGTAAACTCAGTCACCTTTCAGTTCAAACAAAGCTACATCGTTCACGAAGCTCACAAGTTTCTCGCTCTTAACTGGAAAGCATTGCATGTTAGGGGAACTGTTGTTTGTATCAGTTTCAGAAGAAGAGTTGACCTAGATATCGTCCGTATGTGTAGGAAACACCGTTCTTTTGTTCAGAGTACCCTCAAGTTTCTGGCACTATTAGAGACTCTAGAAAGCAAGAGCATGCTCCGTGCTCTAAAGCAGAGTGTGTTTCATGGATTAGGACTGTGCTGTGTGTTTCCCTTCAGAAATGGAGTTAAATCCCCGGCTCTGTGTCTTCCTACAAGCAAGTCATCATTTCAGGTAAACGCTGTCAGTTTTCAGCTCAAATGAATATAAAACGTTTACGAAGCTCACAAGTTTCTCGCTCTTTACTGGAAAGCATTGCAGGTTAGTGGAACTGTGCTTTGTATCAGTTTCAGAAGAAGAGTTGACCTAGCTATGGTCCCTGTGTTTATGAAACACCGTTATTTTGTTCTGACAACAGTCACGGTTCCTGCTGTTTTAGAGACTCTTAGAAAGCAAGAGTGTGCTTCTTGTTCTAAAGCAGAGGGTGTTTCATGGATGAGAACTGTGCTGTGTGTTTCCCTTCAGAAATGGAGTTATATTCCAGGCTCTGTGTCTTCCTACAAGCAAGACTTCATTTCAGGTAAACACAGTCACTTTTCAGCTCAAATGAATATAAATTGTTTACGAAGATCACAAGTTTCTTGCTCTTAACTGAAAAGCATTGTATGTTAGATGTCTTGTGGTTTGTATAATTCCAAAAGCAGAGTTGAACTAGCAATGGTCCATATATGTAGGAAACACCGTTATATTGTTCAGAGCACCCTCATGTTTCTGGCTCTATGAGAGACTCTAGAAAGTAAGAGCATGCTTCGTGCTCTAAAGCAGAGTGTGTTTCAAGGATGAGAACTGTGATGTGTGTTTTCCTTCAGAAATGGAGTTAAATCACAGGCTCTGTATCTTCCTATAAGCAAGACTTCGTTTCAGGTAAACTCAGTCACCTTTCAGCTCAAACAAAGCTACATAGTTCACGAAGCTCACAAGTTTATCGCTCTTAACTGGAAAGCATTGCATGTTAGGGGAATTGTTGTTTGTATCAGTTTCAGAAAAAGAGTTGACCTAGATAAGGTCCGTATGTGTAGGAAGCACCGTTATTTTCTTCTGACCACAGTCACGTTTTCTGCTCTATTAGAGACTCTTAGAAAGCAAGAGCGTTTTTCTTGCTCTAAAGCAGAGTGTGTATCATGGATGAGAACTCTGCTGTGTGTTTCCCTTCAGAAATGGAGTTAAATACCAGGCTCAATGTCTTGCTACAAGCAAGACATCATTTAAGGTAAACGCAGTCACTTTTCAGCTCAAATGAATATAAAACGTTTACGAAGCTCATACATTTCTCGCTCTTAACTGGAAAGCATTGCATGTTAGTGGAACTGTGGTTTGTATCAGTTTCAGAAGAGGAGTTGACCTAGATATGGTCCTTATGTGTAGGAAACACCTTTATTTTGTTCTGACCACAGTCATGTTTCCTGCTGTATTAGAGATTCTTAGAAAGCAAGAGCGTGCTTCTTGCTCTAAAGCAGAGTGTGTTTCATGGATGAGAATTGTGCTGTGTTTTTCCCTTCAGAAATGGAGTTAAATCCCAGATTCTGTATCTTCCTACAAGCAAGACATCTTTTCAGGTAAACTCAGTCACTTTTCAGCTCAAAGGAAGCTACATCGTTCACGAAGCTCATACATTTCTCGCTCTTAACTGGAAAGATGTGCATGTTAATGGAACTGTGGTTTGTGTCAGGTTCAGAAGAAGAGTTGACCTAGATATGGTCCGTATGTGTAGGAAACACTGTTATTTTGTTCTGACCACAGTCACGTTTCCTGCTGTATTAGAGATTCTTAGAAAGCTAGAGCGTGCTTCTTGCTCTAAAGCAGAGTGTGTTTCATGGATGAGAACTGTGCTGTGTGTTTCCCTTCAGAAATGGAGTTAAATCCCAGATTCTTTATCGTCCTACAAGCAAGACATCTTTTCAGGTAAACTCAGTCACTTATCAGCTCATAGTAAGCCACATAGTTCACGAAGCTCACACGTTTCTCGCTCTTAACTTGAAAGCATTGCATGTTAGAGGAACTGTGCTTTGTATCAGTTTCAGAAGAAGAGTTGACCTAGCTATGGTCCCTATCTTTATGAAACACCGTTATTTTGTTCTGACAACAGTCACGTTTCCTGCTGTTTTAGAGACTCTTAGAAAGCAAGAGTGTGCTTCTTGTTCTAAAGCAGAGGGTGTTTCATGGATGAGAACTGTGCTGTGTGTTTCCCTTCAGAAATGGAGTTATATTCCAGGCTCTGTGTCTTCCTACAAGCAAGACATCATTTCATGTAAACGCAGTCACTTTTCAGCTCAAATGAATATAAATCGTTTACGAATATCACACGTTTCTTGCTCTTAACTGAAAAGCATTGGATGTTAGATGACTTGTGGTTTGTATCAGTTTCAAAAGCAGAGTTGAACTAGCAATGTTCCGTATATGTAGGAAACACCGTTATATTTTTCAGAGCACCCTCATGTTTCTGGCACTATTAGAGACTCTAGAAAGTAAGAGCATGCTTTGTGCTCTAAAGCAGAGTGTGCTTCAAGGATGAGAACTGTGATGTGTGTTTTCCTTCAGAAATGGAGTTAAATCACAGGCTCTGTATCTTCCTATAAGCAAGACATCGTTTCACGTAAACTCAGTCACCTTTCAGCTCAAACAAAGCTACATCGTTCACGAAGCTCACAAGTTTATCGCTCTTAACTGGAAAGCATTGCATGTTAGGGGAACTGTTGTTTGTATCAGTTTCAGAAAAAGAGTTGACCTAGATATGGTCCGTATGTGTAGGAAGCACCGTTATTTTCTTCTGACCACAGTCACGTTTTCTGCTCTATTAGAGACTCTTAGAAAGCAAGAGCGTTTTTCTTGCTCTAAAGCAGAGTGTGTATCATGGATGAGAACTGTGCTGTGTGTTTCCCTTCAGAAATGGAGTTAAATACCAGGCTCAAGGTCTTGCTACAAGCAAGACATCATTTCAGGTAAACGCAGTCACTTTTCAGCTCAAATGAATATAAAACGTTTACGAAGCTCATACATTTCTCGCTCTTAACTGGAAAGCATTGCATGTTAGTGGAACTGTGGTTTGTATCAGTTTCAGAAGAGGAGTTGACCTAGATATGGTCCTTATGTGTAGGAAACACCTTTATTTTGTTCTGACCACAGTCATGTTTCCTGCTGTATTAGAGATTCTTAGAAAGCAAGAGCGTGCTTCTTGCTCTAAAGCAGAGTGTGTTTCATGGATGAGAATTGTGCTGTGTTTTTCCCTTCAGAAATGGAGTTAAATCCCAGATTCTGTATCTTCCTACAAGCAAGACATCTTTTCAGGTAAACTCAGTCACTTTTCAGCTCAAAGGAAGCTACATCGTTCACGAAGCTCATACATTTCTCGCTCTTAACTGGAAAGATGTGCATGTTAATGGAACTGTGGTTTGTGTCAGGTTCAGAAGAAGAGTTGACCTAGATATGGTCCGTATGTGTAGGAAACACTGTTATTTTGTTCTGACCACAGTCACGTTTCCTGCTGTATTAGAGATTCTTAGAAAGCTAGAGCGTGCTTCTTGCTCTAAAGCAGAGTGTGTTTCATGGATGAGAACTGTGCTGTGTGTTTCCCTTCAGAAATGGAGTTAAATCCCAGATTCTTTATCGTCCTACAAGCAAGACATCTTTTCAGGTAAACTCAGTCACTTATCAGCTCATAGTAAGCCACATAGTTCACGAAGATCACACGTTTCTCGCTCTTAACTTGAAAGCATTGCATGTTAGAGGAACTGTGCTTTGTATCAGTTTCAGAAGAAGAGTTGACCTAGCTATGGTCCCTATCTTTATGAAACACCGTTATTTTGTTCTGACAACAGTCACGTTTCCTGCTGTTTTAGAGACTCTTAGAAAGCAAGAGTGTGCTTCTTGTTCTAAAGCAGAGGGTGTTTCATGGATGAGAACTGTGCTGTGTGTTTCCCTTCAGAAATGGAGTTATATTCCAGGCTCTGTGTCTTCCTACAAGCAAGACATCATTTCATGTAAACGCAGTCACTTTTCAGCTCAAATGAATATAAATCGTTTACGAATATCACACGTTTCTTGCTCTTAACTGAAAAGCATTGGATGTTAGATGACTTGTGGTTTGTATCAGTTTCAAAAGCAGAGTTGAACTAGCAATGGTCCGTATATGTAGGAAACACCGTTATAGTTTTTCAAAGCACCCTCATGTTTCTGGCTCTATTAGAGACTCTAGAAAGCAAGAGCATGCTTCGTGCTCTAAAACAGAGTGTGTTTCAAGGATGAGAACTGTGATGTGTGTTTTCCTTCAGAAATGGACTTAAATCAGAGGCTCTGTATCTTCCTATAAGCAAGACTTCGTTTCAGGTAAACTCAGTCACCTTTCAGCTCAAACAAAGCTACATCGTTCACGAAGCTCACAAGTTTCTCGCTCTTAACTGGAAAGCATTGCATGTTAGGGGAACTGTTGTTTGTATCAGTTTCAGAAGAAGAGTTGACCTAGATATGGTTCGTATGTGTAGGAAACACCGTTCTTTTGTTCAGAGTACCCGCAAGTTTCTGGCACTATTAGAGACTCTAGAAAGCAAGAGCATGCTCCGTGCTCTAAAGCAGAGTGTGTTTCATGGATTAGAACTGTGCTGTGTGTTTCCCTTCAGAAATGGAGTTAAATCCCCGGCTCTGTGTCTTCCTACAAGCAAGTCATCATTTCAGGTAAACGCTGTCAGTGTTCAGCTCAAATGAATATAAAACGTTTACGAAGCTCACAAGTTTCTCGCTCTTAACTGGAAAGCATTGCAGGTTAGTGGAACTGTGGTTTGTATCAGTTTCAGAAGAAGAGTTGACCTAGATATGGTCCATATGTGTAGGAAACACTGTTATTTTTTTCTGACCACAGTCACGTTTCCTGCTGTATTAGAGATTCTTAGAAAGCAAGAGCGTGCTTCTTGATCTAAAGCAAAGTGTGTTTCATGGATGAGAACTGTGCTATGTTTTTCCCTTCAGAAATGGAGTTAAATCCCAGGCTCTGTGTCTTCCTACAAGCAAGACATCTTTTCAGGTAAACTCAGTCACTTATCAGCTCATAGGAAGCCACATAGTTCACGAAGCTCACACGTTTCTTGCTCTTAACTTGAAAGCATTCCATGTTAGAGGAACTGTGCTTTGTATCAGTTTCAGAAGAAGAGTTGACCTAGCTATGGTCCCTATGTTTATGAAACACCGTTATTTTGTTCTGACAACAGTCACGGTTCCTGCTGTTTTAGAGAATCTTAGAAAGCAAGAGTGTGCTTCTTGTTCTAAAGCAGAGGGTGTTTCATGGATGAGAACAATGCTGTGTGTTTCCCTTCAGAAATGGAGTTATATACCAGGCTCTGTGTCTTCCTACAAGCAAGACTTCATTTCAGGTAAACACAGTCACTTTTCAGCTCAAATGAATATAAATCGTTTACGGAGATCACACGTTTCTTGCTCTTAACTGAAAAGCATTGTATGTTAGATGTCTTGTGGTTTGTATAATTTCAAAAGCAGAGTTGAACTAGCAATGGTCCATATATGTAGGAAACACCGTTATATTGTTCAGAGCACCCTCATGTTTCTGGCACTATTAGAGACTCTAGAAAGTAAGAGCATGCTTTGTGCTCTAAAGCAGAGTGTGCTTCAAGGATGAGAACTGTGATGTGTGTTTTCCTTCAGAAATGGAGTTAAATCACAGGCTCTGTATCTTCCTATAAGCAAGACATCGTTTCACGTAAACTCAGTCACCTTTCAGCTCAAACAAAGCTACATCGTTCACGAAGCTCACAAGTTTATCGCTCTTAACTGGAAAGCATTGCATGTTAGGGGAACTGTTGTTTGTATCAGTTTCAGAAAAAGAGTTGACCTAGATATGGTCCGTATGTGTAGGAAGCACCGTTATTTTCTTCTGACCACAGTCACGTTTTCTGCTCTATTAGAGACTCTTAGAAAGCAAGAGCGTTTTTCTTGCTCTAAAGCAGAGTGTGTATCATGGATGAGAACTGTGCTGTGTGTTTCCCTTCAGAAATGGAGTTAAATACCAGGCTCAAGGTCTTGCTACAAGCAAGACATCATTTCAGGTAAACGCAGTCACTTTTCAGCTCAAATGAATATAAAACGTTTACGAAGCTCATACATTTCTCGCTCTTAACTGGAAAGCATTGCATGTTAGTGGAACTGTGGTTTGTATCAGTTTCAGAAGAGGAGTTGACCTAGATATGGTCCTTATGTGTAGGAAACACCTTTATTTTGTTCTGACCACAGTCATGTTTCCTGCTGTATTAGAGATTCTTAGAAAGCAAGAGCGTGCTTCTTGCTCTAAAGCAGAGTGTGTTTCATGGATGAGAATTGTGCTGTGTTTTTCCCTTCAGAAATGGAGTTAAATCCCAGATTCTGTATCTTCCTACAAGCAAGACATCTTTTCAGGTAAACTCAGTCACTTTTCAGCTCAAAGGAAGCTACATCGTTCACGAAGCTCATACATTTCTCGCTCTTAACTGGAAAGATGTGCATGTTAATGGAACTGTGGTTTGTGTCAGGTTCAGAAGAAGAGTTGACCTAGATATGGTCCGTATGTGTAGGAAACACTGTTATTTTGTTCTGACCACAGTCACGTTTCCTGCTGTATTAGAGATTCTTAGAAAGCTAGAGCGTGCTTCTTGCTCTAAAGCAGAGTGTGTTTCATGGATGAGAACTGTGCTGTGTGTTTCCCTTCAGAAATGGAGTTAAATCCCAGATTCTTTATCGTCCTACAAGCAAGACATCTTTTCAGGTAAACTCAGTCACTTATCAGCTCATAGTAAGCCACATAGTTCACGAAGATCACACGTTTCTCGCTCTTAACTTGAAAGCATTGCATGTTAGAGGAACTGTGCTTTGTATCAGTTTCAGAAGAAGAGTTGACCTAGCTATGGTCCCTATCTTTATGAAACACCGTTATTTTGTTCTGACAACAGTCACGTTTCCTGCTGTTTTAGAGACTCTTAGAAAGCAAGAGTGTGCTTCTTGTTCTAAAGCAGAGGGTGTTTCATGGATGAGAACTGTGCTGTGTGTTTCCCTTCAGAAATGGAGTTATATTCCAGGCTCTGTGTCTTCCTACAAGCAAGACATCATTTCATGTAAACGCAGTCACTTTTCAGCTCAAATGAATATAAATCGTTTACGAATATCACACGTTTCTTGCTCTTAACTGAAAAGCATTGGATGTTAGATGACTTGTGGTTTGTATCAGTTTCAAAAGCAGAGTTGAACTAGCAATGGTCCGTATATGTAGGAAACACCGTTATAGTTTTTCAAAGCACCCTCATGTTTCTGGCTCTATTAGAGACTCTAGAAAGCAAGAGCATGCTTCGTGCTCTAAAACAGAGTGTGTTTCAAGGATGAGAACTGTGATGTGTGTTTTCCTTCAGAAATGGACTTAAATCAGAGGCTCTGTATCTTCCTATAAGCAAGACTTCGTTTCAGGTAAACTCAGTCACCTTTCAGCTCAAACAAAGCTACATCGTTCACGAAGCTCACAAGTTTCTCGCTCTTAACTGGAAAGCATTGCATGTTAGGGGAACTGTTGTTTGTATCAGTTTCAGAAGAAGAGTTGACCTAGATATCGTTCGTATGTGTAGGAAACACCGTTCTTTTGTTCAGAGTACCCGCAAGTTTCTGGCACTATTAGAGACTCTAGAAAGCAAGAGCATGCTCCGTGCTCTAAAGCAGAGTGTGTTTCATGGATTAGAACTGTGCTGTGTGTTTCCCTTCAGAAATGGAGTTAAATCCCCGGCTCTGTGTCTTCCTACAAGCAAGTCATCATTTCAGGTAAACGCTGTCACTGTTCAGCTCAAATGAATATAAAACGTTTACGAAGCTCACAAGTTTCTCGCTCTTAACTGGAAAGCATTGCAGGTTAGTGGAACTGTGGTTTGTATCAGTTTCAGAAGAAGAGTTGACCTAGATATGGTCCATATGTGTAGGAAACACTGTTATTTTTTTCTGACCACAGTCACGTTTCCTGCTGTATTAGAGATTCTTAGAAAGCAAGAGCGTGCTTCTTGCTCTAAAGCAGAGTGTGTTTCATGGATGAGAACTGTGCTATGTTTTTCCCTTCAGAAATGGAGTTAAATCCCAGGCTCTGTGTCTTCCTACAAGAAAGACATCTTTTCAGGTAAACTCAGTCACTTATCAGCTCATAGGAAGCCACATAGTTCACGAAGCTCACACGTTTCTCGCTCTTAACTTGAAAGCATTCCATGATAGAGGAACTGTGCTTTGTATCAGTTTCAGAAGAAGAGTTGACCTAGCTATGGTCCCTATGTTTATGAAACACCGTTATTTTGTTCTGACAACAGTCACGGTTCCTGCTGTTTTAGAGAATCTTAGAAAGCAAGAGTGTGCTTCTTGTTCTAAAGCAGAGGGTGTTTCATGGATGAGAACTTGTCTGTGTGTTTCCCTTCAGAAATGGAGTTATATTCCAGGCTCTGTGTCTTCCTACAAGCAAGACTTCATTTCAGGTAAACACAGTCACTTTTCAGCTCAAATGAATATAAATCGTTTACAAAGATCACACGTTTCTTGCTCTTAACTGAAAAGCATTGTATGTTAGATGTCTTGTGGTTTGTATAATTTCAAAAGCAGAGTTGAACTAGCAATGGTCCATATATGTAGGAAACACCGTTATATTGTTCAGAGCACCCTCATGTTTCTGGCACTATTAGAGACTCTAGAAAGTAAGAGCATGCTTTGTGCTCTAAAGCAGAGTGTGTTTCAAGGATGAGAACTGTGATGTGTGTTTTCCTTCAGAAATGGAGTTAAATCACAGGCTCTGTATCTTCCTATAAGCAAGACTTCGTTTCAGGTAAACTCAGTCACCTTTCAGCTCAAACAAAGCTACATCGTTCCCGAAGCTCACAAGTTTATCGCTCTTAACTGGAAAGCATTGCATGTTAGGGGAACTGTTGTTTGTATCAGTTTCAGAAGAAGAGTTGACCTAGATATGGTCCATATGTGTAGGAAACACCTTTATTTTGTTCTGACCACAGTCACGTTTCAGGCTGTATTAGAGATTCTTAGAAAGCAAGAGCGTTTTTCTTGCTCTAAAGCAGAGTGTGTTTCATGGATGAGAACTGTGCTGTGTGTTTCCCTTCAGAAATGGAGTAAAATACCAGGCTCAATGTCTTCCTACAAGCAAGACATCATTTCAGGTAAACGCAGTCACTTTTCAGCTCAAATGAATATAAAACGTTTACGAAGATCACACGATTCTCCCTCTTAACTGAAACGCATTGGATGTAAGATGACGTGTGGTTTGTATCAGTTTCAGAATCAGAGTTGAACTAGCAATGGTCCGTATGTGTAGGACACCGTTATTTTGTTCTGACCACAGTCAAGTTTACTGCTGTATTAGAGACTCTTAGAAATCAAGAGTGTGCTTCTCCCTCTAAAGCAGAGTGTGTTTCATGGATGAGAACTGTGCTGTGTGTTTCCCTTCAGAAATGGAGGTAAATTCCAGGCTCTGTGTCTTCCTATAAGCAAGACATCTTTTCAGGTAAACTCAGTCACTTTTCAGCTGAAAGGAAGCTACAACGTTCACGAAGCTCACATGTTTCTTGCTCTTAACTGAAAAGCATTGGATGTTAGATGACTTGTGGTTTGTATCAGTTTCCGAAGCAGTGTTGAACTAGCAATGGTCTGTATGTGTAGGAAACTCAGTTCTTTTGTTCTGAGTACCCTCAATTTTCTGGCTCTATTAGAGACTCTAGAAAACATGAACATGCTTCTTGCTCTAAAGCAGAGTGTGTTTCATGGCTGAGAACTGTGCTGTGTGTTTTCCTTCATAAATGAAGTTAAATCCCAGGCTCTGTGTCTTCCTATAAGCAAGACATCTTTTCAGGTAAACTCAGTCACTTTTCAGCTCAAGGTAAACTACATTGTTCACGAAGCTCACATGTTTCTCGCTCTTAATTGTAAAGCATTGTATTTAGAGGAATTGTGGTTTGTATCAGTTTCAGAAGAAGAGTTGACATAGATATGGTCCGTATGTGTAGGAAACACCGTTATTTTGTTCTGAACACAGTCACGTTTCCTGTTGTATTAGAGAATCTTAGAAAGCAAGAGCATGCTTCTTGCTCTAAAGAAGAGTGTATTTCATGGATGAGAACTGTGCTGTGTTTTTTCCTTCAGAATTGGAGTCAAATCACAGGCTCTGTGTCTTCCTACAAGCAAGACATCTTTTCAGGTAAACTCAGTTACTTTTCAGCTCAAAGGAAGCTACATCGTTCACGAAGCTCATACATTTCTCGCTCTTAACTGGAAAGATGTCCATGTTAATGGAACTGTGGTTTGTGTCAGGTTCAGAAGAAGAGTTGACCTAGATATGGTCCGTATGTGTAGGAAACACTGTTATTTTGTTCTGACCACAGTCACGTTTCCTGCTGTATTAGAGATTCTTAGAAAGCTAGAGCGTGCTTCTTGCTCTAAAGCAGAGTGTGTTTCATGGATGAGAACTGTGCTGTGTGTTTCCCTTCAGAAATGGAGTTAAATCCCAGATTCTGTATCTTCCTACAAGCAAGACATCTTTTCAGGTAAACTCAGTCACTTTTCATCTCAGAGGAAGCTACATCGTTCATGAAGGTCACACGTTTCTCGCTCCTACCTGGAAAGCATTGCATGTTAATGGAACTGTGCTTTGTATCAGTTTCAGAAGAAGAGTTGACCTAGCTATGGTCCGTATGTGTATGAAACACCGTTATTTTGTTCTGACAACAGTCACATTTCCTGCTGTTTTAGAGACTCTTAGAAAGCAAGAGTGTGCTTCTTGTTCTAAAGCAGAGGGTGTTTCATGGATGAGAACTGTGCTGTGTGTTTCCCTTCAGAAATGGAGTTATATTCCAGGCTCTGTGTCTTCCTACAAGCAAGACATCATTTCAGGTAAACACAGTCAATTTTCAGCTCAAATGAATATAAATCGTTTACGAATATCACACGTTTCTTGCTCTAAACAGAAAAGCATTGGATGTTAGATGACTTGTGGTTTGTATCAGTTTCAAAAGCAGAGTTGAACTAGCAATGGTCCGTATATGTAGGAAACACCGTTATATTTTTCAGAGCACCCTCATGTTTCTGGCTCTATTAGAGACTCTAGAAAGCAAGAGCATGCTTCGTGCTCTAAAGCAGAGTGTGTTTCAAGGATGAGAACTGTGATGTGTGTTTTCCTTCAGAAATGGACTTAAATCAGAGGCTCTGTATCTTCCTATAAGCAAGACTTCGTTTCAGGTAAACTCAGTCACCTTTCAGCTCAAACAATGCTACATCGTTCACGAAGCTCACAAGTTTATTGCTATTAACTGGAAAGCATTGCATGTTAGGGGAACTGTTGTTTGTATCAGTTTCAGAAGAAGAGTTGACCTAGATATGGTCCGTATGTGTAGGAAGCACCGTTATTTTCTTCTGACCACAGTCACGTATTCTGCTCTATTAGAGACTCTTAGAAAGCAAGAGCGTTTTTCTTGCTCTAAAGCAGAGTGTGTATCATGGATGAGAACTGTGCTGTGTGTTTCCCTTCAGAAATGGAGTTAAATACCAGGCTCAAGGTCTTGCTACAAGCAAGACATCAGTTCAGGTAAACGCAGTCACTTTTCAGCTCAAATGAATATAAAACGTTTACGAAGCTCATACATTTCTCGCTCTTAACTGGAAAGCATTGCATGTTAGTGGAACTGTGGTTTGTATCAGTTTCAGAAGAGGAGTTGACCTAGATATGGTCCTTATGTGTAGGAAACACCTTTATTTTGTTCTGACCACAGTCACGTTTCCTGCTGTATTAGAGATTCTTAGAAACCAAGAGCGTTTTTCTTGCTCTAAAGCAGAGTGTGTTTCATGGATGAGAACTGTGCTGTGTGTTTCCCTTCAGAAATGGAGTTAAATACCAGGCTCTTTGTCTTCCTACAAGCAAGACATCTTTTCAGGTAAACTCAGTCACTTTTCAGCTGAAAGGAAGCTACAACGTTCACGAAGCTCACATGTTTCTTGCTCTTAACTGAAAAGCATTGGATGTTAGATGACTTGTGGTTTGTATCAGTTTCCGAAGCAGTGTTGAACTAGCAATGGTCTGTATGTGTAGGAAACACAGTTCTTTTGTTCTGAGTACCCTCAATTTTCTGGCTCTATTAGAGACTCTAGAAAGCATGAACATGCTTCTTGCTCTAAAGCAGAGTGTGTTTCATGGCTGAGAACTGTGCTGTGTGTTTTCCTTCATAAATGGAGTTTAATCACAGGCTCTGTGTCTTCCTATAAGCAAGACATCTTTTCAGGTAAACTCAGTCACTTTTCATCTCAGAGGAAGCTACATCGTTCACGAAGGTCACACGTTTCTCGCTCCTACCTGGAAAGCATTGCATGGTTATGGAACTGTGCTTTGTATCAGTTTCAGAAGAAGAGTTGACCTAGCTATGGTCCCTATGTGTATGAAACACCGTTATTTTGTTCTGACAACAGTCACATTTCCTGCTGTTTTAGAGACTCTTAGAAAGCAAGAGTGTGCTTCTTGTTCTAAAGCAGAGGGTGTTTCATGGATGAGAACTGTGCTGTGTGTTTCCCTTCAGAAATGGAGTTATATTCCAGGCTCTGTGTCTTCCTACAAGCAAGACATCATTTCAGGTAAACACAGTCACTTTTCAGCTCAAATGAATATAAATCGTTTACGAATATCACACGTTTCTTGCTCTAAACAGAAAAGCATTGGATGTTAGATGACTTGTGGTTTGTATCAGTTTCAAAAGCAGAGTTGAACTAGCAATGGTCCGTATATGTAGGAAACACCGTTATATTTTTCAGAGCACCCTCATGTTTCTGGCTCTATTAGAGACTCTAGAAAGCAAGAGCATGCTTCGTGCTCTAAAGCAGAGTGTGTTTCAAGGATGAGAACTGTGATGTGTGTTTTCCTTCAGAAATGGACTTAAATCAGAGGCTCTGTATCTTCCTATAAGCAAGACTTCGTTCAGGTAAACTCAGTCACCTTTCAGCTCAAACAAAGCTACATCATTCACGAAGCTCACAAGTTTATCGCTCTTAACTGGAAAGCATTGCAGGTTAGTGGAACTGTGGTTTGTATCAGTTTCAGAAGAGGAGTTGACCTAGATATGGTCCTTATGTGTAGGAAACACCTTTATTTTGTTCTGACCACAGTCACGTTTCCTGCTGTATTAGAGATTCTTAGAAAGCAAGAGCGTGCTTCTTGCTCTAAAGCAGAGTGTGTTTCATGGATGAGAACTGTGCTGTGTTTTTCCCTTCAGAAATGGAGTTAAATCCCAGGCTCTGTGTCTTCCTACAAGCAAGACATCTTTTCAGGTAAACTCAGTCACTTATCAGCTCATAGGAAGCCACATAGTTCACGAAGCTCACACGTTTCTCGCTCTTAACTTGAAAGTATTGCATGTTAGAGAAACTGTGCTTTGTATCAGTTTCAGAAGAAGAGTTGACCTAGCTATGGTCCGTATGTTTATGAAACACCGTTATTTTGTTCTGACAACAGTCACGTTTCCTGCTGTTTTAGAGACTCTTAGAAAGCAAGAGTGTGCTTCTTGTTCTAAAGCAGAGGGTGCTTCATGGATGAGAACTGTGCTGTGTGTTTCCCTTCAGAAATGGAGTTATATTCCAGGCTCTGTGTCTTCCTACAAGCAAGATTTCATTTCAGGTAAACACAGTCACTTTTCAGCTCAAATGAATATAAATTGTTTGCGAAGATCACACGTTTCTTGCTCTTAACTGAAAAGCATTGTATGTTAGATGTCTTGTGGTTTGTATAATTTCAAAAGCAGAGTTGAACTAGCAATGGTCCATATATGTAGGAAACACCGTTATATTTTTCAGAGCTCCCTCATGTTTCTGGCTCTATTAGAGACTCTAGAAAGCAAGAGCATGCTTCGTGCTCTAAAGCAGAGTGTGTTTCAAGGATGAGAACTGTGATGTGTGTTTTCCTTCAGAAATGGAGTTAAATCACAGGCTCTGTATCTTCCTATAAGCAAGACTTCGTTTCACGTAAACTCAGTCACCTTTCAGCTCAAACAAAGCTACATCGTGCACGAAGCTCACAAGTTTATCGCTCTTAACTGGAAAGCATTGCATGTTAGGGGAACTGTTGTTTTTATCAGTTTCAGAAGAGTTGACCTAGATATGGTCCGTATGTGTAGGAAGCACCGTTATTTTGTTCTGACCACAGTCACGTTTTCTGCTCTATTAGAGACTCTTAGAAAGCAAGAGCGTTTTTCTTGCTCTAAAGCAGAGTGTGTATCATGGATGAGAACTGTGCTGTGTGTTTCCCTTCAGTAATGGAGTTAAATACCAGGCTCAATGTCTTCCTACATGCAAGACATCATTTCAGGTAAACGCAGTCACTTTTCAGCTCAAATGAATATAAAACGTTTACGAAGATCACACGATTCTCCCTCTTAACTGAAACGCATTGGATGTAAGATGACTTGTGGTTTGTATCAGTTTCAGAAGCAGAGTTGAACTAGCAATGGTCTGTATGTGTAGGACACCGTTATTTTGTTCTGACCACAGTCAAGTTTACTGCTGTATTAGACTCTTAGAAAGCAAGAGCATGCTTCGTGCTCTAAAGCAGAGTGTGTTTCAAGGATGAGAACTGTGATGTGTGTTTTCCTTCAGAAATGGAGTTAAATCACAGGCTCTGTGTCTTCTAACAAGCAAGACATCTTTTCAGGTAAACTCAGTCACTTTTCAGCTCAAGGTAAGCTACAAAGTTCACGAAGCTCACATGTTTCACGCTCTTAATTGTAAAGCATTGTATTTAGAGGAACAGTGGTTTGTATCAGTTTCAGAAGAAGAGTTGACATAGATATGGTCCGTATGTGTATGAAACACCGTTATTTTGTTCTGAACACAGTCACGTTTCCTGTTGTATCAGAGAATCTTAGAAAGCAAGAGCATGCTTCTTTCTCTAAAGAAGAGTGTGTTTCATGGATGAGAACTGTGCTGTGTGTTTCCCTTCAGAAATGGAGTTAATTCCCGGCTCTGTTTCTTCCTACAAGCAAGACATCATTTCAGGTAAACGCTGTCATTTTTCAGCTCAAATGAATATAAACCGTTTAGGAAGATCACACGTTTCTCGCTCTTAACTGAAACGCATTGGATGTTAGATGACTTGTGGTTTGTATCAGTTCCAGGAGCAGAGTTAAACTAGATATGGTCCGTGTGTGTAGGAAACCCAGTTCTTTTATTCTGAGCACACTTTCAAGTTTCTGGCTCTATTATAGACTCTAGAAAGCAAGAGCGTGCTTCTTGCTCTAAAGCAGAGTGTGTTTCATGGATGAGAACTGTGCTGTGTTTTTTCCTTCAGAAATGGAGTTAAATCACAGGCTCTGTGTCTTCCTACAAGCAAGACATCTTTTCAGGTAAACTCAGTCACTTTTCAGCTCAAAGGAATCTACATCGTTCACGAAGCTCATACATTTCTCGCTCTTAACTGGAAAGATGTGCATGTTAAGGGAACTGTGGTTTGTGTCAGTTTCAGAAGAAGAGTTGACCTAGATATGTTCCGTATGTGTAGGAAACACTGTTATTTTGTTCTGACCACAGTCACGTTTCCTGCTGTATTAGAGATTCTTAGAAAGCTAGAGCGTGCTTCTTGCTCTAAAGCAGAGTGTGTTTCATGGATGAGAACTGTGCTGTGTGTTTCCCTTCAGAAATGGAGTTAAATCCCAGATTCTGTATCTTCGTACAAGCAAGACATCTTTTCAGGAAAACTCAGTCACTTTTCATCTCAGAGGAAGCTACATCGTTCACGAAGGTCACACGTTTCTCGCTCCTACCTGGAAAGCATTGCATGTTAGAGGAACTGTAGTTTGTAACAGTTTCAGAAGAAGAGTTGACCTAGATATGGTCGATACGTGTAGGAAACTTCATTATTTTGTTCTTACCCCAGTCAAATTTAAGGCTGTATTAGAGATTCTTAGAAAGCAAGAGCGTGCTTCTTGCTCTAAAGCAGAGTGTGTTTCATGGATGAGAACTGTGCTGTGTGTTTCCCTTCAGAAATGGAGTTATATTCCAGGCTCTGTGTCTTCCTACAAGCAAGACATCATTTCAGGTAAACGCAGTCACTTTTCAGCTCAAATGAATATAAATCGTTTACGAAGATCACACGTTTCTTGCTCTTAACTGAAAAGCATTGGATGTTAGATGACTTGTGGTTTGTATCAGTTTCAAAAGCATAGTTGAACTAGCAATGGTCCGTATGTGTAGGAAACACCGTTATATTGTTCAGAGCACTCTCATGTTTCTGGCTCTATTAGAGACTCTAGAAAGCAAGAGCATGCTTCGTGCTCTAAAGCAGAGTGTGTTTCAAGGATGAGAACTGTGATGTGTGTTTTCCTTCAGAAATGGAGTTGAATCACAGGCTCTGTATCTTCCTACAAGCAAGAATTCGTTTCACGTAAACTCAGTCACCTTTCAGCTCAAACAAAGCTACATCGTTCAAGAAGCTCACAAGTTTCTCGCTCTTAACTGGAAAGCATTGCATGTTAGGGGAACTGTTGTTTGTATCAGTTTCAGAAGAAGAGTTGACCTAGATATGGTCCGTATGTGTAGGAAACACTGTTATTTTGTTCTGACCACAGTCACTTTTCCTGCTGTATTAGAGATTCTTAGAAAGAAAGAGTGTGCTTCTTGCTCTAAAGCAGAGGATGTTTCATGGATGAGAACTGTGCTGTGAGTTTCCCTTCAGAAATGGAGTTATATTCCAGGCTCTGTGTCTTCCTACAAGCAAGACATCATTTCAGGTAAACACAGTCACTTTTCAGCTCAAATGAATATAAATCGTTTACGAAGATCACACGTTTCTTGCTCTTAACTGAAAAGCATTGGATGGTAGATGACTTGTGGTTTGTATCAGTTTCAAAAGCAGAGTTGAACTAGAAATGGTCCGTATATGTAGGAAACACCGTTATATTGTTCAGAACACCCTCATGTTTCTGGCTCTATTAGAGACTCTAGAAAGCAAGAGCATGCTTCGTGCTCTAAAGCAGAGTGTGTTTCAAGGATGAGAACTGTGATGTGTGTTTTCCTTCAGAAATGGAGTTAAATCAGAGGCTCTGTATCTTCCTATAAGCAAGAATTCGTTTCACGTAAACTCATTCACCTTTCATCTCTAACAAAGCTACATCGTTCATTAAGCTCACAAGTTTATCGCTCTTAACTGGAAAGCATTGCATGTTAGGTGAACTGTTGTTTGTATCAGTTTCAGAAGAAGAGTTGACCTAGATATTGTCCGTATGTGTAGGAAACACCGTTATTTTGTTCTGACCACAGTGAATTTTCCTGCTGTATTACAGACCCTTAGAAAGCAAGAGTGTGCTCCTTGCTCTAAAGCAGAGTGTGTTTCATGGATTAGAACTGTGCTGTGTGTTTCCCTTCAGAAATGGAGTTAAATCCCCGGCTCTGTGTCTTCCTACAAGCAAGTCATCATTTCAGGTAAACGCTGTCACTTTTCAGCTCAAATGAATATAAATCGTACACGAAGCTCATACATTTCTTGCTCTTACCTGGAAAGCATTGCATGTTAGTGGAACTGTGGTTTGTATCAGTTTCAGAAGAAGAGTTGACCTAGATATGGTCCGTATGTGTAGGAAACACCTTTATTTTTTTCTGACCACAGTCACGTTTCCTGCTATATTAGAGATTCTTAGAAAGCAAGAGCGTGCTTCTTGCTCTAAAGAAGAGTGTGTTTCATGGATGATAACTGTGCTGTGTGTTCCCTTCAGAAATGGAGTTAAATCCCAGCCTCTGTGTCTTCCTACATTCAAGACATCTTTTCAGGTAAACTCAGTCACTTATCAGCTCATAGGAAGCCACATCGTTCACGAAGGTCACACGTTTCTCACTCCTAACTGGAAAGCATTGCATGTTAGAGGAACTGTGGTTTGTAACAGTTTCAGAAGCGGAGTTGAACTAGCAATGATCCGTATGTGTAGGACACTGTTATTTTGTTCTGACCACAGTCAAGTTTACTGCTGTATTAGAGACTCTTAGAAAGCAAGAGTGTGTTTCTTCCTCTAAAGCAGAGTGTGTTTCATGGATGAGATCTGTGCTGTGTGTTTCCCTTCAGAAATGGAGGTAAATTCCAGGCTCTGTGTCTTCCTATAAGCAAGACATCTTTTCAGGTAAACTCAGTCACGTTACAGCTGAAAGGAAGCTACAACGTTCACGAAGCTCACATATTTCTTGCTCTTAACTGAAAAGCATTGGATGTTAGATGACTTGTGTTTTGTATCAGTTTCCAAAGCAGTGTTGAACTAGCAATGGTCTGTATGTGTAGGAAACACAGTTCTTTTGTTCTGAGTACCCTCAATTTTCTGGCTCTATTAGAGACTCTAGAAAGCAAGAACATGCTTCTTGCTCTAAAGCAGAGTGTGTTTCATGGATGAGAACTGTGCTGTGTGTTTTCCTTCATAAATGGAGTTAAATCCCAGGCTCTGTGTCTTCCTATAAGCAAGATATCTTTTCAGGTAAACTCAGACACTTTTCAGCTCAAGGTAAGCTACAATGTTCACGAAGCTCACACGTTTCTTGCTCTTAACTTGAAACCATTGCATGTTAATGGAACTGTGCTTTGTATCAGTTTCAGAAGAAGAGTTGACCTAGATATGGTCCGTATGTGTAGGAAACACCGTTATTTTGTTCTGACCACAGTCAAGTTTCCTGCTCTATTAGAGACTCTTGAAAGCAAGAGCATGCTTTGTGCTCTAAATTAGAGTGTGTTTCATGGATGAGAACGGTGCTGTGTTTTTACCTTCAGAAATGGAGTTAAATCCCAGGCTCTGTGTCTTTCTACAAGCAAGACATCTTTTCAGGTAAACTCAGTCTCTTTTCTGCTCAACGGAAGCTACATCGTTCACGAAGCTCACTCGTTTCTCGCTCTTATCTGGAAAGCATTGCATGTTAATGGAACTGTGGTTTGTATCAGTTTCAGAAGTAGAGTTGACCTAGATATAGTCCGTATGTGTAGGAAACACTGTTATATTATTCTAATCAAAGTCACGTTTCCTGCTGTATTATATACTATTAGAAAGCAAGAGTGTGCTTCTTGCTCTAAAGCAGAGTGTGTTTCATTGATGAGAACTGTGCTGTGTGTTTCCCTTCAGAAATGGATTTAAATCCCAGGCTCTGTGTCTTCCTACAACAAGACATCTTTTCAGGTAAACTCAGTCAATTTTTAGCTCAAAGAAGCTACATCGTTCCCAAAGCTCACAAGTTTCTCATTCTTAAGTGGAAAGCATTGCATGTCAGGAAAACTGTGTTTGTATCAGTTTCAGAAGAAGAGTTGACCTAGATATGGTCCGTATGTGTAGGAAACACCGTTATTTTGTTCTGACCACAGTCACATTTTCTGCTCTATTAGAGACTCTTAAAAAGCAAGAGCGTGCTTCTTGCTCTAAAGCAGAGTGTGTTTCATGGATGAGAACTGTGCTGTGTGTTTCCCTTCAGAAATGGAGTTAAATACCAGGCTCAATGTCTTCCTTCAAACAAGACATCATTTCAGGTAAACGCAGTCACTTTTCAGCTCAAATGAATATAAAACGTTTACGAAGATCACACGTTTCTCGCTCTTAACTGAAACGCATTGGATGTTAGATGACTTGTGGTTTGTATCAGTTTCAGAAGCAGAGTTGAACCAGCAATGGCCCGTATGTGTAGGAAACACCGTTATTTTTTTCTGAGCACACTCACGTTTCCTGCTCTATTAGAAACTCTAGAAAGCAAGAGCGTGCTTCTTCCTATATGCAGAGTGTGTTTCATCGTGAGAACAGTGCTGTGTGTTTCCCATCAGAAATAGAGTTAAATCACAGGCTCGGTATCTTCCTACAAGCAAGACTTCGTTTCACGTAAACTCAGTCACCTTTCACCTCAAACAACGCTACATCATTCACGTAGCTCACACGTTTATTGCCCTTAACTGTAAAGCATTGGAGTTAGATGACCTGTAGTTCGTATCAATTTAAGGAGCAGAGTTGAACTAGATATGGTCCGTGTGTGTAGGAAACACAGTTCTTTTATTCTGAGCACACTTTGAAGTGTCTGGCTCTATTATAGACTCTAGAAAGCAAGAGCGTGCTTCTTGCTCTAAAGCAGAGTGTGTTTCATGGATGAGAACTGTGCTGTGTTTTTCCCTTCAGAAATGGAATTAAATCCCACGCTCAGTGTCTTTCTACAAGCAAGACATCTTTTCAGGTAAACTCAGGCCCTATTCAGCTCAAAGGAATCTACATCGTTCACAAAGCTCACACGTTTCTTGCTCTTAACTTGAAACCATTGCATGTTAATGGAACTGTGCTTTGTATCAGTTTCAGAAGAAGAGTTGACGTAGATATGGTCCGTATAGGTAGGAAACACTGTTATTTTGTTCTGACCACAGTCAAGTTTCCTGCTCTATTAGAGACTCTTGGAAAGCAATAGTGTGCTTCTTGCTCTAAAGCAGAGTGTGTTTCGTGGATGAGAACTGTTCTGTGTGTTTCCCTTCAGAAATGGAGTTAAATCCCAGGCTCTGTGTTTCCTAAAAGCAAGTCATCATTTCAGGTAAACGCTGAACTTTTCACCTCAAGTGAATATAAATCGTATACGAAGCTCACACGTTTCTCGCTCTTAACTAAAAAGCATTGGATGTTAGAGGACCTGTGGTTTGTATCAGTTTCAGGAGCAGAGTTGAACTGGATATGGTCCATGTGTGTAGGAAACCCAGTTCTTTTATTCTGAGCACACTTTCAAGTTTCTGGCTCTATTATAGACTCTAGAAAACAAGAGCGTGCTTTTGCTCTAAAGCAGAGTTTGTTTCATGGATGAGAACTGTGCTGTGATTTTCCCTTCAGAAATGGAGTTAAATCCCAGGCTCTGTGTCTTCCTACAACAAGACATCTTTTCAGGTAAACTCAGTCAATTTTTAGCTCAAAGAAGCTACATCGTTTCCGAAGCTCACAAGTTTCTCATTCTTAACTGGAAAGCATTGCATGTAAGGGGAACTGTTGTTTGTATCAGTTTCAGAAGAATAGTTGACCTAGATATGTTCCGTATGTGTAGGAAACACCGTTATTTTGTTCTGACCACAGTCAAGTTTCCTGCTCTATTAGAGACTCTTAGAAAGCAATAGTGTGCTTCTTGCTCTAAAGCAGAGTGTGTTTCGTGGATGAGAACTGTTCTGTGTGTTTCCCTTCAGAAATGGAGTTAAATCCCAGGCTCTGTGTTTCCGAAAAGCAAGTCATCATTTCAGGTAAACACTGAACTTTTCACCTCAAGTGAATATAAATCGTTTACGAAGCTCACACGTTTCTCGCTCTTAACTAAAAAGCATTGGATGTTAGAGGACCTGTGGTTTGTATCAGTTTCAGGAGCAGAGTTGAACTGGATATGGTCCATGTGTGTAGGAAACCCAGTTCTTTTATTCTGAGCACACTTTCAAGTTTCTGGCTCTATTATAGACTCTAGAAAACAAGAGCGTGCTTTTGCTCTAAAGCAGAGTTTGTTTCATGGATGAGAACTGTGCTGTGATTTTCCCTTCAGAAATGGAGTTAAATCCCAGGCTCTGTGTCTTCCTACAACAAGACATCTTTTCAGGTAAACTCAGTCAATTTTTAGCTCAAAGAAGCTACATCGTTTCCGAAGCTCACAAGTTTCTCATTCTTAACTGGAAAGCATTGCATGTAAGGGGAACTGTTGTTTGTATCAGTTTCAGAAGAATGGTTGACCTAGATATGTTCCGTATGTGTAGGAAACACCGTTATTTTGTTCTGACCACAGTCAAGTTTCCTGCTCTATTAGAGACTCTTAGAAAGCAATAGTGTGCTTCTTGCTCTAAAGCAGAGTGTGTTTCGTGGATGAGAACTGTTCTGTGTGTTTCCCTTCAGAAATGGAGTTAAATCCCAGGCTCTGTGTTTCCGAAAAGCAAGTCATCATTTCAGGTAAACGCTGAACTTTTCACCTCAAGTGAATATAAATCGTTTACGAAGCTCACACGTTTCTCGCTCTTAACTAAAAAGCATTGGATGTTAGAGGACCTGTGGTTTGTATCAGTTTCAGGAGCAGAGTTGAACTGGATATGGTCCATGTGTGTAGGAAACCCAGTTCTTTAATTCTGAGCACACTTAAAAGTTTCTGGCTCTATTATAGACTCTAGAAAACAAGAGCGTGCTTCTTGCTCTAAAGCAGAGTTTGTTTCATGGATGAGAACTGTGCTGTGATTTTCCCTTCAGAAATGGAGTTAAATCCCAGGCTCTGTGTCTTCCTACAACAAGACATCTTTTCAGGTAAACGCAGTCACTTTTCAGCTCAAATGAATATAAATCGTTTATGAAGCTCACACATTTCTTGCTCTTAACTGAAAAGCATTGGATGTTAGATGTATTGTGGTTTGTATCAGTTTCAGAAGCAGAGTTGAACTAGCAATGGTCTGTATGTGTAGGAAACACCGTTCTTTTGTTCTGAGTACCCTCAAGTTTCTGGCTCTATTAGAGACTCTAGAAAGCAAGAACATGCTCCGTGCTCTAAAGCAGAGTGTGTTTTATGGTTGAGAACTGTGCTGTGTGTTTCCCTTCAGAAATGGTGTTAAATCCCATGCTCTGTGTCTTCCTACAACCAAGACATCTTTTCACATAAACTCAGACACTATTCTGCTCAAAGGTAGCTACATCGTTCACGAAGCTCACAAGTTTCTCGCTCTTAACTGGAAAGCATTGCATGTTAGAGGAACTGTGGTTTGTATCAGTTTCAGAAGAAGACTTGACCTAGATATGGTCCGTATGTGTAGGAAACACCGTTATTTTGGTCTGACCACAGTCACCTTTCCTTCTGTATTAGAGAGTCTTAGAAAGCAAGAGCGTGCTACTTGCTCTAAAGCAGAGTGTGTTTCATGGATGAGAACTGTTCTGTGTGTTTCCCTTCAGAATTGGAGTTAAATCCCAGGCTCTGTGTCTTCCTACAAGCAAGACATCTTTTCAGGTAAACTCAGTCACTTTTCAGCTCAAAGGAAGCTACATCCTTCACGAAGCTCAAACGTTTCTCGCTCTTAACTGGAAATCATTGCATGTTAGAGGAACTGTGGTTTGTATCAGTTTCAGAAGAAGAGTTGACCTAGATATGGTCCATATGTGTAGGAAACACCGTTATTTTGCTCTGGTCACAGTCACGTTTCCTGCTGTATTAGAGATTCATAGAAAGCAAGAGCGTGCTTCTTGCTCTGAAGCAGAGTGTGTTGCATGGATGAGAACTGTGCTGTGTGTTTCCCTTCAGAAATGGAGATAAATTCCAGGTTCTGTGTCTTCCTACAAGCAAAACATCATTTCAGGTTAATGCAGTCACTTTTCAGCTCAAATGAATATAAATCGTTTACATTGCTCACACATTTCTACTGTTAACTGAAAAGCATTGGATGTTAGATGACTTGTGGTTTGTATCAGTTTCGGAAGCAGAGTTGAACTAGCAATAGTCCGTTTGTGTAGGAAACACCTTTCTTTTGTTCTGAGCACACTCACGTTTCCTGCTCCATCAGAGACTCTAGAAAGCAAGAGCGTGCCTCTTCCTATACAAGAGTGTGTTTCCTCGTGAGAACTGTTCTGTGTTTTTCCCTTCAGAAATGGAGTAAATCACAGGCTCTGTATCTTCCTACAAGCAAGACTTCATTTCATGTAAACTCAGTCACCTTGCACTCAAACAAAGCTATATCGTTCACATAGTTCACACGTTTCTTGCTCTTCACTGTCAAGCATTGGATGTTAGAGGACCTGTGGTTTGTATCAGTTTCAGAAGTAGAGTTGAACTAGCAATGGTCTGTATGTGTAGGAAACACCGTTCTTTTGTTCTGAGTACCCTCATTTTTCTGGCTCTATTAGAGACTCTTGAAAGCAAGAGCATGCTTTGTGCTCTAAAGTAGAGTGTGTTTCATGGATGAGAACTGTGCTGTGTTTTTACCTTCAGAAATAGAGTTAAATCCCAGGCTCTGTGTCTTTCTACAAGCAAGACATCTTTTCAGGTAAACTCAGTCTCTTTTCTGCTCAATGGAAGCTACATCGTTCACGAAGCTCACTCGTTTCTCGCTCTTATCTGGAAAGCATTGCATGTTAATTGAACTGTGGTTTGTATCAGTTTCAGAAGTATAGTTGACCTAGACATGGTCCGTATGTGTAGGAAACACCGTTATTTTGGTCTGACCACAGTCACCTTTCCTTCTGTATTAGAGAGTCTTAGAAAGCAAGAGCGTGCTACTTGCTCTAAAGCAGAGTGTGTTTCATAGATGAGAACTGTTCTGTGTGTTTCCCTTCAGAATTGGAGTAAATCCCAGGCTCTGTGTCTTCCTACAAGCAAGACATCTTTACAGGTAAACTCAGTCATTTTTCAGCTCAAAGGAAGCTACATCCTTCACGAAGCTCACACGTTTCTCGCTTTTAACTGGAAATCATTGCATGTTAGAGGAACTGTGGTTTGTATCAGTTTCAGAAGTAGATTTGACCTAGATATGGTCCGTATGTGTAGGAAACACCATTATTTTGTTCTGACCACAGTCACTTTTCCTGCTGTATTAGAGACTCTTAGAAAGCAAGAGCGTGCTTCTTGCTCTAAAGCAGAGTGTGTTTCATGGATGAGAACTGTGCTGTGTGTTTCCCTTCAGAAATGGAGTTAAATCCCAGGCTCTGTGTCTTCCTACAAGCAAGATCTTTTCAGGTAAACTCAGGCCCTATTCAGCTCAAAGGAATCTACATCGTTCACGAAGCTCACACGTTTCTTGCTCTTAACTTGAAACCATTGCACGTTAATGGAACTGTGCTTTGTATCAGTTTCAGGAGCAGAGTTGAACTAGATATGGTCCATGTGTGTAGGAAACCCAGTTCTTTTATTCTGAGCACACTTTCAAGTTTCTGGCTCTATTATAGACTCTAGAAAACAAGAGCGTGCTTCTTGCTCTAAAGCAGAGTTTGTTTCATGGATGAGAACTGTGCTGTGATTTTCCCTTCAGAAATGGAGTTAAATCCCAGGCTCTGTGTCTTCCTACAACAAGACATCTTTTCAGGTAAACTCAGTCAATTTTTAGCTCAAAGAAGCTATATCGTTCCCGAAGCTCACAAGTTTCTCATTCTTAACTGGAAAGCATTGCATGTCAGGGGAACTGTTGTTTGTATCAGTTTCAGAAGAAGACTTGACCTAGATATGGTCCGTATGTGTAGGAAACACTGTTATTTTGTTCTGACCACAGTCAAGTTTCCTGCTCTATTAGAGACTCGTAGAAAGCAATAGCGTGCTTCTTGCTCTAAAGCAGAGTGTGTTTCATGGATGAGAAATGTGCTGTGTTTTTCCCTTCACAAATGGAGTTAAATCCCAGGCTCTGTGTCTTCCTACAAGCAAGACATCGTTTCAGGTAAACGCAGTCACTTTTCAGCTCAATGAATATAAATCGTTTATGAAGCTCACACGTTTCTTGCTCTTAACTGAAAAGCATTGGATGTTAGATGTATTGTGGTTTGTATCAGATTCAGAAGCAGAGTTGAACTAGCAATGGTCTGTATGTGTAGGAAACACCGTTCTTTTGTTCTGAGTACCCTCAAGTTTCTGGCTCTATTAGAGACTCTAGAAAGCAAGAGCATGCTTCGTGCTCTAAAGCAGAGTGTGTTTTATGGTTGAGAACTGTGCTGTGTGTTTCCCTTCAGAAATGGTGTTAAATCCCATGCTCTGTGTCTTCCTACAAGCAAGACATCTTTTCACATAAACTCAGTCAGTATTCAGTTCAAAGGTAGCTTCATCGTTCACGAAGCTCACACGTTTCTCGCTCTTAAATGGAAAGCATTGCATGTTAGAGGAACTGTGGTTTGTATCAGTTTCAGAAGAAGACTTGACCTAGATATGGTCTGTATGTGTAGGAAACACCGTTATTTTGGTCTGACCACAGTCACCTTTCCTTCTATAGTAGAGAGTCTTAGAAAGCAAGAGCGTGCTACTTGCTCTAAAGCAGAGTGTGTTTCATGGATGAGAACTGTGCTGTGTGTTTCCCTTCAGAAATGGAGTTAAATTCCAGG
Source organism: Onychomys leucogaster (assembly GCA_949786385.1). Taxonomy (NCBI): domain Eukaryota; kingdom Metazoa; phylum Chordata; class Mammalia; order Rodentia; family Cricetidae; genus Onychomys; species Onychomys leucogaster. The sequence continues at coordinate 747,551 of CATKUP010000044.1, forward strand.
TTCTGTGTCTTCCTACAAGGAAAACATCATTTCAGGTTAATGCAGTCACTTTTCAGCTCAAATGAATATAAATCGTTTACAAAGCTCACACATTTCTACTGTTAACTGAAAAGCATTGGATGTTAGATGACTTGTGGTTTGTATCTTTTTCAGAAGCAGAGTTGAACTAGCAATAGTCCGTTTGTGTAGGAAACACCTTTCTTTTGTTCTGAGCACACTCACGTTTCCTGCTCCATCAGAGACTCTAGAAAGCAAGAGCGTGCCTCTTCCTATACAAGAGTGTGTTTCCTCGTGAGAACTGTTCTGTGTTTTTCCCTTCAGAAATGGAGTAAATCACAGGCTCTGTATCTTCCTACAAGCAAGACTTCATTTCATGTAAACTCAGTCACCTTGCACTCAAACAAAGCTATATCGTTCACATAGCTCACACGTTTCTTGCTCTTAACTGTCAAGCATTGGATGTTAGAGGACCTGTAGTTTGTATCAGTGTAAGAAGCAGAGTTGAACTAGCAATGGTCTGTATGTGTAGGAAACACCATTCTTTTGTTCTGAGTACCCTCATGTTTCTGGCTCTATTAGAGACTCTTGAAAGCAAGAGCATGCTTTGTGCTCTAAAGTAGAGTGTGTTTCATGGATGAGAACTGTGCTGTGTTTTTGCCTTCAGAAATGGAGTTAAATCCCAGGCTCTGTGTCTTTCTACAAGCAAGACATCTTTTCAGGTAAACTCAGTCTCTTTTCTGCTCAACGGAAGCTACATCGTTCACGAAGCTCACTCGTTTCTTGCTCTTATCTGGAAAGCATTGCATGTTAATGGAACTGTAGTTTGTATCAGTTTCAGAAGTAGAGTTGACCTAGATATAGTCCGTATGTGTAGGAAACACTGTTATTTTATTCTAACCAAAGTCACGTTTCCTGCTGAATTAGATACTATTAGAAAGCAAGAGTGTGCTTCTTGCTCTAAAGCAGAGTGTGTTTCATTGATGAGAACTGTTCTGTGTGTTTCCCTTCAGAAATGGAGTTAAATCCCAGGCTCTGTGTTTCCTAAAAGCAAGTCATCATTTCAGGTAAACGCTGAACTTTTCACCTCAAGTGAATATAAATCGTTTACGAAGCTCACACGTTTCTCGCTCTTAACTAAAAAGCATTGGATGTTAGAGGACCTGTGGTTTGTATCAGTTTCAGGAGCAGAGTTGAACTGGATATGGTCCATGTGTGTAGGAAACCCAGTTCTTTTATTCTGAGCACACTTTCAAGTTTCTGGCTCTATTATAGACTCTAGAAAACAAGAGCGTGCTTTTGCTCTAAAGCAGAGTTTGTTTCATGGATGAGAACTGTGCTGTGATTTTCCCTTCAGAAATGGAGTTAAATCCCAGGCTCTGTGTCTTCCTACAACAAGACATCTTTTCAGGTAAACTCAGTCAATTTTTAGCTCAAAGAAGCTACATCGTTTCCGAAGCTCACAAGTTTCTCATTCTTAACTGGAAAGCATTGCATGTAAGGGGAACTGTTGTTTGTATCAGTTTCAGAAGAATAGTTGACCTAGATATGTTCCGTATGTGTAGGAAACACCGTTATTTTGTTCTGACCACAGTCAAGTTTCCTGCTCTATTAGAGACTCTTAGAAAGCAATAGTGTGCTTCTTGCTCTAAAGCAGAGTGTGTTTCGTGGATGAGAACTGTTCTGTGTGTTTCCCTTCAGAAATGGAGTTAAATCCCAGGCTCTGTGTTTCCGAAAAGCAAGTCATCATTTCAGGTAAACACTGAACTTTTCACCTCAAGTGAATATAAATCGTTTACGAAGCTCACACGTTTCTCGCTCTTAACTAAAAAGCATTGGATGTTAGAGGACCTGTGGTTTGTATCAGTTTCAGGAGCAGAGTTGAACTGGATATGGTCCATGTGTGTAGGAAACCCAGTTCTTTTATTCTGAGCACACTTTCAAGTTTCTGGCTCTATTATAGACTCTAGAAAACAAGAGCGTGCTTTTGCTCTAAAGCAGAGTTTGTTTCATGGATGAGAACTGTGCTGTGATTTTCCCTTCAGAAATGGAGTTAAATCCCAGGCTCTGTGTCTTCCTACAACAAGACATCTTTTCAGGTAAACTCAGTCAATTTTTAGCTCAAAGAAGCTACATCGTTTCCGAAGCTCACAAGTTTCTCATTCTTAACTGGAAAGAATTGCATGTAAGGGGAACTGTTGTTTGTATCAGTTTCAGAAGAATGGTTGACCTAGATATGTTCCGTATGTGTAGGAAACACCGTTATTTTGTTCTGACCACAGTCAAGTTTCCTGCTCTATTAGAGACTCTTAGAAAGCAATAGTGTGCTTCTTGCTCTAAAGCAGAGTGTGTTTCGTGGATGAGAACTGTTCTGTGTGTTTCCCTTCAGAAATGGAGTTAAATCCCAGGCTCTGTGTTTCCGAAAAGCAAGTCATCATTTCAGGTAAACGCTGAACTTTTCACCTCAAGTGAATATAAATCGTTTACGAAGCTCACACGTTTCTCGCTCTTAACTAAAAAGCATTGGATGTTAGAGGACCTGTGGTTTGTATCAGTTTCAGGAGCAGAGTTGAACTGGATATGGTCCATGTGTGTAGGAAACCCAGTTCTTTAATTCTGAGCACACTTTCAAGTTTCTGGCTCTATTATAGACTCTAGAAAACAAGAGCGTGCTTCTTGCTCTAAAGCAGAGTTTGTTTCATGGATGAGAACTGTGCTGTGATTTTCCCTTCAGAAATGGAGTTAAATCCCAGGCTCTGTGTCTTCCTACAACAAGACATCTTTTCAGGTAAACGCAGTCACTTTTCAGCTCAAATGAATATAAATCGTTTATGAAGCTCACACATTTCTTGCTCTTAACTGAAAAGCATTGGATGTTAGATGTATTGTGGTTTGTATCAGTTTCAGAAGCAGAGTTGAACTAGCAATGGTCTGTATGTGTAGGAAACACCGTTCTTTTGTTCTGAGTACCCTCAAGTTTCTGGCTCTATTAGAGACTCTAGAAAGCAAGAGCATGCTCCGTGCTCTAAAGCAGAGTGTGTTTTATGGTTGAGAACTGTGCTGTGTGTTTCCCTTCAGAAATGGTGTTAAATCCCATGCTCTGTGTCTTCCTACAACCAAGACATCTTTTCACATAAACTCAGACACTATTCTGCTCAAAGGTAGCTACATCGTTCACGAAGCTCACAAGTTTCTCGCTCTTAACTGGAAAGCATTGCATGTTAGAGGAACTGTGGTTTGTATCAGTTTCAGAAGAAGACTTGACCTAGATATGGTCCGTATGTGTAGGAAACACCGTTATTTTGGTCTGACCACAGTCACCTTTCCTTCTGTATTAGAGAGTCTTAGAAAGCAAGAGCGTGCTACTTGCTCTAAAGCAGAGTGTGTTTCATGGATGAGAACTGTTCTGTGTGTTTCCCTTCAGAATTGGAGTTAAATCCCAGGCTCTGTGTCTTCCTACAAGCAAGACATCTTTTCAGGTAAACTCAGTCACTTTTCAGCTCAAAGGAAGCTACATCCTTCACGAAGCTCAAACGTTTCTCGCTCTTAACTGGAAATCATTGCATGTTAGAGGAACTGTGGTTTGTATCAGTTTCAGAAGAAGAGTTGACCTAGATATGGTCCATATGTGTAGGAAACACCGTTATTTTGCTCTGGTCACAGTCACGTTTCCTGCTGTATTAGAGATTCATAGAAAGCAAGAGCGTGCTTCTTGCTCTGAAGCAGAGTGTGTTGCATGGATGAGAACTGTGCTGTGTGTTTCCCTTCAGAAATGGAGATAAATTCCAGGTTCTGTGTCTTCCTACAAGCAAAACATCATTTCAGGTTAATGCAGTCACTTTTCAGCTCAAATGAATATAAATCGTTTACATTGCTCACACATTTCTACTGTTAACTGAAAAGCATTGGATGTTAGATGACTTGTGGTTTGTATCAGTTTCGGAAGCAGAGTTGAACTAGCAATAGTCCGTTTGTGTAGGAAACACCTTTCTTTTGTTCTGAGCACACTCACGTTTCCTGCTCCATCAGAGACTCTAGAAAGCAAGAGCGTGCCTCTTCCTATACAAGAGTGTGTTTCCTCGTGAGAACTGTTCTGTGTTTTTCCCTTCAGAAATGGAGTAAATCACAGGCTCTGTATCTTCCTACAAGCAAGACTTCATTTCATGTAAACTCAGTCACCTTGCACTCAAACAAAGCTATATCGTTCACATAGTTCACACGTTTCTTGCTCTTCACTGTCAAGCATTGGATGTTAGAGGACCTGTGGTTTGTATCAGTTTCAGAAGTAGAGTTGAACTAGCAATGGTCTGTATGTGTAGGAAACACCGTTCTTTTGTTCTGAGTACCCTCATTTTTCTGGCTCTATTAGAGACTCTTGAAAGCAAGAGCATGCTTTGTGCTCTAAAGTAGAGTGTGTTTCATGGATGAGAACTGTGCTGTGTTTTTACCTTCAGAAATAGAGTTAAATCCCAGGCTCTGTGTCTTTCTACAAGCAAGACATCTTTTCAGGTAAACTCAGTCTCTTTTCTGCTCAATGGAAGCTACATCGTTCACGAAGCTCACTCGTTTCTCGCTCTTATCTGGAAAGCATTGCATGTTAATTGAACTGTGGTTTGTATCAGTTTCAGAAGTATAGTTGACCTAGACATGGTCCGTATGTGTAGGAAACACTGTTATTTTGGTCTGACCACAGTCACCTTTCCTTCTGTATTAGAGAGTCTTAGAAAGCAAGAGCGTGCTACTTGCTCTAAAGCAGAGTGTGTTTCATAGATGAGAACTGTTCTGTGTGTTTCCCTTCAGAATTGGAGTAAATCCCAGGCTCTGTGTCTTCCTACAAGCAAGACATCTTTACAGGTAAACTCAGTCATTTTTCAGCTCAAAGGAAGCTACATCCTTCACGAAGCTCACACGTTTCTCGCTTTTAACTGGAAATCATTGCATGTTAGAGGAACTGTGGTTTGTATCAGTTTCAGAAGTAGATTTGACCTAGATATGGTCCGTATGTGTAGGAAACACCATTATTTTGTTCTGACCACAGTCACTTTTCCTGCTGTATTAGAGACTCTTAGAAAGCAAGAGCGTGCTTCTTGCTCTAAAGCAGAGTGTGTTTCATGGATGAGAACTGTGCTGTGTGTTTCCCTTCAGAAATGGAGTTAAATCCCAGGCTCTGTGTCTTCCTACAAGCAAGATCTTTTCAGGTAAACTCAGGCCCTATTCAGCTCAAAGGAATCTACATCGTTCACGAAGCTCACACGTTTCTTGCTCTTAACTTGAAACCATTGCACGTTAATGGAACTGTGCTTTGTATCAGTTTCAGGAGCAGAGTTGAACTAGATATGGTCCATGTGTTTAGGAAACCCAGTTCTTTTATTCTGAGCACACTTTCAAGTTTCTGGCTCTATTATAGACTCTAGAAAACAAGAGCGTGCTTCTTGCTCTAAAGCAGAGTTTGTTTCATGGATGAGAACTGTGCTGTGATTTTCCCTTCAGAAATGGAGTTAAATCCCAGGCTCTGTGTCTTCCTACAACAAGACATCTTTTCAGGTAAACTCAGTCAATTTTTAGCTCAAAGAAGCTATATCGTTCCCGAAGCTCACAAGTTTCTCATTCTTAACTGGAAAGCATTGCATGTCAGGGGAACTGTTGTTTGTATCAGTTTCAGAAGAAGACTTGACCTAGATATGGTCCGTATGTGTAGGAAACACTGTTATTTTGTTCTGACCACAGTCAAGTTTCCTGCTCTATTAGAGACTCGTAGAAAGCAATAGTGTGCTTCTTGCTCTAAAGCAGAGTGTGTTTCATGGATGAGAAATGTGCTGTGTTTTTCCCTTCACAAATGGAGTTAAATCCCAGGCTCTGTGTCTTCCTACAAGCAAGACATCTTTTCAGGTAAACGCAGTCACTTTTCAGCTCAATGAATATAAATCGTTTATGAAGCTCACACGTTTCTTGCTCTTAACTGAAAAGCATTGGATGTTAGATGTATTGTGGTTTGTATCAGATTCAGAAGCAGAGTTGAACTAGCAATGGTCTGTATGTGTAGGAAACACCGTTCTTTTGTTCTGAGTACCCTCAAGTTTCTGGCTCTATTAGAGACTCTAGAAAGCAAGAGCATGCTTCGTGCTCTAAAGCAAAGTGTGTTTTATGGTTGAGAACTGTGCTGTGTGTTTCCCTTCAGAAATGGTGTTAAATCCCATGCTCTGTGTCTTCCTACAAGCAAGACATCTTTTCACATAAACTCAGTCAGTATTCAGTTCAAAGGTAGCTTCATCGTTCACGAAGCTCACACGTTTCTCGCTCTTAAATGGAAAGCATTGCATGTTAGAGGAACTGTGGTTTGTATCAGTTTCAGAAGAAGACTTGACCTAGATATGGTCTGTATGTGTAGGAAACACCGTTATTTTGGTCTGACCACAGTCACCTTTCCTTCTATAGTAGAGAGTCTTAGAAAGCAAGAGCGTGCTACTTGCTCTAAAGCAGAGTGTGTTTCATGGATGAGAACTGTGCTGTGTGTTTCCCTTCAGAAATGGAGTTAAATTCCAGGTTCTGTGTCTTCCTACAAGGAAAACATCATTTCAGGTTAATGCAGTCACTTTTCAGCTCAAATGAATATAAATCGTTTACAAAGCTCACACATTTCTACTGTTAACTGAAAAGCATTGGATGTTAGATGACTTCTGGTTTGTATCTTTTTCAGAAGCAGAGTTGAACTAGCAATAGTCCGTTTGTGTAGGAAACACCTTTCTTTTGTTCTGAGCACACTCACGTTTCCTGCTCCATCAGAGACTCTAGAAAGCAAGAGCGTGCCTCTTCCTATACAAGAGTGTGTTTCCTCGTGAGAACTGTTCTGTGTTTTTCCCTTCAGAAATGGAGTAAATCACAGGCTCTGTATCTTCCTACAAGTAAGACTTCATTTCATGTAAACTCAGTCACCTTGCACTCAAACAAAGCTATATCGTTCACATAGCTCACACGTTTCTTGCTCTTAACTGTCAAGCATTGGATGTTAGAGGACCTGTAGTTTGTATCAGTGTAAGAAGCAGAGTTGAACTAGCAATGGTCTGTATGTGTAGGAAACACCATTCTTTTGTTCTGAGTACCCTCATGTTTCTGGCTCTATTAGAGACTCTTGAAAGCAAGAGCATGCTTTGTGCTCTAAAGTAGAGTGTGTTTCATGGATGAGAACTGTGCTGTGTTTTTGCCTTCAGAAATGGAGTTAAATCCCAGGCTCTGTGTCTTTCTACAAGCAAGACATCTTTTCAGGTAAACTCAGTCTCTTTTCTGCTCAACGGAAGCTACATCGTTCACGAAGCTCACTCGTTTCTTGCTCTTATCTGGAAAGCATTGCATGTTAATGGAACTGTAGTTTGTATCAGTTTCAGAAGTAGAGTTGACCTAGATATAGTCCGTATGTGTAGGAAACACTGTTATTTTATTCTAACCAAAGTCACGTTTCCTGCTGAATTAGATACTATTAGAAAGCAAGAGTGTGCTTCTTGCTCTAAAGCAGAGTGTGTTTCATGGATGAGAACTGTGCTGTGTGTTTCCCTTCAGAAATGGAGTTAAATCCCAGGCTATGTGTTTCCTAAAAGCAAGTCATCATTTCAGGTAAACGCTGAACTTTTCACCTCAAATGAATATAAATCGTTTACGAAGCTCACACGTTTCTCGCTCTTAACTAAAAAGCATTGGATGTTAGAGGACCTGTAGTTTGTATTAGTTTCAGGAGCAGAGTTGAACTAGATATGGTCCATGTGTGTAGGAAACCCAGTTCTTTTATTCTGAGCACACTTTCAAGTTTCTGGCTCTATTATAGACTCTAGAAAACAAGAGCGTGCTTCTTGCTCTAAAGCAGAGTTTGTTTCATGGATGAGAACTGTGCTGTGATTTTCCCTTCAGAAATGGAGTTAAATCCCAGGCTCTGTGTCTTCCTACAACAAGACATCTTTTCAGGTAAACTCAGTCAATTTTTAGCTCAAAGAAGCTATATCGTTCCCGAAGCTCACAAGTTTCTCATTCTTAACTGGAAAGCATTGCATGTCAGGGGAACTGTTGTTTGTATCAGTTTCAGAAGAAGAGTTGACCTAGATATGGTCCGTATGTGTAAGAAACACCGTTATTTTGTTCTGACCACAGTCACATTTTCTGCACTATTAGAGACTCTCAGAAAGCAAGAGCGTGCTTCTTGCTCTAAAGCAGGGTGTGTTTTATGGTTGAGAACTGTGCTGTGTGTTTCCCTTCAGAAATGGTGTTAAATCCCATGCTCTGTGTCTTCCTACAAGCAAGAGGTCTTTTCACATAAACTCAGTCACTATTCACCTCAAAGGTAGCTACATCGTTCACAAAGCTCACACGTTTCTCGCTCTTAACTGGAAATCATTGCATGTTAGAGGAACTGTGGTTTGTATCAGTTTCAGAAGCAGAGTTGAACTAGCAATGCTCTGTATGTGTAGGAAACACCGTTCTTTTGTTCTGAGTACCCTCAAGTTTCTGGCTCTATTAGAGACTCTAGAAAGCAAGAGCATGCTTCGTGCTCTAAAGCAGGGTGTGTTTTATGGTTGAGAACTGTGCTGTGTGTTTCCCTTCAGAAATGGTGTTAAATCCCATGCTCTGTGTCTTCCTACAAGCAAGACATCTTTTCACATAAACTCAGTCACTATTCAGCTCAAAGGTAGCTACATCGTTCACAAAGCTCACACGTTTCTTGCTCTTAACTGGAAATCATTGCATGTTAGAGGAACTGTGGTTTGTATCAGTTTCAGAAGAAGACTTGACCTAGATATGGTCCGTATGTGTAGGAAACACCGTTATTTTGGTCTGACCACAGTCACCTTTCCTTCTGTATTAGAGAGTCTTAGAAAGCAAGAGTGTGCTACTTGCTCTAAAGCAGAGTGTGTTTCATGGATGAGAACTGTTCTGTGTGATTCCCTTCAGAATTGGAGTTAAATCCCAGGCTCTGTGTCTTCCTACAAGCAAGACATCTTTACAGGTAAACTCAGTCACTTTTCAGCTCAAAGGAAGCTACATCCTTCACGAAGCTCACACGTTTCTCGCTCTTAACTGGAAATCATTGCATGTTAGAGGAACTGTGGTTTGTATCAGTTTCAGAAGAAGAGTTGACCTAGATATGGTCCATATGTTTAGGAAACACCGTTATTTTGCTCTGGTCACAGTCACGTTTCCTGCTGTATTAGAGATTCATAGAAAGCAAGAGCGTGCTTCTTGCTGTAAAGCAGAATGTGTTGCATGGTTGAGAACTGTGCTGTGTGTTTCCCTTCAGAAATGGAGTTAAATTCCAGGTTCTGTGTCTTCCTACAAGCAAAACATCATTTCAGGTTAATGCAGTCACTTTCCAGCTCAAATGAATATAAATCGTTTACAAAGCTCACACATTTCTACTGTTAACTGAAAAGCATTGGATGTTAGATGACTTGTGGTTTCTATCAGTTTCAGAATCAGAGTTGAACTAGCAATAGTCTGTCTGTGTAGGAAACACCTTTCTTTTGTTCTGAGAACACTCATGTTTCCTCCTCCATCAGAGACTCTAGAAAGCAAGAGCGTGCCTCTTCCTATACAAGAGTGTGTTTCTTCGTGAGAACTGTTCTGTGTTTTTCCCTTCAGAAATGGAGTAAATCACAGGCTCTGTATCTTCCTACAAGCAAGACTTCATTTCATGTAAACTCAGTCACCTTGCACTCAAACAAAGCTATATCGTTCACATAGCTCACACGTTTCTTGCTCTTAACTGTCAAGCATTGGATGTTAGAGGACCTGTGGTTTGTATCAGTTTCAGAAGCAGAGTTGAACTAGCAATGGTCTGTATGTGTAGGAACCACCGTTCTTTTGTTCTGACTTACCGCAAGTTTCTACCTCTTTTAGAGACTCTAGAAAGCAAGAGCATGCTTCTTGCTCTAAAGCAGAGTGTGTTTCATGGATGAGAACTGAGCTGTGTGTTTCCCTTCAGAAATGGAGTTAAATCCCAGGCTCTGTGTCTTCCTACAAGCAAGACATCATTTCATGTAAACGCAGTCACTATTCAGCTCAAATGAATATAAATCGTTTATGAAGCTCACACGTTTCTTGCTCTTAAGTTAAAAGCATTGGATGTTAGATGACTTGTGGTTTGTATCAGTTTCAGAAGCAGAGTTGAACTAGCAATGGTCTGTATGTGTAGGAAAAACAGTTCTTTTGTTCTGAGTACCCTCATGTTTCTGGCTCTATTAGAGACTCTAGAAAGCAAGAGCATGCTTTGTGCTCTAAAGTAGAGTGTGTTTCATGGATGAGAACTGTGCTGTGTGTTTCCCTTCAGAAATGGAGTTAAATCCCAGGCTCTGTGTCTTCCTACAAGCAAGACATCTCTTCAGGTAAACTCAGTCACTTTTCTGCTCAAAGGAAGCAACATCGTTCACGAAGCACACACGTTTCTCGTTCTTATCTGGAAAGCATTGCATGTTAATGGAACTGTGGTTTGTATCAGTTTCAGAAGTAGAGTTGACCTAGATATGGTCCGTATGTGTAGGAAACACTGTTATTTTATTCTAACCACAGTCACGTTTCCTGCTGTATTAGATACTATTAGAAAGCAAGAGTGTGCTTCTTGCTCTAAAGCAGAGTGTGTTTCATGGATGAGAACTGTGCTGTGTGTTTCCCTTCAGAAATGGAGTTAAATCCCAGGCTCTGTGTCTTCCTACAAGCAAGACATCTTTTCAGGTAAACTCAGTCCCTATCAGCTCAAAGGAATCTACATCGTTCATGAAGCTCACACGTTTCTTGCTCTTAACTTGAAACCATTGCATGTTAATGGAACTGTGCTTTGTATCAATTTCAGAAGAAGAGTTGACCTAGATATGGTCCGTATGTGTAGGAAACACCGTTATTTTGTTCTGACCACAGTCAAGTTTCCTGCTCTATTAGAGACTCTTAGAAAGCAAGAGTGTGCTTCTTGCTCTAAAGCAGAGTGTGTTTCATGGATGAGAACTGTTCTGTGTGTTTCCCTTCAGAAATGTAGTTAAATCACAGGCTCTGTGTTTCCTAAAAGCAAGTCATCATTTCAGGTAAACGCTGAACTTTTCACCTCAAATGAATATAAATCGTTTACGAAGCTCACACGTTTCTGGCTCTTAACTAAAAAGCATTGGATGTTAGAGGACCTGTGGTTTGTATCAGTTTCAGGAGCAGAGTTGAACTAGATATGGTCCATGTGTGTAGGAAACCCAGTTCTTTTATTCTGAGCACACTTTCAAGTTTCTGGCTCTATTATTGACTCTAGAAAACAAGAGCGTGCTTCTTGCTCTAAAGCAGAGTATGTTTCATGGATGAGAACTGTGCTGTGATTTTCCCTTCAGAAATGGAGTTAAATCCCAGGCTCTGTGTCTTCCTACAACAAGACATCTTTTCAGGTAAACTCAGTCAATTTTTAGCTCAAAGAAACTACATCGTTCCCAAAGCTCATAAGTTTCTCCTTCTTAACTGGAAAGCATTGCATGTCAGGGGAACTGTTGTTTGTATCAGTTTCAGAAGAAGAGTTGACCTAGATACGGTCCGTATGTGTAGGAAACCCCGTTATTTTGTTCTGACCACAGTCACATTTTCTGCTGTATTAGAGACTCTTAGAAAGCAAGAGCGTGCTTCTTGCTCTAAAGCAGAGTGTGTTTCATGGATGAGAACTGTGCTGTGTGTTTTCCTTCAGAAATGGAGTTAAATACCAGGCTCTGTGTCTTTCTACAAGCAAGACATCTTTTCAGGTAAACTCAGTCACTTTTCTGCTCAAAGGAAGGTACATCATTCACGAAGCTCACACGTTTCTCGCTCTTATCTGGAAAGCATTGCATGTTAATGGAACTGTGCTTTGTATCAGTTTCAGAAGAAGAGTTGACCTAGATACGTTCCGTATGTGTAGGAAACACCGTTATTTTGTTCTGACCACAGTCACGTTTCCTGCTGTATTAGAGACTCTTAGAAAGCAAGAGCGTGCTTCGTGCTCTAAAGCGGAATGTGTTTCATGGATGAGAACTGTGCTGTGTGTTTCCCTTCAGAAATGGAGTTAAATTCCAGGCTGTGTTTCTTCCTACAAGCAAGACATCATTTCAGGTAAACGCTGTCACTTTTCAGCTCAAATGAATATAAATCGTTTACGAAGATCACACATTACTCGCTCTTAACTTAAATGCATTGGTTGTTAGATGACTTGAGGTTTGTATCAGTTTCAGAAGCAGAGTTGAACTAGCAATGATCCGTATGGGTAGGAAACACCGTTCTTTTGTTCTGAGCACACTCACGTTTCCTGCTTTATTAGAGACTCTAGAAAGCAAGAGCGTGCTTCTTCCTATATGCAGAGTGTGTTTCATCGTGAGAACAGTGCTGTGTGTTTCCCTTCAGAAATAGAGTTAAATCCAGGCTCTGTGCCTTCCTACAAGCAAGACATCTTTTCAGGTCAACTCATTCACTTTTAAGCTCAAAGGAAGCTACATTGTTCACGAAGCTCACATGTTTCTCGCTCTTAACTGTAAAGCACTGTATGTTAGATGACTTGTGCTTTGTATCAGTTTCAGAAGCAGAGTTGAACTAGATATTGTCGGTATGTGTAGGAAACACCGTTCTTTTGTTCTGAGCACACTCACGTTTCCTGCTCTATTAGAGACTCTAGAAAGCAAGAGCATGCTTGTTGCTATAAAGCAGAGTGTGTTTCATCGTGAGAACAGTGCTGTGTGTTTCCTTTCAGAAATAGAGTTAAATCACAGGCTCTGTATCTTCCTACAAGTAAGACTTCGTTTCACGTAAACTCAGTCACCTTTCAGCTCAAACAACGCTACATCATTCATGTAGCTCACACGTTTCTTTCTCTTAACTGTAAAGCATTGGATGTTAGAGGACCTGTGGTTTGTATCAATTTCAGGAGCAGAGTTGAACTAGATATGGTCCGTGTGTGTAGGAAACACCGTTCTTTTGTTCTGAGTACCCTCATATTTCTGGCTCTATTAGAGACTCTGGAAAGCAAGAGCATGCTTCCTGCTATAAAGCAGAGTGTGTTTCACGGAGGACAACTGTGCTGAGTGTTTCGCTTCAGAAATAGAGTTAAATCCCAGGCTCTGTGTCTTTCTACAAGCATGACATCTTTTCAGGTAATCGCAGCCACTTTTCAGCTCAAAGGAAGGTAAATCGTTTATGAAGCTCACACGTTTCTTGCTCTTAACTTGAAAGCATTGCATGTTAATGGAGCTGTGCTTTGTATCAGTTTCAGAAGAAGAGTTGACCCAGATATTGTCCGTATGTGTTGGAAACACCGTTATTTTGTTCTGACCACAGTCAAGTTTCCTGCTGTATTAGAGACTCTTTGAAAGCAAGAGCGTGCTTCTTGCTCTAAATCAGAGTGTGTTTCATGGATGAGAACTGTGCTGTGTGTTTCCCTTCAGAAATGGAGTTAAATCCAAGGCTCTGTTTCTCCCTACAAGCAAGGTATCATTTCACGTAAACGCTGTCACTTTTCAGGTCAAATGAATATAAATCGTTTACAAAGATCACACGTTTCTCACTCTTAACTGCAAAGAATTGGATGTTAGATGACTTGTGGTTTGTATCAGTTTCAGAAGCAGAGTTGAACTAGCAGTGGTCCGTATGTGTAGGATACACCGTTCTTTTGTTCTGAGCAAACTCACGTTTCCTGCTCTATTAGAGATTCTAGAAAGCAAGAGCGTGCTGCTTCCTATACGCATAGTGTGTTTCATCGTGAGAACAGTGCTGTGTGTTTCCCTTCAGAAATGGAGTTAAATCACAGCGTCTGTATCTTCCTACAAGCAACACTTCGTTTCACGTAAACTCAGTCACCTTTCAGCTCAAACAAAGCTACATCGTTTACGTAGCTCACAAGTTTCTTGCTCTTAACTGCAAAGCATTGGATGTTTGATGACCTGGGGTTTGTATCAGTTTCAGAAGCAGAGTTTAACTAGCAATGGTCCATATGTGTAGGAAACACCGTTCTTTGTTCTGGGTACCCTCAAGTTTCTATCTCTATTAGAGACTCTGGAATGCAAGAGGATGCTTCTTGCTGTAAAGCAGAGTGTGTTTCATCGATGAGAACTGTGCTGTGTGTCCCTTCAGAAATGGATTTAAATCCCAGGCTCTGTGTCTTCCTACAAGCAAGACATCATTTCAGGTTAATGCAGTCACTTTTCAGCTCAAATGAATAGTAATCATTTCCGAAGCTCACATGTTTTCGCTCTTAACTGTAAAGCATTGTATGTTAGAGGAACTGTGGTTTTTATCAGTTTCAGAAGAAGAGTTGACATAGATATGGTCCGTATGTGTAGGAAACACCGTTATTTTGTTCTGACCACAGTCACGTTTCCTGCTGTATTAGAAACGCTTAGAAAGCAAGATTGTGATTCTTGCTCTAAAGCAGAGTGTGTTTCATGGATGAGAACTGTGCTGTGTGTTTCCTTTCAGAAATGGAGTTAAATCACAGGTTCTGTTCCTTCCTACAAGCAAGACATCATTTCAGGTAAACGCTGTCACTTGTCAGGTCAAATGAATATAAATCGTTTACAAAGATCACACGTTTCTCGCTCTTAACGAAAAGCATTGGATGTTAGATGACTTGTGGTTTGTATCAGTTTCAGAAGCAGAGTTGAACTAGCAGTGGTCCGTATGTGTAGGAAACACCGTTCTTTTTTTCTGAGCAAACTCACGTTTCCTGCTCTATTAGAGATTCTAGAAAGCAAGAGCGTGCTTCTTCCTATACGCATAATGTGTTTCATCGTGAGAACAGTGCTGTGTGTTTCCCTTCAGAAATGGAGTTAAATCACAGCCTCAGTATCTTCCTACAAGCAACATTTCGTTTCACATAAACTCAGTCAACTTTCAGCTCAAACAAAGCTACATCGTTCATGTAGCTCACAAGTTTCTTGCTCTTAACTGTAAAGCATTGGATGTTAGATGACCTGTGGTTTGTATCAGTTTCAGAAGAAGAGTTGAACTAGCAATGGTTCATATATGTAGGAAACACCGTTCTTTTTTCTGAGTACCCTCAAATTTTTGGCTCTATTAGAGACTCTGGAATGCAAGAGCATGCTTCTTGCTCTAAAGCAGAGTGTGTTTCATGGATGAGAACTGTGCTGTGTGTTTCCCTTCAGAAATGGAGTTAAATCCCAAGCTCTGTGTCTTCCTATAAGCAAGACATGTTTTCAGGTAAACTCAGTCACTGTTCAGCGCAAAGGAAGCTACATCGTTCATGAAGCTCACACGTTTCTCGCTCTTAACCAGAAAGCATTGCATGTTAATGGAACTGTGGTTTGTATCAGTTTCAGAAGAAGAGTTGACCTAGATATGGTCCGTTTGTATAGGAATCACCATTCTTTGGTTCTGAACACAGTCACGTTTCCTGCTGTATTAGAGACTCTTAGAAAGCCAGACCATGCTTCTTGCTCTAAAGCAGAGTGTGTTTCATGGATGAGAACTGTGCTGTGTGTTTCCCTTCAGAAATGGAGTTAAATCCCATGCTCTGTGTCTTCCTACAAGCAAGACATCTTTTCAGGTAAACTCAGTCACTTTTCAGCGCAAAGGAAGCAACATTGTTCACGAAGCTCACACGTTTCTCGCTCTTAAATTGAAAGCATTGCATGTTAATGGAACTGTGCATTGTATCAGTTTCAGAAGTAGAGTTGACCTAGATATGGTCCGTATGTGTAGGAAACACTGTTATTTTGTTCTGACCACAGTCATGTTTTTGCTGGATTAGAGACTCTTAGAAAGCAAGAGTGTGCTTCTTGCTCTAAAGCAGAGTGTGTTTCATGGATGAGAACTGTGCTGTGTGTTTCCCTTCAGAAATGGAGTTAAATTCCAGGATCTGTGTCTTCCTACAAGCAAGACATCATTTCAGGTAAACGAAGTCACTTTTCAGCTCAAATGAATATATATCGTTTATGAAGCTCAAACGTTTCTTGCTCTTAAATGAAAAGCATTGGATGTTAGATGACTTGTGGTTTGTATCAGTTTCAGAAGCGGAGTTGAAAGAGCAATGGTCTGTATGTGTTGGAAACCCCATTCTTTTGTTCTGTGTACCCTCAAGTTTCTGGCTGTATTAGAGACTCTAGAAAGCAAGAGCATGCTTCGTGCTCTAAAGCAGAGTGTGTTTCATGGATGAGAACTGTGCTGTGTGTTTCCCTTCAGAAATGGAGTTAAATCCCAGGCTCTGTGTCTTCCTACAAGCAAGACATCATTTCAGGTAAACTCAATCACTTTTCAGCTCAAAGGAAGCTACATCGGTCACGAAGCTCACATGTTTCTTGCTCTTAACTGAAAAGCATGGGATTCTAGATGACTTGTGGTTTGTATCAGTTTCAGAAGCAGAGTTGAACTAGCAATGGTCCGTATGTGTAGGAAACACCGTTCATTTGTTCTGAGCAAACTCACGTTTCTTGCTCTATTGGAGACTCTAGAAAGCAAGAGCGTGCTTCTTAGTATACGCAGAGTGTGTTTCATCGTGCAACAGTGCTGTTTGTTTCCCTTCAGAAATGGAGTTAAATCACAGGCTCTTTTTCTTCCTACAAGGAAGACATCATTTCAGGTAAACGCTGTCACTTGTCAGGTCAAATGAATATAAATCGTTTACGAAGATCACACGTTTCTCGCTCTTAACTGAAAAGCATTGGATGTTAGATGACTTGTGGTTTGTATCAGTTACAGAAGCAGAGTTGAACTAGCAATGGTCCGTATGTGTAGGAAACACCGTTCTACTGTTCTGAGCAAACTCACGTTTCCTGCTCTATTAGAGATTCTAGAAAGCAAGAGCGTGATTCTTCCTATACGCATAGTGTGTTTCATCGTGAGAACAGTGCTGTGTGTTTCCCTTCAGAAATGGATTTAAATCACAGCCTCTGTATCTTCCTACAAGCAACACTTCGTTTCACGTAAACTCAGTCACCTTTCAGCTCAAACAAAGCTACATCGTTCACGTAGCTCACAAGTTTCTTGCTCTTAACTGTAAAGCATTGGATGTTAGATGACCTGTGGTTTGTATCAGTTTCAGAAGCAGAGTTGGACTAGCAATGGTCCATATGTGTAGGTAACACCGTTCGTTGTCCTGAGTACCCTCAAGTTACTGGCTCTATTAGAGACTCTGGAATGCAAGAGCATGCTTCTTGCTCTAAAGCAGAGTGTGTTTCATGGATGAGAACTGTGATGTGTGTTTCCCTTCAGAAATGGAGTTAAATCCCATGCTCTGTGTCTTCCTACAAGCAAGACATCTTTTCAGGTAAACTCAGTCACTTTTCAGCGCAAAGGAAGCAACATTGTTCACGAAGCTCACACGTTTCTCGCTCTTAAATTGAAAGCATTGCATGTTAATGGAACTGTGCATTGTATCAGTTTCAGAAGTAGAGTTGACCTAGATATGGTCCGTATGTGTAGGAAACACTGTTATTTTGTTCTGACCACAGTCATGTTTTTGCTGGATTAGAGACTCTTAGAAAGCAAGTGTGTGCTTCTTGCTCTAAAGCAGAGTGTGTTTCATGGATGAGAACTGTGCTGTGTGTTTCCCTTCAGAAATGGAGTTAAATTCCAGGATCTGTGTCTTCCTACAAGCAAGACATCATTTCAGGTAAACGAAGTCACTTTTCAGCTCAAATGAATATATATCGTTTATGAAGCTCAAACGTTTCTTGCTCTTAAATGAAAAGCATTGGATGTGAGATGACTTGTGGTTTGTATCAGTTTCAGAAGCGGAGTTGAAAGAGCAATGGTCTGTATGTGTTGGAAACCCCATTCTTTTGTTCTGTGTACCCTCAAGTTTCTGGCTGTATTAGAGACTCTAGAAAGCAAGAGCATGCTTCGTGCTCTAAAGCAGAGTGTGTTTCATGGATGAGAACTGTGCTGTGTTTCCCTTCAGAAATGGAGTTAAATCCCAGGCTCTGTGTCTTCCTACAAGCAAGACATCATTTCAGGTAAACTCAATCACTTTTCAGCTCAAAG
This sequence comes from Onychomys leucogaster, assembly GCA_949786385.1. NCBI lineage: Eukaryota > Metazoa > Chordata > Mammalia > Rodentia > Cricetidae > Onychomys > Onychomys leucogaster. The sequence goes on from CATKUP010000044.1 coordinate 765,512, forward strand.
GAAGCTACATCGGTCACGAAGCTCACATGTTTCTTGCTCTTAACTGAAAAGCATGGGATTCTAGATGACTTGTGGTTTGTATCAGTTTCAGAAGCAGAGTTGAACTAGCAATGGTCCGTATGTGTAGGAAACACCGTTCATTTGTTCTGAGCAAACTCACGTTTCTTGCTCTATTGGAGACTCTAGAAAGCAAGAGCGTGCTTCTTAGTATACGCAGAGTGTGTTTCATCGTGCAACAGTGCTGTTTGTTTCCCTTCAGAAATGGAGTTAAATCACAGGCTCTTTTTCTTCCTACAAGGAAGACATCATTTCAGGTAAACGCTGTCACTTGTCAGGTCAAATGAATATAAATCGTTTACGAAGATCACACGTTTCTCGCTCTTAACTGAAAAGCATTGGATGTTAGATGACTTGTGGTTTGTATCAGTTACAGAAGCAGAGTTGAACTAGCAATGGTCCGTATGTGTAGGAAACACCGTTCTACTGTTCTGAGCAAACTCACGTTTCCTGCTCTATTAGAGATTCTAGAAAGCAAGAGCGTGATTCTTCCTATACGCATAGTGTGTTTCATCGTGAGAACAGTGCTGTGTGTTTCCCTTCAGAAATGGATTTAAATCACAGCCTCTGTATCTTCCTACAAGCAACACTTCGTTTCACGTAAACTCAGTCACCTTTCAGCTCAAACAAAGCTACATCGTTCACGTAGCTCACAAGTTTCTTGCTCTTAACTGTAAAGCATTGGATGTTAGATGACCTGTGGTTTGTATCAGTTTCAGAAGCAGAGTTGGACTAGCAATGGTCCATATGTGTAGGTAACACCGTTCGTTGTACTGAGTACCCTCAAGTTACTGGCTCTATTAGAGACTCTGGAATGCAAGAGCATGCTTCTTGCTCTAAAGCAGAGTGTGTTTCATGGATGAGAACTGTGATGTGTGTTTCCCTTCAGAAATGGAGTTAAATCCCATGCTCTGTGTCTTCCTACAAGCAAGACATCTTTTCAGGTAAACTCAGTCACTTTTCAGCGCAAAGGAAGCAACATTGTTCACGAAGCTCACACGTTTCTCGCTCTTAACTTGAAAGCATTGCATGTTAATGGAACTGTGGTTTGTATCAGTTTCAGAAGAAGAGTTGACCTAGATATGGTCCGTATGTGTAGGAAACACCATTATTTTTTTCTGACCACAGTCACGTTTCCTGCTGTATTAGAGACTCTTAGAAAGCAAGAGCATGCTTCTTGCTCTAAAGCAGAGTGTGTTTCATGGTTGAGAACTGTGCTGTGTGTTTCCCTTCAGAAATGGAGTTAAATCCCAGGCTCTGTGTCTTCCTACAAGCAAGACATCATTTTAGGTAAACTCAGTCACTTTTCAGCTAAAAGGAAGCTACATCGGTCACGAAGCTCACACGTTTCTCGCTCTTAACTGAAAAGCATTGGATGTTAGATGACTTGTGGTTTGTATCAGTTTCAGAAGCAGAGTTGAACTAGCAATGGTCCGTATGTGTAGGAAACACCGTTCTTTTGTTCTGAGCAAACTCACGTTTCCTGCTCTATTAGAGACTCTAGAAAGCAAGAGCGTGCTTCTGAGTATACGCATAGTGTGTTTCATCGTGCAACAGTGCTGTTTGTTTCCCTTCAGAAATGGAGTTAAATCACAGGCTCTGTGTCTTCCTACAAGCAAGACTTCGTTTCACGTAAACTCAGTCACCTTTCAGCTCAAACAAAGCTACATCGTTCACGTAGCTCACACGTTTCTTGCTCTTAACTGTAAAGCATTGGAAGGTAGAGGACCTGTGATTTGTATCAGTTTCAGAAGCAGAGTTGAACTAGCAATGGTCCGTATGTGTAGGAAACACCGTTCTTTTGTTCTGAGTACCCTCAAGTTTCTGGCTCTATTAGAGATTCTGGAAAGCAAGAGCATGCTTCTTGCTCTAAAGCAGAGTGTGTTTTATGGAAGAGAACTGTGCTGTGTGTTTCCCTTCAGAAATGGAGTTAAATCCCAGGCTCTGTGTCTTCCTACAAGCAAGATATCTCTTCAGGTAAACTCAGTCTCTTTTCAGCTCAAAGGAAGCTACATTGTTCACGAAGCTCACACGTTTCTCGCTCTTAACTTAAAAGCATTGCATGTTAATGGAACTGTGGTTTGTATCAGTTTCAGAAGAAGAGTTGACGAAGATATGGTCCGTATGTGTGAGAAACACCATTATTTATTCTGACCACAGTCACGTTTCCTGCTGTATTAGAGACTCTTCGAAAGCAAGAGCATGCTTCTTGCTCTAGAGCAGAGTGTGTTTCATGGATGAGAACTGTGATGTGTGTTTCCCTTCAGAAATGGAGTTAAATCCCACGCTCTGTGTCTTCCTACAAGCAAGACATCTTTTCAGGTAAACTCAGTCACTTTTCAGCGCAAAGGAAGCAACATTGTTCACGAAGCTCACACTTTTCTCGCTCTTAAATTGAAAGCATTGCATGTTAATGGAACTGTGCATTGTATCAGTTTCAGAAGTAGAGTTGACCTAGATATGGTCCGTATGTGTAGGAAACACTGTTATTTTGTTCTGACCACAGTCATGTTTTTGCTGGATTAGAGACTCTTAGAAAGCAAGAGTGTGCTTCTTGCTCTAAAGCAGAGTGTGTTTCATGGATGAGAACTGTGCTGTGTGTTTCCCTTCAGAAATGGAGTTAAATTCCAGGATCTGTGTCTTCCTACAAGCAAGACATCATTTCAGGTAAACGAAGTCACTTTTCAGCTCAAATGAATATATATCGTTTATGAAGCTCAAACGTTTCTTGCTCTTAAATGAAAAGCATTGGATGTTAGATGACTTGTGGTTTGTATCAGTTTCAGAAGCGGAGTTGAAAGAGCAATGGTCTGTATGTGTTGGAAACCCCATTCTTTTGTTCTGTGTACCCTCAAGTTTCTGGCTGTATTAGAGACTCTAGAAAGCAAGAGCATGCTTCGTGCTCTAAAGCAGAGTGTGTTTCATGGATGAGAACTGTGCTGTGTGTTTCCCTTCAGAAATGGAGTTAAATCCCAGGCTCTGTGTCTTCCTACAAGCAAGACATCATTTCAGGTAAACTCAATCACTTTTCAGCTCAAAGGAAGCTACATCGGTCACGAAGCTCACATGTTTCTTGCTCTTAAATGAAAAGCATGGGATTCTAGATGACTTGTGGTTTGTATCAGTTTCAGAAGCAGAGTTGAACTAGCAATGGTCCGTATGTGTAGGAAACACCGTTCATTTGTTCTGAGCAAACTCACGTTTCTTGCTCTATTGGACACTCTAGAAAGCAAGAGCGTGCTTCTTAGTATACGCAGAGTGTGTTTCATCGTGCAACAGTGCTGTTTGTTTCCCTTCAGAAATGGAGTTAAATCACAGGCTCTTTTTCTTCCTACAAGGAAGACATCATTTCAGGTAAACGCTGTCACTTGTCAGGTCAAATGAATATAAATCGTTTACGAAGATCACACGTTTCTCGCTCTTAACTGAAAAGCATTGGATGTTAGATGACTTGTGGTTTGTATCAGTTACAGAAGCAGAGTTGAACTAGCAATGGTCCGTATGTGTAGGAAACACCGTTCTACTGTTCTGAGCAAACTCACGTTTCCTGCTCTATTAGAGATTCTAGAAAGCAAGAGCGTGATTCTTCCTATACGCATAGTGTGTTTCATCGTGAGAACAGTGCTGTGTGTTTCCCTTCAGAAATGGATTTAAATCACAGCCTCTGTATCTTCCTACAAGCAACACTTCGTTTCACGTAAACTCAGTCACCTTTCAGCTCAAACAAAGCTACATCGTTCACGTAGCTCACAAGTTTCTTGCTCTTAACTGTAAAGCATTGGATGTTAGATGACCTGTGGTTTGTATCAGTTTCAGAAGCAGAGTTGGACTAGCAATGGTCCATATGTGTAGGTAACACCGTTCGTTGTCCTGAGTACCCTCAAGTTACTGGCTCTATTAGAGACTCTGGAATGCAAGAGCATGCTTCTTGCTCTAAAGCAGAGTGTGTTTCATGGATGAGAACTGTGCTGTTTGTTTCCCTTCAGAAATGGAGTTAAATCCCAGGCTCTGTGTCTTCCTACAAGCAAGACATCTCTTCAGGTAAACTCAGTCTCTTTTCAGCTCAAAGGAAGCTACATTGTTCACGAAGCTCACACGTTTCTCGCTCTTAACTTAAAAGCATTGCATGTTAATGGAACTGTGGTTTGTATCAGTTTCAGAAGAAGAGTTGATGAAGATATGGTCCGTATGTGTGAGAAACACCATTATTTATTCTGACCACAGTCACGTTTCCTGCTGTATTAGAGACTCTTCGAAAGCAAGAGCATGCTTCTTGCTCTAAAGCAGAGTGTGTTTCATGGATGAGAACTGTGATGTGTGTTTCCCTTCAGAAATGGAGTTAAATCCCATGCTCTGTGTCTTCCTACAAGCAAGACATCTTTTCAGGTAAACTCAGTCACTTTTCAGCGCAAAGGAAGCAACATTGTTCACGAAGCTCACACGTTTCTCGCTCTTAAATTGAAAGCATTGCATGTTAATGGAACTGTGCATTGTATCAGTTTCAGAAGTAGAGTTGACCTAGATATGGTCCGTATGTGTAGGAAACACTGTTATTTTGTTCTGACCACAGTCATGTTTTTGCTGGATTAGAGACTCTTAGAAAGCAAGAGTGTGCTTCTTGCTCTAAAGCAGAGTGTGTTTCATGGATGAGAACTGTGCTGTGTGTTTCCCTTCAGAAATGGAGTTAAATTCCAGGATCTGTGTCTTCCTACAAGCAAGACATCATTTCAGGTAAACGAAGTCACTTTTCAGCTCAAATGAATATATATCGTTTATGAAGCTCAAACGTTTCTTGCTCTTAAATGAAAAGCATTGGATGTTAGATGACTTGTGGTTTGTATCAGTTTCAGAAGCGGAGTTGAAAGAGCAATGGTCTGTATGTGTTGGAAACCCCATTCTTTTGTTCTGTGTACCCTCAAGTTTCTGGCTGTATTAGAGACTCTAGAAAGCAAGAGCATGCTTCGTGCTCTAAAGCAGAGTGTGTTTCATGGATGAGAACTGTGCTGTGTGTTTCCCTTCAGAAATGGAGTTAAATCCCAGGCTCTGTGTCTTCCTACAAGCAAGACATCATTTCAGGTAAACTCAATCACTTTTCAGCTCAAAGGAAGCTACATCGGTCACGACCTCACATGTTTCTTGCTCTTAACTGAAAAGCATTGGATTCTAGATGACTTGTGGTTTGTATCAGTTTCAGAAGCAGAGTTGAACTAGCAATGGTCCGTATGTGTAGGAAACACCGTTCATTTGTTCTGAGCAAACTCACGTTTCTTGCTCTATTGGAGACTCTAGAAAGCAAGAGCGTGCTTCTTAGTATACGCAGAGTGTGTTTCATCGTGCAACAGTGCTGTTTGTTTCCCTTCAGAAATGGAGTTAAATCACAGGCTCTTTTTCTTCCTACAAGGAAGACATCATTTCAGGTAAACGCTGTCACTTGTCAGGTCAAATGAATATAAATCGTTTACGAAGATCACACGTTTCTCGCTCTTAACTGAAAAGCATTGGATGTTAGATGACTTGTGGTTTGTATCAGTTACAGAAGCAGAGTTGAACTAGCAATGGTCCGTATGTGTAGGAAACACCGTTCTACTGTTCTGAGCAAACTCACGTTTCCTGCTCTATTAGAGATTCTAGAAAGCAAGAGCGTGATTCTTCCTATACGCATAGTGTGTTTCATCGTGAGAACAGTGCTGTGTGTTTCCCTTCAGAAATGGATTTAAATCACAGCCTCTGTATCTTCCTACAAGCAACACTTCGTTTCACGTAAACTCAGTCACCTTTCAGCTCAAACAAAGCTACATCGTTCACGTAGCTCACAAGTTTCTTGCTCTTAACTGTAAAGCATTGGATGTTAGATGACCTGTGGTTTGTATCAGTTTCAGAAGCAGAGTTGGACTAGCAATGGTCCATATGTGTAGGTAACACCGTTCGTTGTCCTGAGTACCTTCAAGTTACTGGCTCTATTAGAGACTCTGGAATGCAAGAGCATGCTTCTTGCTCTAAAGCAGAGTGTGTTTCATGGATGAGAACTGTGCTGTTTGTTTCCCTTCAGAAATGGTGTTAAATCCCAAGCTCTGTGTCTTCCTACAAGCAAGACATGTCTTCATTTAAACTCAGTCACTTTTCAGCTCAAAGGACCCTACATCGTTCATGAAGCTCACACGTTTCTCGCTCTTAACTCAATAGCATTGCATGTTAATGGAACTGTGGTTTGTATCAGTTTCAGAAGAAGAGTTGCCCTAGATATGGTTTGTTTGTGTAGGAAACACCGTTATTTTGTTCTGACCACAGTCACTTTTCGTGGCATAGTAGAGAATCTTAGAAAGCAAGAGCATGCTTCTTGCTATAAAGCAGAGTGTGTTTCATGGATGAGAACTGTGCTGTGTGTTTCCCTTCAGAAATAGAGTTAAATCCCAGGCTCTGTGTCTTCCTACAAGCAAGACATCATTTCAGGTTAATGCAGTCACTTTTCAGGTCAAATGAATATAAATCGTTTACAAAGTTCACACGTTTCTCGCTCTTAACTGAAAAGCTTTGGATGTTAGATGACTTGTGGTTTGTATCAGTTTCAGAAGCAGAGTTGAACTAGCAGTGGTCCGTATGTGTAGGACACACCGTCCTTTTGTTCTGAGCAAACTCACGTTTCCTGCTCTATTAGAGACTCTAGAAAGTAAGAGCGTGCTTCTTCCTATATGCACAGTGTGTTTCATCGTGAGAACAGCGCTGTGTGTTTCCCTTCAGAAAAGGAGTTAAATCACAGCCTCTATATCTTCCTACAAGCAAGACTTCGTTTCACGTGAACTCAGTCACCTTTCAGCTCAAACAAAGCTACATCGTTCACGTAGCTCACAAGTTTCTTGCTCTTAACTGTAACGAATTGGATGTTAGAAGACCTGTGATTTGTATCAGTTTTGTAAGCAGAGTTGAACTAGCAATGGTCTGTATGTGTAGGGAACACCGTTCTTATGTTCTGAGTACCCTCAAGTTTCTGGCTCTATTAGAGACTCTGGAAAGCAAGTGCATTCTTCTTGCTATAAAGCAGAGTGTGTTTCATGGATGAGAACTGTGCTGTGTGTTTCCCTTCAGAAATGGAGTTAAATCCCAGGCTCTGTGTCTTCCTACAAGCAAGACATCTCTTCAGGTAAACTCAGTCACTTTTCAGCTCAAAGGAAGCTACATTGTTCACGAAGCTCACACGTTTCTCGCTCTTAACTTGAAAGCATTGCATGTTAATGGAACTGTGGTTTGTATCAGTTTCAGAAGAAGAGTTGACCTAGATATGGTCCGTATGTGTAGGAAACACCATTATTTTTTTCTGACCACAGTCACGTTTCCTGCTGTATTAGAGACTCTTAGAAAGCAAGAGCATGCTTCTTGCTCTAAAGCAGAGTGTGTTTCATGGTTGAGAACTGTGCTGTGTGTTTCCCTTCAGAAATGGAGTTAAATCCCAGGCTCTGTGTCTTCCTACAAGCAAGACATCATTTTAGGTAAACTCAGTCACTTTTCAGCTAAAAGGAAGCTACATCGGTCACGAAGCTCACACGTTTCTCGCTCTTAACTGAAAAGCATTGGATGTTAGATGACTTGTGGTTTGTATCAGTTTCAGAAGCAGAGTTGAACTAGCAATGGTCCGTATGTGTAGGAAACACCGTTCTTTTGTTCTGAGCAAACTCACGTTTCCTGCTCTATTAGAGACTCTAGAAAGCAAGAGCGTGCTTCTGAGTATACGCATAGTGTGGTTCATCGTGCAACAGTGCTGTTTGTTTCCCTTCAGAAATGGAGTTAAATCACAGGCTCTGTGTCTTCCTACAAGCAAGACTTCGTTTCACGTAAACTCAGTCACCTTTCAGCTCAAACAAAGCTACATCGTTCACGTAGCTCACACGTTTCTTGCTCTTAACTGTAAAGCATTGGAAGGTAGAGGACCTGTGATTTGTATCAGTTTCAGAAGCAGAGTTGAACTAGCAATGGTCCGTATGTGTAGGAAACACCGTTCTTTTGTTCTGAGTACCCTCAAGTTTCTGGCTCTATTAGAGATTCTGGAAAGCAAGAGCATGCTTCTTGCTCTAAAGCAGAGTGTGTTTTATGGAAGAGAACTGTGCTGTGTGTTTCCCTTCAGAAATGGAGTTAAATCCCAGGCTCTGTGTCTTCCTACAAGCAAGATATCTCTTCAGGTAAACTCAGTCTCTTTTCAGCTCAAAGGAAGCTACATTGTTCACGAAGCTCACACGTTTCTCGCTCTTAACTTAAAAGCATTGCATGTTAATGGAACTGTGGTTTGTATCAGTTTCAGAAGAAGAGTTGACGAAGATATGGTCCGTATGTGTGAGAAACACCATTATTTATTCTGACCACAGTCACGTTTCCTGCTGTATTAGAGACTCTTCGAAAGCAAGAGCATGCTTCTTGCTCTAGAGCAGAGTGTGTTTCATGGATGAGAACTGTGATGTGTGTTTCCCTTCAGAAATGGAGTTAAATCCCACGCTCTGTGTCTTCCTACAAGCAAGACATCTTTTCAGGTAAACTCAGTCACTTTTCAGCGCAAAGGAAGCAACATTGTTCACGAAGCTCACACTTTTCTCGCTCTTAAATTGAAAGCATTGCATGTTAATGGAACTGTGCATTGTATCAGTTTCAGAAGTAGAGTTGACCTAGATATGGTCCGTATGTGTAGGAAACACTGTTATTTTGTTCTGACCACAGTCATGTTTTTGCTGGATTAGAGACTCTTAGAAAGCAAGAGTGTGCTTCTTGCTCTAAAGCAGAGTGTGTTTCATGGATGAGAACTGTGCTGTGTGTTTCCCTTCAGAAATGGAGTTAAATTCCAGGATCTGTGTCTTCCTACAAGCAAGACATCATTTCAGGTAAACGAAGTCACTTTTCAGCTCAAATGAATATATATCGTTTATGAAGCTCAAACGTTTCTTGCTCTTAAATGAAAAGCATTGGATGTTAGATGACTTGTGGTTTGTATCAGTTTCAGAAGCGGAGTTGAAAGAGCAATGGTCTGTATGTGTTGGAAACCCCATTCTTTTGTTCTGTGTACCCTCAAGTTTCTGGCTGTATTAGAGACTCTAGAAAGCAAGAGCATGCTTCGTGCTCTAAAGCAGAGTGTGTTTCATGGATGAGAACTGTGCTGTGTGTTTCCCTTCAGAAATGGAGTTAAATCCCAGGCTCTGTGTCTTCCTACAAGCAAGACATCATTTCAGGTAAACTCAATCACTTTTCAGCTCAAAGGAAGCTACATCGGTCACGAAGCTCACATGTTTCTTGCTCTTAACTGAAAAGCATGGGATTCTAGATGACTTGTGGTTTGTATCAGTTTCAGAAGCAGAGTTGAACTAGCAATGGTCCGTATGTGTAGGAAACACCGTTCATTTGTTCTGAGCAAACTCACGTTTCTTGCTCTATTGGAGACTCTAGAAAGCAAGAGCGTGCTTCTTAGTATACGCAGAGTGTGTTTCATCGTGCAACAGTGCTGTTTGTTTCCCTTCAGAAATGGAGTTAAATCACAGGCTCTGGGTCTTCCTACAAGCAAGACATCATTTTAGGTAAACTCAGTCACTTTTCAGCTAAAAGGAAGCTACATCGGTCACGAAGCTCACACGTTTCTCGCTCTTAACTGAAAAGCATTGGATGTTAGATGACTTGTGGTTTGTATCAGTTACAGAAGCAGAGTTGAACTAGCAATGGTCCGTATGTGTAGGAAACACCGTTCTACTGTTCTGAGCAAACTCACGTTTCCTGCTCTATTAGAGATTCTAGAAAGCAAGAGCGTGATTCTTCCTATACGCATAGTGTGTTTCATCGTGAGAACAGTGCTGTGTGTTTCCCTTCAGAAATGGATTTAAATCACAGCCTCTGTATCTTCCTACAAGCAACACTTCGTTTCACGTAAACTCAGTCACCTTTCAGCTCAAACAAAGCTACATCGTTCACGTAGCTCACACGTTTCTTGCTCTTAACTGTAAAGCATTGGAAGGTAGAGGACCTGTGATTTGTATCAGTTTCAGAAGCAGAGTTGAACTAGCAATGGTCCGTATGTGTAGGAAACACCGTTCTTTTGTTCTGAGTACCCTCAAGTTTCTGGCTCTATTAGAGATTCTGGAAAGCAAGAGCATGCTTCTTGCTCTAAAGCAGAGTGTGTTTTATGGAAGAGAACTGTGCTGTGTGTTTCCCTTCAGAAATGGAGTTAAATCCCAGGCTCTGTGTCTTCCTACAAGCAAGATATCTCTTCAGGTAAACTCAGTCTCTTTTCAGCTCAAAGGAAGCTACATTGTTCACGAAGCTCACACGTTTCTCGCTCTTAACTTAAAAGCATTGCATGTTAATGGAACTGTGGTTTGTATCAGTTTCAGAAGAAGAGTTGACGAAGATATGGTCCGTATGTGTGAGAAACACCATTATTTATTCTGACCACAGTCACGTTTCCTGCTGTATTAGAGACTCTTCGAAAGCAAGAGCATGCTTCTTGCTCTAGAGCAGAGTGTGTTTCATGGATGAGAACTGTGATGTGTGTTTCCCTTCAGAAATGGAGTTAAATCCCACGCTCTGTGTCTTCCTACAAGCAAGACATCTTTTCAGGTAAACTCAGTCACTTTTCAGCGCAAAGGAAGCAACATTGTTCACGAAGCTCACACTTTTCTCGCTCTTAAATTGAAAGCATTGCATGTTAATGGAACTGTGCATTGTATCAGTTTCAGAAGTAGAGTTGACCTAGATATGGTCCGTATGTGTAGGAAACACTGTTATTTTGTTCTGACCACAGTCATGTTTTTGCTGGATTAGAGACTCTTAGAAAACAAGAGTGTGCTTCTTGCTCTAAAGCAGAGTGTGTTTCATGGATGAGAACTGTGCTGTGTGTTTCCCTTCAGAAATGGAGTTAAATTCCAGGATCTGTGTCTTCCTACAAGCAAGACATCATTTCAGGTAAACGAAGTCACTTTTCAGCTCAAATGAATATATATCGTTTATGAAGCTCAAACGTTTCTTGCTCTTAAATGAAAAGCATTGGATGTTAGATGACTTGTGGTTTGTATCAGTTTCAGAAGCGGAGTTGAAAGAGCAATGGTCTGTATGTGTTGGAAACCCCATTCTTTTGTTCTGTGTACCCTCAAGTTTCTGGCTGTATTAGAGACTCTAGAAAGCAAGAGCATGCTTCGTGCTCTAAAGCAGAGTGTGTTTCATGGATGAGAACTGTGCTGTGTGTTTCCCTTCAGAAATGGAGTTAAATCCCAGGCTCTGTGTCTTCCTACAAGCAAGACATCATTTCAGGTAAACTCAATCACTTTTCAGCTCAAAGGAAGCTACATCGGTCACGAAGCTCACATGTTTCTTGCTCTTAACTGAAAAGCATGGGATTCTAGATGACTTGTGGTTTGTATCAGTTTCAGAAGCAGAGTTGAACTAGCAATGGTCCGTATGTGTAGGAAACACCGTTCATTTGTTCTGAGCAAACTCACGTTTCTTGCTCTATTGGAGACTCTAGAAAGCAAGAGCGTGCTTCTTAGTATACGCAGAGTGTGTTTCATCGTGCAACAGTGCTGTTTGTTTCCCTTCAGAAATGGAGTTAAATCACAGGCTCTTTTTCTTCCTACAAGGAAGACATCATTTCAGGTAAACGCTGTCACTTGTCAGGTCAAATGAATATAAATCGTTTACGAAGATCACACGTTTCTCGCTCTTAACTGAAAAGCATTGGATGTTAGATGACTTGTGGTTTGTATCAGTTACAGAAGCAGAGTTGAACTAGCAATGGTCCGTATGTGTAGGAAACACCGTTCTACTGTTCTGAGCAAACTCACGTTTCCTGCTCTATTAGAGATTCTAGAAAGCAAGAGCGTGATTCTTCCTATACGCATAGTGTGTTTCATCGTGAGAACAGTGCTGTGTGTTTCCCTTCAGAAATGGATTTAAATCACAGCCTCTGTATCTTCCTACAAGCAACACTTCGTTTCACGTAAACTCAGTCACCTTTCAGCTCAAACAAAGCTACATCGTTCACGTAGCTCACAAGTTTCTTGCTCTTAACTGTAAAGCATTGGATGTTAGATGACCTGTGGTTTGTATCAGTTTCAGAAGCAGAGTTGGACTACCAATGGTCCATATGTGTAGGTAACACCGTTCGTTGTCCTGAGTACCCTCAAGTTACTGGCTCTATTAGAGACTCTGGAATGCAAGAGCATGCTTCTTGCTCTAAAGCAGAGTGTGTTTCATGGATGAGAACTGTGCTGTTTGTTTCCCTTCAGAAATGGAGTTAAATCCCAGGCTCTGTGTCTTCCTACAAGCAAGACATCTCTTCAGGTAAACTCAGTCTCTTTTCAGCTCAAAGGAAGCTACATTGTTCACGAAGCTCACACGTTTCTCGCTCTTAACTTAAAAGCATTGCATGTTAATGGAACTGTGGTTTGTATCAGTTTCAGAAGAAGAGTTGACGAAGATATGGTCCGTATGTGTGAGAAACACCATTATTTATTCTGACCACAGTCACGTTTCCTGCTGTATTAGAGACTCTTCGAAAGCAAGAGCATGCTTCTTGCTCTAAAGCAGAGTGTGTTTCATGGATGAGAACTGTGATGTGTGTTTCCCTTCAGAAATGGAGTTAAATCCCATGCTCTGTGTCTTCCTACAAGCAAGACATCTTTTCAGGTAAACTCAGTCACTTTTCAGCGCAAAGGAAGCAACATTGTTCAGGAAGCTCACACGTTTCTCGCTCTTAAATTGAAAGCATTGCATGTTAATGGAACTGTGCATTGTATCAGTTTCAGAAGTAGAGTTGACCTAGATATGGTCCGTATGTGTAGGAAACACTGTTATTTTGTTCTGACCACAGTCATGTTTTTGCTGGATTAGAGACTCTTAGAAAGCAAGAGTGTGCTTCTTGCTCTAAAGCAGAGTGTGTTTCATGGATGAGAACTGTGCTGTGTGTTTCCCTTCAGAAATGGAGTTAAATTCCAGGATCTGTGTCTTCCTACAAGCAAGACATCATTTCAGGTAAACGAAGTCACTTTTCAGCTCAAATGAATATATATCGTTTATGAAGCTCAAACGTTTCTTGCTCTTAAATGAAAAGCATTGGATGTTAGATGACTTGTGGTTTGTATCAGTTTCAGAAGCGGAGTTGAAAGAGCAATGGTCTGTACGTGTTGGAAACCCCATTCTTTTGTTCTGTGTACCCTCAAGTTTCTGGCTGTATTAGAGACTCTAGAAAGCAAGAGCATGCTTCGTGCTCTAAAGCAGAGTGTGTTTCATGGATGAGAACTGTGCTGTGTGTTTCCCTTCAGAAATGGAGTTAAATCCCAGGCTCTGTGTCTTCCTACAAGCAAGACATCATTTCAGGTAAACTCAATCACTTTTCAGCTCAAAGGAAGCTACATCGGTCACGAAGCTCACATGTTTCTTGCTCTTAACTGAAAAGCATGGGATTCTAGATGACTTGTGGTTTGTATCAGTTTCAGAAGCAGAGTTGAACTAGCAATGGTCCGTATGTGTAGGAAACACCGTTCATTTGTTCTGAGCAAACTCACGTTTCTTGCTCTATTGGAGACTCTAGAAAGCAAGAGCGTGCTTCTTAGTATACGCAGAGTGTGTTTCATCGTGCAACAGTGCTGTTTGTTTCCCTTCAGAAATGGAGTTAAATCACAGGCTCTTTTTCTTCCTACAAGGAAGACATCATTTCAGGTAAACGCTGTCACTTGTCAGGTCAAATGAATATAAATCGTTTACGAAGATCACACGTTTCTCGCTCTTAACTGAAAAGCATTGGATGTTAGATGACTTGTGGTTTGTATCAGTTACAGAAGCAGAGTTGAACTAGCAATGGTCCGTATGTGTAGGAAACACCGTTCTACTGTTCTGAGCAAACTCACGTTTCCTGCTCTATTAGAGATTCTAGAAAGCAAGAGCGTGATTCTTCCTATACGCATAGTGTGTTTCATCGTGAGAACAGTGCTGTGTGTTTCCCTTCAGAAATGGATTTAAATCACAGCCTCTGTATCTTCCTACAAGCAACACTTCGTTTCACGTAAACTCAGTCACCTTTCAGCTCAAACAAAGCTACATCGTTCACGTAGCTCACAAGTTTCTTGCTCTTAACTGTAAAGCATTGGATGTTAGATGACCTGTGGTTTGTATCAGTTTCAGAAGCAGAGTTGGACTAGCAATGGTCCATATGTGTAGGTAACACCGTTCATTGTCCTGAGTACCCTCAAGTTACTGGCTCTATTAGAGACTCTGGAATGCAAGAGCATGCTTCTTGCTCTAAAGCAGAGTGTGTTTCATGGATGAGAACTGTGCTGTTTGTTTCCCTTCAGAAATGGTGTTAAATCCCAAGCTCTGTGTCTTCCTACAAGCAAGACATGTCTTCATTTAAACTCAGTCACTTTTCAGCTCAAAGGACCCTACATCGTTCATGAAGCTCACACGTTTCTCGCTCTTAACTCAATAGCATTGCATGTTAATGGAACTGTGGTTTGTATCAGTTTCAGAAGAAGAGTTGCCCTAGATATGGTTTGTTTGTGTAGGAAACACCGTTATTTTGTTCTGACCACAGGCACTTTTCGTGGCATACTAGAGAATCTTAGAAAGCAAGAGCATGCTTCTTGCACTAATGCAGAGTGTGTTTCATGGATGAGAACTGTGCTGTGTGTTTCCCTTCAGAAATAGAGTTAAATCCCAGGCTCTGTGTCTTCCTACAAGCAAGACATCATTTCAGGTTAATGCAGTCACTTTTCAGGTCAAATGAATATAAATCGTTTACAAAGTTCACACGTTTCTCGCTCTTAACTGAAAAGCTTTGGATGTTAGATGACTTGTGGTTTGTATCAGTTTCAGAAGCAGAGTTGAACTAGCAGTGGTCCGTATGTGTAGGACACACCGTCCTTTTGTTTTGAGCAAACTCACGTTTCCTGCTCTATTAGAGACTCTAGAAAGTAAGAGCGTGCTTCTTCCTATATGCACAGTGTGTTTCATCGTGAGAACAGTGCTGTGTGTTTCCCTTCAGAAATGGAGTTAAATCACAGCCTCTATATCTTCCTACAAGCAAGACTTCGTTTCACGTGAACTCAGTCACCTTTCAGCTCAAACAAAGCTACATCGTTCACGTAGCTCACAAGTTTCTTGCTCTTAACTGTAACGAATTGGATGTTAGAAGACCTGTGATTTGTATCAGTTTCGTAAGCAGAGTTGAACTAGCAATGGTCTGTATGTGTAGGGAACACCGTTCTTATGTTCTGAGTACCCTCAAGTTTCTGGCTCTATTAGAGACTCTGGAAAGCAAGTGCATTCTTCTTGCTATAAAGCAGAGTGTGTTTCATGGATGAGAACTGTGCTGTGTGTTTCCCTTCAGCAATGGAGTTAAATTCCAGGCTCTGTGTCTTCCTACAAGCAAGACATCTCTTCAGGTAAACTCAGTCACTTTTCAGCTCAAAGGAAGCTACATTGTTCACGAAGCTCACACGTTTCTCGCTCTTAACTTGAAAGCATTGCATGTTAATGGAACTGTGGTTTGTATCAGTTTCAGAAGAAGAGTTGACCTAGATATGGTCCGTATGTGTAGGAAACACCATTATTTTGTTCTGACCACAGTCACGTTTCCTGCTGTATTAGAGACTCTTAGAAAGCAAGAGCATGCTTCTTGCTCTAAAGCAGAGTGTGTTTCATGGTTGAGAACTGTGCTGTGTGTTTCCCTTCAGAAATGGAGTTAAATCCCAGGCTCTGGGTCTTCCTACAAGCAAGACATCATTTTAGGTAAACTCAGTCACTTTTCAGCTAAAAGGAAGCTACATCGGTCACGAAGCTCACACGTTTCTCGCTCTTAACTGAAAAGCATTGGATGTTAGATGACTTGTGGTTTGTATCAGTTTCAGAAGCAGAGTTGAACTAGCAATGGTCCGTATGTGTAGGAAACACCGTTCTTTTGTTCTGAGCAAACTCACGTTTCCTGCTCTATTAGAGACTCTAGAAAGCAAGAGCGTGCTTCTGAGTATATGCATAGTGTGTTTCATCGTGCAACAGTGCTGTTTGTTTCCCTTCAGAAATGGAGTTAAATCACAGGCTCTGTGTCTTCCTACAAGCAAGACTTCGTTTCACGTAAACTCAGTCACCTTTCAGCTCAAACAAAGCTACATCGTTCACGTAGCTCACACGTTTCTTGCTCTTAACTGTAAAGCATTGGAAGGTAGAGGACCTGTGATTTGTATCAGTTTCAGAAGCAGAGTTGAACTAGCAATGGTCCGTATGTGTAGGAAACACCGTTCTTTTGTTCTGAGTACCCTCAAGTTTCTGGCTCTATTAGAGATTCTGGAAAGCAAGAGCATGCTTCTTGCTCTAAAGCAGAGTGTGTTTTATGGAAGAGAACTGTGCTGTGTGTTTCCCTTCAGAAATGGAGTTAAATCCCAGGCTCTGTGTCTTCCTACAAGCAAGATATCTCTTCAGGTAAACTCAGTCTCTTTTCAGCTCAAAGGAAGCTACATTGTTCACGAAGCTCACACGTTTCTCGCTCTTAACTTAAAAGCATTGCATGTTAATGGAACTGTGGTTTGTATCAGTTTCAGAAGAAGAGTTGACGAAGATATGGTCCGTATGTGTGAGAAACACCATTATTTATTCTGACCACAGTCACGTTTCCTGCTGTATTAGAGACTCTTCGAAAGCAAGAGCATGCTTCTTGCTCTAGAGCAGAGTGTGTTTCATGGATGAGAACTGTGATGTGTGTTTCCCTTCAGAAATGGAGTTAAATCCCACGCTCTGTGTCTTCCTACAAGCAAGACATCTTTTCAGGTAAACTCAGTCACTTTTCAGCGCAAAGGAAGCAACATTGTTCACGAAGCTCACACTTTTCTCGCTCTTAAATTGAAAGCATTGCATGTTAATGGAACTGTGCATTGTATCAGTTTCAGAAGTAGAGTTGACCTAGATATGGTCCGTATGTGTAGGAAACACTGTTATTTTGTTCTGACCACAGTCATGTTTTTGCTGGATTAGAGACTCTTAGAAAGCAAGAGTGTGCTTCTTGCTCTAAAGCAGAGTGTGTTTCATGGATGAGAACTGTGCTGTGTGTTTCCCTTCAGAAATGGAGTTAAATTCCAGGATCTGTGTCTTCCTACAAGCAAGACATCATTTCAGGTAAACGAAGTCACTTTTCAGCTCAAATGAATATATATCGTTTATGAAGCTCAAACGTTTCTTGCTCTTAAATGAAAAGCATTGGATGTTAGATGACTTGTGGTTTGTATCAGTTTCAGAAGCGGAGTTGAAAGAGCAATGGTCTGTATGTGTTGGAAACCCCATTCTTTTGTTCTGTGTACCCTCAAGTTTCTGGCTGTATTAGAGACTCTAGAAAGCAAGAGCATGCTTCGTGCTCTAAAGCAGAGTGTGTTTCATGGATGAGAACTGTGCTGTGTGTTTCCCTTCAGAAATGGAGTTAAATCCCAGGCTCTGTGTCTTCCTACAAGCAAGACATCATTTCAGGTAAACTCAATCACTTTTCAGCTCAAAGGAAGCTACATCGGTCACGAAGCTCACATGTTTCTTGCTCTTAACTGAAGAGCATGGGATTCTAGATGACTTGTGGTTTGTATCAGTTTCAGAAGCAGAGTTGAACTAGCAATGGTCCGTATGTGTAGGAAACACCGTTCATTTGTTGTGAGCAAACTCACGTTTCTTGCTCTATTGGACACTCTAGAAAGCAAGAGCGTGCTTCTTAGTATACGCAGAGTGTGTTTCATCGTGCAACAGTGCTGTTTGTTTCCCTTCAGAAATGGAGTTAAATCACAGGCTCTTTTTCTTCCTACAAGGAAGACATCATTTCAGGTAAACGCTGTCACTTGTCAGGTCAAATGAATATAAATCGTTTACGAAGATCACACGTTTCTCGCTCTTAACTGAAAAGCATTGGATGTTAGATGACTTGTGGTTTGTATCAGTTACAGAAGCAGAGTTGAACTAGCAATGGTCCGTATGTGTAGGAAACACCGTTCTACTGTTCTGAGCAAACTCACGTTTCCTGCTCTATTAGAGATTCTAGAAAGCAAGAGCGTGATTCTTCCTATACGCATAGTGTGTTTCATCGTGAGAACAGTGCTGTGTGTTTCCCTTCAGAAATGGATTTAAATCACAGCCTCTGTATCTTCCTACAAGCAACACTTCGTTTCACGTAAACTCAGTCACCTTTCAGCTCAAACAAAGCTACATCGTTCACGTAGCTCACAAGTTTCTTGCTCTTAACTGTAAAGCATTGGATGTTAGATGACCTGTGGTTTGTATCAGTTTCAGAAGCAGAGTTGGACTAGCAATGGTCCATATGTGTAGGTAACACCGTTCGTTGTCCTGAGTACCCTCAAGTTACTGGCTCTATTAGAGACTCTGGAATGCAAGAGCATGCTTCTTGCTCTAAAGCAGAGTGTGTTTCATGGATGAGAACTGTGCTGTTTGTTTCCCTTCAGAAATGGAGTTAAATCCCAGGCTCTGTGTCTTCCTACAAGCAAGACATCTCTTCAGGTAAACTCAGTCTCTTTTCAGCTCAAAGGAAGCTACATTGTTCACGAAGCTCACACGTTTCTCGCTCTTAACTTAAAAGCATTGCATGTTAATGGAACTGTGGTTTGTATCAGTTTCAGAAGAAGAGTTGACGAAGATATGGTCCGTATGTGTGAGAAACACCATTATTTATTCTGACCACAGTCACGTTTCCTGCTGTATTAGAGACTCTTCGAAAGCAAGAGCATGCTTCTTGCTCTAAAGCAGAGTGTGTTTCATGGATGAGAACTGTGATGTGTGTTTCCCTTCAGAAATGGAGTTAAATCCCATGCTCTGTGTCTTCCTACAAGCAAGACATCTTTTCAGGTAAACTCAGTCACTTTTCAGCGCAAAGGAAGCAACATTGTTCAGGAAGCTCACACGTTTCTCGCTCTTAAATTGAAAGCATTGCATGTTAATGGAACTGTGCATTGTATCAGTTTCAGAAGTAGAGTTGACCTAGATATGGTCCGTATGTGTAGGAAACACTGTTATTTTGTTCTGACCACAGTCATGTTTTTGCTGGATTAGAGACTCTTAGAAAGCAAGAGTGTGCTTCTTGCTCTAAAGCAGAGTGTGTTTAATGGATGAGAACTGTGCTGTGTGTTTCCCTTCAGAAATGGAGTTAAATCCCAGGCTCTGTGTCTTCCTACAAGCAAGACATCTCTTCAGGTAAACTCAGTCACTTTTCAGGGCAAAGGAAGCTACATCGTTCACGAAGCACACACGATTCTCGCTCTTAACTTGAAAGCATTGCATGTTAATGGAACTGTGGTTTGTATCAGTTTCAGAAGAAGAGTTGACCTAGATATGGTCCGTATGTGTAGGAAACACTGTTATTTTGTTCTGACCACAGTCATGTTTTTGCTGGATTAGAGACTCTTAGAAAGCAAGAGTGTGCTTCTTGCTCTAAAGCAGAGTGTGTTTCATGGATGAGAACTGTGCTGTGTGTTTCCCTTCAGAAATGGAGTTAAATTCCAGGATCTGTGTCTTCCTACAAGCAAGACATCATTTCAGGTAAACGAAGTCACTTTTCAGCTCAAATGAATATATATCGTTTATGAAGCTCAAACGTTTCTTGCTCTTAAATGAAAAGCATTGGATGTTAGATGACTTGTGGTTTGTATCAGTTTCAGAAGCGGAGTTGAAAGAGCAATGGTCTGTATGTGTTGGAAACCCCATTCTTTTGTTCTGTGTACCCTCAAGTTTCTGGCTGTATTAGAGACTCTAGAAAGCAAGAGCATGCTTCGTGCTCTAAAGCAGAGTGTGTTTCATGGATGAGAACTGTGCTGTGTTTCCCTTCAGAAATGGAGTTAAATCCCAGGCTCTGTGTCTTCCTACAAGCAAGACATCATTTCAGGTAAACTCAATCACTTTTCAGCTCAAAGGAAGCTACATCGGTCACGAAGCTCACATGTTTCTTGCTCTTAACTGAAAAGCATGGGATTCTAGATGACTTGTGGTTTGTATCAGTTTCAGAAGCAGAGTTGAACTAGCAATGGTCCGTATGTGTAGGAAACACCGTTCATTTGTTCTGAGCAAACTCACGTTTCTTGCTCTATTGGAGACTCTAGAAAGCAAGAGCGTGCTTCTTAGTATACACAGAGTGTGTTTCATCGTGCAACAGTGCTGTTTGTTTCCCTTCAGAAATGGAGTTAAATCACAGGCTCTTTTTCTTCCTATAAGGAAGACATCATTTCAGGTAAACGCTGTCACTTGTCAGGTCAAATGAATATAAATCGTTTACGAAGATCACACGTTTCTCGCTCTTAACTGAAAAGCATTGGATGTTAGATGACTTGTGGTTTGTATCAGTTACAGAAGCAGAGTTGAACTAGCAATGGTCCGTATGTGTAGGAAACACCGTTCTACTGTTCTGAGCAAACTCACGTTTCCTGCTCTATTAGAGATTCTAGAAAGCAAGAGCGTGATTCTTCCTATACGCATAGTGTGTTTCATCGTGAGAACAGTGCTGTGTGTTTCCCTTCAGAAATGGATTTAAATCACAGCCTCTGTATCTTCCTACAAGCAACACTTCGTTTCACGTAAACTCAGTCACCTTTCAGCTCAAACAAAGCTACATCGTTCACGTAGCTCACAAGTTTCTTGCTCTTAACTGTAAAGCATTGGATGTTAGATGACCTGTGGTTTGTATCAGTTTCAGAAGCAGAGTTGGACTAGCAATGGTCCATATGTGTAGGTAACACCGTTCGTTGTCCTGAGTACCCTCAAGTTACTGGCTCTATTAGAGACTCTGGAATGCAAGAGCATGCTTCTTGCTCTAAAGCAGAGTGTGTTTCATGGATGAGAACTGTGCTGTTTGTTTCCCTTCAGAAATGGAGTTAAATCCCAGGCTCTGTGTCTTCCTACAAGCAAGACATCTCTTCAGGTAAACTCCGTCTCTTTTCAGCTCAAAGGAAGCTACATTGTTCACGAAGCTCACACGTTTCTCGCTCTTAACTTAAAAGCATTGCATGTTAATGGAACTGTGGTTTGTATCAGTTTCAGAAGAAGAGTTGACGAAGATATGGTCCGTATGTGTGAGAAACACCATTATTTATTCTGACCACAGTCACGTTTCCTGCTGTATTAGAGACTCTTCGAAAGCAAGAGCATGCTTCTTGCTCTAAAGCAGAGTGTGTTTCATGGATGAGAACTGTGATGTGTGTTTCCCTTCAGAAATGGAGTTAAATCCCATGCTCTGTGTCTTCCTACAAGCAAGACATCTTTTCAGGTAAACTCAGTCACTTTTCAGCGCAAAGGAAGCAACATTGTTCACGAAGCTCACACGTTTCTCGCTCTTAAATTGAAAGCATTGCATGTTAATGGAACTGTGCATTGTATCAGTTTCAGAAGTAGAGTTGACCTAGATATGGTCCGTATGTGTAGGAAACACTGTTATTTTGTTCTGACCACAGTCATGTTTATGCTGGATTAGAGACTCTTAGAAAGCAAGAGTGTGCTTCTTGCTCTAAAGCAGAGTGTGTTTCATGGATGAGAACTGTGCTGTGTGTTTCCCTTCAGAAATGGAGTTAAATTCCAGGATCTGTGTCTTCCTACAAGCAAGACATCATTTCAGGTAAACGAAGTCACTTTTCAGCTCAAATGAATATATATCGTTTATGAAGCTCAAACGTTTCTTGCTCTTAAATGAAAAGCATTGGATGTTAGATGACTTGTGGTTTGTATCAGTTTCAGAAGCGGAGTTGAAAGAGCAATGGTCTGTATGTGTTGGAAACCCCATTCTTTTGTTCTGTGTACCCTCAAGTTTCTGGCTGTATTAGAGAATCTAGAAAGCAAGAGCTTGCTTCGTGCTCTAAAGCAGAGTGTGTTTCATGGATGAGAACTGTGCTGTGTGTTTCCCTTCAGAAATGGAGTTAAATCCCAGGCTCTGTGTCTTCCTACAAGCAAGACATCATTTCAGGTAAACTCAATCACTTTTCAGCTCAAAGGAAGCTACATTGGTCACGACCTCACATGTTTCTTGCTCTTAACTGAAAAGCATTGGATTCTAGATGACTTGTGGTTTGTATCAGTTTCAGAAGCAGAGTTGAACTAGCAATGGTCCGTATGTGTAGGAAACACCGTTCATTTGTTCTGAGCAAACTCACGTTTCTTGCTCTATTGGAGACTCTAGAAAGCAAGAGCGTGCTTCTTAGTATACGCAGAGTGTGTTTCATCGTGCAACAGTGCTGTTTGTTTCCCTTCAGAAATGGAGTTAAATCACAGGCTCTTTTTCTTCCTACAAGGAAGACATCATTTCAGGTAAACGCTGTCACTTGTCAGGTCAAATGAATATAAATCGTTTACGAAGATCACACGTTTCTCGCTCTTAACTGAAAAGCATTGGATGTTAGATGACTTGTGGTTTGTATCAGTTACAGAAGCAGAGTTGAACTAGCAATGGTCCGTATGTGTAGGAAACACCGTTCTACTGTTCTGAGCAAACTCACGTTTCCTGCTCTATTAGAGATTCTAGAAAGCAAGAGCGTGATTCTTCCTATACGCATAGTGTGTTTCATCGTGAGAACAGTGCTGTGTGTTTCCCTTCAGAAATGGATTTAAATCACAGCCTCTGTATCTTCCTACAAGCAACACTTAGTTTCACGTAAACTCAGTCACCTTTCAGCTCAAACAAAGCTACATCGTTCACGTAGCTCACAAGTTTCTTGCTCTTAACTGTAAAGCATTGGATGTTAGATGACCTGTGGTTTGTATCAGTTTCAGAAGCAGAGTTGGACTAGCAATGGTCCATATGTGTAGGTAACACCGTTCGTTGTCCTGAGTACCCTCAAGTTACTGGCTCTATTAGAGACTCTGGAATGCAAGAGCATGCTTCTTGCTCTAAAGCAGAGTGTGTTTCATGGATGAGAACTGTGCTGTTTGTTTCCCTTCAGAAATGGAGTTAAATCCCAGGCTCTGTGTCTTCCTACAAGCAAGACATCTCTTCAGGTAAACTCAGTCTCTTTTCAGCTCAAAGGAAGCTACATTGTTCACGAAGCTCACACGTTTCTCGCTCTTAACTTAAAAGCATTGCATGTTAATGGAACTGTGGTTTGTATCAGTTTCAGAAGAAGAGTTGACGAAGATATGGTCCGTATGTGTGAGAAACACCATTATTTATTCTGACCACAGTCACGTTTCCTGCTGTATTAGAAACGCTTAGAAAGCAAGATTGTGATTCTTGCTCTAAAGCAGAGTGTGTTTCATGGATGAGAACTGTGCTTTGTGTTTCTCTTCAGAAATTGAGTTAAATCTCAAGCTCTTTGTCTTCCTACAAGCAAGACTTCTTTTCAGGTAAACGCAGTCACTTTTCAGCTCAAATGAAGCTACATCGTTCACGAAGCTCACACATTACTCGCTCTTAACTGAAGAGCATTGGATGTTAGAGGACCTGTGGTTTGTATCAGTTTCAGAAGCAGAGTTTAACGAGATATGATCCATGAGTGTAGGAAACACAGTTCTTTTGTTCTGAGCACACTCACATTTCCTGGTCTCTTAGAGACTCTAGAAAGCAAGAGCATGCTTCTTGCTCAAAAGCAGAGTATGTTTCATGGATGAGAACTTTGCTGTGTGTTTCCCTTCAGAAATGGTGTTTAATCCCAGGCTCTGTGTCTTCCTACAAGCAATACTTCGTTTCATGTAAACGCAGTCACTTTTCAGCTCAAACGAAGCTACAATGTTCACAAAGCTCACATGTTTATCGCTCTTAACTGAAAATCATTGGATGTTAGAGGACTTGAGGTTTGTATCAGTTTCAGAGGAAGAGTTGGACTAGATATGCTCAGTGTGTGTAGGAAATATAGTTATTGTGTTCTGAGCACACTCACGTTTCTTGTTGTATTAGAGAATCTAGGAGCAAGACTGTGCGTCTTGCTCTAAAGCACAGTATGATTCATGGATGAGAATTGTGCTTTGTGTTTCCCTTCAGAAATGTAATTAAATCCCAGGATCTTGTCTTCCTACAATCAAGACTTCAATTCAGGAAAATGCAGTCAATTTCCAGATCAAATATGCTACATCGTTCACGAAGATCACACATTTCTCGCTCTTAACTGAAAAGCATTGGATTTTAGAGGACCTGTGGTTTGTATAAGTTTCAGAAGCAGAGTTGAACTATATATAGGCCGTGTGTAGGAAACACAGTTATTTTGTTCTGAGCGCACTCAAGTTTACTGTTGTATTAGAGAATCTAGAAGCAAGAACGGGCTTCTTGTTCTAAAGCAGAATGTGTTTCATTTATGAGAACTGTGCTGTGTGTTTCCCTTCAGAAATGGAGTTAAATCCCAGGCTCTGTGTCTTCCTACAAGCAAGACTTCGTTTAAGGTAAACGCCGTCACTTTATAACTCAAAGGATGCTACAGAGTTCACCAAGCTCACACGTTTCTCACTCTTAACTGAAAAGCATTGGAATTTGGATGACCTGTGGTTTGTATCAGTTAGAGAAGCAGAGTTGAACTTGATATGGTCCATGTGTGTAGGAAACACAGTTCTTTCGTTCAGAGCATATTCACGTTTCTTGCTATCTTAGATATTCTAGAAAGCAAGAGTGTGCTTCTTGCTCTAAAGCAGAGTGTGTTTCATGGATGAGAACTCTGCTGTGTGCTTACCTTAAGAAGTGTAGTTAAATCCCAGGCTCTGTGTCTTCCTACAAGCAAGACTTCTTTTCAGGTAAATGCATTAACTTTTCAGCTCAAACGAAGCAACATTGTTCAAGAAGCTCACACGTTTCTCACTCTTAAATGAGAAGCATTGGATGTTAGAGGACCAGTGGTTTGTATCTGTTTCAGAAGAGGAGTTGAACTAGATAACGTCCGTGTGTGTAGCCAACACAGTTCTTTTGTTCAGATCATTCTCATGTTTCCTGCTTTATAAGAGACTGTAGAAAGCAAGTGTGTGCTTCTTGCTCTAAAGCAGATTGTGTTTCATGGATGAGAACTGTGCTGTGTGTTTCCCTTCAGACATGGTGTTAAATCCCATGCTCTGTGTCCTCCTACAAACAAGACTTCGTTTCAAGTAAACACAGTCATTTTTTCAGCTCAAATAAAGGTTCATTGTTCACCAAGCACACACGGTTTTCGCTCTTAAATGAAAAGCATTGGATGTTAGAGGTCCTGTGTTTAGTATCAGTTTCAGAAGTAGAGTTGAACTAGATATGGACCGTGTTTCTCGGAAACACAGTTATTTTGTTCTAAGGGCACACACGTTTACTGTGGTATTAGAGAATCTAGAAGCAAGACCGTGCGTCTTGCACTAAAGCACAGTATGTTTCATGGATGAGAACTGTGCTTTCTGTTTCCCTTCAGAAATGGAGGTAAATCCCAGGCTCTGTGTCTTCCTTCAATCAAGACTTCTTTTCAGGTAAACACAGTCACTTTCAGCTCAAACGAACTACATTGTTCACGAAGCTCACACGTTTCTCATTCTAA
Organism: Onychomys leucogaster; assembly: GCA_949786385.1. Lineage (NCBI taxonomy): Eukaryota > Metazoa > Chordata > Mammalia > Rodentia > Cricetidae > Onychomys > Onychomys leucogaster. The sequence continues at coordinate 791,011 of CATKUP010000044.1, forward strand.
CTGAAAAGCATCAGATGTTAGATGACCTGTAGTTTGTATCAGTTTCAGCAGCAGAGTTGAACTAGATATGGTCCGTGTGTGTAGGAAACACACTTATTTTATTCGGATAACACTCACATTTCCTGCTCTCTTAGAGACTCTACAAAGCAAGAGCGTGCTTCTTGCTCTAAAGCAGAGTGTGTATCATGGATGAGAACTGTTCTGTGTGTTTCCCTTCAGAAATGGAGGTAAATCCCATGCTATGTGTCTTCCTACGATCAAGACTTTGTTTCAGGTAAACGCAGTCACTTTTTAGCACAAACAAAGCTACATTGTACACGAAGGTCACACGTTTCTCGCTCTTAAGGGAAAAGCATTGGATGTTGGAGGACCTGTGCTTTTTATCAGTTCCAGAAGCAGAGTTGAACTAGATATGATCCATGTGTGTAGGAAACACAGTTCTTTTATTCTGAGCACACTCACATTTCGTCCTCTCTTAGAGACTCTGGAAAGCAAGAGCGTGCTTCTTGCTCGAAAGCACAGTGTGTTTCATGGATGAGAACTGTGCTTTGTGTTTCTCTTCAGAAATTGAGTTAAATCTCAAGCTCTGTGTCTTCCTACAAGCAAGACTTCTTTTCAGGTAAACGCAGTCACTTTTCAGCTCAAACAAAGCTACATCGATCACAAAGCACACGTTTCTAGCTCTTAACAGAAAATCATTGGATGTTAGAGGACCTGTGGTTTGTATCAGTTTCAGAAGCAGAGTTGAACTAGATATGGTCCGTGTGTGTAGGAAACACAGTTCATTTGTTCAGAGCAAACTCATGTTTCCTGCTGTATTAGAGACTGTAGAAAGCAAGTGTGTGCTTCTTGCTCTAAAGCAGAGCGTGTATCATGGATGAGAACTGTTCTGTGTGTTTCCCTTCCGAAATGGAGGTAAATCCAATGCTCTGTGTCTGCCTACAGTCATGACTTCATTTCAGGTACACGCAGTCACTTTTTTAGCTCAAACAATGCTACATCGTACATGAAACACACACGTTTCTCGCTCTTAACTGAAAATCATTGGATGTTAGAGGACCTGTGTGTTTTATCAGTTCCAGAAGCAGAGATGAACTAGATATGATCCATGAGTGTAGGAAACACAGTTCTTTTGTTCTGAGCATACTCAAGTGTCTTGCTGTCTTAGAGACTCTAGAAAGCAAGAGCGTGTTTCTTGCTCTTAAGCAGATTGTATTTCAGGATGAGAACTGTTCTGTATGTTTCCCTTCAGACATGGAGTTAAATCCAAGCCTCTGTGTCTTCCAACAAGTAATACTTCTTTTCAGGTAAACGCAGTCACTTTTTAGCTCAAACGAAGGTTCATTGTTCACCAAGCACACACGGTTGTTGCTCTTAACTGAAAAGCATTTGATGTTAGAGGTCCTGTGTTTTGAATCAGTTTCAGAAGCAGAGTTAAATTAGATATGGGCCGTGTGTGTAGGAAACACAGTTATTTTGTTTTGAGCGCACTCGCGTTTACTGTTGTATTAGAGAATCTATAAGCAAGAACGTGCGTCTTGTTCTAAAGCACAGTGTGTTTCATGGATGAGAACTGTGCTGTGTTTTTGCCTTCCGAAATGGAGTCAAATCCCAAGCCCTGTGTCTTTCTACCAGCAAGACTTCTTTTCATGTAAACGCAGTCACTTTTCAGCTCAAACAAAGCTACATTGTTCACAAAGCACAAACAGTTCTCGCTGTTATTGAAAAGCATTGGATGATAGAGTTCCTGTGTTTTGTATCAGTTTCCGAAGCAGAGTTGAACTAGATATGGGCCGTGTGTAGAGGAAACACAGTTCTTTTGTTCACAGCACACTCACATTTCAGGCTATATTAGAGAATCTAGAATGCAAGAGTGTGCTTCTTGCTCTAAAGCAGAGTGCGTTTCATGGATAGGAACTATGCTGCTGTTTACCTTCATAAATGGAGTTAAATCCCAGGCTCTGTGTCTTCCTACATGCAAGACCTCTTTTCAGGTAAACGCAGTCACTTTTCAGCTCAAAGGAAGCTACATATTTCACGAAGCTCACATGTTTCTCGCTCTTAACTGAAAAGCACTAGAAGTTAGAGAACCTGTGTTTTGTATCAGATTCCGAAGCAGAGTTGAACTAGATATGGGCCATGTATACGAAAAACAGTTCTTTTTACACAGTACACTCACATTTCCTTCTGTATTAGAGATTCTAGAATACAAGAGTGTGCTTCTTGCTCTATAGCAGAGTGTGTTTCATGGATGAGAACTGTGCTTTGTGTTTCTCTTCAGAAATTGAGTTAAATCTCAAGCTCTTTGTCTTCCTACAAGCAAGACTTCTTTTCAGGTAAACGCAGTCACTTTTCAGCTCAAATGAAGCTACATCGTTCACGAAGCTCACACATTACTCGCTCTTAACTGAAGAGCATTGGATGTTAGAGGACCTGTGGTTTGTATCAGTTTCAGAAGCAGAGTTTAACGAGATATGATCCATGAGTGTAGGAAACACAGTTCTTTTGTTCTGAGCACACTCACATTTCCTGGTCTCTTAGAGACTCTAGAAAGCAAGAGCATGCTTCTTGCTCAAAAGCAGAGTATGTTTCATGGATGAGAACTTTGCTGTGTGTTTCCCTTCAGAAATGGTGTTTAATCCCAGGCTCTGTGTCTTCCTACACGCAATACTTCGTTTCATGTAAACGCAGTCACTTTTCAGCTCAAACGAAGCTACAATGTTCACAAAGCTCACATGTTTATCGCTCTTAACTGAAAATCATTGGATGTTAGAGGACTTGAGGTTTGTATCAGTTTCAGAGGAAGAGTTGGACTAGATATGCTCAGTGTGTGTAGGAAATATAGTTATTGTGTTCTGAGCACACTCACGTTTCTTGTTGTATTAGAGAATCTAGAAGCAAGACTGTGCGTCTTGCTCTAAAGCACAGTGTGATTCATGGATGAGAATTGTGCTTTGTGTTTCCCTTCAGAAATGGAATTAAATCCCAGGATCTGTGTCTTCCTACAAGCAAGACTTCATTTCAGGAAAATGCAGTCAATTTCCAGATCAAAAAATGCTACATCGTTCACGAAGCTCACACATTTCTCGCTCTTAACTGAAAAGCATTGGATTTTAGAGGACCTGTGGTTTGTATAAGTTTCAGAAGCAGAGTTGAACTATATATAGGCCGTGTGTAGGAAACACAGTTATTTTGTTCTGAGCGCACTCAAGTTTACTGTTGTATTAGAGAATCTAGAAGCAAGAACGGGCTTCTTGTTCTAAAGCAGAATGTGTTTCATTTATGAGAGCTGTGTTGTGTGTTTCCCTTCAGAAATGGAGTTAAATCCCAGGCTCTGTGTCTTCCTACAAGCAATACTTCATTTAAGTTAAATGCAGTCACTTTATAACTCAAAGGAAGCTACAGAGTTCACGAAGCTTACACGTTTCTCACTCTTAACTGAAAAGCATTGGAATTTGGATGACCTGTGGTTTGTATCAGTTAGAGAAGCAGAGTTGAACTCGATATGGTCCGTGTGTGTAGGAAACACAGTTCTTTCGTTCAGAGCACACTCACGTTTCTTGCTATCTTGGATATTCTAGAAAGCAAGAGTGTGCTTCTTGCTCTAAAGCAGAGTGTGTTTCAGGGATGAGAACTCTGCTGTGTGTTTACCTTCAGAAGTGTAGTTAAATCCCAGGCTCTGTGTCTTCCTACAAGCAAGACTTCTTTTCAGGTAAATGCAGTAACTTTTCAGCTCAAACGAAGCAACATTGTTCAAGAAGCTCACACGTTTCTCGCTCTTAAGGGAAAAGCATTGGATGTTAGAGGATCTGCGGTTGTATCATTTTCAGGAGCAGAGTTGAACTAGATATGATCCATGAGTGTAGGAAGCAAAGTTCTTTTGTTCTGAGCATACTCACGTGTCTTGCTCTCTTAGAGACTCTAGAAAGCAAGAGCGTGGTTCTTGCTCTAAAGCAGATTGTATTTCAGGATGAGAACTGTGCTGTGTGTTTCCCTTCAGAAGTGGAGTTAAATCCCAGGCTTCATGTCTTCCTACAAGCAAGACTTTGCTTCAGGTAAACGCAGTCACTTTTCAGCTCAAAAGAAGCAACATTGTACATGAAGCTCACACGTTTCTCGCTCTTAAATGAGAAGCATTGGATGTTAGAGGACCAGTGGTTTGTATCTGTTTCAGAAGAGGAGTTGAACTAGATAACGTCCGTGTGTGTAGCCAACACAGTTCTTTTGTTCAGATCATTCTCATGTTTCCTGCTTTATAAGAGACTGTAGAAAGCAAGTGTGTGCTTCTTGCTCTAAAGCAGATTGTGTTTCATGGATGAGAACTGTGCTGTGTGTTTCCCTTCAGACATGGTGTTAAATCCCATGCTCTGTGTCCTCCTACAAAGAAGACTTCGTTTCAAGTAAACACAGTCATTTTTTAGCTCAAATAAAGGTTCATTGTTCACCAAGCACACACGGTTTTCGCTCTTAACTGAAAAGCATTGGATGTTAGAGGTCCTGTGTTTAGTATCAGTTTCAGAAGTAGAGTTGAACTAGATATGGGCCGTGTTTCTTGGAAACACAGTTATTTTGTTCTAAGGGCACACACGTTTACTGTGGTATTAGAGAATCTAGAAGCAAGACCGTGCGTCTTGCACTAAAGCACAGTATGTTTCATGGATGAGAACTGTGCTTTGTGTTTCTCTTCAGAAATTGAGTTAAATCTCAAGCTCTGTGTCTTCCTACAAGCAAGACTTCTTTTCAGGTAAACACAGTCACTTTTCAGCTCAAACGAAGCTACATCGATCACAAAGCACACGTTTCCAGCTCTTAACAGAAAATCATTGGATGTTAGAGGACCTGTGGTTTGTATCAGTCTCAGAAGCAGAGTTGAACTAGATATGGTCCATGTGTGTAGGAAACACAGTTCTTTTGTTCAGAGCACAATCACATTTCCTGCAGTATTAGAGACACTAGAATGCAAGAGTGTGTTTTTGTCTAAACAGAGTGTGTTTTATGTATGAGAACTGTGCTGTGTGTTTCCCTTCCGAAGTGGAGTTAAATCCCAGGCTCCGTCTCTTCCTACAAGCAAGACTTCGCTGCAGGTAAACGCAGTCACTTTTCAGCTCAAAAGAAGCAACATTGTACATGAAGCTCACAGGTTTCTCGCTCTTAACTGAAAAACATTGGATGTTAGAGGACCTGTGGTTTGTATAAGTTTCAGAAGCAGAGTTGAACTAGATATGGTCCGTGTGTGTAGGAAACACAGTTCTTTTGTTCAGAGCAAACTCATGTTTCCTGCTGTATTAGAGACTGTAGAAAGCAAGTGTGTGCTTCTTGCTCTAAAGCAGATTGTGTTTCATGGATGAGAACTCTTCTGTGTGTTTCTCTTCAGAAATGGAGGTAAATCCCATGCTCTGTGTCTTCCTACAATCAAGACTTCGTTTCAGGTAAACACAGTCACTTTTTAGCTCAAACGAAGCTACAATGTTCACAAAGCTCACATGTTTATCGCTCTTAACTGAAAATCATTGGATGATAGAGGACCTGAGGTTTCTATCAGTTTCAGAGGAAGAGTTGAACTAGATATGGTCCGTGTGTGTAGGAAATATAGTTATTGTGTTCTGAGCACACTCACGTTTCATGTTGTATTAGAGAATCTAGAAGGAAGAACGCGCTTCTTGTTCTAAAGCAGAGTGTGTTTCAGTTATGAGAACTGTGCTGTGTGTTTCCCTTCAGAAATGGAGTTAAATCCCAGGCTCTGTGTCTTCCTACAAGCAAGACTTTGCTTCAGGTAAACACAGTCACTTTATAACTAAGGAAGCTACAGAGTTCTCAAAGCTCACACATTTCTCTTATTACCTGACAAGTATTGGACGTTAGAGGACCTGTGGTTTATATCAGTTTCAGAAGCAGAGTTGAACTAGATATGGTCCGTTTGTATAGAAAACACTGTTCTTTTGTTCTAGCACACCCAGGTTTCCTGCTGTATTAGAGACTCAAGAAACCAAGAGCGTGCTTCTTGCTCTAAAGCACAGTGTGTTTCCTGGAAGAGAACTGTGCTAGGTTTTTCCCTTTAGAAATGGAGGTAAATCCCAGGCTCTGTGTCTTCCTACAAGCAATACTTCGTTTCAAGTAAACACAGTCCCTTTTCAGCTCAAACGAAGCTACATCGTTCAGGAAGCTCATACATTTGTCGCTCTTACGTGAAAATCATTGGATGTTAGAGGAGCGGTGGTTTGTATCAGTTATGGAAGCAGAGTTGAACTAGATGTGATCTGTATGTGTAGTAAACACCGTACTTAGCTTCTGAGCACACCTATGTTTCTTGCTCTATTATAGACTCTAGAATGCAAGAGCGTGTTTCTTGCTCTGAAGCACAGTGTGTTTCATGGATGAGAATTGTGCAGTGTGTTTCCCTACAGAAATGGAGTGAAATATCAGGCTCTGTGTCTTCCTACAAACAAGACTTCGTTTCAGGTTAACACAGTGCCTTTTCAGCTCAAACGAAGCTACATCGTTCACGAAGCTCACATGTTTCTTGCTCTTAAATGAAAATCATAGGATGTTAGAGGACCTGTGGTTTGTATCAGTTTCAGAACCAAGTTGAACAAGATATGGTCTGAAAGTGTAGTAAACACCGTACTTTGTTCTGAGCACACCAACGTTTCCTGCTGCATTAGAGACTATAGAAAGCAAGAGTGTGCTTCTTGCTCTAAAGCAGAGTGTGTGTAATGGATGATAACTGTGCTGTGAGTTTCCATTCACAAATTGAGTTAAATACCAGGCGCTGTGTCTTCCTACAAGCAAGACTTCCTTTCAGGTAAACGCAGTGCCTTTTCAGCTCAAAGGAAGCTACATCGTTCACGAAGCTCACATGTTTCTTGCTCTTAAATGAAAATCATAGGATGTTAGAGGACCTGTGGTTTGTATCATTTTCAGAACCAAGTTGAACAGGATATGGTCTGTAAGTGTAGTAAACACCGTACTTTGTTCTGAGCACACCAACGTTTCCTGCTGCATTAGAGACTATAGAAAGCAAAAGTGTGCTTCTTGCTCTAAAGCAGAGTGTGTGTAATGGATAATAACTGTGCTGTGAGTTTCCCTTCACAAATGGAGTTAAATCCTAGGTTCTGTGTCTTCCTACAAGCAAGACATTATTTCAAGTAAACGCAGTCCCTTTTCAGCTCAAAAGAAGCTCTATCATTCACGAAGCTCACAAGTTTCTCACTCCTAACTGAAAATAATTGCATTTTAGAGGAACTGCGGTTTGTATCAGTTTCAGAAGGAGAGTTGAACTAGATATGGTCCGTATGTTTAGGAAACACCATTCTTTGGTTCTGTGCTCGCTCACATTTCGTGTTGTATTAGAGACTCTAGAAAGCAAGAGCGTGCTTCTTGCTCGAAAGCAGAGTGTGTTTCATGGATGAGAACTGTGCTGTGTGTTTCCCTTCAGAAATGTTGTTAAATCCCAGGTTCTGTGTCTTCCTCCAAGCAAGACTTCTTTTCAAGTAAACACAGTCACTTTTCAGCTCAAACGAAGCTACCTGGTTAACGAAGCTCACCCGTTTCTCGCTCTTAACTGAAAAGAATTGGAATTTAGGGGATCTGTGGTTTGTATCAGTTTCAGAAGGAGAGTTGAACTAGATACGGTCCGTATGTGTCAAAACACCGTTTTTTGTTTGGAGAACACCCACGTTTCTTGCTGTATTAGAGACTGTAGAAAGCAAGAGCATGCTTCTTGCTCTAAAGCACAGTGTGTTTCATGGATGAGAATTGTGCAGAGTGTTTCTCTTTAGAAAGGGAGTTAAATCCCAGGCGCTGTGTCTTCCTACAAGCAAGACTTCGTTTCAGGTAAACGCAGTCCCTTTTCAGCTCAAACAAAGCTTCATCATTCACAAATCTCACACATTTCTCTTATTAACTGACAAGCATTGGATGTTAGAATACCTGTGGTTTGTATCAGTTTCAGAAGGAGAGTTGAACTAGATATGATCCGTATATGTAGGATATACCGTTTTTTGTTTTCAGAACACCCACGTTTCCTGCTGTATTAGAGACTCTAGAAAAAAAGAGCGTGCGTCTTGCTCTAAAGCAAAGAGTGTTTCATGGATGAGAACTGTCCTGTGTGCTTCACTTCAGAAATGGAGTTAAATCCCAGGCTCTGTGTCTTCCTACAAGCAAAACTTCCTTTCAGGTAAACGCAGTGCCTTTTCAGCTCAAACGAAGCTACATCGTTCTCAAAGCTCACACATTTCTCTTATTAACTGACAAGTATTGGACGTTAGAGGACCTGTGGTTTATATCAGTTTCAGAAGGAGAGTTGAACTAGATATGGTCCGTATGTATAGTAAACACTCTTCTTTTGTTCTGAGCACACCCTGGTTTCCTGCTCTATTATAGACTCTAGAAAGTAAAAGCGTGTTTCTTGCTCTGAAGAACAGTGTGTTTCATGGATGAGAACTGTGTTGTGTGTTTCCCTTCAGAAATGGAGTAAAATCCCAGGCTCTGTGTCTCCCTACAATCAAGACTTTGTTTCAAATAAACGCAGTCCCTTTACATCTGAATCGAAGCTACATCGTTCACAAAGCTCACAAGTTTCTCGGTCTTAACTGAAAAGAATTGGATTTTAGAAGACCTGTGGTTTCTATCAGTTTCAGAAGGAGAGTTGAACTAGATATGGTCTGTATGTGCAGGAAACACTGTTTTTTGTTTTGTGAACACCAACGTTTCCTGCTTTATTAGAGACTCAAGAAACCAAGAGCGTGCTTCCTGCTCTAAAGCACAGTGTTTTTCATGGATGAGAACTGTGCTGAGTGTTTCCCTTTAAATGGAGTTAAATCCCAGTCTCTGTGTCTTCCAACAATCAAGACTTCGTTTCAAGTAAACACAGTCCCTTTTCAGCTCAAACGAAGCTACATCTTTCAGGAGCTCACACATTTGTCGCTCTTACCTGAAAATCATTGGATGTTAGAGGACCTGTGGTTTGTATCAGTTTCAGAGGCAGAGTTGAACTAGATGTGGTCCGTATGTATAGTAAACACCGTACTTAGCTTCTGAGCCCAGCCAACTTTCCTGCTCTTTTATAGACTCTAGAAAGCAAGAGCGTGTTTCTTGCTCTGAAGCACAGTGTGTTTCATGGATGAGAACTGTGCTATGTGTTTCCCTTCAGAAATGGAGTAAAATCCCAGGCTCTGTGTCTTCCTACAAGCAAGACTTCCTTTCACGTAAGGGTAGTCACTTTTCAGCTCAAAGGACCTATATCGTTCACAAAGCTCACGTATTTCTCTTATTAACTGAAGCATTGGATGTTAAAGGACCTGAGGTTTGTATTAGTTTCAGAAGCAGACTTGAAGTAGATATGGTCCAAATGTGTAGTAAACACCATACTTTTGTTCTGACCACACCCACGTTTCCTGCTGTATTAGAGACTCAAAAAACCAATAGCGTGCTTCTTGCTCTAAAGCACAGTGGGTTTCATGGATGAGAACTGTGCTATGTGTTTTCCTTCAGAAGTGGAATTAAATCCCAGGTTCTGTGTCTTCCTTCAAGCAAGACTTCATTTCAAGTAAACGCAGTCCCTTTTCAGCTCCAACGAAGCTACATCGTTCACGAAGCTCATACGTTTCTGGCCCTTTCATGAAAAGAATTGGAATTTAGAGGACCTGCGGTTTGCATCAGTTTCAGAAGGAGAGTTGAACTAGATATGGACAGTATGTGTAGGAAACACCGGTTTTTGTTTTGAGAACACCCACGTTTCCTGCTGTATTAGAGACTCTAGAAAGCAAGAGCGTGCTTCTTGCTCTAAAGCACAGTGTGTTTCATGGATGAGAAATGTGCTGAGTGTTTCCCATTTGAAATGGAGTTAAATCCCAGGCTCTGTGTCTTCCTCCAAGCAAGACTTCATTTCAGGTAAACCCAGTCCCTTTTCAGCTCAAACGAAGCAACATCATTCAAGAAGCTCACATGTTTCTCGCTCTTAACTGAAAAGCACTGGATGATAGAAATCCTGTGGTTTGTATCAGTTTCAGAAGCAATTTGAACTAGATGTGGTATATATGTGTGGGAAACACCTTTCTTTGCTTCTGTGCACACTCACGTTTCCTGCTGTATTAGAGACTCTAGGAAGCAAGAGCGGGCTTCTTGCTCTAAAGCAGAGTGTGTTTCATGGATGAGAACGGTGCTGTGTGTTTCCCTTCAGAAACGGAGTTAAATCCCAGGTTCTGTGTCTTCCTACAAGCAAGACTTCGTTTCAAGTAAACACAGTCCCTTTTCAGCTCATACGAAGCTACATTGTTCCTGAAGCTCACACGTTTCTCGCTCTTAACTGAAAGCATTGGATGTTAGAGGACCTGTGGTTTGTATCAGTTTCAGAAGCAGAGTTGAACTAGATATGGTCCGTATGTGTCGTAAACTTCGTTCTTTGTTCTGTGCACACCCACGTTTAATGCTGTATTAGATACTCTGGAAAGCAAGAGCGTGCTTCTTCCTCTAAAGCACAATGTGTTTCATCGATGGGAAAGGTGCTGTGTGTTTCTCTTTAGAAATGGAGTTAAATCCCAGGCTCTGTGTGTTCCTACAAGCAAGACTTCTTTTCAGGAAAGGGTAGTCTCTTTTCAGCTAAAAGGACCTAAATCGTTCACAAAGCTCACATATTTCTCTTTCTAACTGACAAGCATTGGATGTTAGAGGACCTGAGGTTTATATCATTTTCAGAAGCAGACTTGAACTAGATATGGTCCGTATGTGTAGTAAACACCGTACTTTTGTTCTGAGCACACCCACTTTTCCTGCTGTATTAGAGACTCTAGAAAGCAAGAGCGTGCGTCTTGCTCTGAAGGACAGTATGTATCATGGATATGAACTGTGCTATGTGTTTCCCTTGAAATGGATTTAAATCTCAGGCTCTGTGTCTTCTTACAAGCAAGACTTCGTTTCAGGTAAACGCAGTCCCTTTTCAGCTCAAACAAAGCTTCATCGTTCACAAATCTCACACATTTCTCTTATTAACTGACAAGCATTGGATGTTAGAATACCTGTGGTTTGTATCAGTTTCAGAAGGAGAGTTGAACTAGATATGATCCGTATATGTAGGATATACCGTTTTTTGTTTTGAGAACACTCACGTTTCCTGCTGTATTAGAGACTCTAGAAAACAAGAGCGTGCGTCTTGCTCTAAAGCAAAGAGTGTTTCATGGATGAGAACTGTCCTGTGTGTTTCACTTCAGAAATGGAGTTAAATCCCAGGCTCTGTGTCTTCCTACAAGCAAAACTTCCTTTCAGGTAAACGCAGTGCCTTTTCAGCTCAAACGAAGCTACATCGTTCTCAAAGCTCACACATTTCTCTTATTAACTGACAAGTATTGGACGTTAGAGGACCTGTGGTTTATATCACTTTCAGAAGCAGAGGTGAACTAGATATGGTCCGTATGTATAGTAAATACTCTTCTTTTGTTCTGAGCACACCCTGGTTTCCTGCTCTATTATAGACTCTAGAAGTAAAAGCGTGTTTCTTGCTCTGAAGAACAGTGTGTTTCATGGATGAGAACTGTGTTGTGTGTTTCCCTTCAGAAATGGAGTAAAATCCCAGGCTCTGTGTCTCCCTACAATCAATACTTTGTTTCAAATAAACGCAGTCCCTTTACATCTGAATCGAAGCTACATCGTTCACAAAGCTCACAAGTTTCTCGGTCTTAACTGAAAAGAATTGGATTTTAGAAGACCTGTGGTTTCTATCAGTTTCAGAAGGAGAGTTGGACTAGATATGGTCTGTATGTGCAGGAAACACTGTTTTTTGTTTTGTGAACACCAACGTTTCCTGCTTTATTAGAGACTCAAGAAACCAAGAGCGTGCTTCCTGCTCTAAAGCACAGTGTTTTTCATGGATGAGAACTGTGCTGGGTTTGTCCCTTTAGAAATGGAGGTAAATCCCAGGCTCTGTGTCTTCCTATAAGCAATACTTCGTTTCAAGTAAACACAGTCCCTTTTCAGCTCAAACGAAGCTACATCGTTCAGGAAGCTCACACATTTGTCGCTCTTACCTGAAAATCATTGGATGTTAGAGGAGCGGTGGTTTGTATCAGTTACGGAAGCAGAGTTGAACTAGATGTGTTCTGTATGTGTAGTAAACACCGTACTTAGCTTCTGAGCACACCTATGTTTCTTGCTCTATTATAGACTCTAGAATGCAAGAGCGTGTTTCTTGCTCTGAAGCACAGTGTGTTTCATGGATGAGAATTGTGCTGTGTGTTTCCCTACAGAAATGGAGTAAAATATCGGGCTCTGTGTCTTCCTACAAAAAAGACTTCGTTTAAGGTTAACACAGTGCCTTTTCAGCTCAAACGAAGCTACATCGTTCACGAAGCTCACATGTTTCTTGCTCTTAAATGAAAATCATAGGATGTTAGAGGACCTGTGGTTTGTATCATTTTCAGAACCAAGTTGAACAGGATATGGTCTGTAAGTGTAGTAAACACCGTACTTTGTTCTGAGCACACCAACGTTTCCTGCTGCATTAGAGACTATAGAAAGCAAAAGTGTGCTTCTTGCTCTAAAGCAGAGTGTGTATAATGGATAATAACTGTGCTGTGAGTTTCCCTTCACAAATGGAGTTAAATCCTAGGTTCTGTGTCTTCCTACAAGCAAGACATTATTTCAAGTAAACGCAGTCCCTTTTCAGCTCAAATGAAGCTCTATCATTCACGAAGCTCACAAGTTTCTCACTCCTAACTGAAAATAATTGCATTTTAGAGGAACTGCGGTTTGTATCAGTTTCAGAAGGAGAGTTGAACTAGATATGGTCCGTATGTTTAGGAAACACCATTCTTTGGTTCTGTGCTCGCTCACATTTCCTGTTGTATTAGAGACTCTAGAAAGTAAGAGCGTGCTTCTTGCTCGAAAGCAGAGTGTGTTTCATGGATGAGAACTGTGCTGTGTGTTTCCCTTCAAATGTTGTTAAATCCCAGGTTCTGTGTCTTCCTCCAAGCAAGACTTCTTTTCAAGTAAACACAGTCACTTTTCAGCTCAAACGAAGCTACCTGGTTAACGAAGCTCACCCGTTTCTCGCTCTTAACTGAAAAGAATTGGAATTTAGGGGATCTGTGGTTTGTATCAGTTTCAGAAGGAGAGTTGAACTAGATACGGTCCGTATGTGTCAAAACACCGTTTTTTGTTTTGAGAACACCCACGTTTCTTGCTGTATTAGAGACTGTAGAAAGCAAGAGCATGCTTCTTGCTCTAAAGCACAGTGTGTTTCATGGATGAGAATTGTGCAGAGTGTTTCTCTTTAGAAAGGGAGTTAAATCCCAGGCGCTGTGTCTTCCTACAAGCAAGACTTCGTTTCAGGTAAACGCAGTCCCTTTTCAGCTCAAACAAAGCTTCATCGTTCACAAATCTCACACATTTCTCTTATTAACTGACAAGCATTGGAGGTTAGAATACCTGTGGTTTGTATCAGTTTCAGAAGGAGAGTTGAACTAGATATGATCCGTATATGTAGGATATACCGTTTTTTGTTTTCAGAACACCCACGTTCCTGCTGTATTAGAGACTCAAGAAACCAAGACCGTGCTTCCTGCTCTAAAGCACAGTGTTTTTCATGGATGAGAACTGTGCTGAGGGTTTCCCTTTAAATGGAGTTAAATCCCAGTCTCTGTGTCTTCCAACAATCAAGACTTCGTTTCAAGTAAACGCAGTCCCTTTTCAGCTCAAACGAAGCTACATCTTTCAGGAGCTCACACATTTGTCGCTCTTACCTGAAAATCATTGGATGTTAGAGGACCTGTGGTTTGTATCAGTTTCAGAGGCAGAGTTGAACCAGATGTGGTCCGTATGTGTAGTAAACACCCTACTTAGCTTCTGAGCCCACCCAACTTTCCTGCTCTTTTATAGACTCTAGAAAGCAAGAGCGTGTTTCTTGCTCTGAAGCACAGTGTGTTTCATGGATGAGAACTGTGCTATGTGTTTCCCTTCAGAAATGGAGTAAAATCCCAGGCTCTGTGTCTTCCTACAAGCAAGACTTCCTTTCACGTAAGGGTAGTCACTTTTCAGCTCAAAGGACTTATATCGTTCACGAAGCTCACATATTTCTCTTATTAACTGAAGCATTGGATGTTAAAGGACCTGAGGTTTGTATCAGTTTCAGAAGCAGACTTGAAGTAGATATGGTCCATATGTGTAGTAAACACCATACTTTTGTTCTGACCACACCCACGTTTCCTGCTGTATTAGAGACTCTACAAACCAAGAGTGTGCTTCTTGCTCTAAAGCACAGTGGGTTTCATGGATGAGAACTGTGCTATGTGTTTTCCTTCAGAAGTGGAATTAAATCCCAGGTTCTGTGTCTTCCTTCAAGCAAGACTTCATTTCAAGTAAACGCAGTCCCTTTTCAGCTCCAACGAAGCTACATCGTTCACGAAGCTCATACGTTTCTGGCCCTTACCTGAAAAGAATTGGAATTTAGAGAACCTGCGGTTTGCATCAGTTTCAGAAGGAGAGTTGAACTAGATATGGACAGTATGTGTAGGAAACACCGGTTTTTGTTTTGAGAACACCCACGTTTCCTGCTGTATTAGAGACTCTAGAAAGCAAGAGCGTGCTTCTTGCTCTAAAGCACAGTGTGTTTCATGGATGAGAAATGTGCAGAGTGTTTCCCATTTGAAATGGAGTTAAATCCCAGGCTCTGTGTCTTCCTATAAGCAAGACTTCGTTTTAAGTAAACGCAGTCCTTTTTCAGCTCAAAGGAAGCTACATTGAGCAGGAAGCTCACTCGTTTCTCGCTCTAAATGAAAATCACTGGATGTTAGTGTACCTGTGGTTTGGATCAGTTTCATAAGCAGAGTGGAACTAGATATGGTCCGTATGTGTAGGAAACACCGTACTTTTGTTCTGAGCACACCCACGTTTCCTGCTGTATTAGAGACTCTAGAAAGCAAGAGAGTGCTTCTTGCTCTAAAGCAGAGTGTGTTTCATGGATGAGAACTGTGCTGTGTGTTTCCCTTCAGAAAAGGAGTTAAATCCCATGTTCTGTGTCTTCCTACAAGCAAGACTTCATTTCTGCTGAACTCAGTCCCTTTTTATGCTCAAAAGAAGCAATATCGTTCACGAAGCTCACACGTTTCTCACTCTTAACTGAAAAGCATTGGATGTTAGAAATCCTGTGGTTTGTATCAGTTTCAGAAGCAATTTGAACTAGATGTGGTCTATATGTGTGGTAAACACCGTTCTTTGTTTCTGTGCACACTCACGTTTCCTGCTGTATTAGAGACTCTAGGAAGCAAGAGCGGGCTTCTTGCTCTAAAGCAGAGTGTGTTCAATGGATGAGAACTGTGCTGTGTGTTTCCCTTCAGAAATTGAGTTAAATCCCATGCTCTTTGTCTTCCTACCAGCAAGACTGCTTTTCATGTAAGGGTAGTCACTTTTCAGCTCAATGGACCTACATCGTTCACGAAGCTCACATATTTCTCTTATTAACTGACAAGCATTGGATGTTAGAGGACCTTAGGACTGTATCAGTTTCAGAAGCAAAGATGAACTACATAGGGTCTGTATGTATAGTAAATATTGTTCTTTTGTTCAGAGTACACTCACCTTTTCTGCTCTAATAGATACCCTAGAAAGCAAGTGCGTGTTTCTTGCTCTAAAGCACAGTGTGTTTCATGGATGAGAACTGTGCTGTGTGTTTCCCTTCAGAAATGGATTTAAATCCCAGGCTCTGTGTCTTCCTACAAGCAAGACTTTGTTTCAAATAAATGCAGTCGCTTTTCAGCTGAAACGAAGCTACATCGTTCATGAAGCTCAAAAGATTCTCGCTCTTAACTGATAAGAATTGGATTTTAGAAGACCTGCGGTTTGTATCAGTTTTAGGAGAAGAGTTGTACTAGATATGATATGTATGTTTTGGAAATACCGTTTTTTCGTTCTGTGCAAACTGACGTTTACTGGTGTATTAGAGTCTCTAGAAAGCAAGATCATGCCTCTTGCTCAAAATCAGAGTGTGTTTCATGGATGAGAACTGTGCTTTTTGTTTCCCTTCAGAATGGAGTTAAATCCCAAGTTCGGTATCTTCCTACAAGCCAGACTTTGTTTCAAGTAAACTCAGTCCCTTTTCAGCTCAAATGAAGCTACATCGTTCACAAAGCTCACACGTTTCTCGCTCTTAACTGAAAATCATTGGATGTTAGTGGACATGTGGTTTCGATCAGTTTCAGAAGCAGGGTGGAATTAGATATGATCTGTATGTGTAGGACACACTGTACTATTGTTCTGAGCACACCCACATTTCCTGCTGTATTAGAGACTCTAGAAAGCAAGAGAGTGCTTCTTGCTCTAAAGCAGAGTGTGGTTTATGGATGAGAACTGTGCTGTGTGTTTCCCTTCAGAAAAGGAGTTAAATGCCAGGTTCTGTGTCTTCCTCCAAGCAAGACTTCATTTCAGGTAAACCCAGTCCCTTTTCAGCTCAAACGAAGCAACATCATTCACGAAGCTCACATGTTTCTCGCTCATAACTGAAAAGCATTGGATGAAAGAAATCCTGTGGTTTGTATCAGTTTCAGAAGCAATTTGAACTAGATGTGGTATATATGTGTGGGAAACACCTTTCTTTGCTTCTGTGCACACTCACATTTCCTGATGTATTAGAGACTCTAGGAAGCAAGAGCGGGCTTCTTGCTCTAAAGCAGAGTGTGTTTCATGCATGAGAACTGTGCTTTTTGTTTCCCTTCAGAACTTGAGTTAAATCCCATGCTCTGTGTCTTCCAACAAGCAAGACTTTGTTTCAGGTAAACACAGTCACTTTTCAGCTCAAACGAAGCTATATCGTTCATGAAGCTCACACGCTTCTCACTCTTAAGTGACAAGCATGGGATGTTAGAGGACCTGTGGTTTGTATCAGTTTCAGAAGCAGAGTTGAACTAGGTATGGTCCAAATGTGTTAGAAAAACAGTTCTTTTGTTCTGAGCACACTCATGTTTCCTGATGTATATTAGACTCTAGAAAGCAAGAGCGTGCTTCTTCCTCTAAAGCACAATGGGTTTCATCGATGGGAAAGGTGCTGTATGTTTCCCTTTAGAAATGGAGTTAAATCCCAGGCTCTGTGTGTTCCTACAAGCAAGACTTCTTTTCAGGAATGGGTAGTCACTTTTCAGCTCAAAGGACCTAAATCATTCACAAAGCTCACATATTTCTCTTTCTAACTGACAAGCATCAGATGTTAGAGGACCTGAGGTTTGTATCATTTTCAGAAGCAGACTTGAAGTAGATATGGTCCATATGTGTAGTAAACACCGTACTTTTGTTCTGAGCACACCCATGTTTCCTGCTGTATTAGAGACTCTAGAAAGCAAGAGCATGCGTCTTGCTCTGAAGTACAGTATGTTTCATGGATGAGAACTGTGCTGTGTGTTTCCCTTCAGAAATGGAGTTAAATCCCAGGCTCTTTGTTTTCCTACAAGCAACACTTCTTTTCAGGTAAATGCAGTCCCCTTTCAGCTCAAACGCAGCTAAATCATTCTCGAAGCTCACACATTTCACTTATTAACTTACAAGTATTGGATGTTAGAGGACCTGTGGTTTGTATCAGTTTCAGAAGCAGAGTTGAACTAGATTGTTCCGAATGTGTAGGAAAAACAGTTCTTTTGTTCTGAGCACACTCATGTATCCTGATGTATTAGATAATCTAGAAAGCAAGAGCATGCTTCTTGCTCTAAAGCAGAGTGTGTTCAATGGATGAGAACTGTGCTATGTGTTTCCCTTCAGAAATGGAGGTAAATCCCAGGCTCTGTGTCTTCCTACAAGCAAGTCTTCGTTTCAGGTAAACACAGTCACTTTAGAGCTCAAAGGAAGCTAAATTGTTTACGAATCTCACACGTTTTTTGCTCTTAAATGAAATGCATGGAATGTTAGAGGACATGTGCTTTGTATCACATTCATAAGCAGGGTTGATCTATATATGGTCCGATTATGCAGGAAACACTGTCGTTTTGTTCTGAGCACACTCAGGTTTCCCTCTGTATTAGAGATTCTAGAAAGCAAGAACGTGCTTCTTGCTCTAAATGAGAGTGTGTACCATGGATAAGAACTGTGCTGTGTGTTCCCCTTCAGAAATGGAGTTAAATATCAGGCTCTGTGTCTTTCAACAAGCAAGACTTCCTTTCAGGTAAGGGCAGTCACTTTTCCGCTCAAATTATCTACATCGTTCAAGAAGATCACACGTTTCTCATCTTAACTGACAAGCATTGGATGTTAGAGGACATGTGGTTTGTATCACTTTCAGAAGCAGAGTTGAACTAGATATGGTCCGTATGTGTACGACACACAATTCTTTTGTTCTGAGCGCACTCACGTTTCCTGCTCTCTTAGAGATTCTAGAAAGCAAGAGCGTGCTTCTTGCTCTAAAGCAGAGTGTGTTCCATGGATGAGAACTGTCCTATGTGTTTCCCTTCAGAAATGGAGTTAAATCCCAGGCTCTGTGTCTTCCTACACGTAAGACTTTCTTTCAGGTAAACGTAGTCACTTTTCAGCTCAAACGAAGCT
Source organism: Onychomys leucogaster (assembly GCA_949786385.1). Taxonomy (NCBI): domain Eukaryota; kingdom Metazoa; phylum Chordata; class Mammalia; order Rodentia; family Cricetidae; genus Onychomys; species Onychomys leucogaster. The sequence continues at coordinate 809,521 of CATKUP010000044.1, forward strand.
ACATTGTTCACGAAGTCACACGTTGCTCGCTCTTAACTGAAAAGCATTGGATGTTAGAGGACGTCTGGTTTGTATCACTTACAGAAGGAGAGTTGAACTAGATATGGTCCGTATGTGTATGACACACAGTTCTTTGTTCTGAGAACACTCAGGTTCCCTGCTCTCTTAGAGAATCTAGAAAGCAATAGCGTGCTTCTTGCTCTAAAGCAGAATGTGTTTCATGGATGAGAACGGTGCTGTGTGCTTCCCTTCAAAAATGGAGTTAAATCCCATGCTCTGTGTGTTCCAACAAGCAAGATTTCGTTTCAGGTAACCACAGTAACTTTAGTGCTCAAAGGAAGCTACATCGTTCATGAAGCTCACACGTTTTTTGCTCTTAACTGAAAAGCATTGGATGTTAGAGGACCTGTAGTTTTTATAAGTTTCAGAAGCAGAGTTGACTAGATATGGTCCGAATGTGTAGGAAACACCGTTGTTCTGTTCTGAGCACACTCACGTTTCCTGCTGCATTAGAGAGTCTAGAAAGCAAGAGCGTGCTTCTTGCTCTAAAGCAGATAGTGTTTCATGGATGAGAGCTGTGTTGTGTGTTTCCCTTCAGAACTTGAGTTAAATCCCAGGCTCTCTTTCTTCTTACATGCAAGACTTTGTTTCAGGTAAACACAGTCACTTTTCAGCTCAAACGAAGCTATATCGTTCATGAAGCTCACACGCTTCTCACTCTTAAGTGACAAGCATGGGATGTTAGAGGACCTGTGGTTTGTATCAGTTTCAGAAGCAGAGTTGAACTAGATATGGTCCAAATGTGTTAGAAAAACAGTTCTTTTGTTCTGAGCACACTCATGTTTCCTGATGTATATTAGACTCTAGAAAGCAAGAGCGTGCTTCTTCCTCTAATGCACAATGGGTTTCATCGATGGGAAAGGTGCTGTATGTTTCCCTTTAGAAATGGAGTTAAATCCCAGGCTCTGTGTGTTCCTACAAGCAAGACTTCTATTCAGGAAAGGGTAGTCACTTTTCAGCTCAAAGGACCTAAATCGTTCACAAAGCTCACATATTTCTCTTTCTAACTGACAAGCATCAGATGTTAGAGGACCTGAGGTTTGTATCATTTTCAGAAGCAGACTTGAAGTAGATATGGTCCATATGTGTAGTAAACACCGTACTTTTGTTCTGAGCACACCCATGTTTCCTGCTGTATTAGAGACTCTAGAATGCAAGAGCATGCGTCTTGCTCTGAAGTACAGTATGTTTCATGGATGAGAACTGTGCTGTGTGTTTCCCTTCAGAAATGGAGTTAAATCCCAGGCTCTTTGTTTTCCTACAAGCAACACTTCTTTTCAGGTAAATGCAGTCCCCTTTCAGCTCAAACGCAGCGACATCATTCTCGAAGCTCACACATTTCATTTATTAACTTACAAGTATTGGATGTTAGAGGACCTGTGGTTTGTATCACTTTCAGAAGCAGAGTTGAACTAGATTGTTCCGAATGTATAGGAAAAACAGTTCTTTTGTTCTGAGCACACTCATGTATCCTGATGTATTAGATAATCTAGAAAGCAAGAGCATGCTTCTTGCTCTAAAGCAGAGTGTGTTCAATGGATCAGAACTGTGCTATGTGTTTCCCTTCAGAAATGGAGTTAAATCCCAGGCTCTGTGTCTTCCAAAAGTATGACTTCCTTTCAGGTAAACATAGTCTCTTTTCATCTCAAACGAAGCTACATTGTTCACGAAGCTCACACATTTCTCGCTCTTAACTGACAAGCATTGGATGTTAGAGGAACTCTGGTTTGTATCACATTCAGAAGCCTAGTTGAACTACATATGGTCCGTATGTGTACGATACTCAGTTCTTTTGTTCTGAGCAGACTCACGTTTCCTGCTGTCTTAGAGACTCTAGAAAGCAAGAGCGTGCTTCTTGCTATAAAGCAGAGTGTGAATGATGGATGAGAACTGTGCTGTGTGTTTCCATCAGAAATGGAGTGAAATCCCAGCCTCTGTGTCTTCCTACAAGCAAGAATTTATTTCAGGTAAACACAGTCAGTTTAGAGCACAAAGGAAGCTACATCATTCACGAAGCTCAAACGTTTCTCGCTCTTAACTGACAAGCATTGGATATTAGAGGACCTGTGGTTTGTATCAGTTTCAGAAGGATAGTTGAACTAGATATGGTACGTATGTATAGGAAACACCGTTCTTTTCTTCTTAGCACACTCACTTTTTCTGCTGTATTAGAGACTCTAGAAAGCAAGAGCATGCTTCTTGCTCTAAAGCAGAGTATGTTTCATTCATTAGAACTGTGCTGTGTGTTTCCCTTGAAATGGATTTAAATCTCAGGCTCTGTGTCTTCTTACAAGCAAGAATTCGTTTCAGGTAAACACAGTCACTTTACAGCTCAAACGAAGCTATACCGTTCACGAAGCTAACATGTTTCTCGCTCTTAAGTGACAAGCATGGGATATTAGAGGATTTGTGTTTTGTATCAGTTTCAGAAGCAGAGTTGAACTTGATATGCCCCGAATGTGTAGGAAAAACAATTCTTCTGTTCTGAGCACACTCACCTTTCCTGCTGTATTAGAGACTCTAGAAAGCAAGAGCGTGCTTCTTGCTCTAAATAAGAGTGTGTACCATGGATAAGAACTGTGCTGTGTGTTCCCCTTCAGAAATGGAGTTAAATATCAGGCTCTGTGTCTTCCTGCAAGCAAGACTTCCTTTCAGGTAATGGCAGTCACTTTTCAGCTCAAACTATCTACATCGTTCATGAAGACCACACGTGTCTCGTCTTAACTGACAAGCATTGGAAGTTAGAGGACCTGTGGTTTGTATCAGTTTCAGAATCAGAGTTGAACTAGATATGGTCCGTATGTGTAGGACACACAGTTATTTTGTTCTGAGCACACTCATGTTTCCTGCTGTCTTAGAGAATATAGAAAGCAAGAGCGTTCTTCTTGCTCTAAAGCAGAGTGTGTTTCATGGATGAGAACTGTGCTTTGTGTTTCCCTTCAGAAATAGAGTTAAATCCCATGCTCTGTGACTTCCAACAAGCAAGACTTTGTTTCAGGTAACCACAGTAACTTTAGAGCTCAATGGAAGCTACATCATTCACGAAACTCACAAGTTTTTCGCTCTAAACTGAAAAGCATTTGATGTTAGAGGACCTCTGGTTTGTATCACTTTCAGAAGCATAGTTGAACTACATATGGTCTGTATGTGTACGACACTCAGTTCTTTTGTTCTGAGAACACTCATGTTTCCTGCTCTATTAGAGACTCTAGAAAGCAAGAGCGTGCTTCTTGCTCTAAAGCAGAATGTGTACCATGGATGAGAACTGTGCTGTGTGTTTCCCTTCAGAAATGGAGGTAAATCCCAGGCTCTGTGTCTTCCTACAAGCAAGACTTCGTTTCAGGTAAACACAGTCACTTTAGAGCTCAAAGGAAGCTAAATTGTTTACGAATCTCACACGTTTTTTGCTCTTAAATGAAATGCATGGAATGTTAGAGGACCTGTGGTTTGTATCACATTCAGAAGCAGGGTTGATCTATATATGGTCCGATTGTGCAGGAAACACTGTCGTTTTGTTCTGAGCACACTCAGGTTTCCCTCTGTATTAGAGATTCTAGAAAGCAAGAACGTGCTTCTTGCACTAAATGAGAGTGTGTACCATGGATAAGAACTGTGCTGTGTGTTCCCCTTCAGAAATGGAGTTAAATATCAGGCTCTGTGTCTTCCAACAAGCAAGACTTCCTTTCAGGTAAGGGCAGTCACTTTTCCGCTCAAATAATCTACATCTTTCATGAAGATCACACGTTTCTCATCTTAACTGACAAGCATTGGATGTTAGAGGAACTCTAGTTTGTATCACTTTCAGAAGCAGAGTTGAACTAGATATGGTCTGTATGTTTTAGACACACAATTCTTTTGTTCTGAGCGCACTCACGTTTCCTGCTCTCTTAGAGATTCTAGAAAGCAAGAGCGTGCTTGTTGCTCTAAAGCAGAGTGTGTTTCATGGATGAAAACTGTGCTATGTGTTTCACTTCAGAAATGGAGTTAAATCCCAGGCTCTGTGTCTTCCTACACGTAAGACTTCCTTTCAGGTAAACGTAGTCACTTTTCAGCTCAAAGAAAGCTACATTGTTCACGAAGCTAACATGTTGCTCGCTCTTAACTGAAAAACATTGGATGTTAGAGGACCTGTAGTTTGTATCAGTTTCAGAAGCAGAGTTGACTAGATATGGTCCGAATGTGTAGGAAACACCGTTGTTCTGTTCTGAGCACACTCACGTTTCCTGCTGCATTAGAGAGTCTAGAAAGCAAGAGCGTGCTTCTTGCTCTAAAGCAGATAGTGTTTCATGGATGAAAGCTGTGCTGTGTGTTTCCTTTCAGAACTTGAGTTAAATCCCAGGCTCTCTTTCTTCTTACATGCAAGACTTTGTTTCAGGTAAACACAGTCACTTTTCAGCTCAAACAAAGCTATATCGTTCATGAAGCTCACACGCTTCTCACTCTTAAGTGACAAGCATGGGATGTTAGAGGACATGTGGTTTGTATCAGTTTCAGAAGCAGAGTTGAACTAGATATGGTCTGTATGTGTATTACACACAATTATTTGTTCTGAGCACACTCATGTTTCATGCTCTCTTAGAGAGTCTAGAAAGCAAGAGCTTGCTTCTTGCTCTAAAGCAGAGTGTGTTCAACAGATGAGAACTGTGCTATGTGTTTCCCCTCAGAAATGGAGTTAAACCCCGGCTCTGTGTCTTCCTACACGTAAGACTTCCTTTCAGGTAAATGTAGTCACTTTTCAGCTCAAACGAATCTACATTGTTCACGAAGCTCACACGTTGCTCGCTCTTAACTGAAAAGCATTGGATGTTAGAGGACTTCTGGTTTGTATCACTTACAGAAGCAGAGTTGAACTAGATATGGTCCGTATGTGTATGACACACAATTCTTTTTTTCTGAGAACACTCATGTTTCCTTCTCTATTAGACACTCTAGAAAGCAATAGCGTGCTTCTTGCTCTAAAGCCGAATGTGTACCATGGATGAGAACTCGGCTGTGTGTTTCCCTTCAGAAATGGAGGTAAATACCAGGCTCTGTGTCTTCCTACAAGCAAGTCTTCGTTTCCGGTAAACACAGTCACTTTAGAGCTCAAAGGAAGCTAAATCGTTTACGAAGCTCACAAGTTTTTCGCTCTTAAATGAAATGCATTGAATGTTAGAGGACCTGTGGTTTGTATCACATTCAGAAGCAGGTTTGATCTATATATGGTCCGATTGTGCAGGAAACACTGTCGTTTTGTTCTGAGCACACTCAAGTTTCCCTCTGTATTAGAGACTCTTGCAAGCAAAAACGGGCTTCTTGCTCTAAATGAGAGTGTGTACCATGGATAAGAACTGTGCTGTGTGTTCCCCTTCAGAAATGGAGTTAAATATCAGGCTCTGTGTCTTCCAACAAGCAAGACTTCCTTTCAGGTAAGGGCAGTCACTTTTCCGCTCAAATTATCTACATCGTTCATGAAGATCACACGTTTCTCATCTTAACTGACAAGCATTGGATGTTAGAGGACATGTGGTTTGTATCAGTTTCAGAAGCAGAGTTGAACTAGATATGGTCCGTATGTGTACGACACACAATTCTTTTGTTCTTAGCACACTCACGTTTCCTGCTCTCTTAGAGACTCTAGAAAGCAAGAGCGTGCCTCTTGCTCAAAAGCAGAGTGTGTTTCATGGATGAGAACTTTGCTGTGTGTTTCCATCAGAAATGGATTTAAATCCCATGTCTGTGTCTTCCTACAAGCAAGACTTCGTTTCATGTAATCACAGTCAGTTTAGAGCTCAAAGGACGCTACATCGTTCACGAAGCTCACATGTTTTTCGCTCTTACCTGAAAAGTATTGCATGGTAGAGGACCTGTGGTTTGTATCACTTTCAGAAGCAGAGTTGAACTAGATATGGCCTGTATGTGTAGGAAACACTGTTCTTTTGTTCTGGGCACACTCACATTTCCTGATGTATTAGAGACTCTAGAAAGCAAGAGCGTGCTTCTTGCACTAAAGCAGATTGTGTTTCATGGATGAGAACTGTGCAGTGTATTTCCCTTCAGAAATGGAGTTAAATTCTAGGCTCTTTTTTTTCCTACAAGCAAACTTCGTTTCAGGTAACCACAGTAACTTTTCATCTCAAACAATGCTGTATCGTTCATGAAGCTCACACGTTTATCACTTTTAAATGACAAGCATGGGATGTTAGAGGACCTGTGGTTTGTATCAGTTTCAGAAGCATAGTTGAACTAGATATGGTCCGAATGTGTAGGAAAAACATTTCTTTTGTTCTGAGCACACTCACGTTTCCTGCTGTATTAGAGACCCTAGAAAGCAAGAGCATGTTTCTTGCTCTAAAGCAAAGTGTGGTCAAGGGATGAGAACTGTGCTCTGTGCTTCCCTTCAGAAATGGAGTTAAATCCCAGGCTCTGTGTCTTCCTACATGTAAGACTTCGTTTCAGGTAAACGCAGTCACTATTCAGCTCAAACGAAGCTACATTGTTCACGAAGCTCACACGTTGCTCGCTCTTAACTGAAAAGCATTGCATGTTAGAGGACCTGTGGTTTGTATCAGGTTCAGAAGCAGAGTTGAACTAGATATGGTCTGTATGTGTATGACACACAGTTCTTTTCTTCTGAGAACACTCAGGTTTCCTGCTCTATTAGACACTCTAGAAAGCAATAGCGTGCTTCTTGCTCTAAAGCCAAATGTGTACCATGGATGAGAACTCTGCTGTGTGTTTCCCTTCAGAAATGGAGGTAAATACCAGGCTCTGTGTCTTCCTACAAGCAAGTCTTCGTTTCAGGTAAACACAGTCACTTTAGAGCTCAAAGGAAGCTAAATCGTTTACGAAGCTCACAAGTTTTTCGCTCTTAAATGAAATGCATTGAATGTTAGAGGACCTGTGGTTTGTATCACATTCAGAAGCAGGTTTGATCTATATATGGTCCGATTGTGCAGGAAACACTGTCGTTTGTTCTGAGCACACTCAAGTTTCCCTCTGTATTAGAGACTCTTGCAAGCAAAAACGGGCTTCTTGCTCTAAATGAGAGTGTGTACCATGGATAAGAACTGTGCTGTGTGTTCCCCTTCAGAAATGGAGTTAAATATCAGGCTCTGTGTCTTCCAACAAGCAAGACTTCCTTTCAGGTAAGGGCAGTCACTTTTCCGCTCAAATTATCTACATCGTTCATGAAGATCACACGTTTCTCATCTTAACTGACAAGCATTGGATGTTAGAGGACATGTGGTTTGTATCAGTTTCAGAAGCAGAGTTGAACTAGATATGGTCCGTATGTGTACGACACACAATTCTTTTGTTCTTAGCACACTCACGTTTCCTGCTCTCTTAGAGACTCTAGAAAGCAAGAGCGTGCCTCTTGCTCAAAAGCAGAGTGTGTTTCATGGATGAGAACTTTGCTGTGTGTTTCCATCAGAAATGGATTTAAATCCCATGTCTGTGTCTTCCTACAAGCAAGACTTCGTTTCATGTAATCACAGTCAGTTTAGAGCTCAAAGGACGCTACATCGTTCACGAAGCTCACATGTTTTTCGCTCTTACCTGAAAAGTATTGCATGGTAGAGGACCTGTAGTTTGTATCACTTTCAGAAGCAGAGTTGAACTAGATATGGCCTGTATGTGTAGGAAACACTGTTCTTTTGTTCTGGGCACACTCACATTTCCTGATGTATTAGAGACTCTAGAAAGCAAGAGCGTGCTTCTTGCACTAAAGCAGATTGTGTTTCATGGATGAGAACTGTGCAGTGTATTTCCCTTCAGAAATGGAGTTAAATTCTAGGCTCTTTTTTTTCCTACAAGCAAACTTCGTTTCAGGTAACCACAGTAACTTTTCATCTCAAACAATGCTGTATCGTTCATGAAGCTCACACGTTTATCACTTTTAAATGACAAGCATGGGATGTTAGAGGACCTGTGGTTTGTATCAGTTTCAGAAGCATAGTTGAACTAGATATGGTCCGAATGTGTAGGAAAAACATTTCTTTTGTTCTGAGCACACTCACGTTTCCTGCTGTATTAGAGACCCTAGAAAGCAAGAGCATGTTTCTTGCTCTAAAGCAAAGTGTGGTCAAGGGATGAGAACTGTGCTCTGTGCTTCCCTTCAGAAATGGAGTTAAATCCCAGGCTCTGTGTCTTCCTACATGTAAGACTTCGTTTCAGGTAAACGCAGTCACTATTCAGCTCAAACGAAGCTACATTGTTCACGAAGCTCACACGTTGCTCGCTCTTAACTGAAAAGCATTGCATGTTAGAGGACCTGTGGTTTGTATCAGGTTCAGAAGCAGAGTTGAACTAGATATGGTCTGTATGTGTATGACACACAGTTTTTTTCTTCTGAGAACACTCAGGTTTCCTGCTCTATTAGACACTCTAGAAAGCAATAGCGTGCTTCTTGCTCTAAAGCCAAATGTGTACCATGGATGAGAACTCTGCTGTGTGTTTCCCTTCAGAAATGGAGGTAAATACCAGGCTCTGTGTCTTCCTACAAGCAAGTCTTCGTTTCAGGTAAACACAGTCACTTTAGAGCTCAAAGGAAGCTAAATCGTTTACGAAGCTCACAAGTTTTTCGCTCTTAAATGAAATGCATTGAATGTTAGAGGACCTGTGGTTTGTATCACATTCATAAGCAGGTTTGATCTATATATGGTCCGATTGTGCAGGAAACACTGTCGTTTTGTTCTGAGCACACTCAAGTTTCCCTCTGTATTAGAGAATCTTGCAAGCAAAAACGGGCTTCTTGCTCTAAATGAGAATGTGTACCATGGATAAGAACTGTGCTGTGTGTTCCCCTTCAGAAATGGAGTTAAATATCAGGCTCTGTGTCTTCCAACAAACAAGACTTCCTTTCAGGTAAGGGCAGTCACTTTTCCGCTCAAACTATCTACATCGTTCGTGAAGATCACACGTTTCTCATCTTAACTGACAAGCATTGGATGTTAGAGGACCTGAGGTTTGTATCAGTTTCAGAAGTAGGGTTGAACTAGATATGGTCTATATGTGTATACAACACACAATTCTTTTGTTCTTAGCACACTCACGTTTCCTGCTCTCTTAGAGACTCTAGAAAGCAAGAGCGTGCCTCTTGCTCAAAAGCAGAGTGTGTTTCATGGATGAGAACTGTGCTGAGTGTTTCCATCAGAAATGGATTTAAATCCCATGTCTGTGTCTTCCAATAAGCAAGACTTCGTTTCAGGTAACCACAGTAACTCTAGAGCTCAACGGAAGCTACATCCTTCACGAAGCTCACAAGTTTTTTACTCTAAACTGAAAAGCATTTGATGTTAGAGGACCTGTGGTTTGTATCAGGTTCAGAAGCAGAGTTGAACTAGATATGGTCTGTATGTGTATGACACACAATTATTTGTTCTGAGCACACTCACGTTTCCTGCTGTATTAGAGACCCTAGAAAGCAAGAGCATGTTTCCTGCGCTAAAGCAGAGTGTGTTCAAGGGATGAGAATTGTGCTCTGTGTTTCCCTTCAAAATGGAGTTAAATCCCAGGCTCTGTGTCTTCCTACATGTAAGACTTTGTTTCAGGTAAACGCAGTCACTATTCAGCTCAAACGAAGCTACATTTTTCACGAAGCTCACACGTTTCTCGCTCTTAACTGAAAAGCATTGGATGTTAGAGGACCTGTGGTTTGTATCAGGTTCAGAAGCAGAGTTGAACTAGATATGGTCTGTATGTGTATGACACACAATTATTTGTTCTGAGCACACTCACGTTTCCTGCTGTCTTAGAGAGTCTAGAAAGCAAGAGCGTGCTTCTTGCTATAAAGCAGAGTGTGAAAGATGGATGAGAACTGTGCTGTTTGTTTCCATCAGAAATGGAGTTAAATCCCAGCCTCTGTGTCTTCCTACAAGCAAGAATTTATTTCAGGTATACACAGTTAGTTTAGAGCACAAAGGAAGCTACATCGTTCATGAAGCTCACATGTTTCTCGCTCTTAACTGACAAGCATGGGATGTTAGAGGACCTGTGGTTTGTATCAGTTTCAGAAGCATAGTTGAACTAGATATGGTCCGAATGTGTAGGAAAAACAGTTCTTGTGTTCTGAGCACACTCACGTTTCCTGCTGTATTAGAGTCCCTAGAAAGCAAGAGCATGTTTCTTGCTCTAAAGCAGAGTGTGTTCAAGGGATGAGAACTGTGCTCTGTGTTTCCATTCAGAAATGGAGTTAAATGCCAGGCTCTGTGTCTTCCTACATGTAAGACTTCGTTTCAGGTAAACGCAGTCACTATTCAGCTCAAATGAAGCTACATTTTTCACGAAGCTCACACGTTTCTCGCTCTTAACTGAAAAGCATTGGATGTTAGAGGACCTGTGGTTTGTATCAGGTTCAGAAGCAGAGTTGAACTAGATATGGTCTGTATGTGTATGACACACAATTATTTGTTCTGAGCCCACTCATGTTTCATGCTCTCTTAGAGAGTCTAGAAAGCAAGAGCTTGCTTCTTGCTCTAAAGCAGAGTGTGTTCAACAGATGAGAACTGTGCTATGTGTTTCCCCTCAGAAATGGAGTTAAACCCTGGCTCTGTGTCTTCCTACACGTAAGACTTCCTTTCAGGTAAATGTAGTCACTTTTCAGCTCAAATGAATCTACATTGTTCACGAAGCTCACACGTTGCTCGCTCTTAACTGAAAAGCATTGGATGTTAGAGGACCTCTGGTTTGTATCACTTACAGAAGCAGAGTTGAACTAGATATGGTCCGTATGTGTATGACACACAATTCTTTTTTTCTGAGAACACTCATGTTTCCTTCTCTATTAGACACTCTAGAAAGCAATAGCGTGCTTCTTGCTCTAAAGCCGAATGTGTACCATGGATGAGAACTCGGCTGTGTGTTTCCCTTCAGAAATGGAGGTAAATACCAGGCTCTGTGTCTTCCTACAAGCAAGTCTTCGTTTCAGGTAAACACAGTCACTTTAGAGCTCAAAGGAAGCTAAATCGTTTACGAAGCTCACAAGTTTTTCGCTCTTAAATGAAATGCATTGAATGTTAGAGGACCTGTGGTTTGTATCACATTCAGAAGCAGGTTTGATCTATATATGGTCCGATTGTGCAGGAAACACTGTCGTTTTGTTCTGAGCACACTCAAGTTTCCCTCTGTATTAGAGACTCTTGCAAGCAAAAACGGGCTTCTTGCTCTAAATGAGAGTGTGTACCATGGATAAGAACTGTGCTGTGTGTTCCCCTTCAGAAATGGAGTTAAATATCAGGCTCTGTGTCTTCCAACAAGCAAGACTTCCTTTCAGGTAAGGGCAGTCACTTTTCCGCTCAAATTATCTACATCGTTCATGAAGATCACACGTTTCTCATCTTAACTGACAAGCATTGGATGTTAGAGGACATGTGGTTTGTATCAGTTTCAGAAGCAGAGTTGAACTAGATATGGTCCGTATGTGTACGACACACAATTCTTTTGTTCTTAGCACACTCACGTTTCCTGCTCTCTTAGAGACTCTAGAAAGCAAGAGCGTGCCTCTTGATCAAAAGCAGAGTGTGTTTCATGGTTGAGAACTGTGCTGTGTGTTTCCATCAGAAATGGATTTAAATCCCATGTCTGTGTCTTCCTACAAGCAAGACTTCGTTTCATGTAATCACAGTCAGTTTAGAGCTCTGAAGGACGCTACATCGTTCACGAAGCTCACATGTTTTTCGCTCTTACCTGAAAAGCATTGCATGGTAGAGGACCTGTGGTTTGTATCACTTTCAGAAGCAGAGTTGAACTAGATATGGCCTGTATGTGTAGGAAACACTGTTCTTTTGTTCTGGGCACACTCACATTTCCTGATGTATTAGAGACTCTAGAAAGCAAGAGCGTGCTTCTTGCACTAAAGCAGATTGTGTTTCATGGATGAGAACTGTGCAGTGTATTTCCCTTCAGAAATGGAGTTAAATTCTAGGCTCTTTTTTTTCCTACAAGCAAACTTCGTTTCAGGTAACCACAGTAACTTTTCATCTCAAACAATGCTGTATCGTTCATGAAGCTCACACGTTTATCACTTTTAAATGACAAGCATGGGATGTTAGAGGACCTGTGGTTTGTATCAGTTTCAGAAGCATAGTTGAACTAGATATTGTCTGAATGTGTAGGAAAAACATTTCTTTTGTTCTGAGCACACTCACGTTTCCTGCTGTATTAGATACCCTAGAAAGCAAGAGCATGTTTCTTGCTCTAAAGCAAAGTGTGGTCAAGGGATGAGAACTGTGCTCTGTGTTTCCCTTCAGAAATGGAGTTAAACCCGGGCTCTGTGTCTTCCTACACGTAAGAGTTCCTTTCAGGTAAATGTAGTCACTTTTCAGCTCAAACGAATCTACATTGTTCACGAAGCTCACACGTTGCTCGCTCTTAACTGAAAAGCATTGGATGTTAGAGGACTTCTGGTTTGTATCACTTACAGAAGCAGAGTTGACCTAGATATGGTCCGTATGTGTATGAAACACAATTCTTTTTTTCTGAGAACACTCATGTTTCCTTCTCTATTAGACACTCTAGAAAGCAATAGCGTGCTTCTTGCTCTAAAGCCGAATGTGTACCATGGATGAGAACTCGGCTGTGTGTTTCCCTTCAGAAATGGAGGTAAATACCAGGCTCTGTGTCTTCCTACAAGCAAGTCTTCGTTTCAGGTAAACACAGTCACTTTAGAGCTCAAAGGAAGCTAAATCGTTTACGAAGCTCACAAGTTTTTCGCTCTTAAATGAAATGCATTGAATGTTAGAGGACCTGTGGTTTGTATCACATTCAGAAGCAGGTTTGATCTATATATGGTCCGATTGTGCAGGAAACACTGTCGTTTTGTTCTGAGCACACTCAAGTTTCCCTCTGTATTAGAGACTCTTGCAAGCAAAAACGGGCTTCTTGCTCTAAATGAGAGTGTGTACCATGGATAAGAACTGTGCTGTGTGTTCCCCTTCAGAAATGGAGTTAAATATCAGGCTCTGTGTCTTCCAACAAGCAAGACTTCCTTTCAGGTAAGGGCAGTCACTTTTCCGCTCAAATTATCTACATCGTTCATGAAGATCACACGTTTCTCATCTTAACTGACAAGCATTGGATGTTAGAGGACATGTGGTTTGTATCAGTTTCAGAAGCAGAGTTGAACTAGATATGGTCCGTATGTGTACGACACACAATTCTTTTGTTCTTAGCACACTCACGTTTCCTGCTCTCTTAGAGACTCTAGAAAGCAAGAGCGTGCCTCTTGCTCAAAAGCAGAGTGTGTTTCATGGATGAGAACTGTGCTGTGTGTTTCCATCAGAAATGGATTTAAATCCCATGTCTGTGTCTTCCTACAAGCAAGACTTCGTTTCATGTAATCACAGTCAGTTTAGAGCTCAAAGGACGCTACATCGTTCACGAAGCTCACATGTTTTTCGCTCTTACCTGAAAAGCATTGCATGGTAGAGGACCTGTGGTTTGTATCACTTTCAGAAGCAGAGTTGAACTAGATATGGCCTGTATGTGTAGGAAACACTGTTCTTTTGTTCTGGGCACACTCACATTTCCTGATGTATTAGAGACTCTAGAAAGCAAGAGCGTGCTTCTTGCACTAAAGCAGATTGTGTTTCATGGATGAGAACTGTGCAGTGTATTTCCCTTCAGAAATGGAGTTAAATTCTAGGCTCTTTTTTTTCCTACAAGCAAACTTCGTTTCAGGTAACCACAGTAACTTTTCATCTCAAACAATGCTGTATCGTTCATGAAGCTCACACGTTTATCACTTTTAAATGACAAGCATGGGATGTTAGAGGACCTGTGGTTTGTATCAGTTTCAGAAGCATAGTTGAACTAGATATTGTCCGAATGTGTAGGAAAAACATTTCTTTTGTTCTGAACACACTCACGTTTCCTGCTGTATTAGAGACCCTAGAAAGCAAGAGCATGTTTCTTGCTCTAAAGCAAAGTGTGGTCAAGGGATGAGAACTGTGCTCTGTGCTTCCCTTCAGAAATGGAGTTAAATCCCAGGCTCTGTGTCTTCCTACATGTAAGACTTCGTTTCAGGTAAACGCAGTCACTATTCAGCTCAAACGAAGCTACATTGTTCACGAAGCTCACACGTTGCTCGCTCTTAACTGAAAAGCATTGCATGTTAGAGGACCTGTGTTTTGTATCAGGTTCAGAAGCAGAGTTGAACTAGATATGGTCCGTATGTGTATGACACACAGTTCTTTTCTTCTGAGAACACTCAGGTTTCCTGCTCTATTAGACACTCTAGAAAGCAATAGCGTGCTTCTTGCTCTAAAGCCGAATGTGTACCATGGATGAGAACTCTGCTGTGTGTTTCCCTTCAGAAATGGAGGTAAATACCAGGCTCTGTGTCTTCCTACAAGCAAGTCTTCGTTTCAGGTAAACACAGTCACTTTAGAGCTCAAAGGAAGCTAAATCGTTTACGAAGCTCACAAGTTTTTCGCTCTTAAATGAAATGCATTGAATGTTAGAGGACCTGTGGTTTGTATCACATTCAGAAGCAGGTTTGATCTATATATGGTCCGATTGTGCAGGAAACACTGTCGTTTTGTTCTGAGCACACTCAAGTTTCCCTCTGTATTAGAGACTCTTGCAAGCAAAAACAGGCTTCTTGCTCTAAATGAGAATGTGTACCATGGATAAGAACTGTGCTGTGTGTTCCCCTTCAGAAATGGAGTTAAATATCAGGCTCTGTGTCTTCCAACAAACAAGACTTCCTTTCAGGTAAGGGCAGTCACTTTTCCGCTCAAACTATCTACATCGTTCGTGAAGATCACACGTTTCTCATCTTAACTGACAAGCATTGGATGTTAGAGGACCTGAGGTTTGTATCAGTTTCAGAAGTAGGGTTGAACTAGATATGGTCCATATGTGTATACGACACACAATTCTATTGTTCTTAGCACACTCACGTTTCCTGCTCTCTTAGAGACTCTAGAAAGCAAGAGCGTGCCTCTTGCTCAAAAGCAGAGTGTGTTTCATGGATGAGAACTGTGCTGTGTGTTTCCATCAGAAATGGATTTAAATCCCATGTCTGTGTCTTCCAATAAGCAAGACTTCGTTTCAGGTAACCACAGTAACTCTAGAGCTCAACGGAAGCTACATCCTTCACGAAGCTCACAAGTTTTTTACTCTAAACTGAAAAGCATTTGATGTTAGAGGACCTGTGGTTTGTATCAGTTTCAGAAGCATAGTTGAACTAGATATGGTCCGAATGTGTAGGAAAAACAGTTCTTTTGTTCTGAGCACACTCACGTTTCCTGCTGTATTAGAGACCCTAGAAAGCAAGAGCATGTTTCCTGCGCTAAAGCAGAGTGTGTTCAAGGGATGAGAATTGTGCTCTGTGTATCCCTTCAAAATGGAGTTAAATCCCAGGCTCTGTGTCTTCCTACATGTAAGACTTTGTTTCAGGTAAACGCAGTCACTATTCAGCTCAAACGAAGCTACATTTTTCACGAAGCTCACACGTTTCTCGCTCTTAACTGAAAAGCATTGGATGTTAGAGGACCTGTGGTTTGTATCAGGTTCAGAAGCAGAGTTGAACTAGATATGGTCTGTATGTGTATGACACACAATTATTTGTTCTGAGCACACTCACGTTTCCTGCTGTCTTAGAGAGTCTAGAAAGCAAGAGCGTGCTTCTTTCTATAAAGCAGAGTGTGAATGATGGATGAGAACTGTGCTGTGTGTTTCCATCAGAAATGGAGTTAAATCCCAGCCTCTGTGTCTTCCTACAAGCAAGAATTTATTTCAGGTATA
The DNA here is from genome assembly GCA_949786385.1 of Onychomys leucogaster. Lineage (NCBI taxonomy): Eukaryota > Metazoa > Chordata > Mammalia > Rodentia > Cricetidae > Onychomys > Onychomys leucogaster. The sequence goes on from CATKUP010000044.1 coordinate 825,310, forward strand.
CACAGTTAGTTTAGAGCACAAAGGAAGCTACATTGTTCATGAAGCTCACATGTTTCTCGCTCTTCACTGACAAGCATGGGATGTTAGAGGACCTGTGGTTTGTATCAGTTTCAGAAGCATAGTTGAACTAGATATGGTCCGAATGTGTAGGAAAAACAGTTCTTGTGTTCTGAGCACACTCACGTTTCCTGCTGTATTAGAGTCCCTAGAAAGCAAGAGCATGTTTCTTGCTCTAAAGCAGAGTATGTTCAAGGGATGAGAACTGTGCTCTGTGTTTCCCTTCAGAAATGGAGTTAAATGCCAGGCTCTGTGTCTTCCTACATGTAAGACTTCGTTTCAGGTAAACGCAGTCACTATTCAGCTCAAATGAAGCTACATTTTTCACGAAGCTCACACGTTTCTCGCTCTTAACTGAAAAGCATTGGATGTTAGAGGACCTGTGGTTTGTATCAGGTTCAGAAGCAGAGTTGAACTAGATATGGTCTGTATGTGTATGACACACAATTATTTGTTCTGAGCACACTCATGTTTCATGCTCTCTTAGAGAGTCTAGAAAGCAAGAGCTTGCTTCTTGCTCTAAAGCAGAGTGTGTTCAACAGATGAGAACTGTGCTATGTGTTTCCCCTCAGAAATGGAGTTAAACCCCGGCTCTGTGTCTTCCTACACGTAAGACTTCCTTTCAGGTAAATGTAGTCACTTTTCAGCTCAAACGAATCTACATTGTTCACGAAGCTCACACGTTGCTCGCTCTTAACTGAAAAGCATTGGATGTTAGAGGACCTCTGGTTTGTATCACTTACAGAAGCAGAGTTGAACTAGATATGGTCCGTATGTGTATGACACACAATTCATTTTTTCTGAGAACACTCATGTTTCCTTCTCTATTAGACACTCTAGAAAGCAATAGCGTGCTTCTTGCTCTAAAGCCGAATGTGTACCATGGATGAGAACTCGGCTGTGTGTTTCCCTTCAGAAATGGAGGTAAATACCAGGCTCTGTGTCTTCCTACAAGCAAGTCTTCGTTTCAGGTAAACACAGTCACTTTAGAGCTCAAAGGAAGCTAAATCGTTTACGAAGCTCACAAGTTTTTCGCTCTTAAATGAAATGCATTGAATGTTAGAGGACCTGTGGTTTGTATCACATTCAGAAGCAGGTTTGATCTATATATGGTCCGATTGTGCAGGAAACACTGTCGTTTTGTTCTGAGCACACTCAAGTTTCCCTCTGTATTAGAGACTCTTGCAAGCAAAAACGGGCTTCTTGCTCTAAATGAGAGTGTGTACCATGGATAAGAACTGTGCTGTGTGTTCCCCTTCAGAAATGGAGTTAAATATCAGGCTCTGTGTCTTCCAACAAGCAAGACTTCCTTTCAGGTAAGGGCAGTCACTTTTCCGCTCAAATTATCTACATCGTTCATGAAGATCACACGTTTCTCATCTTAACTGACAAGCATTGGATGTTAGAGGACATGTGGTTTGTATCAGTTTCAGAAGCAGAGTTGAACTAGATATGGTCCGTATGTGTACGACACACAATTCTTTTGTTCTTAGCACACTCACGTTTCCTGCTCTCTTAGAGACTCTAGAAAGCAAGAGCGTGCCTCTTGCTCAAAGGCAGAGTGTGTTTCATGGATGAGAACTTTGCTATGTGTTTCCATCAGAAATGGATTTAAATCCCATGTCTGTGTCTTCCTACAAGCAAGACTTCGTTTCATGTAATCACAGTCAGTTTAGAGCTCAAAGGACGCTACATCGTTCACGAAGCTCACATGTTTTTCGCTCTTACCTGAAAAGCATTGCATGGTAGAGGACCTGTGGTTTATATCACTTTCCGAAGCAGAGTTGAACTAGATATGGCCTGTATGTGTAGGAAACACTGTTCTTTTGTTCTGGGCACACTCACATTTCCTGATGTATTAGAGACTCTAGAAAGCAAGAGCGTGCTTCTTGCACTAAAGCAGATTGTGTTTCATGGATGAGAACTGTGCAGTGTATTTCCCTTCAGAAATGGAGTTAAATTCTAGGCTCTTTTTTTTCCTACAAGCAAACTTCGTTTCAGGTAACCACAGTAACTTTTCATCTCAAACAATGCTGTATCGTTCATGAAGCTCACACGTTTATCACTTTTAAATGACAAGCATGGGATGTTAGAGGACCTGTGGTTTGTATCAGTTTCAGAAGCATAGTTGAACTAGATATTGTCCGAATGTGTAGGAAAAACATTTCTTTTGTTCTGAGCACACTCACGTTTCCTGCTGTATTAGAGACCCTAGAAAGCAAGAGCATGTTTCTTGCTCTAAAGCAAAGTGTGGTCAAGGGATGAGAACTGTGCTCTGTGCTTCCCTTCAGAAATGGAGTTAAATCCCAGGCTCTGTGTCTTCCTACATGTAAGACTTCGTTTCAGGTAAACGCAGTCACTATTCAGCTCAAACGAAGCTACATTGTTCACGAAGCTCACACGTTGCTCGCTCTTAACTGAAAAGCATTGGATGTTAGAGGACCTCTGGTTTGTATCACTTACAGAAGCAGAGTTGAACTAGATATGGTCCGTATGTGTATGACACACAATTCTTTTTTTCTGAGAACACTCATGTTTCCTTCTCTATTAGACACTCTAGAAAGCAATAGCGTGCTTCTTGCTCTAAAGCCGAATGTGTACCATGGATGAGAACTCTGCTGTGTGTTTCCCTTCAGAAATGGAGGTAAATACCAGGCTCTGTGTCTTCCTACAAGCAAGTCTTCGTTTCAGGTAAACACAGTCACTTTAGAGCTCAAAGGAAGCTAAATCGTTTACGAAGCTCACAAGTTTTTCGCTCTTAAATGAAATGCATTGAATGTTAGAGGACCTGTGGTTTGTATCACATTCATAAGCAGGTTTGATCTATATATGGTCCGATTGTGCAGGAAACACTGTCGTTTTGTTCTGAGCACACTCAAGTTTCCCTCTGTATTAGAGACTCTTGCAAGCAAAAACGGGCTTCTTGCTCTAAATGAGAATGTGTACCATGGATAAGAACTGTGCTGTGTGTTCCCCTTCAGAAATGGAGTTAAATATCAGGCTCTGTGTCTTCCAACAAACAAGACTTCCTTTCAGGTAAGGGCAGTCACTTTTCCGCTCAAACTATCTACATCGTTCGTGAAGATCACACGTTTCTCCTCTTAACTGACAAGCATTGGATGTTAGAGGACCTGAGGTTTGTATCAGTTTCAGAAGTAGGGTTGAACTAGATATGGTCCATATGTGTATACGACACACAATTCTATTGTTCTTAGCACACTCACGTTTCCTGCTCTCTTAGAGACTCTAGAAAGCAAGAGCGTGCCTCTTGCTCAAAAGCAGAGTGTTTCATGGATGAGAACTGTGCTGTGTGTTTCCATCAGAAATGGATTTAAATCCCATGTCTGTGTCTTCCAATAAGCAAGACTTCGTTTCAGGTAACCACAGTAACTCTAGAGCTCAACGGAAGCTACATCCTTCACGAAGCTCACAAGTTTTTTACTCTAAACTGAAAAGCATTTGATGTTAGAGGACCTGTGGTTTGTATCAGTTTCAGAAGCATAGTTGAACTAGATATGGTCCGAATGTGTAGGAAAAACAGTTCTTTTGTTCTGAGCACACTCACGTTTCCTGCTGTATTAGAGTCCCTAGAAAGCAAGAGCATGTTTCTTGCTCTAAAGCAGAGTGTGTTCAAGGGATGAGAACTGTGCTCTGTGTTTCCCTTCAGAAATGGAGTTAAATGCCAGGCTCTGTGTCTTCCTACATGTAAGACTTCGTTTCAGGTAAACGCAGTCACTATTCAGCTCAAATGAAGCTACATTTTTCACGAAGCTCACAAGTTTCTCGCTCTTAACTGAAAAGCATTGGATGTTAGAGGACCTGTGGTTTGTATCAGGTTCAGAAGCAGAGTTGAACTAGATATGGTCTGTATGTGTATGACACACAATTATTTGTTCTGAGCACACTCATGTTTCATGCTCTCTTAGAGAGTCTAGAAAGCAAGAGCTTGCTTCTTGCTCTAAAGCAGAGTGTGTTCAACAGATGAGAACTGTGCTATGTGTTTCCCCTCAGAAATGGAGTTAAACCCCGGCTCTGTGTCTTCCTACACGTAAGACTTCCTTTCAGGTAAATGTAGTCACTTTTCAGCTCAAACGAATCTACATTGTTCACGAAGCTCACACGTTGCTCGCTCTTAACTGAAAAGCATTGGATGTTAGAGGACCTCTGGTTTGTATCACTTACAGAAGCAGAGTTGAACTAGATATGGTCCGTATGTGTATGACACACAATTCATTTTTTCTGAGAACACTCATGTTTCCTTCTCTATTAGACACTCTAGAAAGCAATAGCGTGCTTCTTGCTCTAAAGCCGAATGTGTACCATGGATGAGAACTCGGCTGTGTGTTTCCCTTCAGAAATGGAGGTAAATACCAGGCTCTGTGTCTTCCTACAAGCAAGTCTTCGTTTCAGGTAAACACAGTCACTTTAGAGCTCAAAGGAAGCTAAATCGTTTACGAAGCTCACAAGTTTTTCGCTCTTAAATGAAATGCATTGAATGTTAGAGGACCTGTGGTTTGTATCACATTCAGAAACAGGTTTGATCTATATATGGTCCGATTGTGCAGGAAACACTGTCGTTTTGTTCTGAGCACACTCAAGTTTCCCTCTGTATTAGAGACTCTTGCAAGCAAAAACGGGCTTCTTGCTCTAAATGAGAGTGTGTACCATGGATAAGAACTGTGCTGTGTGTTCCCCTTCAGAAATGGAGTTAAATATCAGGCTCTGTGTCTTCCCAAAAACAAGACTTCCTTTCAGGTAAGGGTAGTCACTTTTCCGCTCAAACTATCTACATCGTTCGTGAAGATCACACGTTTCTCATCTTAACTGACAAGCATTGGATGTTAGAGGACCTGAGGTTTGTATCAGTTTCAGAAGTAGGGTTGAACTAGATATGGTCCATATGTGTATACGACACACAATTCTATTGTTCTTAGCACACTCACGTTTCCTGCTCTCTTAGAGACTCTAGAAAGCAAGAGCGTGCCTCTTGCTCAAAAGCAGAGTGTTTCATGGATGAGAACTGTGCTGTGTGTTTCCATCAGAAATGGATTTAAATCCCATGTCTGTGTCTTCCAATAAGCAAGACTTCGTTTCAGGTAACCACAGTAACTCTAGAGCTCAACGGAAGCTACATCCTTCACGAAGCTCACAAGTTTTTTACTCTAAACTGAAAAGCATTTGATGTTAGAGGACCTGTGGTTTGTATCAGTTTCAGAAGCATAGTTGAACTAGATATGGTCCGAATGTGTAGGAAAAACAGTTCTTTTGTTCTGAGCACACTCACGTTTCCTGCTGTATTAGAGTCCCTAGAAAGCAAGAGCATGTTTCTTGCTCTAAAGCAGAGTGTGTTCAAGGGATGAGAACTGTGCTCTGTGTTTCCCTTCAGAAATGGAGTTAAATGCCAGGCTCTGTGTCTTCCTACATGTAAGACTTCGTTTCAGGTAAACGCAGTCACTATTCAGCTCAAATGAAGCTACATTTTTCACGAAGCTCACAAGTTTCTCGCTCTTAACTGAAAAGCATTGGATGTTAGAGGACCTGTGGTTTGTATCAGGTTCAGAAGCAGAGTTGAACTAGATATGGTCTGTATGTGTATGACACACAATTATTTGTTCTGAGCACACTCATGTTTCATGCTCTCTTAGAGAGTCTAGAAAGCAAGAGCTTGCTTCTTGCTCTAAAGCAGAGTGTGTTCAACAGATGAGAACTGTGCTATGTGTTTCCCCTCAGAAATGGAGTTAAACCCCGGCTCTGTGTCTTCCTACACGTAAGACTTCCTTTCAGGTAAATGTAGTCACTTTTCAGCTCAAACGAATCTACATTGTTCACGAAGCTCACACGTTGCTCGCTCTTAACTGAAAAGCATTGGATGTTAGAGGACCTCTGGTTTGTATCACTTACAGAAGCAGAGTTGAACTAGATATGGTCCGTATGTGTATGACACACAATTCATTTTTTCTGAGAACACTCATGTTTCCTTCTCTATTAGACACTCTAGAAAGCAATAGCGTGCTTCTTGCTCTAAAGCCGAATGTGTACCATGGATGAGAACTCGGCTGTGTGTTTCCCTTCAGAAATGGAGGTAAATACCAGGCTCTGTGTCTTCCTACAAGCAAGTCTTCGTTTCAGGTAAACACAGTCACTTTAGAGCTCAAAGGAAGCTAAATCGTTTACGAAGCTCACAAGTTTTTCGCTCTTAAATGAAATGCATTGAATGTTAGAGGACCTGTGGTTTGTATCACATTCAGAAACAGGTTTGATCTATATATGGTCCGATTGTGCAGGAAACACTGTCGTTTTGTTCTGAGCACACTCAAGTTTCCCTCTGTATTAGAGACTCTTGCAAGCAAAAACGGGCTTCTTGCTCTAAATGAGAGTGTGTACCATGGATAAGAACTGTGCTGTGTGTTCCCCTTCAGAAATGGAGTTAAATATCAGGCTCTGTGTCTTCCCAAAAACAAGACTTCCTTTCAGGTAAGGGTAGTCACTTTTCCGCTCAAACTATCTACATCGTTCGTGAAGATCACACGTTTCTCATCTTAACTGACAAGCATTGGATGTTAGAGGACCTGAGGTTTGTATCAGTTTCAGAAGTAGGGTTGAACTAGATATGGTCCATATGTGTATACGACACACAATTCTATTGTTCTTAGCACACTCACGTTTCCTGCTCTCTTAGAGACTCTAGAAAGCAAGAGCGTGCCTCTTGCTCAAAAGCAGAGTGTGTTTCATGGATGAGAACTGTGCTGTGTGTTTCCATCAGAAATGGATTTAAATCCCATGTCTGTGTCTTCCAATAAGCAAGACTTCGTTTCAGGTAACCACAGTAACTCTAGAGCTCAACGGAAGCTACATCCTTCACGAAGCTCACAAGTTTTTTACTCTAAACTGAAAAGCATTTGATGTTAGAGGACCTGTGGTTTGTATCAGTTTCAGAAGCATAGTTGAACTAGATATGGTCCGAATGTGTAGGAAAAACAGTTCTTTTGTTCTGAGCACACTCACGTTTCCTGCTGTATTAGAGACCCTAGAAAGCAAGAGCATGTTTCCTGCGCTAAAGCAGAGTGTGTTCAAGGGATGAGAATTGTGCTCTGTGTTTCCCTTCAAAATGGAGTTAAATCCCAGGCTCTGTGTCTTCCTACATGTAAGACTTTGTTTCAGGTAAACGCAGTCACTATTCAGCTCAAACGAAGCTACATTTTTCACGAAGCTCACACGTTTCTCGCTCTTAACTGAAAAGCATTGGATGTTAGAGGACCTGTGGTTTGTATCAGGTTCAGAAGCAGAGTTGAACTAGATATGGTCTGTATGTGTATGACACACAATTATTTGTTCTGAGCACACTCACGTTTCCTGCTGTCTTAGAGAGTCTAGAAAGCAAGAGTGTGCTTCTTGCTATAAAGCAGAGTGTGAATGATGGATGAGAACTGTGCTGTGTGTTTCCATCAGAAATGGAGTTAAATCCCAGCCTCTGTGTCTTCCTACAAGCAAGAATTTATTTCAGGTATACACAGTTAGTTTAGAGCACAAAGGAAGCTACATTGTTCACGAAGCTCACATGTTTCTCGCTCTTAACTGACAAGCATGGGATGTTAGAGGACCTGTGGTTTGTATCAGTTTCAGAAGCATAGTTGAACTAGATATGGTCCGAATGTGTAGGAAAAACAGTTCTTGTGTTCTGAGCACACTCACGTTTCCTGCTGTATTAGAGTCCCTAGAAAGCAAGAGCATGTTTCTTGCTCTAAAGCAGAGTGTGTTCAAGGGATGAGAACTGTGCTCTGTGTTTCCCTTCAGAAATGGAGTTAAATGCCAGGCTCTGTGTCTTCCTACATGTAAGACTTCGTTTCAGGTAAACGCAGTCACTATTCAGCTCAAATGAAGCTACATTTTTCACGAAGCTCACACGTTTCTCGCTCTTAACTGAAAAGCATTGGATGTTAGAGGACCTGTGGTTTGTATCAGGTTCAGAAGCAGAGTTGAACTAGATATGGTCTGTATGTGTATGACACACAATTATTTGTTCTGAGCACACTCATGTTTCATGCTCTCTTAGAGAGTCTAGAAAGCAAGAGCTTGCTTCTTGGTCTAAAGCAGAGTGTGTTCAACAGATGAGAACTGTGCTATGTGTTTCCCCTCAGAAATGGAGTTAAACCCCGGCTCTGTGTCTTCCTACACGTAAGACTTCCTTTCAGGTAAATGTAGTCACTTTTCAGCTCAAACGAATCTACATTGTTCACGAAGCTCACACGTTGCTCGCTCTTAACTGAAAAGCATTGGATGTTAGAGGACCTCTGGTTTGTATCACTTACAGAAGCAGAGTTGAACTAGATATGGTCCGTATGTGTATGAAACACAATTCTTTTTTTCTGAGAACACTCATGTTTCCTTCTCTATTAGACACTCTAGAAAGCAATAGCGTGCTTCTTGCTCTAAAGCCGAATGTGTACCATGGATGAGAACTCGGCTGTGTGTTTCCCTTCAGAAATGGAGGTAAATACCAGGCTCTGTGTCTTCCTACAAGCAAGTCTTCGTTTCCGGTAAACACAGTCACTTTAGAGCTCAAAGGAAGCTAAATCGTTTACGAAGCTCACAAGTTTTTCGCTCTTAAATGAAATGCATTGAATGTTAGAGGACCTGTGGTTTGTATCACATTCAGAAGCAGGTTTGATCTATATATGGTCCGATTGTGCAGGAAACACTGTCGTTTTGTTCTGAGCACACTCAAGTTTCCCTCTGTATTAGAGACTCTTGCAAGCAAAAACGGGCTTCTTGCTCTAAATGAGAGTGTGTACCATGGATAAGAACTGTGCTGTGTGTTCCCCTTCAGAAATGGAGTTAAATATCAGGCTCTGTGTCTTCCAACAAGCAAGACTTCCTTTCATGTAAGGGCAGTCACTTTTCCGCTCAAATTATCTACATCGTTCATGAAGATCACACGTTTCTCATCTTAACTGACAAGCATTGGATGTTAGAGCACATGTGGTTTGTATCAGTTTCAGAAGCAGAGTTGAACTAGATATGGTCCGTATGTGTAAGACACACAATTCTTTTGTTCTTAGCACACTCACGTTTCCTGCTCTCTTAGAGACTCTAGAAAGCAAGAGCGTGCCTCTTGCTCAAAAGCAGAGTGTGTTTCATGGATGAGAACTGTGCTGTGTGTTTCCATCAGAAATGGATTTAAATCCCATGTCTGTGTCTTCCTACAAGCAAGACTTCGTTTCATGTAATCACAGCCAGTTTAGAGCTCAAAGGACGCTACATCATTCACGAAGCTCACATGTTTTTCGCTCTTACCTGAAAAGCATTGCATGGTAGAGGACCTGTGGTTTGTATCACTTTCAGAAGCAGAGTTGAAATAGATATGGCCTGTATGTGTAGGAAACACTGTTCTTTTGTTCTGGGCACACTCACATTTCCTGATGTATTAGAGACTCTAGAAAGCAAGAGCGTGCTTCTTGCACTAAAGCAAATTGTGTTTCATGGATGAGAACTGTGCAGTGTATTTCCCTTCAGAAATGGAGTTAAATTCTAGGCTCTTTTATTTCCTACAAGCAAACTTCGTTTCAGGTAACCACAGTAACTTTTCATCTCAAACAATGCTGTATCGTTCATGAAGCTCACACGTTTATCACTTTTAAATGACAAGCATGGGATGTTAGAGGACCTGTGGTTTGTATCAGTTTCAGAAGCATAGTTGAACTAGATATTGTCCGAATGTGTAGGAAAAACATTTCTTTTGTTCTGAGCACACTCACGTTTCCTGCTGTATTAGAGACCCTAGAAAGCAAGAGCATGTTTCTTGCTCTAAAGCAAAGTGTGGTCAAGGGATGAGAACTGTGCTCTGTGTTTCCCTTCAGAAATGGAGTTAAATCCCAGGCTCTGTGTCTTCCTACATGTAAGACTTCGTTTCAGGTAAACGCAGTCACTATTCAGCTCAAACGAAGCTACATTGTTCACGAAGCTCACACGTTGCTCGCTCTTAACTGAAAAGCATTGCATGTTAGAGGACCTGTGGTTTGTATCAGGTTCAGAAGCAGAGTTGAACTAGATATGGTCCCTATGTGTATACGACACACAATTCTTTTGTTCTTAGCACAATCACGTTTCCTGCTCTCTTAGAGACTCTAGAAAGCAAGAGCGGGCCTGTTGCTCAAAAGCAGAGTGTGTTTCATAGATGAGAACTGTGATGTATGTTTCCATCAGAAATGGATTTAAATCCCATGTCTGTGTCTTCCTACAAGCAAGACTTCGTTTCATGTAATCACAGTCATTTTAGAGCTCAAAGGATGCTACATCGTTCACGAAGCTCACATGTGTTTCGCTCTTACCTGAAAAGCATTGCATGGTAGAAGACCTGTGGTTTGTATCACTTTCAGAAGCAGAGTTGAACTAGATATGGACCAAATGTGTAGGAAACACAGTGCTTTTTTTATGAGCACACTCACGTTTACTTCTGTATTAGAGAGTATAGAAAGCAAGAGCGTGCGTTTTGCTCTAAAGCAGAGTGTGTTTCATGGATGAGAACGGTGCTGTGTGTTTCCCTTCATAAATGGAGTTAAATCACATGCTCCATGTCTTCCAACAAGCAAGATTTCGTTTCAGGTAACCACAGTAAGTTTAGTGCTCAAAGGAAGCTACATCGTTCATGCAGCTCACAAGTTATTTGCTCTTAAGTGAAAAGCATTGGATGTTAGAGGACCTGTAGTTTGTATCAGTTTCAGAAGCAGAGTTGACTAGATATGGTCCGAATGTGTAGGAAACACCGTTGTTGTGTTCTGAGCACACTCACGTTTCATGCTGCATTAGAGAGTCTGGAATCAAGAGCGTGCTTCTTGCTCTAAAGCAGAGTATGTTCAACGGATGAGAACTGTGCTATGTGTTTCCCCTCAGAAATGGAGTTAAATCCAAGGCTCTGTGTCTTCCTACATGTAAGACTTCGTTTCAGGTAAACACAGTCATTTTTCAGCTAAAATGAAGCTATATTGTCCACGAAGCTCACAAGTTTCTCGCTCTTAACTGAAAAGCATTGGATGTTAGAGGTCCTGTGGTTTGTATCAGTTTCAGAAGCAGAGTTGAACTAGATATGGTCCGTATGTGTACGACACACAGTTCTTTTTTTCTGAGCACACTCACGTTTCCTGCTCTCTTAGAGACTCTAAAAAGCAAGAGCGTGCTTCTTGCTCAAAAGCAGAGTGTGTTTCATGGATGAGAACTGTGCTGTGTGTTTCCATCAGAAATGGATTTAAATCCCATGTTCTGTGTCTTCCTACAAGCAAGACTTCGTTTCAGGTAGTCAAAGTCAGTTTAGAGCTCAAAGCATGCTACATCATTCACAAAGCTCACATGTTTTACGCTCTTACCTGAAAAGCATTGATGTTAGAGGACCTGTGGTTTGTATCACTTTCAGAAGCAGAGTTGAACTAGATATGCTCTGAATGTGTAGGACATTCAGTGCTTTTTTTATGTTCACACTCACATTTCCTGCTGTATTAGAGAGTATAGAAAGCAAGTGTGTGCTTTTTGCTCTAAAGCAGAGTGTGTTTCATGGATGAGAACGGTGCTGTGTGTTTCCCTTCATAAATGGAGTTAAATTACATGCTCCATGTCTTCCAACAAGCAAGACTTCGTTTCAGGTAACCACAGTAACTTTAGTGCTCAAAGGAAGCTACATCGTCCACAAAGCTCACAAGTTTTTCCCTCTAAACTGAAAAGCATTGGATGGTAGAGGACGTGGGGTTTGTATCATTTTCCAAAGCAGAGTTGAACTAGATATGGTCCGAATGTGTAGGAAAAACAGTTCTTTTGTTCTGAGCACACCCATGTTTCCTACTGTCTTAGAGACTCTAGAAAGCAAGAGCGTGATTCTTGCTCTAAAGAAGAGTATGTTCAACGGATGAGAACTGTGCTATGTGTTTCTCTTCAGAAATGGAGTTAAATGCCATGCTCTGTGTCTTCCTACAAGCAACAATTGGTTTAAGGTAAACTCAGTCAATTTTCAGCTCCTAGGAAGCTTCGTCGTACACGAAGCTCACCATTTCTCACTCTTAACTGAAAAGAATGTGATATTAGAGGACCTGTGATTTGTATCAGTTTCAGAAGCAGAGTTGAAGTAATTATGTACCGTATGTCTAGGACACACAGTTCTTTTGTTCTGAGCACACTCACGTTTCCTGCTGTCTTAGAGAATCTACAAAGCAAGGGTGTTCTTCTTGCTCTAAAGCAGAATATGTTTCATGGATGAGAACTGTGCTGTGTGTTTCCCTTCAGAAATGGAGTTAATTGACGGGTTCTCTGTCTTCCCATAGGGAAGAATTCGTTTCAGGTAAACGCAGTCAATTGTCAGCTCAAAGGAACCTACATTGTTCATGAAGCTCACACATTTATCACTCTTAACTGAAAAGCATTGGATGTTAAGGACCTGTGGTTTGTACCAGATTCAGAAGCAGAGTTGAACTAGATATGGTCTGTGTGTGTAGAAAACACAGTTCTTTTGTTTTGAGCACACTCATGTGTCCAGCTGTATTAGAGACCCTAGAAAGCAATAGCGTGCTTCTTGCTCTAAAGCAGAGTGTGTTCATTGGATGACAGCTGTGCTGTGGGTTTCCCTTCAGAAATGGATTTAAATCCCAGGCTCTGTGTCTTCCGACATGCAAGACTTCGTTTCATGTAACCTTAGTCCTTTTCAGCTCAAACGAAACTACATTGTTCACGAAGCAAACAAGTTTCTTGCTCTTAAATGAAAATCATGGGATATTAGAGGACCTGTGGTTTGAATCAGTTTCAGAAACAAAGTTGAACTAGATATGGTCTGTGTGTGTAGGAAACAAATTTCTTTTGTTTGAGCACACTCAAGTTTCCTGCTGTAGTATAGAATCTAGAAAGCAAGAGCGTGGTTTTTGCTGTGAAGCAGAGTGTGTTTCATGGATGAGAGCTGTGCTATGGGTTTCCCTTCAGAAATGGAGTTAAATCCCAGGCACTGTGTCTTCCTATAATCAAGAATTCATTTCAGGTAAACACAATCACTTTTCAGCTCAAATGAAGCTACATCATAGACGAAGCTCACATGTTTCTCACACTTACCTGAAAAGAATTGGATGATAAAGGCCCTGTGGTTTGTATCAGTATATGAAGCAGAGTTGAACTAGATATGGTCTGTGTGTGTAGGAAACAGAGTTCTTTTGTTCTGAGCACACTCATGTTTCCTCCTGTATTACAGACTCTAGAAAGCAAGAGCTTGTTTCTTGCTCTAAAGCAGAGTGCATTGCATGGATGAGAACTTGCTGTGTGTTTCACTTCAGAATTGGAGTTAAATCCCAGGCTTTGTGTCTTCCTACAAGCAAGACTTCGTTTCAGGTAAATGCAGTTACTTTTCAGCCCAAAAGAATCTACATCGTTCAAAAAGCTCACACGTTTCTCGCTCTTAACTGAAAAGCATTGGATGTTAGAGGACTTCTGGTTTGTATCAGTTTCAGAAGCAGAGGTTATCTACATAGGGTCCTTATGTGTAGGATACACAGTTCTTTTGTTCTGAGCACATTCATGTTTCCTGATGTATTAGAGACTCTAGAAATCAAGAGCGTGCTTCTTGCTCTAAAGAAGTGTGTGTTTCATGGATGAGATCTCTACTGTGTGTTTCCCTTCAGAAATGGAGTTAAATCCCAGGTTGTGTGTATTCCTACAAGCAACAATACTTTTCAGGTAAATGCAGTCACTTTTCAGCTCAAACGAATCTACATTGTATTGGTGAAATTATTAAGGACACTCCACATAGTTAAAAGGGAGGTTTATTTTTTGTGGTAACTTACAAATGAAAGGGTAGGTTACAGATTCTGGCAAGGGTATAGCGCAGTCCGGCAGTGTTCTCTGGAGAACTCTGCTCGGTCTACCTCAAGCGTCCAGAGTCTGGGAACCAAGAGATGGAGCTCTTCCCGATCTTTGGACTTGCACTTCTTCCTCTCCCCGCCTTGTGGGCGTGAACATTACCGAAGCCTCAGTGGGGGTTGGAACTTCCAGGCCAATGCTGGGATGGCTATCCACAACAACATTGTTCATGTAGCTCACACGTTTTCGCACTTAATTGAAAAGCATTGGATGTTAGAAGAACTGTGGTTTGTATCAGTTTCAGAAGCACATTTGAACTAGATATGGTGCGTGTGTGTAGAAAACACAGTTCTTTTGTTCTGAGCACACTCACGTTTCCTGCTGTATTAGAGACTCTAGAAAGAAAGAGCAGGCTTCCTGCTATAAGCAGAGTGTGTTTCATGGATGAAAACTGTGTTGTGTGTTTCCCTTCAGAAATGGAGTTAAATCCCAGGCTATGTGTCTTCCTACCTGCAAGACTTCGTTTCAAGTAAACGCAGTCACTTTTCAGCTCTAACTAAGCTACATTGTTCAGGAAGCTCACATGTTTCTTGCTCTTAACTGAAAAGCATTGGATGTTAGAGGAACTGTGGTTTGTATTAGTTTCTGAAGCAGAATTGAACTCGATATGATCTGTGTATGTAGGATACACAGTTCTTTTGTTCTGAGCACACTCACGTTATCTGATGTATTGACACTCTAGAAAGGAAGTGCGTGCTTTTTGTTCTAAAGCCAAGTGTGATTCATGGATGAGAACTGTGCTGTGTGTTTCCCTTCAGAAATGGAGTTTAATCCCTGGCTCTGTGTCTTCCTACAAGCAACACTTCTTTTCAGGTACACGCAGTCACTTTTCAGCTCAAACTAAGCTACATTGTTCAGGAAGCTCACATGTTTCTCGCTCTTAACTGAAAAGCATTGGATGTTAGAGGAACTGTGGTTTGTATTAGTTTCTGAAGCAGAATTGAACTCGATATGGTCCGTGTGTGTAGGAAACACTGTTCTTCTGTTCTGAGCACACTCATGTTTCCTGCACTCTTAGAGTCTCTAGAAAGAAAGAGCGTGCTTCTTGCTCTAAATCAGAGTGTGTTTCATGGACGAAAGATATGCTGTGGGTTTCCCTTCAGAAATGGAGTTAAAACCCAGGCACGGTGTCTTCCTACAAGCAAGAATTCATTTCAGGTAAACACAGTCACTTTTCAGCTCAAATGAAGCTACATCGTTGACGAAGCTCACATATTTCTCACACTTAACTGAAAAGTATTGGATATAAAACCCCTGGAGTTTGTATCAGTTTCCAACGCAGAGTTGAACTAGATATGGGGCGTGTGTGTAGGAAACACAGTTCTTCTGTTCTGAGCACACTCAAGTATCCTGCTCTCTTGCAGTCTCTAGAAAGCAAGAGCGTGATTCTTGCTCTAAAGAACAGTGTGCTCCATGGATGAGAACTCTGCTGTGTGTTTCCCTTCAGAAATGGACTTAAATCCCACGCTCTGTGTCTTCCTACAAGCAACACTACTTTAAAGTAAATGCAGTCACTTTTCAGCTCAAACAAAGCTACATTGTCCACGAAGATCACACTTTTCTCACACTTAATTGAAAAGATTTGGATGTTAGAGGATCTGTGGTTTGTAACAGTTTCAGAAGCACATTTGAACTAGATATGGGCCATGTGTGTAGAAAACACAGTTCTTTTGTTCTGAGCACACTCACGTTTCCTGTTGTATTAGAGACTCTAGAAAGAAAGAGTGTGCTTCTTGCTCTAAAGCAGAGTGTGTTTCATGGATGAGAATTGTGCTGTGTGTTTCCCTTCAGAAATGAAGTTAAATCCCAGGCTCTGTGTCTTCCTACCTGCAAGACTTCATTCCATGTAACTTTTCAGCCTAAACTAAGCTACATTGTTCTGGAAGCTCACATGTTTCTCGCTCTTAAATGAAAAGCATTAGATGTTAGAGGAACTGTGGTTTGTATCAGTTTCTGAAGCAGAATTGCACTCGATATGGTCTGTGTTTGTAGGAAACACAGTTCTTCTGTTCTGAGCACACTCAATTTTCCTGCTCTATTAGAGCCTCTAGAAAGCAAGAGTGTGCTTCTTGCTCTAAAGCAGAGTGTGTTTCCCTTGAGAAATGGAGTTAAATCCCAGGCTCTTTGTCCTCCGACATGCAAGACTTCGATTCAGGTAACCTTATTCATTTTCAGCTCAAACGAAACTACATCGTTCACGAAGCAAACAAGTTTCCCGCTCTTAAATGAAAACCATGGGATATTAGAGGACCTGTGGTTTGTATCAGTTTCAGAAGCAGAGTTGAACTAGATATGGCCCGTGTGTGTAGGAAACACATTTCTTTTGTTTGAGCACACTCAAGTTTCCTGCTGTATTATAGAATCTAGAAAGCAAGAGCGTGGTTTTTGCTGTGAAGCAGAGTGTTTTTCATGGATGAGAACTGTGCAGTTTGTTTCCCTTCAGAAATGGAGTTAAATCCCAGGCTCTGTGTCTTCCTACAAGCAACACTACTTTCCAGGTAAATGCAGTCACTTTTCAGTTCAAACGAAGCTACATTGTATTGGTGAAATAATTAAGGCCACTCAACATAGTTAAAAGGGAGGTTTATTTTGTGGGGTAACTTACAAATGAAGGGGTAGGTTACATGGTCTGGCAAGGATATAGCGCACTCCAGCGGTGTTCTCTGGAGAACTATGCTCAGTCTACCTCCAGCGTCCAGAGTCTGGGAACCAAGAGATGGAGCTCTTCCCGATCCTTGGTCTTCCGCTTCCTCCTCTCCCCGCCTTGTGGGCGTGATCATTACCGAAGCCTCAGTGGGGGTTGGAACTTCCAAGCCAATGCTGGGATGGCTATCGACTACAACATTGTTCACGAAGCTCACACATTTCTGGCTCTTAATTGAAAAGTATTGGATGTTAGAGGACCTGTGGTTTGTATCAGTTTCAGAAGCAATTTGAACTAGATATGGTGCGTGTGTGTAGAAAACACAGTTGTTTTGTTCTGAGCACACTCACGTTTCCTGCTGTTTTAGAGACTCTAGAATGAAAAAGCAGGCTTCTTGCTCTAAAGCAGAGTGTGTTTCATGGATGAGAACTGTGTTGTGTGTTTCCCTTCAGATATGAAGTTAAATCCCAGGCTCTGTGTCTTCCTACCTGCAAGACATCTTTTCATGTAAACGAAGTAACTTTTCAGCTCAAACTAAGCTACATTGTTCAGGAAGCTCACATGTTTCTCGCTCTTAAATGAAAAGCATTAGATGTTAGAGGAACTGTGGTTTGTATCAGTTTCTGAAGCAGAATTGAACTCGATATGGTCCGTGTGTGTAGGATACACAGTTCTTTTGTTCTGAGCACACTCACGTTATCTCATGTATTAGACACTGTAGAAAGCAAGTGCGTGCTTTTTGTTCTAAAGCCAAGTGTGATTCATGGATGAGAACTGTGCTGTGTGTGTCCCTTCAGAAATGGAGTTAAATCCCTGGCTCTGTGTCTTCCTACAAGCCACACTTCTTTTCAGGTACACGCAGTCACTTTTCAGCCCAAAGAAGCTACAGCGTTCACAAAGAACACAGGTTTCTCGCTCTAAACTGAAAAGCATTGGCTTTTAGAGAAACTATGGTTTGTATCAGTGTCAGAAGCAGAGCTGAACTAGATATGGTAAGTGTGTGTAGGAAACACAGTTCTTCTGTTCTGAGCACACTCAAGTTTCTTGCTCTCTTAGAGTCTCTAGAAAGCAAGAGCGTGCTTCTTGCTCTAAATCAGAGTGTGTTTCATGGATGAGAGATATGCTGTGGGTTTCCTTTCAGAAATGGAGTTAAATCCCAGGCATGGTGTCTTCCTACAAGCAAGAATTCGTTTCAGGTAAACACAGTCACTTTTCAGCTCAAATGAAGCTACATCGTTGACAAAGCTCACATGTTTCTCACACTTACCTGAAAAGTATTGGATGTAAAATCCCTGTAGTTTGTATCAGTTTCCGAAGCTGAGTTGAACTAGATATGGACCGTGTGTGTAGGAAACACAGTTCTTCTGTTCTGAGCACACTCAAGTTTCCTGCTCTCTTAGAGTCTCTAGAAAGCAGGAGCGTGCTTCTTGCTCTAAAGAAGAGTGTGCTCCATGGATGAGAACTCTGCTGTGTGTTTCCCTTCAGAAATGGACTTAAATCCCACACTCTGTGTCTTCCTACAAGCAACACAACTTTAAGGTAAATGCAGTCACTTTTCAGCTCAAACTAAGCTATATTGTTCAGGAAGATCAGATTTTTCTCGCTCTTCATTGAAAAGCATTGGATGTTAGATGAACTGTGGTTTCTATTAGTTTCTGAAGCAGAATTGAACTCGATATGGTCCGTGTATGTAGGATACACAGTTCTTTTGTTCCGAGCACACTCACGTTATCTGATGTATTAGACACTCTAGAAAGCAAGAGCGTGCTTCTTGTTCTAAAGCAAGTGTGTTTCATGGATGAGAGCTGTGCTGTGGGTTTCAATTCAGAAATGAAGTTAAATCCCAGGCACTGTGTCTTCCTACAAGCAAGAATTCGTTTCAGGTAAACACAGTCACTTTTCAGCTCAAATGAAGCTACATCTTTGATGAAGCTCACATGTTTCTCACACTTAACTGAAAAGTATTGGATGTTAAGCCCCTGTAGTTTGTATCAGTTTCCGAAGCAGAGTTGAACTAGATATGGGCCGTGTGTGTAGGAAACACAGTTCTTTTGTTCTGAGCACACTTATGTTTCCTGCTGTATTAGAGACTCTAGAGAACAAGAGCGTGTTTCTTGCTCTAAAGCAGAGTGTGTTCCATGGATGAGAACTTGCTGTGTGTTTCACTTCAGAAATGGAGTTAAATCCCAGGCTCTGTGTCTTCCTACAAGGAAGACTTCGTTTCAGGTAAACACAGTCACTTTTTAGCTCAAACGAAGCTACATAGTTCACGAAGCTCACATGTTTCTCGCTTGTAATTGAAAAGCTTTGGAAGTTAGAGGACCTGTGGTTTGTATCACTTTCAGAAGCAGTGTTGAACTAGATATGGTCCATGTGTGTAGTAAGCACAGTTCTTTTGTTCTGTGCACACTCAGGTTTCCTGCTGACTTAGAGTCTCTAGAAAGCAAGAGCGTGCTTCTTGCTCTAAAGCAGAGTGTGTTCCATGGATGAGAGATATGCTGTGGGTTTCCTTTCAGAAATGGAGTTAAATCCCAGGCATGGTGTCTTCCTACAAGCAAGATTTCGTTTCAGGTAAACACAGTCACTTTTCAGCTCAAATGAAGCTACATCGTTGACGAAGCTCACATGTTTCTCACACTTACCTGAAAAGTATTGGATGTAAATTCCCTGTAGTTTGTATCAGTTTCCAAAGCTGAGTTGAACTAGATATGGACCGTGTGTGTAGGAAACACAGTTCTTCTGTTCTGAGCACACTCAAGTTTCCTGCTCTCTTAGAGTCTCTAGAAAGCAAGAGCGTGCTTCTTGCTCTAAAGAAGAGTGTGCTCCATGGATGAGAACTCTGCTGTGTGTTTGCCTTCAGAAATGGACTTAAATCCCACACTCTGTGTCTTCCTACAAGCAACACTACTTTAAGGTAAATGCAGTCAATTTTCAGCTCAAACGAAGCTACATTGTCCACGAAGATCACACGTTTCTCACACTTAATTGAAAAGCTTTGGATGTTAGAGGACCTGTGGTTTGTATCAGTTTTAGAAGCACATTTGAACTAGATATGGGCCATGTGTGTAGAAAACACAGTTCTTTTGTTCTGAGCACACACATGTTTCCTGCTGTTTTAGAGACTCTAGAATGAAAAAGCAGGCTTCTTGCTCTAAAGCAGAGTGTGATTCATGGATGAGAACTGTGTTGTGTGTTTCCCTTCAGGAATGAAGTTAAATCCCAGGCTATGTGCCTTCCTACCTGCAAGACTTCGTTTCAGGTAAACGCAGTCACTTTTCAGCTCAAACTAAGCTACATTGTTCAGGAAGATCAGATTTTTCTCGCTCTTCATTGAAAAGCATTGGATGTTAGATGAACTGTGGTTTCTATTAGTTTCTGAAGCAGAATTGAACTCGATATGGTCCGTGTATGTAGGATACACAGTTCTTTTGTTCTGAGCACACTCACGTTATCTGATATATTAGACACTCTAGAAAGCAAGAGCGTGCTTCTTGTTCTAAAGCAAGTGTGTTTCATGGATGAGAGCTGTGCTGTGGGTTTCCATTCAGAAATGAAGCTAAATCCCAGGCACTGTGTCTTCCTACAAGCAAGAATTCGTTTCAGGTAAACACAGTCACTTTTCAGCTCAAATGAAGCTACGTCTTTGATGAAGCTCACATGTTTCTCACACTTAACTGAAAAGTATTGGATGTTAAGCCCCTGTAGTTTGTATCAGTTTCCGAAGCAGAGTTGAACTAGATATGGGCCGTGTGTGTAGGAAACACAGTTCTTTTGTTCTGAGCACACTTATGTTTCCTGCTGTATTAGAGACTCTAGAGAGCAAGAGCGTGTTTCTTGCTCTAAAGCAGAGTGTGTTCCATGGATGAGAACTTGCTGTGTGTTTCACTTCAGAAATGGAGTTAAATTCCAGGCTCTGTGTCTTCCTACAAGGAAGACTTCGTTTCAGGTAAACACAGTCACTTTTTAGCTCAAACGAAGCTACATCGTTCACGAAGCTCACATGTTTCTCGCTTGTAATTGAAAAGCTTTGGAAGTTAGAGGACCTGTGGTTTGTATCACTTTCAGAAGCAGTGTTGAACTAGATATGGTCCATGTGTGTAGTAAGCACAGTTCTTTTGTTCTGAGCACACTCACGTTTCCTGCTGACTTAGAGTCTCTAGAAAGCAAGAGCGTTCTTCTTGCTCTAAAGCAGAGTGTGTTCCATGGATGACAACTATGCTGTGTGTATCCCTTCAGAAATGTAGTTAAATCCCAGGCTCTGTGTCTACCTACATGCAATACTTCGTTTCAGATAAACACAGGCACTTTTCAGCTCAAACGAAGCTATATTGTACACGAAGCTCACACGTTTCTTGCTCTTAAATGAAAAGCATTGGATGTTAGAGGAACTGTGGTTTGTATCAGTTTCTGAAGCAGAGTTGAAGTAGATATGGTCCGTGTGTGTTAGAAAACACAGTTCTTTTGTTCTGAGCACACTTATGTTTCCTGCTGTATTAGAGACTCTAGAGAGCAAGAGCGTGTTTCTTGCTCTAAAGCAGAGTGTGTTCATTGGATGAGAGCTGTGCTGTGGGTTTCCCTTCTGAAATGGAGTTAAATCCCAGGCACTGTGTCTTCCTACAAGCAAGATTTCGTTTCAGGTAAACACAGTCACTTTTCAGCTCAAATGAAGCTACATCGTTCATGACCTCGCATGTTTCTCAATCTTAACTGAAAAGCATTGGATGTTAAAGGCCTTGTGGTTTGTATCAATTTCAGAAGCAGAGTTGAACTAGATATGGTCTGTGTGTGTAGAAAACACAGTTATTTTGTTCCGAGCACACTCATGTTTCCTGCTGTATTAGAGACTCTAGAAAGCAAGTGCGTGCTTCTTGCTCTAAAGCAGAGTGTGTTCCATGGATGAGAACTTGCTCTGTGTTTCACTTCACAATTGGAGTTCAATCCCAGGCTCTGTGTCTTTCTACGAGCAAGACTTCGTTTCAGGTAAACACAGTCACTTTCAGCTTAAACGAAGCAACATCGTTCACGAAGCTCACATGATTCTCACTTTTAAATGTAAAGCTTTGGATGTTAGAGGACCTGTGGTTTGTATCACTTTCAGAAGCAGAGTTGAAATAGATATGGTCCATGTGTGTAGTAAGCACAGTTCTTTTGTTCTGAGCACACTCAAGTTTCCTGCTGACTTAGAGTCTCTAGAGAGCAAGAGCATGCATCTTGCTCTAAAGCAGAGTGTGTTCCATAGATGAGAACTGTGCTGTTTGTTTCTCTTCAGAAATGGAGTTAATCCCAGGCTCTGTTTCTTCCTACAAGCAAGACTTCATTTCAGCTAAACGCAGTCACTTTTCAGCTCAAACTATGCTACATCGTTCAGGAAGCTCAAACTTTTCTCGCTCTTCACTGAAAAGCCTTGGATGTTAGAGGAACTGTGGTTTGTATCAGTTTCTGAAGCAGAGTTGAACTCGATATGGTCTGTATGTGTAGGATACACAGTTCTTTTGTTCTGAGCACACTCACGTTTCTTACTGTCTTAGAGAATATAGAAAGCCATAGCGTGCTTCTTGCTCTAAAGCAGAATGTGTTTCATGGATGAGAACTGTGTGTAACAGGAATCTTAAAAGATCTTATTAATGAAACCAAACCCGAGGCCAGTTATTGGGGTGAATGCTGGAAGATCAGAGAAGCAGAACAAGCCACAGCTATCTCACCTTGCTAGTTCCTCAGGTGATCCTGTTTCCTCAGGCTGGAAGCTTCTGAGTCCTCCTCCACATGAATCTCAGCTGAACTGTGTTGCTACAACGCTTAATTAACTACATGCTTTTTCCTCTTTAGTTCCTGGTCCTCACGCCTATATACCTTTTTTCTTTCTGCCTTCACTCCCTGGGATTAAAGGTGTGGGTCACCATGCTTAGCTGTTTCTAAAGTGGCCTTGAACTCAGAGATCTGGCTAGCTCTTCCTCCCAAGTGCTGGGATTAAAGGTGTGTATCACCACAGCACAACTTCTGCTATAGCTTACTCTTCCCATTTTCTAGCCACCATTTCTTGCTCTGTTCTGGTTGCTGTCTGTTTTCTGACTCCAGATATTTTTATTTCGGGGAACACACAATATTTCAGGGAGCACAATACCACCACATTTCCCCTGTTTTTGTCTAAAATTTAAAAAAGCTTATAACTAATACAAGAAAAACTATCCAATAAGTATATACAATATACACAGTCAAGATTACATTAATGATGTCTAGTCCATTAACATTTGACAGATTCAGGCAAAAAACTCCATTATCTATAATAATATCCAGTCTAGTAACATTTGATAAACTCAGACAAAAATTTTTCATTACTTATCCTATCTTTTCTTTTCATGATAGATTCAGTAGTTTAACTTTTGTCATTTTTATATCTTCTTTTCCTTTTTAGAGTAGATTCAGTGATCTACCCATTTATCCTATTATTTCTTTGTCTTTTTTTCTCAGAGTAGATTCAGTGATCTACCTCATATCTATATTCTACTTTTTCCTTTTCTCTTTTAAACTAAACCTCTGAATCTAATCTTCATGTTCAGCTTTTTTCCTGGTCATTAACAATTAACAACTTGTAACCAATCATCATAAACAATGACAATATCCAAAACTTATTAAACGACCAAAAACTTCCCATCCCACCTTTTGGGGATATGGGCATCATTTTCTTAAAATTACATCCATTTTTAGGGGATCCTGAAAAGAAAATTTTTGGGTTAATTGTCAAGTCCTGTATCATTTGTCCTGGCCCATGCATAGTGAGAAAGTGCAGGGCTTGTTTCAAGTCCTTGTTCAGGTAGTCTGTCAGGCTGTATCATCTCAGCCAGTCATCTTGAAATTGTCCTGAGCAGTGTGTAGTCCAGAGTCAATCTTTCCATGGTGTTAATGGCTTTACCATAGTTCATGTGGCATCATCATTGTGGAGTCCCATCATCATTTTGAAGGTTTCAAAGTCACTGTTAGGCATGATCATGGTTCCCTTCTTTTTTATTTTATTTTTATTTTTATTTTTTTTTTTGCCTCCTCTGTGGTTTGGAGTAATCACAGTCTGATAAATGTCTGTCTCTTGGGACCATGAACGTTCTTCCCTAGAAGAGAAAATCTTCACAGCAATTTCTCCCCAGCATTTGTCTTGCCAAACATTTCCAAACTGACCTTTGCTGATGTTTTCTTGTAACACACTGGTCCTGGCAATTCTTCTCTGAACAAGCAGCAGTAAATTCTTTGTTCCAGGTAGCAGCATCACTGCAGTCACCAACACAATGAGAAGCAGCCTGCAAGTCGGAGCAGCAGCTGCTGTGCCCATGGTCACACCAACACTGTTTGTGTCTCTGCCTCGGTTGAAGCTTCTCCTAGGCCAGCCTCAACTCGGGATCCTCCTGCCTCTGCCTTCTTCAGTAATTCCTACTGGCCTGTGCCACCACAGCCTGCTGAGCAGGCCTGAGCTAGGGCTCAAAAGGCCACAGGCAAGGGCTGGAGAGAAGGCTCAGAGGTTAAGAGCACCGACTGCTCTTCCAGAGGTACTGAGTTCAATTCCCAGCAACCACATGGTGGCTCACAGCCATCTGTAATGAGATCTGGCGCCCTTTTCTGGCCTGCAGGCATACATTCAGGCAGAACCCTGTATACATAATAAGTAAAAGAGACGGCCAGGAACTAAAGAGGAAAAAGCGTGTAGTTAGTTAAGCTTTGGAGCAACACAGTTCAGCTGAGATTCATGTGGAGGAGGACTCAGAAGCTTCCAGCCTGAGGAAAGAGGATCACGTGAGGAACTAGCAAGGTGAGATAGCTGTGGCTTGTTCTGCTTCTCTGATCTTCCAGCATTCACAACAATAACTGGCCTCGGGTTTGGTTTTATTAATAAGAGTCTTTAAGTTTCCTTCTTTGATCTTCCATCATTCACCCCAATAACTGGCCTGGGGTTTGGTTTCATTAATAAGAACTTTTAAGATTCCTGTTACAACTGTGCTCTGTGTTTCCCTTCAGAAATGGAGTTAGATCCCAGGTTCTGTGTCTTCCTATAAGCAAGACTTTGTTTCAGGTAAACACAGTCACTTTTCAGGTCAAAGGAACCTACATTGTTCACGAAGCTCAGTCGTTTCTCGCTGTTAACTGAAAAGCATTGGAAGAAAAGGACCGGTCGATTCTATCAGTTTTAGAAG
Source organism: Onychomys leucogaster (assembly GCA_949786385.1). Taxonomy (NCBI): domain Eukaryota; kingdom Metazoa; phylum Chordata; class Mammalia; order Rodentia; family Cricetidae; genus Onychomys; species Onychomys leucogaster. Next base: position 850,069 of record CATKUP010000044.1, read on the forward strand.
GAGAGTTGAACTGGATATGGTCCGTGTGTGTAGAAAACACAGTTCATTTGTTTTGAGCACACTCATGTTTCCAGCTGTATTAGAGACTCTAGAAAGCAATAGCGTGCTTCTTGTTCTAAAGCAGAGTGTGATCATTGGATGAGAGCAGTTCTGTGGGTTTCCCTTCAGAAATGGAGTTAAATCCCAGGCTCTGTGTCTTCCTACAAGCAAGACTTCGTTTCAAGTAAACGCAGTCACTTTTCAGGTCAAACGAAGCTACTTCGTTCAAGAAGCTCACACCTTTCTCGCTGTTAACTGAAAAGCATTGGATGTTAGAGGACCTGTGGTTTGTATGAGTTTCAGAAGCAGAGTTGAACTCGATATGGTCCGTATGTATACGTTACACAGTTGTTTTGTTCTGAGCACCCTCACGTTTCTTACTGTCTTAGAGACTCTAGAAAGCAAGAGCGTGCTTCTTGCTCTAAAGCAGAATGTGTTTCATGGATGAGAACTGTGCTGTGTGTTTCCGTTCAGAACTGGAGTTACATCCCAGGTTCTGTGTCTTCCTCTAAGCAAGACTTATTTTCAGGTAAACGCAGGCCCTTTTCAGCTCAAGGGAACATACACTGTTCAATTAGCTCACACGTTTCTCGCTGTTAAGTGAAAAGCATTGGATGTTAAGGACCTGTGGTTTGTATCAGTTTCAGAAGGAGCGTTGAACTAGACATGGTCTGTATGTGTAGGATACTCAGTTCTTTTGTTCTGAACACATTCACGTTTGCTGCTGACTTAGAAACACGAGAAAGCAACAGCGTGCTTCTTGCTCTAAAGCAGCCTTTGTTTCATGATTGAGAACTGTGCTGTGTGTTTCCCTTCAAGAATTGGAGTTAAATCCCTGGCTCTGTGTCTTCCTACAAGCAAGACATCGTTTCAGGTAATCGCAGGCACTTTTCAGCTCACACGAAGCTACATCGTTCACAAAGCTCACACGTTTCTCACTCTTAACTGAAAAGCGTTGGATGTTAAAGGAACTTTTGTTTGTATCCGTTTCAGAAGCAGAGTTGTACTAGATATGGTCCGTGTGTAGGAAACACATTCCTTTTGTTCTGAGCACATTCACGTTTCCTCCTGTATTAGAGACTCTAGAAAGCAATAGCGTGCTTCGTGCTCTAAAGCAGGGTGTGTTTCAAGGATGAGAACTGTGCTGTGTGTTTCCCTTCAGAAATGGAGTTAAATCCCTGGCTCTGTGTCTTCCTACAAGCAAGACATCGTTTCAGGTAATCGGAGGCACTTTTCAGCTCACACGAAGTTACATCGTTCATGAAGATAACACGTATCTCGCTCTTAAATGAAAATCATTGGATGTTAGAGGACCTGTGGTTGCTATCAGTTTCAGAAGCAGAGTTTAACTAGATATGGTCTCTGTGTGTAGGAAACACAGTTCTTTTCTTTTTAGCACACTCATGTTTCCAGAAGTATTAGAGATTCTAGAAAGCAAGAGCCTACTTCTACCTCTAAAGCAGTGGGTGTTCCATGGATGAGAACTGTGCTGTTTGTTTCCCTTTGGAAATTGAGTTAAATCCCAGGCTCTGTGTCTTCCTACAACTAAGACTTCGTTTCAGGTAAACTCAGTCTCTTTTCAGCTCAAACTAAGCTACATCGGTCACTAGGCTCACACGTTTCTCGTTCTTAACTGAAAAGCATTGGATGTTAGAGGAACTGTGGTTTGTATCAGTTTCTGAAGCAGAGTTGAACTCGATATGGTCCGTATGTATAGGATACACAGTTGTTTTGTTCTGAGCACACTCTCATTTCTTACTGTCTTAGATTCACTAGGAACCAACAGCGTGCTTCTTGCTCTAAAGCAGAATGTGTTTCATGGATGAGAACTGTGCTTTGTGCTTCCGTTCAGAAAAAGTTAAATCCCATGCTCTGTGTCTTTCTACAAGCAAGACGTCGTTTCAGGTAAACGCTGTCAATTTTCAGCTCATATAAGCTATATTGTTAACGAAGATGACACGTTTCTCACTCTTAACTGAAAAGCATTGGATGTTAGAGGAACTGGGGTTTGTATCAGTATCTGAATCAGAGTTGAAATCGGTATGGTCCATATGTGTAGGATACACAGTTCTTTTGTTCTGAGCACACCCACGTTTCTTACTGCCTTAGAGACTCGAGAAAGCAAGAGCATGCGTCTTGCTCTAAAGCAGACTGTATTCCATGGATGTGAACTGTGCTGTGTGTTTCCCTTCAGAAATGGTGTTAAATCCCAGGCTCTGTGTCTTCCTACAAGCAAGACTTCGTTTCAAGTAAACGCAGTCACTTTTCAGGTCAAATGAAGCTACTTCGTTCAAGAAGCTCACACCTTTCTCGCTGTTAACTGAAAAGCATTGGATGTTAGAGGACCTGTGGTTTGTATGAGTTTCAAAAGCAGAGTTGAACTCTATATGGTCCGTATGTATACTTTACACAGTTGTTTTGTTCTGAGCACCCTCACGTTTCTTACTTTCTTAGAGACTCTAGAAAGCAAGAGCGTGCTCCTTGTTCTAAAGCAGAGTGTGTTTCATGCATGAGAACTGTGCTGTGTGTTTCCCTTCAGAAATGGAGTTAAATCCCAGGCTCTGTGTCTTCCTAGAAACAAGACTTGGTTTCAGGTAAACGCAGTCACTTTTAAGCTCAAACATTGCTACATAGTTCATGAAGCTCACATGCTTCTGTCTCTTAAATGGAAAGATCAGATATCCAAGGACCTGTGGTGTGTATCTGGTTCAGAAGCAGAGTTGAACTAGATATGGTCCCCATGTGTAGGAAACACCGTTCTTTTGTTCTGAGCACACTCACATTTCCTGCTGTATAAGAGACTCTAGAAAGCAAGAGCGTGCTCCTTGCTCTAAAGCAGGTTGTGTTCCATGGATGAGTCCTATGCTGTGTGTTGCCCATCAGAAATGGAGTTAAATCCCTGGCTCTGTGTCTTCTTACAAGCAAGACTTCGTTTCAGTTAAACGCAGTCTCTTTTCAGCTCAAACGGACCTACATACTTCACGAAGCTTACACGTTTATCGCTCTTAACTGAAAAGCATGGGAAGTTAGAGGAACTGTGATTTGTATCAGTTTCAGAAGCAGAGTTGAACTAGATATGGTCCATATGTGTAGGATACACAGTTCTTTTGTTCTGAGCACACTTACATTTCCTGCTGTATTAGAGACTCTAGAAGGCAAGAGCGTGCTTCTTGCTATAAAGCAGAGTGTGTTCCATGGATGAGAACTGTGCTGTGTGTTGCCCGTCAGAAATGGAGTTAAATCCCTCGCGCTGTATCTTCCTACATGCCAGAATTCATTGCAGGTAAACACAGTCACTTTTTAGCTCAAACGAAGCTACATCGTTCACGAAGGTCACACGTTTCTTGCTCTTAACTGAAAAGCATTGGAAGTTAGAGGAACAGTGGTTTGTAACAGTTTCTGAAGCAGAGTTGATCTCGATATGGTCATTATGTGTAGGAAACACAGTTCTTTTGTTCTGAGCACACTCATGTTTCCTTCTGTATTAGAGACTCTAGAAAGCAAGAGCTTACTTCTTGCTCTAAAGCAGAGTGTGTTCCATGGATGAAAACTGTGCTGTGTGTTTCCCTTCAGAAATGGGGTTAAATCCCAGCCTCTGTGTCTTCCTACAAGCAAGAGTTCCTTTCAGATTAACACAGTCACTTTTCTGCTCAAATGAAGCTACATCATTCACGAAGCTCACACGTTTCTCGCTCTTAACTGAAAAGCATTGGAAGTTAGAGGAACTGTGGTTTCTATCAGTTTCTGAAGCAGAGTTGATCTCGATATGGTCCTTATGTGTAGGATACATAGTTCTTTTTTTCTGAGCACACTCAAATTTCCAGCAGTATTAGAGACTCTAGAGAGCAAGAGCATGCTTCTTGTTATAAAGCAGAGTGTGTTTCATGGATTTGAACTGTTCTGTGTGTTTCCCTTCAGAAATGGTGTTAAATCCCAGGCACTGTGTCTTCCTAGAAAGAAGACTTGGTTTCAGGTAAATGTAGTCACTTTTCAGCTCAAACGAAGCTACATCATTCACGAAGGTCACATGTTTCTCACTCTTAACTTAAAAGATTGGATGTTCGAGAGCCTGTGGCTTGTATCAGTTTCAGAAGCGGAGTTGAACTAGATATGGTCCCCATGTGTAGGAAACACAGTTCTTTTGTTCTGAGCACACTCACATTTCCTGCTGTATAAGAGATTCTAGAAAGCAAGAGCATGCTCCTTGCTCTAAAGCAAAGTGTGTTCCATAGATGAGACCTGTGCTGTGTGTTGCCCGTCTGAAATGGAGTTAAATCCCTGGTGCTGTGTCTTCCTACATGCAAGACTTCGTTTCAGGTAAACTCAGTCACTTTTCAGCTCAAACGAAGCTACATCTTTCACGAAGCTCACACGTTTCTCGCTCTTAACTGAAAAGCATTGGAAGTTAGAGGAATAGTGGTTTGTATCAGTTTCTGAAGCAGAGTTGATCTCAATATGGTCGTTTTGTGTAGGATACACAGTCCATTTGTTCTGAGAACACGAACGTTTCTTACTGTCTTAGAGAATCTAGAAAGAAAGAGCATCCTTCTTGCTCTATAGAGGAGTGTGTTTCATGGATGAGAACTGTGCTGTGTGTTTCACTTCAGAAATGGTGTTAAATCCTAGGCTCTGTGTCTTCCTAGAAAGAAGACTTAGTTTCAGGTAAATGCAGTCACTTTTCAGCTCAAACTAAGCTACGTTGTTCACGAAGGTCACAGGTTTTCGCTCTTAACTGAAAAGATTGGATGTTCGAGAACCTGTGGTTTGTGTCAGTTTCAGAAGCAGAGTTGAACTAGATATGGTCCCCATGTGTAGGAAACACAGTTCTTTGTTCTGAGCACACTCACATTTCCTGCTGTATAAAAACTCTAGAAAGCAAGAGCGTGCTCCTTGCTCTAAAGCAAAGTGTGTTCCATGGATGAGACCTGTGCTGTGTGTTTCCCGTCATAAATGGAGTTAAATCCCTGGTGCTGGGTCTTCCTACAAGCAAGACTTCGTTTCAGGTAAACACAGTCACTTTTCAGCTCAAACGAAGCTACATCGTTCAGGAAGCTCACAGATTTCCCGCTCTTAACTGAAAAGCATTGGATGTTAGAGGAACTGTGGTGTGTATCAGTTTCTGAAGCAGTGTTGAACTAGATATGGTCGCAATGTGAAGGAAACACAGGTCTTTTGTTCTGAGCACACTCACGTTTCCTGCTGTATCAGAGATTCTAGAAAGCAAGAGCGTGCTTCTTGCTCTAAATCAGAGTGTGTTTCATGGATGAGAACTGTGCTGTGTGTTTCCCTTCAGTAATGGAGTTAAATCCCAGGCTCTGTGTCTTCCTAGAAACAAGACTTGGTTTCAGGTAAACGCAGTCAGTGTTCAGCTCAAACGAAGCTACATTGTTCACGAAGCTCACGTGTTTCTCACTCTTAACTGAAAAGATTGGATGTTCGAGGACCTGTGGTTTGTATCACTTTCAGAAGCTGAGTTGACCTAGATACGGTCCCCATGTGTAGCAAACACACTTCTTTTGTTCTGAGCACACTCATGTTTCCTTCTGTATTAGAGACTCTAGAAAGCAAGAGCTTTCTTCGTGCTCCAAAGAAGAGTGTGTTCCATGGATGAGAACTGTGTTGTGTGTTTCCCTTCAGAGATTGGGTTAAATCCCAGCCTCTGTGTCTTCCTACAAGCAAGACTTCGTTTCTGATTAAAACAGTCTCTTTTGAGCTCAAACGAAGCTACATCATTCACGAAGCTCACACATTTCTTGCGCTTAACTGAAAAGCATGGGAAGTTAGAGGAACTATGGATTGTAACAATTTCAGAACTAGAGTTGACTTAGATACGGTCCGTATGTGTAGGATACACTGTTCTTTTGTTCTGAGTACACTCACGTTTCCTGCTGTATTAGAGAATCTAGAAGGCAAGAACGTGCTTCTTGCTCTAAAGCAGAGTGTGTTCCATGGTAGAACTGTGCTGTGTGATGCCTGTCAGAAATGGTGTTAAATCCCTCGCTCTGTGTCTTTCTACATGCCAGAATTCGTTGCAGGTAAACGTAGTCAGTTTTCAGCTCAAACGAAGCTACAGCGTTCACAAAGCTCACACGTTCCTTGCTCTTAACTCAAAAGCATAGGAAGTTAGAGGAACTGTGGTTTGTAACAGTTTCTGAAGCAGAGTTGATCTCGATATGGTCCTTATGTGTAGGATACACAGTCCTTTTGTTCTGAGCACACTCACGTTTCTTAGTGTCTTAGAGAATCTAGAAAGAAAGAGCTTGCTCCTTGCTCTAATGCAGAGAGTGTTCCATGGATGAGAACTGTGCTGTGTGTTGCCCGTCAGAAATGGAGTTAAATCCCTGGCTCTGTGTCTTCCTACAAGGAAGACTTCATTTCAGGTAAACGCAGTCACTTTTCAGCTCAAACGAAGCTACAGCGTTCACAAAGCTCACATGTTTCTCGCTCTTAACTGAAAAGCATTGGAAGTTAGAGGAACTGTGGTTTGTAACAGTTTCTGAAGCAGAGTTGATCGCGATATGGTCCATATGTGTAGGATACACAGTTCTTTTGTTCTGAGGACACGCACTTTTCTTACTGTCTGAGAGAATCTAGAAAAAAGAGCATGCTTCTTGCTCTAAAGCAGAGTGTGTTTCATGGATGAGAACTGTGCTGTGTGTTTCACTTCAGAAAAGGAGTTAAATCCCAGGCTCTGTGTCTTCCTCCAAGCAAGATTTCGTTTCAGGTAAACACAGTCACTCTTCAGCTCAAATGAAGCTACATCATTCATGAAGCTCACATGTTTCTCGCACTTAACTTAAAAGCATTGGATATTAGAAGACATGTGGTTTGTGTCAGTTTCAGAAGCACAGTTGATCTAGATATGGTCCGTACATGTAGGATACACAGTTCTTTTGATCTGAGTACACTCACGTTTCCTGCTGTATTAGAAAATCTAGAAGGCAAGAGCATGCTTCTTGCTCTAAAGCAGAGTCTGTTCCATGGATGAGAACACTGCTGTGTGATGCCCGTCAGAAATGGAGTTAAATCCCTCGCTCTGTGTCTTTCTACATGCCAGACTTCGTTGGAGGTAAACGCAGTCAGTTTTCAGCTCAAAGGAAGCTACAGCGTTCACGAAGCTCACACGTTTCTCGCTCTTTTCTGAAAAGCATTGGAAGTTAGAGTAACTGTGGTTTGTATCAACTTCAGAAGCAGAGCTGATCTCGATATGGTCCTTATGTGTAGGATACACAGTCCTTTTGTTCTGAGCACACTCACGTTTCTTAGTGTCTTAGAGAATCTAGAAAGCAAGAGCGTGCTCCTTGCTCTAAAGCAGAGTGTGTTCATTTGATGAGAACTGTGGTGTGTGTTGCCCCTCAGAAATGGAGTTAAATCCCTGGCTCTGTGTCCTTCTACAAGTAAGACTTCCTTTAAGGTAAACGTAGTCACATTTCAGCTCAAAGGAAGCTACATCATTCGCGAAGCTCACACGTTTTTCACTCTTAACTTAAATGCATTGGATGTTAGAGGTCCTGTGGTATGTATCAGTTTCAGAAGCAGAGTTGAACTTGATATGGTACTTGTGTGTAGGAAAAACAGTTCTTTTGTTTTGAGCACACTCATGTTTCCAGCTGTATTAGAGACTCTAGAAAGAAAGAGCGTGCTTCTTGCTCTAAAGCAGAGTGTGTTTCATGGATGAGAACTGTGATGTGTGTTTCTCTTCAGAAGTAGAGTTAAATCCCATGCTCTTTGTCTTTCTACAAGCAAGACTTCTTTTCTTGTAAACGCAGTCACATTTCAGCTAAACAAAACTACATAGATCACGAAGCTCACATGTTTCTCGCTCTTAACTGAAAAGCATTGGATGTTAGAGGAACTGTGGTTTGTATCAGTTTCTGAAGCAGAGTTGAACTCGATATGGTCCATATGTGTGGATACAAAGTTCTTTTGTTCTGAACACACTCACGTTTCTTACTGCCTTAGAGACCCAAGAAAGGAAGAGTGTGCTTCTTGCTCTAAAGCTGAGTGTGTTCCATGGATGAGAACTGTGCTGTGTGTTGCCCGTCACAAATGGAGTTAAATCCCTGGCTCTGTGTCTTCCTACATGGAAGACTTCAGTTCAGGTAAACGCAGTCACTTTTCTGCTCAAACGAAGCTACAGCATTCACGAAGCTCACACGTTTCTCGCTCTTAAATGAAAAGCATTGTAAGCTAGAGGAACTGTGTTTTGTTTCATTTTCGTAAGCAGAGTTGATCTCTATATGGTCCTTATGTGTAGGTTACACAGTCCTTTTGTTCTGAGCACACTCACTTTTCCTGCTTTATAAGAGACTCTAGAAAGCAAGAGCGTGCTCGTTGCTCTAAAGCTGAATGTTTTCCATGGATGAGAACTGTGCTGTGTGTTGCATGTCAGAAATGGAGTTAAATCCCTGGCTCTGTGTCTTCCTACAAGCAAAACTTCGTTTCAGCTCAAAGGAAGCTACATCGTTCACGAAGCTCATACGTTTTTCCCTCTTAGATGAAAAGCATTGGATGTTAGAGGTCCTGTGGTTTTATCAGTTTCAGAAGCATATTTGAACTAGATATGGTCCGTGTGTGCGGAAACACTGTTTTATGTTCTGAGCACACTCATGTTTCCTTCTGTATTAGAGACCCTTGAAAGCCAGAGCTTGCTTCTTGCTCTAAATCAGAGTGTGTTACATGGATGAGAACTGTGCGGTGTGTTGCACGTCAGAAATGTAGTTAAATCCCTGGCTCTGTGTCTTCTACAAAAAAGACTTCGTTTTTTGTAAACGCAGTCACTTTTCAGCTCAAAAGAAGCTACATCGTTCACGAAGCTCACATGTTTCTCGGTCTTAACTGAAAAGATTTGATGTTAGAGGACCTGTGGTTTTTATCAGTTTCAGAAGCAGAGTTGAACTAGATATGGTCCGTATGTATAGGATACACAGTTCTTTTGTTCTGAGTACACTCACGTTTCCTGCTGTATTAGAGATTATAGAAGGCAAGAGCACCCTTCTTGCTCTAAAGCAGAGTATGTTCCTTGGAAGAGAACTGTGCTGTGGGTTTCCCTTCAAAAATGGAGGTAAATCACAGGCTCTGTGTCTTCCCACCAGCAAGAATTCATTTCAGGTAAACTCAGTCACTTTTGACCTCAAATGAATCTACATCGTTAAAGAACCTCACATGTATCTGACTCCGAAATGTAAAGATTTGGATGTTAGAGGACCTGTGGTTTATCTCAGTTTAAGCAGCAGAGCTGAACTAGACATGGTCCGTATGTGTAGGAAACAACGTTCTGTTGTTCTGAGCACACTCATGTTTCCTGCTTTATAAGAGACTCTATAAATCAAGAGGGTGTTCCTTGCACTGAAGCAGAGTGTGTTCCATGGATGAGAACTGTGCTGTGTGTTGCATGTCAGAAATGGTGTTAAATTCCTGACTCTGTGTCTTCCTACAAGCAAGACTTCGTTTCAGGTAAACACAGTCACTTTTCAGGTCAAACAAAGCTACATCATTCAAGAAGCTCACATGTTTCTCGGTCTTAACTGAAAAGATTGGATGATCGAGGACCTGGGGTTTGTATCAGTTTCAGAAGCAGAGTTGAACTAGATATGGTCCCCATTTGTAGGAAACACAGTTCTTTTGTTGTGAGCACACTCACATTTCCTGCTGTATAAGAGACTCCAGAAAGCAAGAGCGTGCTCCTTGCTCTTTAGCAGAGTGTGTTCCATGGATGAGAACTGTGGTGTGTGTTGCCCCTCAGAAATGGAGTTAAATCCCTGGCTCTGTGTCCTCCTACAAGCAAGACTTCCTTTCAGGTAAACGCAGTCACTTTTCAGCTCAAAGGAAGCTACATCATTCACGAAGCTCACAAGTTTTTCGCTCTTAACTTAAATGCATTGGATGTTAGAGGACCTGTGGTTTGTATCAGTTTCAGATGCAGAGTTGAACTAGATATGGTCCTTGTGTGTAGGAAACACAGTTCTTTTGTTTTGAGCACACTCATGTTTCCAGCTGTATTATAGAATCCAGAAAGAAAGAGCTGCTTCTTGCTCTAAAGCAGAGTGTGTTTGACGGATGAGAACTTTGCTGTGTGTTTCCTTTGAGAAATAGAATTAAATCCCATGGTCTGTCTCTTTATACAAGCAAGACTTCTTTTCCTGTAAACGCCTTCACATTTCAGCTAAAGGAAGCTACATGGTTCACGAAGCTCACATGTTTCTCGCTCTTCACTGAAAAGATTGGATGTTCGAAGACCTCTGGATTGTATCAGTTTCAGAAGCAGAGTTGAACTAGATATGGTACCCATGTGTAGGAAACAAAGTTCTCTTGTTCTGAGCACACTGACGTTTCCTGATGTATTAGAGACTCTAGAAAGCAAGAGCGTGCTCCTTGTTCTAAAGCAGAGTGTGTTCCATGGATGTGAACTGTGCTGTGTCTTGCTGGTAAGAAATGGAGTTAAATCCTGGGCTCTGTGTTTTCCTAGAAACAAGACTTGGTTTCAGGTAAACACAGTCAGTTTTCAGCTCAAAAGAAGCTACATTGTTCACGAAGCTCACACGTTTCTCGCTCGTAACTGAAAAGCATGGGAAGTTAGAGGAACTATGGTTTGTAACAGTTTCTAAAGCAGAGTTGAACTCAATATGGTCCATATGTGTAGTGTACACAGTTCTTTTGTTCTGAGCACACTTAAGTTTCGTCCTGTCTTAGAGAATCTAGAAAGAAAGAGCGTCCTTCTTGCTCTAAAGCAGAGTGTGTTTCATGGATGAGAACTGTGCTGTTTGTTACCCTTCAGACGTAGAGTTAAATCGCATGCTCTTTGTCTTCCTACAGCAAGAATTCGTTTCAGGTAAACAAAGGCACTTTTCAGCTCAAACGAAGCTACATCATTTATGAAGCTCACATGTTTCTCCCACTTAACTGAAAAGATTTGGATGTTAGAGGACCTGTGGTTTGTATCAGTTTCAGAAGCAGAGTTGAGGGAGATATGGTCCCCATGTGTAGGATACACGGTCCTTTTGTTCTGAGCACACTCACTTTTCTTAGTGTCTTAGAGAATCTAGAAAGCAAGAGCGTGCTCCTTGCTCTAAAGCAGAATGTGTTCCATGGATGAGAACTGTGCTGTGTGTTTCCTGTCCTAAATGAAGTTAAATCACATGCTCTTGTCTTTCTACAAGCAAGACTTCTTTTCCTGTAAACGCAGTCACATTTCAGCTAAACGAAGCTACATCATTCACGAAGCTCACACTTATCTCGCTCTTAACTGAAAAGCATGGGAAGTTAGAGGAACTATGGTTTGTAACAGGTTCTGAAGCAGAGTTGATCTCGATATGGTCGTTATGTGTAGGATACACAGTTCTTTTGTTCTGAGCACACTCATGTTTTTACTGTCTTTGAGAATCTAGAAAGAAAGAGCGTGCTTCTTTCTCTAACACAGAGTGTGTTTCATGGATGAGAACTGTGCTGTGTGTTTCCTTTGAGAAATAGAATTAAATCCCATGCTCTGTCTCTTTCTACAAGCAAGACTTCTTTTCAGGTAAACACAGTCACTTTTCAGCTCCAACGAAGCTGCATAGTTCACGAAACTCACACGTTTCTCGCTCAAAACTGAAAAGCATTTGATGTTAGAGGAACTGTGGTTTGTATCAGTTTCCGAAGCAGTGTTGAACTCATTATGGTCCATATGTGTAGGATACACAGTTCTTTTGTTCTGAGCACACTCACGTTTCATCCTGCATTAGAGACCCAAGAAAGCAAGTGTGTGCTTCTTGCTCTAAAGCTGAGTGTGTTTCATGGATGAGAACTGTGCTGTGTGTTTCCCTTCAGAAAAGGAGATAAATCCCAGGCTCTGTGTCTTCCTACAAGCAAGACATCGTTTCAGGTAAACGCAGTCACTTTTTAGCTCAAAGGAAGCTACATTGTTCACAAAGCTCACACGTTTCTTGCTCATAACTGAAAAGCATTGTATGTTAGAGGAACTGTGGTTTGTATCAGTTTCTGAAGCAGAGTTGAACTCGATATGGTCCATATGTGTAGGATACACAGTTCTTTTGTTCTGAGCACACTCACGTTTCTTCCTGCCTTGGAGACCCTAGAAAGCAAGTGTGGGTTTCTTGTTCTAGAGCAGAGTGTGTTTCATGGATGAGAACTGTCCTGAGTGTTTCCCTTCAGAAAAGGAGTTAAATTCCAGGCTCTGTGTCTTCCTCCAAGCAAGACTTTGTTTGAGGTAAACACAGTCACTTTTCAGCTCAAAAAAAGCTACATCATTCACAAAGCTCACACGTTTCTCGCACTTAACTTAAAAGCATTGTATGTTAGAGGAACTGTGTTTTGTATCAGTTTCTGGAGCAGAGTTGAACTCGATATGGTCCATATGTGTAGAATACACAGTTCTTTAGTTCTGAGCACACTCACGTTTCTTACTGCCTTAGAGACTCGAGAAAGCAAGAGTATGCTTCTTGCTCTAAAGCAGAGTGTGTTCATTGTTTGAGAACTGTGCTTTGCTGCCCATCAGAAATGGAGTTAAAACCCTGCTCTGTGTCTTCCTACATGCCACACTTCGTTGCAGGTAAACGCAGTCACTTTTCAGCTCAAATGAAGCTACATAGTTCACGAAGCTCACAGGATTCTCGCTCTTAACTGAAAAGCATTGGATTTTAGAGGTCCTGTGGTTTTTTTCAGTTTCAGAAACAGCGTTGAACTAGATATGGTCCGTGTGTAGGAAACACAATTCTTTTGTTTGAGCACACTCATCTTTCCTTCTGTATTAGAAACTCTAGAAAGCAAGTGCTTGCTTCTTGCTCTAAAGCAGAGTGTGTTCCATGGATTAGAACTGTGCTGTGTGTTTCCCTTCAGAAATGAAGTTATATCCCAGCCTCTGTGTGTTCCTACAAGCAAGACTTCATTTCAGATTAAAACAGTCTCTTTTCAGCTCAAAAGAAGCTACATCATTCACGAAGCTCACACGTTTCTTGCTCTTAACTGACAAGCATGGGAAGTTAGAGGAACTAAGGTTTGTAACAGTTTCTGAAGCATAGTTGATCTCGATATGATCCTTATGTGTAGGATACACAGTTCTTTTATTCTGAGCACACTCACGTTTTTTACTGTCTTAGAGAATCTAGAAAGAAACAGCGTGCTTCTTGCTCTAAAGCAGAGTGTGTTTCATGGATGAGAACTGTGCTGTGTGTTTCCTTTGAGAAATAGAATTAAATCCCATGCTCTGTCTCTTTCTACAAGCAAGACTTCATTTCAGGTAAACGCAGTCCCTTTTCAGCTCAAACTAAGCTACATCGTTCAGGAAGCTCACACGTTTATCGCTTTTAAATGAAAAGCATGGGATGTAAGAGGAACTGTGGTTTTTATCAGTTTCAGAAGGAGAGTTGAACTAGGTATGGTCCCCAAGTGTAGGAAACACAGTTCTCTTGTTCTGAGCACACTCACGTTTCCTGCTGTATTAGAGACTCTAGAAAGCCAGAGGGTGCTCCTTGCTCTAAAGCAGAGTGTGTTTCATGGATGAGAACTGTGCTGTGGTATTCCCTTCAGAAATGGTGTTAAATACCAGGCTCTGTGTCTTCCTACAAGCAAGAATTCTTTTCAGGTAAACTCATTCACTTTTCAGCTCAAACGAAGCTACATCGTTCACCAAGCTCACATGTTTCTCCCTCTGAACTGAAAAGATTTGAATGTTAGAGGTCATGTGGTTTGTATGAGTTTCAGAAGCAGAGTTGAACTACGTATGGTCCGTATGTGTAGGATAAACTGTTCTTTTGTTCTGACCACACTCACGTTTCCTGCTCTATTAGAGATTCTAGAAAGCAAGAGAGTGCTTCTTACTCTAAATCAGAGTGTGTTCCATGGATGAGAACTGTGCTGTGTGTTGCACATCAAAAATGGAATTAAATCCCTGGCTCTGTGTCTTCCTACATGCCAGACTTCGTTGCAGGTAAACGCAGTCACTTTTCAGCTCAAATGAAGCTACATAGTTCACGAAGGTCACACGTTCCTCGCTCTTAATTGAAAAGCATTGGAAGTTAGAGGAACTGTGGTTTGTATCAGTTTCTGAAGCAGAGATCATCTCGACAAGGTCCTTATGTGTAGGATACACAGTTCTTTTTTTCTGAGCACACTCACGTTTCTTACTCTCTTAGAGAATCTAGAAAAAAAGAGCGTGCTTCTTGCCCTAAAGCAGAGTGTGTTTGATGGATGAGAACTGTGCTGTGTGTTTCCCTTCAGAAGTAGAGTTAAATCGCATGCTCTTTGTCTTTCTACAATCAAGACTTCGTTTCATGTAAACGCAGTCACTTTTCAGCTCAAACGAAGCTACATCGTTTACGAAGCTCAAATGTTTCTTGCTCTTAACTGAAAAGATTGGATGTTCAAGGACCTGTGGTTTGTATCAGTTTCAGAAGCAGAGTTGAACTAGATATGGTCCCCATGTGTAGGAAACACAGTTCAGTTGTTCTGAGCACACTCACGTTTCCTGCTGTATTAGAGACTCTAGAAAGCAAGAGCGTACTCCTTGCTCTAAAGCAGAGTTTGTTCCATGGATGAGAACTTTGCTGTGTGTTGCCCATCAGAAATGGAGTTAAATCCCTGGCTCTGTGTCTTCCTACAAGCAAGACATCATTTCAGGAAAACACAGTCATTTTTCAGCTCAAACGAAGCTACAGCGTTCACGAAGCTCACACGTTTCTCGCTCATAACTGACAAGCATGGGAAGTTAGAGGAACTGTGGTTTGTATCAGTTTCTGAAGCAGAGTTGAACTCGATATGGTCCATATGTGTAGGATACACAGTTCTTTCGTTCTGAGCACACTCACGTTTCTTCCTGCCTTGGAGACCCTAGAAAGCAAGTGTGGGCTTCATGTTCTAGAGCAGAGTGTGTTTCATGGATGAGAACAGTCCTGTGTGTTTCCCTTCAGAAAAGGAGTTAAATCCTAGGCTCTGTGTCTTCCTCCAAGCAAGACTTTGTTTGAGGTAAACAAAGTCACTTTTCAGCTCAAAAGAAGCTACATCATTCACGAAGCTCACACGTTTCTCGCACTTAACTTAAAAGCATTGTATGTTAGAGGAACTGTGGTTTGTATCAGTTTCTGAAGCAGAGTTGAACTCGATATGGTCCATATGTGTAGAATACACAGTTCTTTAGTTCTGAGCACACTCACGTTTCTTACTGCCTTAGAGACTCGAGAAAGCAAGAGTATGCTTCTTGCTCTAAAGCAGAGTGTGTTCATTGTTTGAGAACTGTGCTTTGCTGCCCATCAGAAATGGAGTTAAAACCCTCGCTCTGTGTCTTACTGCATGCCACACTTCGTTGCAGGTAAACGCAGGCACTTTTCAGCTCAAATGAAGCTACAAAGTTCAAGAAACTCAAAGGATTCTCGCTCTTAACTGAAAAGCATTGGATGTTAGAGGTCCTGTGGTTTTTTCAGTTTCAGAAGCAGCGTTGAACTAGATATGGTCCGTGTGTAGGAAACACAATTCTTTTGTTTGAGCACACTCATCTTTCCTTCTGTATTAGAAACTCTAGAAAGAAAGTGCTTGCTTCTTGCTCTAAAGCAGAGTGTGTTCCATGGATTAGAACTGTGCTGTGTGTTGCACGTCAAAAATGGAGTTAAATCCCTGGCTCTCTGTCTTCCTACATGCCAGAATACGTTGCAGGTAAACGCAGTCACTTTTCAGCTCAAACGAAGCTACATAGTTCACGAAGTTCACACGTTCCTTGCTCTTAAGTGAAAAGCATTGGAAGTTAGAAGAACTGTGCTTTGTATCAGTTCCTGAAGCAGAGATCATCTCCATAAGGTCCTTATGTGTAGGATACACAGTACTTTTATTCTGAGCACACTCACGTTTCTTACTCTCTTAGAGAATCTAGAAAAAAAGAGCGTGCTTCTTGCTCTAAAGCAGAGTGTGTTTGATGGATGAGAACTGTGCTGTGTGTTTCCCTTCAGAAGTAGAGTTAAATCGCATGCTCTTTGTCTTTCTACAATCAAGACTTCGTTTCATGTAAACGCAGTCACTTTTCAGCTCAAACGAAGCTACATTGTTTACGAAGCTCAAATGTTTCTTGCTCTTAACTGAAAAGATTGGATGTTCGAGGACCTGTGGTTTGTATCAGTTTCAGAAGCAGAGTTGAACTAGATATGGTCCCCATGTGTAGGAAACACAGTTCAGTTGTTCTGAGCACACTCACGTTTCCTGCTGTATTAGAGACTCTAGAAAGCAAGAGCGTACTCCTTGCTCTAAAGCAGAGTTTGTTCCATGGATGAGAACTTTGCTGTGTGTTGCCCATCAGAAATGGAGTTAAATCCCTGGCTCTGTGTCTTCCTACAAGCAAGACATCATTTCAGGAAAACACAGTCATTTTTCAGCTCAAACGAAGCTACAGCGTTCACGAAGCTCACACGTTTCTCGCTCATAACTGACAAGCATGGGAAGTTAGAGGAACTGTGGTTTGTATCAGTTTCTGAAGCAGAGTTGAACTCGATATGGTCCATATGTGTAGGATACACAGTTCTTTCGTTCTGAGCACACTCACGTTTCTTCCTGCCTTGGAGACCCTAGAAAGCAAGTGTGGGCTTCATGTTCTAGAGCAGAGTGTGTTTCATGGATGAGAACTGTCCTGTGTGTTTCCCTTCAGAAAAGGAGTTAAATCCTAGGCTCTGTGTCTTCCTCCAAGCAAGACTTTGTTTGAGGTAAACAAAGTCACTTTTCAGCTCAAAAGAAGCTACATCATTCACGAAGCTCACACGTTTCTCGCACTTAACTTAAAAGCATTGTATGTTAGAGGAACTGTGGTTTGTATCAGTTTCTGAAGCAGAGTTGAACTCGATATGGTCCATATGTGTAGAATACACAGTTCTTTAGTTCTGAGCACACTCACGTTTCTTACTGCCTTAGAGACTCGAGAAAGCAAGAGTATGCTTCTTGCTCTAAAGCAGAGTGTGTTCATTGTTTGAGAACTGTGCTTTGCTGCCCATCAGAAATGGAGTTAAAACCCTCGCTCTGTGTCTTACTGCATGCCACACTTCGTTGCAGGTAAACGCAGGCACTTTTCAGCTCAAATGAAGCTACAAAGTTCAAGAAACTCAAAGGATTCTCGCTCTTAACTGAAAAGCATTGGATGTTAGAGGTCCTGTGGTTTTTTCAGTTTCAGAAGCAGCGTTGAACTAGATATGGTCCGTGTGTAGGAAACACAATTCTTTTGTTTGAGCACACTCATCTTTCCTTCTGTATTAGAAACTCTAGAAAGAAAGTGCTTGCTTCTTGCTCTAAAGCAGAGTGTGTTCCATGGATTAGAACTGTGCTGTGTGTTTCCCTTCAGAAATGGGGTTATATCCCAGCCTCTGTGTCTTCCTACAAGCAAGACTTCGTTTCAGATTAAAACAGTCTCTTTTCAGCTCAAAAGAAGCTACATCATTCACGAAGCTCACACGTTTCTCGCTCTTAAATGAAAAGCATTGGAAGTTAGAGGAACTCTGGTTTGTATCAGTTTCTGAAGCAGAGTTGATCTCTATATGGTCCTTATTTGTAGGCTACACAGTCCTTTTGTTCTGAGCACACTCACGTTTCTTACTGTCAGAGAATCTAGAAAGCAAGAGCGTGCTCCTTGCACTAAAGCACAGTGTGTTCCATGGATGAGAACTGTGCTGTGTGTTTCTCTTCAGTAGTAGTGTTAAATCCCATGCTCTATGTCTTTCTACTAGCAAGACTTCTTTTTCTGTAAACGCAGTCACTTTTCAGCTCAAACGAAGCTACATCGTTCACGAAGCTCATATGTCTCTCGCTCTTAACTGAAAAGATTGGATGTACGAGGAAGTGTGGTTTGTATCAGTTTCAGAAGCAGAGTTGAACTAGATATGGTCCCCACGTGTAGGAAACACAGTTCTCTTGTTCTTAGCACACTCACGTTTCCTGCTGTATTAGAGACTCTAGAAAGCCAGAGGGTGCTCCTTGCTCTAAAGCAGAGTGTGTTTCATGGATGAGAACTGTGCTGTGGTTTTCCCTTCAGAAATGGAGTTAAATACCAGGCTCTGTGTCTTCCTACAAGCAAGAATTCTTTTCAGGTAAACGCATTCACTTTTCAGCTCAAACGCAGCTACATCGTTCACCAAGCTCACATGTTTCTCCCTCTTAACTGAAAAGATTTGAATGTTAGAGGTCATGTGGTTTGTATCAGTTTCAGAAGCAGAGTTGAACTACATATGGTCCGTATATGTAGGATACACTGTTCTTTTGTTCTGACCACACTCACGTTTCCTGCTCTATTAGAGATTCTAGAAAGCAAGAGCGTTCTTCTTGCTCTAAATCAGAGTGTGTTCCATGGATGAGAACTGTGCTGTGTGTTGCACGTCAAAAATGGAGTTAAATCCCTGGCTCTCTGTCTTCCTACATGCCAGACTACGTTGCAGGTAAACGCAGTCACTTTTCAGCTCAAACGAAGCTACATAGTTCACGAAGGTCACACGTTCCTTGCTCTTAAGTGAAAAGCATTGGAAGTTAGAAGAACTGTGCTTTGTATCAGTTCCTGAAGCAGAGATCATCTCCATAAGGTCCTTATGTGTAGGATACACAGTACTTTTATTCTGAGCACACTCACGTTTCTTACTCTCTTAGAGAATCTAGAAAAAAAGAGCGTGCTTCTTGCTCTAAAGCAGAGTGTGTTTGATGGATGAGAACTGTGCTGTGTGTTTCCCTTCAGAAGTAGAGTTAAATCGCATGCTCTTTGTCTTTCTACAATCAAGACTTCGTTTCATGTAAACGCAGTCACTTTTCAGCTCAAACGAAGCTACATCGTTTACGAAGCTCAAATGTTTCTTGCTCTTAACTGAAAAGATTGGATGTTCGAGGACCTGTGGTTTGTATCAGTTTCAGAAGCAGAGTTGAACTAGATATGGTCCCCATGTGTAGGAAACACAGTTCAGTTGTTCTGAGCACACTCACGTTTCCTGCTGTATTAGAGACTCTAGAAAGCAAGAGCGTACTCCTTGCTCTAAAGCAGAGTTTGTTCCATGGATGAGAACTTTGCTGTGTGTTGCCCATCAGAAATGGAGTTAAATCCCTGGCTCTGTGTCTTCCTACAAGCAAGACATCATTTCAGGAAAACACAGTCATTTTTCAGCTCAAACGAAGCTACAGCGTTCACGAAGCTCACACGTTTCTCGCTCATAACTGACAAGCATGGGAAGTTAGAGGAACTGTGGTTTGTATCAGTTTCTGAAGCAGAGTTGAACTCGATATGGTCCATATGTGTAGGATACACAGTTCTTTCGTTCTGAGCACACTCACGTTTCTTCCTGCCTTGGAGTCCCTAGAAAGCAAGTTTGGGCTTCATGTTCTAGAGCAGAGTGTGTTTCATGGATGAGAACTGTCCTGTGTGTTTCCCTTCAGAAAAGGAGTTAAATCCTAGGCTCTGTGTCTTCCTCCAAGCAAGACTTTGTTTGAGGTAAACAAAGTCACTTTTCAGCTCAAAAGAAGCTACATCATTCACGAAGCTCACACGTTTCTCGCACTTAACTTAAAAGCATTGTATGTTAGAGGAACTGTGGTTTGTATCAGTTTCTGAAGCAGAGTTGAACTCGATATGGTCCATATGTGTAGAATACACAGTTCTTTAGTTCTGAGCACACTCACGTTTCTTACTGCCTTAGAGACTCGAGAAAGCAAGAGTATGCTTCTTGCTCTAAAGCAGAGTGTGTTCATTGTTTGAGAACTGTGCTTTGCTGCCCATCAGAAATGGAGTTAAAACCCTCGCTCTGTGTCTTACTGCATGCCACACTTCGTTGCAGGTAAACGCAGGCACTTTTCAGCTCAAATGAAGCTACAAAGTTCAAGAAACTCAAAGGATTCTCGCTCTTAACTGAAAAGCATTGGATGTTAGAGGTCCTGTGGTTTTTTCAGTTTCAGAAGCAGCGTTGAACTAGATATGGTCCGTGTGTAGGAAACACAATTCTTTTGTTTGAGCACACTCATCTTTCCTTCTGTATTAGAAACTCTAGAAAGAAAGTGCTTGCTTCTTGCTCTAAAGCAGAGTGTGTTCCATGGATTAGAACTGTGCTGTGTGTTTCCCTTCAGAAATGGGGTTATATCCCAGCCTCTGTGTCTTCCTACAAGCAAGACTTCGTTTCAGATTAAAACAGTCTCTTTTCAGCTCAAAAGAAGCTACATCATTCACGAAGCTCACACGTTTCTCGCTCTTAAATGAAAAGCATTGGAAGTTAGAGGAACTCTGGTTTGTATCAGTTTCTGAAGCAGAGTTGATCTCTATATGGTCCTTATTTGTAGGCTACACAGTCCTTTTGTTCTGAGCACACTCACGTTTCTTACTGTCAGAGAATCTAGAAAGCAAGAGCGTGCTCCTTGCACTAAAGCACAGTGTGTTCCATGGATGAGAACTGTGCTGTGTGTTTCCCTTCAGTAGTAGTGTTAAATCCCATGCTCTATGTCTTTCTACTAGCAAGACTTCTTTTTCTGTAAACGCAGTCACTTTTCAGCTCAAACGAAGCTACATCGTTCACGAAGCTCATATGTCTCTCGCTCTTAACTGAAAAGATTGGATGTACGAGGAAGTGTGGTTTGTATCAGTTTCAGAAGCAGAGTTGAACTAGATATGGTCCCCACGTGTAGGAAACACAGTTCTCTTGTTCTTAGCACACTCACGTTTCCTGCTGTATTAGGACTCTAGAAAGCCAGAGGGTGCTCCTTGCTCTAAAGCAGAGTGTGTTTCATGGATGAGAACTGTGCTGTGGTTTTCCCTTCAGAAATGGAGTTAAATACCAGGCTCTGTGTCTTCCTACAAGCAAGAATTCTTTTCAGGTAAACGCATTCACTTTTCAGCTCAAACGCAGCTACATCGTTCACCAAGCTCACATGTTTCTCCCTCTTAACTGAAAAGATTTGAATGTTAGAGGTCATGTGGTTTGTATCAGTTTCAGAAGCAGAGTTGAACTACATATGGTCCGTATATGTAGGATACACTGTTCTTTTGTTCTGACCACACTCACGTTTCCTGCTCTATTAGAGATTCTAGAAAGCAAGAGCATTCTTCTTGCTCTAAATCAGAGTGTGTTCCATGGATGAGAACTGTGCTGTGTGTTGCACGTCAAAAATGGAGTTAAATCCCTGGCTCTCTGTCTTCCTACATGCCAGACTACGTTGCAGGTAAACGCAGTCACTTTTCAGCTCAAACGAAGCTACATAGTTCACGAAGGTCACACGTTCCTTGCTCTTAAGTGAAAAGCATTGGAAGTTAGAAGAACTGTGCTTTGTATCAGTTCCTGAAGCAGAGATCATCTCCATAAGGTCCTTATGTGTAGGATACACAGTACTTTTATTCTGAGCACACTCACGTTTCTTACTCTCTTAGAGAATCTAGAAAAAAAGAGCGTGCTTCTTGCTCTAAAGCAGAGTGTGTTTGATGGATGAGAACTGTGCTGTGTGTTTCCCTTCAGAAGTAGAGTTAAATCGCATGCTCTTTGTCTTTCTACAATCAAGACTTCGTTTCATGTAAATGCAGTCACTTTTCAGCTCAAACGAAGCTACATCGTTTACGAAGCTCAAATGTTTCTTGCTCTTAACTGAAAAGATTGGATGTTCGAGGACCTGTGGTTTGTATCAGTTTCAGAAGCAGAGTTGAACTAGATATGGTCCCCATGTGTAGGAAACACAGTTCAGTTGTTCTGAGCACACTCACGTTTCCTGCTGTATTAGAGACTCTAGAAAGCAAGAGCATACTCTTGCTCTAAAGCAGTGTTTGTTCCATGGATGAGAACTGTGCTGTGTGTTGCCCATCAGAAATTGAGTTAAATGCCTGGCTCTGTGTCTTCCTACAAGGAAGACATCATTTCAGGTAAACACAGTCATTTTTCATCTCAAACGAAGCTATGTCATTCAGGAAGCTCACATGTTTCTCGCTCTTAACTGAAAAGCATTGGAAGTTAGAGGAACTCTGGTTTTTTAACAGTTTCTGAAGCAGAGTTGATCTCGATATGGTCCTTATGTGTAGGATACACAGGCCTTTTGTTCTGAGCACAATCACTTTTCTTACTGTCTTAGAGAATCTAGAAAGCAAGAGGGTGTTCTTTGCTCTAAAGCAGAGTGTGTTTCATGGATGAGAACTGTGCTGTGTGTTGCCCATCAGAAATGGAGTAAAATCCCTTGCTCTGTGTCTTCCTACAAGCAAGACTTCATTTCAGGTAAACACAGTCAGTTTTCAGCTCAAACGAATCCACATCATTCATGAAGCTCACATGTTCTTCACTCTTAACTGAAAAGCATGGGAAGTTAGAGGAACTCTGGTTTGTATCAGTTTCTGAAGCAGAGATCATCTCGATAAGGTCCTTATGTGCAGGATACACAGTTCTTTTTTTCTGAGCACACTCACGTTTCATACTCTCTTAGAGAATCTAGAAAAAAAGAGCGTGCTTCTTGCTCTAAAGCAGAGTGTGTTTGATGGATAAGAACTGTGCTGTGTGTTTCCCTTCAGAAGTAGAGTTAAATCGCATGCTCTTTGTCTTTCCACAAGCAAGACTTCGTTTCATGTAAACGCAGTCACATTTCAGCTCAAACGAACCTACATCATTTACGAAGCTCAAATGTTTCTTGCTCTTAACTGAAAAGATTGGATGTTCGAGGACCTGTGGTTTGTATCAGTTTCAGAAGCAGAGTTGAACAAGATATGGTCCCCATGTGTAGGTAACACATTTCAGTTGTTCTGAGCACACTCACTTTTCTTACTGTCTGAGAGAATCTAGAAAGAAAGAGCATGCTTCTTGCTCTAAAGCAGAGTGTGTTTCATGGATGTTAACTGTGCTGTGAGTTTGCCTTTAGAAATAGAGTTAAATCCCATGCTCTGTCTCTTTCTACAAGCAAGACCTCATTTCTGGTAAACGCAGTCACTTCTCAGCTCAAACGCAGCTACATAGTTCATGAAGCTCACAAGATTCTCGGTCTTAACTGAAAAGCATTGGATGTTAGAGGTCCGGTGGTTTTTTCAGTTTCAAAAGCAGCGTTGAACTAGATAGGGTCCGTGTGTACGAAACACAATTCTTTTGTTCTGAGCACACTCATCTTTCCTTCTGTATTAAAAACTCTAGAAAGCAAGTGCTTGCTTCTTGCTCTAAAGCAGAGTGTGTTCCATAGATGAGAACTGTGCTGTGCGTTTCCCTTCAGAAGTACAGATAAATCCCATGCTCTTGGTCTTCCTAGAAATAAGACTTGGTTTCTGGTAAACGCAGTGACTTTTCAGCTAAAACGAAGCTACATCATTCACGAAGCTCACATGTTTCTCGCCTTTAACTGAAAAGATTGGATGTTCGAGGACCTGTAGTTTGTATCGGTTTCAGAAGCAGAGTTGAACAAGATATGGCCAACATGTGTAGGAAACACAGTTCTCTTGTTCTGAGCACAATCACGTTTCCTGCTATATAAGAGACTCTAAAAAGCATGAGCTTGCTCCTTGCTCTAACGCAGAGTGTGTTCCATGGATGAGAACTGTGCTCTGTATTGCCCGTCAGAAATGTATTTAAGTCCCTCCCTCTGTGTCTACCTAGAAGCAAGACTTCATTTCAGGTAAACGCAGTCAGTTTTCAGCTCAAATGATGCTACATCGATCACGAAGCTCACACTTTTCTCACTCTTAACTGAAAAGCATTGGAAGTTAGAGGAACTGTGGTTTGTATCAGTTTCTGAAGCAGAGTTTATCTCGATATGGTCCTTATGTGTAGGATACACAGTTCTTTTTTTCTGAGCACACACACTTTTCTTACTGTCTAAGAGAATCAGGAAAGAAAGAGTATGCTTCTTGCTCTAAAGCAGAGTGTGTTTCATGGATGTTAACTGTGCTGTGAGTTTGCCTTCAGAAATAGAGTTAAATCCCATGCTCTGTCTCTTTCTACAAGCAAGACCTCATTTCTGGTAAACGCAGTCACTTCTCAGCTCAAACGCAGCTACATAGTTCATGAAGCTCACAAGATTCTCGGTCTTAACTGAAAAGCATTGGATGTTAGAGGTCCGGTGGTTTTTTCAGTTTCAAAAGCAGCGTTGAACTAGATAGGGTCCGTGTGTACGAAACACAATTCTTTTGTTCTGAGCACACTCATCTTTCCTTCTGTATTAAAAACTCTAGAAAGCAAGTGCTTGCTTCTTGCTCTAAAGCAGAGTGTGTTCCATAGATGAGAACTGTGCTGTGCGTTTCCCTTCAGAAGTACAGATAAATCCCATGCTCTTGGTCTTCCTAGAAATAAGACTTGGTTTCTGGTAAACGCAGTGACTTTTCAGCTAAAACGAAGCTACATCATTCACGAAGCTCACATGTTTCTCGCCTTTAACTGAAAAGATTGGATGTTCGAGGACCTGTAGTTTGTATCGGTTTCAGAAGCAGAGTTGAACAAGATATGGCCAACATGTGTAGGAAACACAGTTCTCTTGTTCTGAGCACAATCACGTTTCCTGCTATATAAGAGACTCTAAAAAGCATGAGCTTGCTCCTTGCTCTAACGCAGAGTGTGTTCCATGGATGAGAACTGTGCTCTGTATTGCCCGTCAGAAATGTATTTAAGTCCCTCCCTCTGTGTCTACCTAGAAGCAAGACTTCATTTCAGGTAAACGCAGTCAGTTTTCAGCTCAAATGATGCTACATCGATCACGAAGCTCACACTTTTCTCACTCTTAACTGAAAAGCATTGGAAGTTAGAGGAACTGTGGTTTGTATCAGTTTCTGAAGCAGAGTTTATCTCGATATGGTCCTTATGTGTAGGATACACAGTTCTTTTTTTCTGAGC
Source organism: Onychomys leucogaster (assembly GCA_949786385.1). NCBI lineage: Eukaryota > Metazoa > Chordata > Mammalia > Rodentia > Cricetidae > Onychomys > Onychomys leucogaster. The sequence continues at coordinate 874,872 of CATKUP010000044.1, forward strand.
ACACTCACTTTTCTTACTGTCTAAGAGAATCAGGAAAGAAAGAGTATGCTTCTTGCTCTAAAGCAGAGTGTGTTTCATGGATGTTAACTGTGCTGTGAGTTTGCCTTCAGAAATAGAGTTAAATCCCATGCTCTGTCTCTTTCTACAAGCAAGACCTCATTTCAGGTAAACGCAGTCACTTCTCAGCTCAAACGCAGCTACATAGTTCACGAAGCTCACAAGATTCTCGCTCTTAACTGAAAAGCATTGGATGTTAGAGGTCCGGTGGTTTTTTCAGTTTCAGAAGCAGCGTTGAACTAGATATGGTCCGTGTGTACGAAACACAATTCTTTTGTTCTGAGCACACTCATCTTTCCTTCTGTATTAAAAACTCTAGAAAGCAAGTGCTTGCTTCTTGCTCTAAAGCAGAGTGTGTTTCATGGATGAGAACTGTGCTGTGTGTTTCTTTGAGAAATAGAATTAAATCCCATGCTCTGTCTCTTTCTACAAGCAAGACTTCATTTCAGGTAAACACAGTCCCTTTTCAGCTCAAACTAAGCTACATCGTTCACGAAGCTCACACGTTTATCGCTTTTAACTGAAAAGCATGGGATGTAAGAGGAACTGTGGATTGTATCATTTTCAGAAGCAGAGTTGAACTAGATATGGTCCCCAAGTGTAGGAAACACAGTTCTCTTGTTCTGAGCACACTCACGTTTCCTGCTGTATCATAGACTCTAGAAAGCAAGAGGGTGCTCCTTGCTCTAAAGCAGAGTGTGTTTCATGGATGAGAACTGTGCTGTGGTTTTCCCTTCAGAAATGGAGTTAAATCGCATGCTCTTTGTCTTTCTACAAGCAAGACTTCGTTTCATGTAAACGCAGTCACTTTTCAGGTCAAACGAAGCTACATCGTTTACGAAGCTCAAATGTTTCTTGCTCTTAACTGAAAAGATTGGATGTTCGAGGACCTGTGGTTTGTATCAGTTTCAGAAGTAGAGTTGAACTAGATATGGTCCCCATGTGTAGGAAACACAGTTCAGTTGTTCTGAGCACATTCACGTTTCCTGCTGTATTAGAGAATCTAGAAAGCAAGAGCGTACTCCTTGCTCTTAAGCAGAGTTTGTTCCATGGATGAGAACTGTGCTGTGTGTTGCCCATCAGAAATGGAGTTAAATCCCTGGCTCTGTGTCTTCCTACAAGCAAGACTTCATTTCAGGTAAACACAGTCAGTTTTCAGCTCAAACGAATCCACATCGTTCATGAAGCTCACAAGTTCTTCACTCTTAACTGAAAAGCATTGGAAGTTAGAGGAACTCTGGTTTGTATCAGTTTCTGAAGCAGAGTTGATCTCTATATGGTCCTTATGTGTAGGATACACAAGCCTTTTGTTCTGAGCACACTCACGTTTCTTACTGTCTTAGAGACTCTAGAAAGCAAGAGGGTGCTCCGTGCTCTAAAGCAGAGTGTGTTTCATGGAAGAGAACTGTGCTGTGGTTTTCCCTTCAGAAATGGAGTTAAATCGCATGCTCTTTGTCTTTCTACAAGCAAGACTTCGTTTCATGTAAATGCAGTCACTTTTCAGGTCAAACGAAGCTACATCGTTTACGAAGCTCAAATGTTTCTTGCTATTAACTGAAAAGATTGGATGTTCGAGGACCTGTGGTTTGTATCAGTTTCAGAAGCAGAGTTGAACTAGATATGGTCCCCATGTGTAGGAAACACAGTTCAGTTGTTCTGAGCACATTCACTTTTCCTGCTGTATTAGAGAATCTAGAAAGCAAGAGCGTACTCCTTGCTCTAAAGCAGAGTTTGTTCCATGGATGAGAACTGTGCTGTGGGTTGCCCATCAGAAATGGAGTTAAATCCCTGGCTCTGTGTCTTCCTACAAGCAAGACTTAATTTAGGTAAACACAGTCAGTTTTCAGCTCAAATGAATCCACATCATTCATGAAGCTCACATGTTCTTCACTCTTAACTGAAAAGCATTGGAAGTTAGAGGAACTGTGGTTTGTATCAGTTTCTGAAGCAGAGTTGATCTCTATATGGTCCTTATGTGTAGGGTACACAGTCCTTTTGTTCTGAGCACACTCACATTTCTTACGGTCAGAGAATCTAGAAAGCAAGAGCGTGCTCCTTGCTCTAAAGCAGAGTTTGTTCCATGGATGAGAACTGTGCTGTGTGTTTCCCTTCAATAGTAGTGTTAAATCCCATGCTCTATGTCTTTCTACAAGCAAGATTTCTTTTTCTGTAAACGCAGTCACTTTTCAGCTCAAACGAAGCTACATCGTCCACGAAGCTCATATGTCTCTCCCTCTTAACTGAAAAGATTGGATGTACGAGGAAATGTGGTTTGTATCAGTTTCAGAAGCAGAGTTGAACTAGATATGGTCGCAAAGTGTAGGAAACACAGTTCTCTTGTTCTGAGCACACTCACGTTTCCTGCTGTATTAGAGACTCTAGAAAGCAAGAGGGTGCTCCTTGCTCTAAAGCAGAGTGTGTTTCATGGATGAGAACTGTGCTGTGGTTTTCCCTTCAGAAATGGAGTTAAATACCAGGCTCTGTGTCTTCCTACAAGCAAGAATTCTTTTCAGGTAAACGCATTCACTTTTCAGCTCAAACGCAGCTACATCGTTCACCAAGCTCACATGTTTCTCCCTCTTAACTGAAAAGATTTGAATGTTAGAGGTCTTGTGGTTTGTATCAGTTTCAGAAGCAGAGTTGAACTACATATGGTCCGTATATGTAGGATACACTGTTCTTTTGTTCTGACCACACTCACGTTTCCTGCTCTATTAGAGATTCTAGAAAGCAAGAGCGTGCTTCTTACTCTAAATCAGAGTGTGTTCCATGGATGAGAACTATGCTGTGTGTTGCACGTCAAAAATGGAGTTAAATCCCTGGCTCTCTGTCTTCCTACATGCCAGACTTCGTTGCAGGTAAACGCAGTCACTTTTCAGGTCAAACGAAGCTACATAGTTCACGAAGGTCACACGTTCCTCGCTCTTAACTGAAAAGAATTGGAAGTTAGAAGAACTGTGCTTTGTATCAGTTTCTGAAGCAGAGATCATCTCGATAAGGTCCTTATGTGTAGGATACACAAGCCTTTTTTTCTGAGCACACTCACGTTTCTTACTGTCTTAGAGACTCTAGAAAGCAAGAGGGTGCTCCTTGCTCTAAAGCAGAGTGTGTTTCATGGAAGAGAACTGTGCTGTGGTTTTCCCTTCAGAAATGGAGTTAAATCGCATGCTCTTAATTTCTACAAGCAAGACTTCGTTTCATGTAAACGCAGTCACTTTTCAGGTCAAACGAAGCTACATCGTTTACGAAGCTCAAATGTTTCTTGCTATTAACTGAAAAGATTGGATGTTCGAGGACCGGTGGTTTGTATCAGTTTCAGAAGCAGAGTTGAACTAGATATGGTCCCCATGTGTAGGAAACACAGTTCAGTTGTTCTGAGCACACTCACGTTTCCTGCTGTATTAGAGACTCTAGAAAGCAAGAGCATACTCTTGCTCTAAAGCAGAGTTTGTTCCATGGATGAGAACTGTGCTGTGTGTTGCCCATCAGAAATGGAGTTAAATCCCTGGCTCTGTGTCTTCCTACAAGCAAGACATCATTTCATGTAAACACTGTCAATTTTCAGCTCAAACGAATCCACATCGTTCATGAAGCTCACATGTTCTTCACTCTTAACTGAAAAGCATTGGAAGTTAGAGGAACTCTGGTTTGTATCAGTTTCTGAAGCAGAGTTGTTCTCGATATGGTCCTTATGTGTAGGCTACACAGTCCTTTTGTTCTGAGCACACTCACGTTTCTTACTGTCAGAGAATCTAGAAAGCAAGAGCGTGCTCCTTGCTCTAAAGCAGAGTGTGTTCCATGGATGAGAACTGTGATGTGTGTTTCCCTTCAGAAGTAGAGTTAAAACCCATGCTCTTTGTCTTTCTACAAGTAAGACATCTTTTCCTGTAAACGCAGTCACATTTCAGCTCAATCGAAGCTACATCATTAACGAAGCTCATGTGTCTCTCGCTCTTAACTGAAAAGATTGGATGTACGAGGACCTGTGGTTTGTATCAGTTTCAGAAGCAGAGTTGAACTAGATATGGTCGCAAAGTGTAGGAAACACAGTTCTCTTGTTCTGAGCACACTCACGATTCTTGCTGTATTACAGACTCTAGAAAGCAAGAGGGTGCTCCTTGCTCTAAAGCAGAGTGTGTTTCATGGATGAGAACTGTGCTGTGTGTTTCCCATCAGAAATTGAGTAAAATGCCTGGCTCTGTGTCTTCCTACAAGGAAGACATCATTTCAGGTAAACACAGTCATTTTTCAGCTCAAAGGAAGCTATGTCGTTCAGGAAGCTCACATGTTTCTCGCTCATAAATGAAAAGCATGGGAAGTTAGAGGAACTGTGGTTTGTATCAGTTTCTGAAGCACAGTTGATCTCTATATGGTCCTTATGTGTAGGATACACAGGCCTTTTGTTCTGAGCACACTCACATTTCTTACTGTCAGAGAATCTAGAGAGCAAGAGCGTGCTCCTTGAACTAAAGCAGAGTGTGTTCCATGGATGAGAACTGTGATGTGTGTTTCCCTTCAGAAGTAGAGTTAAATCCCATGCTCTTTGTCTTTCTACAAGCAAGACTTCTTTTCCTGTAAACGCAGTCACATTTCAGCTCAAACGAAGCTACATCATTCACGAAGTTCATATGTCTCTCACTCTTAACGGAAAAGTTCGATGTATGAGGACCTGTGGTTTGTATCAGTTTCAGAAGCAGAGTTGAACTAGATATGGTCCCCAAGTGTAGGAAAAACAGTTCTCTTCTTCTGAGCACACTCACGTTTCCTGCTGTATTAGAGACTCTAAAAAGCAAGTGCGTGCTCCTTGCTCTAAAGCAGAGTGTGTTCCATGGATGAGAACTGTGCTGTGTGTTGCCCATCAGAAATGGAGTTAAATCCCTGGCTCTGTGTCTTCCTAAAAGCAAGAGTGCATTTCAGTAAACATAGTCAGTTTTCAGCTCAAATGAAGCTACACCGTACATGAAGTTCATACCTTCCTCACTCTTAACTGAGAAGCATTGGAAGTTAGAGGAACTGTGGTTTGTATCAGTTTCTGAAGCAGAGTTGATCTCGATATGGTCCTTATGTGTAGGATACACAGTTCTTTTGTTCTGAGCACACTCATGTTTCTTACTGTCTTAGAGTATCTAGAAAGAAATAGCGTGCTTCTTGCTCTAAAGCAGAGTGTGTTTGATGGATGAGAACAGTGCTGTGTGTTTCCCTTCAGAAAAGGAGTTAAATCCCAGTCTCTGTGTCGTCCTCCAAGCAAGACTTCGTTTCGGGTAAACACAGTCCCTTTTCAGCTCAAACTAAGCTACATCGTTCATGAAGCTCACACATTTCTCGCTCTTAACTGACAAGCATTGGATGTTAGAGGAACTGTGGTTTGTACCAGTTTCAGAAGCAGATTTGAACTCGATATGGTCCATGTGTGTAGGATACACAGTTCTTTTGTTCCTAGCACACTCACGTTTCTTACTGCATTAGAGACCCATGAAAGCAAGAGTGTGCTTCTTGCTCTAAAACTGAGTGTGTTTCATGGATGAGAACTGTGCTGCGTGTTTCACTTCAGAAGTAGAGTTAAATCCCATGCTCTTTGTCTTTCTACAAGCAAGACTTCGTTTCATGTAAAGGCAGTCACTTTTCAGCTCCAACGAAGCTACATCGTTCAGGAAGCTCACACGTTTCTGGCTCTTAACTGAACAGCCTTGGAAGTTAGAGGACCTGTAGTTTGTATCAGTTTCTGAAGCACAGTTGATATCCATATGGTCCTTATTCGTAGGATACACAGTCATTTTGTTCTGAGCACACTCACGTTTCTTACTGTCTTAGAGAATCTAGAAAGCAAGAGCATGTTCTTTGCTCTAAAGCAGAGTGTGTTCCATGGATGAGAACTGTGCTGTGTGTTTCCCGTCAGAAATGGAGTTAAATCCCTCATTCTGTGTCTTCCTACAAGCAACACTGCATTTAAGGTAAACACAGTCAGTTTTCAGCTCAAACGAAGCTACACCGTACATGAAGTTCATACCTTCCTCACTCTTAACTGAAAAGCCTTGGAAGTTAGAGGAACTGTGGTTTATATCACTTTCTGAAGCAGAGTTGATCTCGATATGGTCCTTATGTGTAGGATACACAGTCCTTTTTTTCTGAGCACACTCACGTTTCGTACTGTCTTAGAGAATCTAGCAAGAACGAGCATGCTTCTTGCTCTAAAGTAGAGTGTGTTTCATGGATGAGAACTGTGCTGTGTGTTTCCCTTCAGAAATAGAGTTAAATCCCATGCTCTGTGTCTTTCTAGAAGCAAGACTTCGTTTCAGGTACACACAGTCACTTTTCAGGTCAAATGAAGCTTAAAAATTCACGAAGCACACACGTTTCTCGCTCTTAAATTAAAAGCATTGGATGTTAGAGCACTTGTGGTTTGTATCAGTTTCAGAAGCAGAGTTGAACTACATATGGTCCGTATGTGTAGGATACACTGTTCTTTTGTTCTGACCACATTCACGATTCCTGCTCTATTAGAGACTCTAGAAAGCAAGAGCGTGCTTCTTGCTCTATATCAGAGTGTGTTCTATGGATAAGAACTGTGCTGTGTGTTGGACGTCAGAAATGGAGTAAAATCCCTTGCTCTGTGTATTCCTACAAGCAAGACTTCATTTCAGGTAAACACATTCAGTTTTCAGCTCAAATGAAGCCACATCGTTCATGAAGCTCACATGTTCTTCACTCTTAACTGAAAAGCATTGGAAGTTAGAGGATCTCTGGTTTGTATCAGTTTCTGAAGCAGAGTTGATCTCGATATGGTCCTTATATGTAGGCTACACAGTCCTTTTGTTCTGAGCACACTCACGTTTCTTACTGTCAGAGAATCTAGAAAGCAAGAGTGTGCTCCTTGCACTAAAGCACAGTGTGTTCCATGGATGAGAACTGTGCTGTGTGTTTCCCTTCAGTAGTAGTGTTAAATCCCATGCTCTATGTCTTTCTACTAGCAAGACTTCTTTTTCTGTAAACGCAGTCACTTTTCAGCTCAAACGAAGCTACATCGTTCACGAAGCTCATATGTCTCTCGCTCTTAACTGAAAAGATTGGATGTACGAGGAAGTGTGGTTTGTATCAGTTTCAGAAGCAGAGTTGAACTAGATATGGTCCCCACGTGTAGGAAACACAGTTCTCTTGTTCTTAGCACACTCACGTTTCCTGCTGTATTAGAGACTCTAGAAAGCCAGAGGGTGCTCCTTGCTCTAAAGCAGAGTGTGTTTCATGGATGAGAACTGTGCTGTGGTTTTCCCTTCAGAAATGGAGTTAAATACCAGGCTCTGTGTCTTCCTACAAGCAAGAATTCTTTTCAGGTAAACGCATTCACTTTTCAGCTCAAACGCAGCTACATCGTTCACCAAGCTCACATGTTTCTCCCTCTTAACTGAAAAGATTTGAATGTTAGAGGTCATGTGGTTTGTATCAGTTTCAGAAGCAGAGTTGAACTACATATGGTCCGTATATGTAGGATACACTGTTCTTTTGTTCTGACCACACTCACGTTTCCTGCTCTATTAGAGATTCTAGAAAGCAAGAGCGTTCTTCTTGCTCTAAATCAGAGTGTGTTCCATGGATGAGAACTGTGCTGTGTGTTGCACGTCAAAAATGGAGTTAAATCCCTGGCTCTCTGTCTTCCTACATGCCAGACTACGTTGCAGGTAAAAGCAGTCACTTTTCAGCTCAAACGAAGCTACATAGTTCACGAAGGTCACACGTTCCTTGCTCTTAAGTGAAAAGCATTGGAAGTTAGAAGAACTGTGCTTTGTATCAGTTCCTGAAGCAGAGATCATCTCCATAAGGTCCTTATGTGTAGGATACACAGTACTTTTATTCTGAGCACACTCACGTTTCTTAATCTCTTAGAGAATCTAGAAAAAAAGAGCGTGCTTCTTGCTCTAAAGCAGAGTGTGTTTGATGGATGAGAACTATGCTGTGTGTTTCCCTTCAGAAGTAGAGTTAAATCGCATGCTCTTTGTCTTTCCACAAGCAAGACTTCATTTCATGTAAACGCAGTCACTTTTCAGCTCAAACGAAGCTACATCGTTTACGAAGCTCAAATGTTTCTTGCTCTTAACTGAAAAGATTGGATTTTCGAGGACCTGTGGTTTGTATCAGTTTCAGAAGCAGAGTTGAACTAGATATGGTCCCCATGTGTAGGAAACACAGTTCAGTTGTTCTGAGCACACTCACGTTTCCTGCTGTATTAGAGACTCTAGAAAGCAAGAGCGTACTCTTGCTCTAAAGCAGTGTTTGTTCCATGGATGAGAACTGTGCTGTGTGTTGCCCATCAGAAATTGAGTTAAATGCCTGGCTCTGTGTCTTCCTACAAGGAAGACATCATTTCAGGTAAACACAGTCATTTTTCATCTCAAACGAAGCTATGTCATTCAGGAAGCTCACATGTTTCTCGCTCTTAACTGAAAAGCATTGGAAGTTAGAGGAACTCTGGTTTTTTAACAGTTTCTGAAGCAGAGTTGATCTCGATATGGTCCTTATGTGTAGGATACACAGGCCTTTTGTTCTGAGCACAATCACTTTTCTTACTGTCTTAGAGAATCTAGAAAGCAAGAGGGTGTTCTTTGCTCTAAAGCAGAGTGTGTTTCATGGATGAGAACTGTGCTGTGTGTTGCCCATCAGAAATGGAGTAAAATCCCTTGCTCTGTGTCTTCCTACAAGCAAGACTTCATTTCAGGTAAACACAGTCAGTTTTCAGCTCAAACGAATCCACATCATTCATGAAGCTCACATGTTCTTCACTCTTAACTGAAAAGCATGGGAAGTTAGAGGAACTCTGGTTTGTATCAGTTTCTGAAGCAGAGATCATCTCGATAAGGTCCTTATGTGCAGGATACACAGTTCTTTTTTTCTGAGCACACTCACGTTTCATACTCTCTTAGAGAATCTAGAAAAAAAGAGCGTGCTTCTTGCTCTAAAGCAGAGTGTGTTTGATGGATAAGAACTGTGCTGTGTGTTTCCCTTCAGAAGTAGAGTTAAATCGCATGCTCTTTGTCTTTCCACAAGCAAGACTTCGTTTCATGTAAACGCAGTCACATTTCAGCTCAAACGAACCTACATCATTTACGAAGCTCAAATGTTTCTTGCTCTTAACTGAAAAGATTGGATGTTCGAGGACCTGTGGTTTGTATCAGTTTCAGAAGCAGAGTTGAACAAGATATGGTCCCCATGTGTAGGTAACACATTTCAGTTGTTCTGAGCACACTCACTTTTCTTACTGTCTGAGAGAATCTAGAAAGAAAGAGCATGCTTCTTGCTCTAAAGCAGAGTGTGTTTCATGGATGTTAACTGTGCTGTGAGTTTGCCTTTAGAAATAGAGTTAAATCCCATGCTCTGTCTCTTTCTACAAGCAAGACCTCATTTCTGGTAAACGCAGTCACTTCTCAGCTCAAACGCAGCTACATAGTTCATGAAGCTCACAAGATTCTCGGTCTTAACTGAAAAGCATTGGATGTTAGAGGTCCGGTGGTTTTTTCAGTTTCAAAAGCAGCGTTGAACTAGATAGGGTCCGTGTGTACGAAACACAATTCTTTTGTTCTGAGCACACTCATCTTTCCTTCTGTATTAAAAACTCTAGAAAGCAAGTGCTTGCTTCTTGCTCTAAAGCAGAGTGTGTTCCATAGATGAGAACTGTGCTGTGCGTTTCCCTTCAGAAGTACAGATAAATCCCATGCTCTTGGTCTTCCTAGAAATAAGACTTGGTTTCTGGTAAACGCAGTGACTTTTCAGCTAAAACGAAGCTACATCATTCACGAAGCTCACATGTTTCTCGCCTTTAACTGAAAAGATTGGATGTTCGAGGACCTGTAGTTTGTATCGGTTTCAGAAGCAGAGTTGAACAAGATATGGCCAACATGTGTAGGAAACACAGTTCTCTTGTTCTGAGCACAATCACGTTTCCTGCTATATAAGAGACTCTAAAAAGCATGAGCTTGCTCCTTGCTCTAACGCAGAGTGTGTTCCATGGATGAGAACTGTGCTCTGTATTGCCCGTCAGAAATGTATTTAAGTCCCTCCCTCTGTGTCTACCTAGAAGCAAGACTTCATTTCAGGTAAATGCAGTCAGTTTTCAGCTCAAATGATGCTACATCGATCACGAAGCTCACACTTTTCTTACTCTTAACTGAAAAGCATTGGAAGTTAGAGGAACTGTGGTTTGTATCAGTTTCTGAAGCAGAGTTTATCTCGATATGGTCCTTATGTGTAGGATACACAGTTCTTTTTTTCTGAGCACACTCACTTTTCTTACTGTCTAAGAGAATCAGGAAAGAAAGAGTATGCTTCTTGCTCTAAAGCAGAGTGTGTTTCATGGATGTTAACTGTGCTGTGAGTTTGCCTTCAGAAATAGAGTTAAATCCCATGCTCTGTCTCTTTCTACAAGCAAGACCTCATTTCAGGTAAACGCAGTCACTTCTCAGCTCAAACGCAGCTACATAGTTCACGAAGCTCACAAGATTCTCGCTCTTAACTGAAAAGCATTGGATGTTAGAGGTCCGGTGGTTTTTTCAGTTTCAGAAGCAGCGTTGAACTAGATATGGTCCGTGTGTACGAAACACAATTCTTTTGTTCTGAGCACACTCATCTTTCCTTCTGTATTAAAAACTCTAGAAAGCAAGTGCTTGCTTCTTGCTCTAAAGCAGAGTGTGTTTCATGGATGAGAACTGTGCTGTGTGTTTCTTTGAGAAATAGAATTAAATCCCATGCTCTGTCTCTTTCTACAAGCAAGACTTCATTTCAGGTAAACACAGTCCCTTTTCAGCTCAAACTAAGCTACATCGTTCACGAAGCTCACACGTTTATCGCTTTTAACTGAAAAGCATGGGATGTAAGAGGAACTGTGGATTGTATCATTTTCAGAAGCAGAGTTGAACTAGATATGGTCCCCAAGTGTAGGAAACACAGTTCTCTTGTTCTGAGCACACTCACGTTTCCTGCTGTATCATAGACTCTAGAAAGCAAGAGGGTGCTCCTTGCTCTAAAGCAGAGTGTGTTTCATGGATGAGAACTGTGCTGTGGTTTTCCCTTCAGAAATGGAGTTAAATCGCATGCTCTTTGTCTTTCTACAAGCAAGACTTCGTTTCATGTAAACGCAGTCACTTTTCAGGTCAAACGAAGCTACATCGTTTACGAAGCTCAAATGTTTCTTGCTCTTAACTGAAAAGATTGGATGTTCGAGGACCTGTGGTTTGTATCAGTTTCAGAAGTAGAGTTGAACTAGATATGGTCCCCATGTGTAGGAAACACAGTTCAGTTGTTCTGAGCACATTCACGTTTCCTGCTGTATTAGAGAATCTAGAAAGCAAGAGCGTACTCCTTGCTCTTAAGCAGAGTTTGTTCCATGGATGAGAACTGTGCTGTGTGTTGCCCATCAGAAATGGAGTTAAATCCCTGGCTCTGTGTCTTCCTACAAGCAAGACTTCATTTCAGGTAAACACAGTCAGTTTTCAGCTCAAACGAATCCACATCGTTCATGAAGCTCACAAGTTCTTCACTCTTAACTGAAAAGCATTGGAAGTTAGAGGAACTCTGGTTTGTATCAGTTTCTGAAGCAGAGTTGATCTCTATATGGTCCTTATGTGTAGGATACACAAGCCTTTTGTTCTGAGCACACTCACGTTTCTTACTGTCTTAGAGACTCTAGAAAGCAAGAGGGTGCTCCGTGCTCTAAAGCAGAGTGTGTTTCATGGAAGAGAACTGTGCTGTGGTTTTCCCTTCAGAAATGGAGTTAAATCGCATGCTCTTTGTCTTTCTACAAGCAAGACTTCGTTTCATGTAAATGCAGTCACTTTTCAGGTCAAACGAAGCTACATCGTTTACGAAGCTCAAATGTTTCTTGCTATTAACTGAAAAGATTGGATGTTCGAGGACCTGTGGTTTGTATCAGTTTCAGAAGCAGAGTTGAACTAGATATGGTCCCCATGTGTAGGAAACACAGTTCAGTTGTTCTGAGCACATTCACTTTTCCTGCTGTATTAGAGAATCTAGAAAGCAAGAGCGTACTCCTTGCTCTAAAGCAGAGTTTGTTCCATGGATGAGAACTGTGCTGTGGGTTGCCCATCAGAAATGGAGTTAAATCCCTGGCTCTGTGTCTTCCTACAAGCAAGACTTCATTTCAGGTAAACACAGTCAGTTTTCAGCTCAAACGAATCCACATCGTTCATGAAGCTCACAAGTTCTTCACTCTTAACTGAAAAGCATTGGAAGTTAGAGGAACTCTGGTTTGTATCAGTTTCTGAAGCAGAGTTGATCTCTATATGGTCCTTATGTATAGGATACACAAGCCTTTTGTTCTGAGCACACTCACGTTTCTTACTGTCTTAGAGACTCTAGAAAGCAAGAGGGTGCTCCGTGCTCTAAAGCAGAGTGTGTTTCATGGAAGAGAACTGTGCTGTGGTTTTCCCTTCAGAAATGGAGTTAAATCGCATGCTCTTTGTCTTTCTACAAGCAAGACTTCGTTTCATGTAAATGCAGTCACTTTTCAGGTCAAACGAAGCTACATCGTTTACGAAGCTCAAATGTTTCTTGCTATTAACTGAAAAGATTGGATGTTCGAGGACCTGTGGTTTGTATCAGTTTCAGAAGCAGAGTTGAACTAGATATGGTCCCCATGTGTAGGAAACACAGTTCAGTTGTTCTGAGCACATTCACTTTTCCTGCTGTATTAGAGAATCTAGAAAGCAAGAGCGTACTCCTTGCTCTAAAGCAGAGTTTGTTCCATGGATGAGAACTGTGCTGTGGGTTGCCCATCAGAAATGGAGTTAAATCCCTGGCTCTGTGTCTTCCTACAAGCAAGACTTAATTTAGGTAAACACAGTCAGTTTTCAGCTCAAATGAATCCACATCATTCATGAAGCTTACATGTTCTTCACTCTTAACTGAAAAGCATTGGAAGTTAGAGGAACTGTGGTGTGTATCAGTTTCTGAAGCAGAGTTGATCTCTATATGGTCCTTATGTGTAGGGTACACAGTCCTTTTGTTCTGAGCACACTCACGTTTCTTACGGTCAGAGAATCTAGAAAGCAAGAGTGTGCTCCTTGCTCTAAAGCAGAGTTTGTTCCATGGATGAGAACTGTGCTGTGTGTTTCCCTTCAATAGTAGTGTTAAATCCCATGCTCTATGTCTTTCTACAAGCAAGATTTCTTTTTCTGTAAACGCAGTCACTTTTCAGCTCAAACGAAGCTACATCGTCCACGAAGCTCATATGTCTCTCCCTCTTAACTGAAAAGATTGGATGTACGAGGAAATGTGGTTTGTATCAGTTTCAGAAGCAGAGTTGAACTAGATATGGTCGCAAAGTGTAGGAAACACAGTTCTCTTGTTCTGAGCACACTCACGTTTCCTGCTGTATTAGAGACTCTAGAAAGCAAGAGGGTGCTCCTTGCTCTAAAGCAGAGTGTGTTTCATGGATGAGAACTGTGCTGTGGTTTTCCCTTCAGAAATGGAGTTAAATACCAGGCTCTGTGTCTTCCTACAAGCAAGAATTCTTTTCAGGTAAACGCATTCACTTTTCAGCTCAAACACAGCTACATCGTTCACCAAGCTCACATGTTTCTCCCTCTTAACTGAAAAGATTTGAATGTTAGAGGTCTTGTGGTTTGTATCAGTTTCAGAAGCAGAGTTGAACTACATATGGTCCGTATATGTAGGATACACTGTTCTTTTGTTCTGACCACACTCACGTTTCCTGCTCTATTAGAGATTCTAGAAAGCAAGAGCGTGCTTCTTACTCTAAATCAGAGTGTGTTCCATGGATGAGAACTATGCTGTGTGTTGCACGTCAAAAATGGAGTTAAATCCCTGGCTCTCTGTCTTCCTACATGCCAGACTTCGTTGCAGGTAAACGCAGTCACTTTTCAGGTCAAACGAAGCTACATAGTTCACGAAGGTCACACGTTCCTCGCTCTTAACTGAAAAGAATTGGAAGTTAGAAGAACTGTGCTTTGTATCAGTTTCTGAAGCAGAGATCATCTCGATAAGGTCCTTATGTGTAGGATACACAAGCCTTTTGTTCTGAGCACACTCACGTTTCTTACTGTCTTAGAGACTCTAGAAAGCAAGAGGGTGCTCCTTGCTCTAAAGCAGAGTGTGTTTCATGGAAGAGAACTGTGCTGTGGTTTTCCCTTCAGAAATGGAGTTAAATCGCATGCTCTTTCTTTCTACAAGCAAGACTTCGTTTCATGTAAACGCAGTCACTTTTCAGCTCAAACGAAGCTACATCGTTTACGAAGCTCAAATGTTTCTTGCTATTAACTGAAAAGATTGGATGTTCGAGGACCGGTGGTTTGTATCAGTTTCAGAAGCAGAGTTGAACTAGATATGGTCCCCATGTGTAGGAAACACAGTTCAGTTGTTCTGAGCACACTCACGTTTCCTGCTGTATTAGAGACTCTAGAAAGCAAGAGCATACTCTTGCTCTAAAGCAGAGTTTGTTCCATGGATGAGAACTGTGCTGTGTGTTGCCCATCAGAATTGGAGTTAAATCCCTGGCTCTGTGTCTTCCTACAAGCAAGACATCATTTCATGTAAACACTGTCAATTTTCAGCTCAAACGAATCCACATCGTTCATGAAGCTCACATGTTCTTCACTCTTAACTGAAAAGCATTGGAAGTTAGAGGAACTCTGGTTTGTATCAGTTTCTGAAGCAGAGTTGTTCTCGATATGGTCCTTATGTGTAGGCTACACAGTCCTTTTGTTCTGAGCACACTCACGTTTCTTACTGTCAGAGAATCTAGAAAGCAAGAGCGTGCTCCTTGCTCTAAAGCAGAGTGTGTTCCATGGATGAGAACTGTGCTGTGTGTTTCCCTTCAGAAGTAGAGTTAAAACCCATGCTCTTTGTCTTTCTACAAGTAAGACATCTTTTCCTGTAAACGCAGTCACATTTCAGCTCAATCGAAGCTACATCATTAACGAAGCTCATGTGTCTCTCGCTCTTAACTGAAAAGATTGGATGTACGAGGACCTGTGGTTTGTATCAGTTTCAGAAGCAGAGTTGAACTAGATATGGTCGCAAAGTGTAGGAAACACAGTTCTCTTGTTCTGAGCACACTCACGATTCCTGCTGTATTACAGACTCTAGAAAGCAAGAGGGTGCTCCTTGCTCTAAAGCAGAGTGTGTTTCATGGATGAGAACTGTGCTGTGTGTTTCCCATCAGAAATTGAGTAAAATGCCTGGCTCTGTGTCTTCCTACAAGGAAGACATCATTTCAGGTAAACACAGTCATTTTTCAGCTCAAAGGAAGCTATGTCGTTCAGGAAGCTCACATGTTTCTCGCTCATAAATGAAAAGCATGGGAAGTTAGAGGAACTGTGGTTTGTATCAGTTTCTGAAGCACAGTTGATCTCTATATGGTCCTTATGTGTAGGATACACAGGCCTTTTGTTCTGAGCACACTCACATTTCTTACTGTCAGAGAATCTAGAGAGCAAGAGCGTGCTCCTTGAACTAAAGCAGAGTGTGTTCCATGGATGAGAACTGTGATGTGTGTTTCCCTTCAGAAGTAGAGTTAAATCCCATGCTCTTTGTCTTTCTACAAGCAAGACTTCTTTTCCTGTAAACGCAGTCACATTTCAGCTCAAACGAAGCTACATCATTCACGAAGTTCATATGTCTCTCACTCTTAACGGAAAAGTTCGATGTATGAGGACCTGTGGTTTGTATCAGTTTCAGAAGCAGAGTTGAACTAGATATGGTCCCCAAGTGTAGGAAAAACAGTTCTCTTGTTCTGAGCACACTCACGTTTCCTGCTGTATTAGAGACTCTAAAAAGCAAGTGCGTGCTCCTTGCTCTAAAGCAGAGTGTGTTCCATGGATGAGAACTGTGCTGTGTGTTGCCCATCAGAAATGGAGTTAAATCCCTGGCTCTGTGTCTTCCTAAAAGCAAGAGTGCATTTCAGTAAACATAGTCAGTTTTCAGCTCAAATGAAGCTACACCGTACATGAAGTTCATACCTTCCTCACTCTTAACTGAGAAGCATTGGAAGTTAGAGGAACTGTGGTTTGTATCAGTTTCTGAAGCAGAGTTGATCTCGATATGGTCCTTATGTGTAGGATACACAGTTCTTTTGTTCTGAGCACACTCATGTTTCTTACTGTCTTAGAGTATCTAGAAAGAAATAGCGTGCTTCTTGCTCTAAAGCAGAGTGTGTTTGATGGATGAGAACAGTGCTGTGTGTTTCCCTTCAGAAAAGGAGTTAAATCCCAGTCTCTGTGTCGTCCTCCAAGCAAGACTTCGTTTCGGGTAAACACAGTCCCTTTTCAGCTCAAACTAAGCTACATCGTTCATGAAGCTCACACATTTCTCGCTCTTAACTGACAAGCATTGGATGTTAGAGGAACTGTGGTTTGTACCAGTTTCAGAAGCAGATTTGAACTCGATATGGTCCATGTGTGTAGGATACACAGTTCTTTTGTTCCTAGCACACTCACGTTTCTTACTGCATTAGAGACCCATGAAAGCAAGAGTGTGCTTCTTGCTCTAAAACTGAGTGTGTTTCATGGATGAGAACTGTGCTGCGTGTTTCACTTCAGAAGTAGAGTTAAATCCCATGCTCTTTGTCTTTCTACAAGCAAGACTTCGTTTCATGTAAAGGCAGTCACTTTTCAGCTCCAACGAAGCTACATCGTTCAGGAAGCTCACACGTTTCTGGCTCTTAACTGAACAGCCTTGGAAGTTAGAGGACCTGTAGTTTGTATCAGTTTCTGAAGCACAGTTGATATCCATATGGTCCTTATTCGTAGGATACACAGTCATTTTGTTCTGAGCACACTCACGTTTCTTACTGTCTTAGAGAATCTAGAAAGCAAGAGCATGTTCTTTGCTCTAAAGCAGAGTGTGTTCCATGGATGAGAACTGTGCTGTGTGTTTCCCGTCAGAAATGGAGTTAAATCCCTCATTCTGTGTCTTCCTACAAGCAACACTGCATTTAAGGTAAACACAGTCAGTTTTCAGCTCAAACGAAGCTACACCGTACATGAAGTTCATACCTTCCTCACTCTTAACTGAAAAGCCTTGGAAGTTAGAGGAACTGTGGTTTATATCACTTTCTGAAGCAGAGTTGATCTCGATATGGTCCTTATGTGTAGGATACACAGTCCTTTTTTTCTGAGCACACTCACGTTTCGTACTGTCTTAGAGAATCTAGCAAGAACGAGCATGCTTCTTGCTCTAAAGTAGAGTGTGTTTCATGGATGAGAACTGTGCTGTGTGTTTCCCTTCAGAAATAGAGTTAAATCCCATGCTCTGTGTCTTTCTAGAAGCAAGACTTCGTTTCAGGTACACACAGTCACTTTTCAGGTCAAATGAAGCTTAAAAATTCACGAAGCACACACGTTTCTCGCTCTTAAATTAAAAGCATTGGATGTTAGAGCACTTGTGGTTTGTATCAGTTTCAGAAGCAGAGTTGAACTACATATGGTCCGTATGTGTAGGATACACTGTTCTTTTGTTCTGACCACACTCACGATTCCTGCTCTATTAGAGACTCTAGAAAGCAAGAGCGTGCTTCTTGCTCTATATCAGAGTGTGTTCTATGGATAAGAACTGTGCTGTGTGTTGCACGTCAGAAATGGAGTAAAATCCCTTGCTCTGTGTATTCCTACAAGCAAGACTTCATTTCAGGTAAACACATTCAGTTTTCAGCTCAAATGAAGCCACATCGTTCATGAAGCTCACATGTTCTTCACTCTTAACTGAAAAGCATTGGAAGTTAGAGGATCTCTGGTTTGTATCAGTTTCTGAAGCAGAGTTGATCTCGATATGGTCCTTATATGTAGGCTACACAGTCCTTTTGTTCTGAGCACACTCACGTTTCTTACTGTCAGAGAATCTAGAAAGCTTGAGCATGCTCCTTGCTCTAAAGCAGAGTGTGTTCCATGGATGAGAACTGTGCTGTGTGTTTCCCTTCAGAAGTAGAGTTAAATCCCATGCTCTTTGTCTTTCTACAAGCAAGACTTCTTTTCTTGTAAACGCAGTCACTTTTCAGCTCAAACGAAGCTACATCCTTCACGAAGCTCACATGTCTCTCGTTCTTAACTGAAAAGATTGGATGTTGGAGGATCTATGGTTTGTATCAGTTTCAGAAGTAGAGTTGACCTAGAGATGGTCTGTATGTTTAGGATACACAGTTCTTTTGTTCTGAGTACACTCATGTTTCCTGCTGTATTAGAGACTCTAGAAGGCAAGAGCGTGCTTCTTCCTCTAAAGCAGAGTGTGTTCCACGGATGAGAACTGTGCTGTGTGATGCCCATCAGAAATGGATTTAAATAACTCGCTCTGTGTCTTCCTACATACCAGACTTCGTTGCAGGTAAACGCAGTCCCTTTTCAGCTCAAAGGAAGCTACATCATTCACGAAGGTCAGATGTTTTTCGCTCTTAATTAAAAAGCATTGCGAGTTAGAGGAATTGTGGTTGTAACAGTTTCTGATCAGAGTTGATCTCGATATGGTCCTTATGATTAGGATACACAGTTGTTTTTTTCTGAGCACACAAACGTTTCTTACTGTCTTAGAGAATCTAGAGAGCAAGAGCGTGCTCCTTGGTCTAAAGCAGAGTGTGTTTCATGGATGAGAACTGGGCTGTGTTTTTGCCTTCAGAAATGGAGTGAAATCACAGACACTGTGTATTCCTACAGGCAAGACTTCGTTTCATGTAAACGCGGTCACTTTTCAGCTCAAACGAAGCTACTTCGTTCATGCTCACACCTTTCTCGCTCTTAACTTAAAAGCAATGGATGTTAGAGGACCTGTGGTTTGTATCATTTTCAGAAGCATAGTTGAACTAGATATGGTCCCCATGTTTAAGGAACACAGTTCTCTTGTTCTGAGCACACTCACATTTCCTGCTGTATAAGAGAATATAGAAAGCAAGAGCGTGCTCCTTGCTCTAAAGCAGAGTGTGTTCCGTGGAAGAGAACTGTGATGTGTGTTGCCCGTCAGAAATGGAGATAAATCCCTGGCTCTGTGTCTACCTACAAGCAAGACTTCATTTCAGGTAAGCGCAGCAATTTTTCAGCTCTAAGGAAGCCACATTGTTCACGAACCTCACACTTTTCTCGCTCTTCACTGAAAAGCATTCGATGTTAGAGGAGCAGTGGTTTGTATCAGTTTCTGAAGCAGAGTTGATCTAGATATGGTCCTTACGTGTAGGATACACAGTCCTTTTGTTCTGAGCACAATCACGTTTCTTACTGTCTTAGAGAATGTAGAAAGAAAGAGCGTGCCTCTTGCTCTAAAGCAGAGTGTGTTTCATGGATGAGAACTGCGCTGTGTTTTTCCCTTCAGAAATAGAGTTAAATCCCATGCTCTGTGTCTTTCTACAAGCAAGACTTCGTTTCAGGTAAACACAGTCACTTTTCAGCTCAAATGAAGCTTAATCATTCACGAAGCACACACGTTTCTCGCTCTTAACTTAAAAGCATTGGATGTTACAGGACCTGTGGTTTGTATCAGTTTCAGAAGCAGAGTTGAACTAGATATTGTCCGTTTGTGTAGGAAACACAGTTCTTTTGTTTGGAGCACACTCATTTTTACAGCTGTATTAGAGACTCTAGAAAGCAAAATCGTGCTTCTTGCTCCAAAGCAGAGTGGGTTCATTGGATGAGAACTGTGCTGTGGGTTTCCCTTCAGAAATGGAGTTAAATCCCAGGCTCTGTGTCTTCTTACAAGCAAGAATTCGTTTCAGGTAAACGCAGTCACTTTTCAGCTCAAACGAAGCTACATAGTTCACCAAGCTCACATGTTTCCCCCTCTTAACTGAAAAGATTTGAAAATTAGAGGACATATGGTTTGTATCAGTTTCAGAGGCAGAGTTGAACTACATATGGTCCGTATGTGTAGGATACACTGTTCTTTTGTTCTGAGCACACTCACGTTTCCTGCTGTATTAGAGACTCTAGAAAGCAAGAGCGTGCTTCTTCCTCTAAATCAGGTTGTGTTACATGGATGAGAAATGTGCTCTGTGTTTCCCTTCAGAAATGGAGTTAAATCCCTGGCTCTGTGACTTCCTACAAGCAAGACTTCGTTTCAGGTAAACGCAGTCACTTTTCAGCTCAAATGAAGCTACATCGTTCACGAAGCTCACACATTTCTAGCTCTTAACTGAAAAGCATTGGAAGTTAGAGGAACTGTGGTTTGTAAAAGTTTCTGAAGCTGAGTTGATCTCGATATGTTCCTTATGTGTAGAATACACAGTTCTTTTTTTCTGAGCACACTCAAGATTCCTGCAGTATTAGAGAGTCTAGAGAGCAAGAGCGTGCTTCTTGCTCTAAGGCAGAGTGCGTTCAATGGATGAGAACTGTGCAGTGTGTTGCCCCTCAGAAATGGAGTTAACTCCCTGGCTCTGTGTCTTCCTACATGCCAGACTTCGTTGCAGGTAAACGCAGTCACTTTCCAGCTCAAACGAAGCTACATCGTTCACGAAGGTCACAGGTTTCTCGCTCTTAACTGAAAAGCATTGGAAGTTAGAGGACCTATGGTTTTTAACAGTTTCTGATGCAGAGTTGTTCTTGATATGGTCCTTTTGTGTATGATACACAGTTCTTTTGTTCTGAGCACACTCACTTTTCTTAATGTCTTACAGAATCTAGAAAGAGAGAGCGTGATTCTTGATCTAAAGCAGAGTGTGTTCCATGGATGAGAACCGTGCTCTTTGTTTCCCTTCAGAAATGGGGTTAAATTCCACCCTCTGTGTCTTCCTACAAGCAAGACATCTTTTCAGGTAAACACAGTCACTTTTCAGCTCAAACGTAGCTACATCGTTCACAAAGCTCAGTCGTTTCTCGCTCTTAACTGAAAAGCATTGGAAGTTAGAGGAACTGTGGTTTGTAACAGTTTTTTAAGCAGAGTTGATCTCGATATGGTCCTTATGTGTAGGATACACAGTTCTTTAGTTCTGAGCACACTCACATTTATTACTGCCTTTGAGACCCGAGAAAGCAATAGTGTGCTTCTTGCTCTAAAGCAGAGTATGTTTCATGGATGAGAACTGTCCTGTGTGTTTCCCTTCACAAAAGGAGTTATATCCCAGACTCTGTGTCTTCTGCCAAGCAAGACTTCGTTTCAGGTAAACACAGTTACTTTTCAGCTCAAATGAAGCTACATCTTTCATGAAGCTCACACGTTTCTCGCTCTTAACTTAAAAGCATTGGATATTAGAGGACCTGTTGTTTGTATCAGTTTTAGAAGCAGAGTTGAACTAGATATGGTCCGTATGTATAGGATACACAGTTCTTTTGTTCTGAGTACACTCACGTTTCCTGCTGTATTAGAGATTCTAGAAGGCAAGAGCGTGCTTATTGCTCTAAAGCACTGTGTGTTCCATGGATGAGAACTGTGCTGTGTGATGCCCATCAGAAATGGAGTTAAATCTCTCGGTCTGTGTCTTCCTACATGCCAGACTTCATTGCAGGGAAACGCAGTCACTTTTCAGCTCAAAGGAAGCTACATCATTCACGAAGGTCACACGTTTCTCGCTCTTAACTGAAAAGTATTGGAAGTTAGAGGAACTGTGGTTGTCACAGTTTCTGAAGCAGAGTTGACCTAGATATGGTCCCCATGTGTAGGAAACACACTTCTTTTGTTATGAGCACAGTCATGTTTCCTTCTATATTAGAGACTCTAGAAAGCAAGACCTTGCTTCTTGCTCTAAAGCAGAGTGTGTTCCATGGATGAGAACTGTGCTATGTGTTTCCCTTCAGAAATGGAGTTAAATCCCTGGCTCTGTGTCTTCCTACAAGCAAGACTTCATTTCAGTTAAACGCAGTTACTTTTTATCTCAAACGAAGCTACATCATTCACAAAGCTCACACGTTTCTCGTGCTTAACTGAGAAGCATTGTATGTTAGAGGACCTGTGGTTTGTATCAGTTTCAGAAGCAGAGTTGAAGTCGATATGGCCCGTATGTGTAGGAAACCTAGTCCTTTGGTTATGATCACACTCACATTCCTGCTGTATTACAGAATCTAGAATGCTAGAGCGTGCTTCTTGCTCTAAAGTAGATGTGTTTCATGGATGGGAATTGTGCTGAATGCTGCTCTTCAGAAATGGACTTAAATCCCATGTTCTCTGTCTTCCTACATGCAAGACTTCGTTTCAGGTTAACACAGTCGCTTTTCAGCTCAAAAGAAGCTACATCGTTCACACACCTAACAAGTTTTCGCTCTTAACTGAGAAGCATTGGATGTTAGAAGATCTGTGGTTTCTATCAGTATCAGAAGCAGAGTTGAACTAGATGTGGTCCATATGGGTAGGAAACACCGTTCTTTTGTTTTGAGCACAGAAATGTTTCCTGCTGTATTAGAGACTCTAGAAAGCTAGAGCCTGCTCCTTGCTCTAAAGCAGAGTGTGTTTGATGGATGAGAACTGTGCTGTGTGTTTCCCTTCAGAAATGGAGTTAAATCTCTGGCTCTGTTTCTTCCTACAAGCAATACTTCGTTTCAGGTAAACGCAGTCACTTTTCAGCTCAAATAATGCAACAATGTTCAAGAAGCTCTCACGTTTCTCGCTCTTACCTGAAGCATTGGATGTAAGAGAATCTGTGGTGTGTATCAGTTTCAGAAGCAGAGTTGAACCAAATATTGTCCGTATTTGTAGGAAACAGCGTTCATTTGTTCTGAGCACACTCATGTTTCCTGCTGTATTACAGACACTAGAAAACAAGAGTATGCTTCTTGCTCTACAGCAGGGTGCCTTTCATGGATGAGAACTGTGCAGTTTGTTTCCCATCAGAAATGGAGTTAAATCCCAGGTTCTGTGTCTTCCTACAAGCAAGATATCGTTCAGGTTAACACAGTCCCTTTTCAGCTCAAAGGAAGCTACATCGTTCACACAGCTCACAAGTTTTCGCTCTTAACTGAGAAGCATTGGATGTTAGAGGATCTGTGGTTTCTATCAGTTTGAGAAGCAGAGTTGAACTAGATGTGGTCCATATGGGTAGGAAACACCGTCCTTTTGTTTTGAGCACACTCACGTTTCCTGCTGTATTAGAGACCCTTGAAAGCAAGAGCGTGTTTCTTGCTCTAAAGCAGAGTGTGTTTCATGGTTGAGAGCTGTGCTGTGTGTGGCCCGTGAGAAATGGAGTTAAATCCCTGGCTCTGTGCCTTCCTACCAGCAAACTTTCGTTTCAGGTAAATGCAGTCACTTTTAGGCTCAAAGGAATCTACATCGTTCATGAAGCTCATACGTTTCTCCCTCTTAAATGAAAAGCTTTGGGTGTTTGAGGACCTGTGGTTTTATCAGTTTCAGAAACAGAGTTGAACTAGATATGGTCCGTGTGTGTACGAAACACAGTTCTTTTGTTCTGAGCACACTCAATTTCTTGCAGTCTTAGAGACTCTAGAGAGCAAGAGCGTGCTTCTTGCTCTAAAGCAGAGTGTGTTTCATTTATGAGAACTGTGCTGTGTGTTTCACTTCAGAAGTAGAGTTAAATCGCATGCTCTTCGTCTTTCTACAAGCAAGACTTCTTTTCATGTAAACGCAGTCACTTTTCTGCTCAAACGAAGCTACATTGTTCACGAAGCTCACATGTTTCTCGCTCTTAACTGAAAAGATTGGATGTTCGAGGACCTATGGTTTGTATCAGTTTCAGAAGTAGAGTTGACCTAGAGATGGTCCCCATGTGTAGGAAACACAGTTCTTTTGTTCTGACCACACTCACGTTTCTTACTGTCTTAGAGAATGTAGAAAGAAAGATCGCACCTCTTGCTCTAAAGCAGAGTGTGTTTAATGGATAAGAACAGCGCTGTGTTTTTCCCTTCAGAAATAGAGTTAAATCCCATGCTCTGTGTCTTTCTACAAGCAAGACTTCGTTTCAGGTAAACACAGTCACTTTTCAGCTCAAATGAAGCTTAATCATTCACGAAGCACACACGTTTCTCGCTCTTAACTTAAAAGCATTGGATGTTACAGGACCTGTGGTTTGTATCAGTTTCAGAAGCAGAGTTGAACTAGATATTGTCCGTTTGTGTAGGAAACACAGTTCTTTTGTTTGGAGCACACTCATTTTTACAGCTGTATTAGAGACTCTAGAAAGCAAAATCGTGCTTCTTGCTCCAAAGCAGAGTGGGTTCATTGGATGAGAACTGTGCTGTGGGTTTCCCTTCAGAAATGGAGTTAAATCCCAGGCTCTGTGTCTTCTTACAAGCAAGAATTCGTTTCAGGTAAACGCAGTCACTTTTCAGCTCAAACGAAGCTACATAGTTCACCAATCTCACATGTTTCCCCGTCTTAACTGAAAAGATTTGAAAGTTAGAGGACATGTGGTTTGTATCAGTTTCAGAGGCAGAGTTGAACTACATATGGTCCGTATGTGTAGGATAAACTGTTCTTTTGTTCTGAGCACACTCACGTTTCCTGCTGTATTAGAGACTCTAGAAAGCAAGAGCGTGCTTCTTCCTCTAAATCAGATTGTGTTACATGGATGAGAAATGTGCTCTGTGTTTCCCTTCAGAAATGGAGTTAAATCCCTGGCTCTGTGTCTTCCTACAAGCAAGACTTATTTTCAGGTAAACGCAGTCACTTTACAGCTCAAATGAAGCTACATCGTTCACGAAGCTCACACGTTTCTAGCTCTTAACTGAAAAGCATTGGAAGTTAGAGGAACTGTGGTTTTTAACAGTTTCTGAAGCAGAGTTGAACTAGATATGGTCTCTGTGTGTACGAAACACAGTTCTTTTGTTCTGAGCACACTCAAGTTTCTTGCAGTCTTAGAGACTCTACAGAGCAAGAGCGTGCTTCTTGCTCTAAAGCAGAGTGTGTTTCATGGTTGAGAACTGTGCTGTGGGTTTCCCTTCAGAAATGGAGTTAAATCCCAGGCTCTGTGTCTTCTTACAAGCAAGAATTCGTTTCAGGTAAACGCAGTCACTTTTCAGCTCAAACGAAGCTACATAGTTCACCAATCTCACATGTTTCCCCGTCTTAACTGAAAAGATTTGAAAGTTAGAGGACATGTGGTTTGTATAAGTTTCAGAGGCAGAGTTGAACTACATATGGTCCGTATGTGTAGGATACACTGTTCTTTTGTTCTGAGCACACTCACGTTTCCTGCTGTATTAGAGACTCTAGAAAGCAAGAGCGTGCTTCTTCCTCTAAATCAGATTGTGTTTCATGGCTGAGAACTGTGCTGTGTGTTTCCCTTCAGAAATGGAGTTAAATCCCAGGCTCTGTGTCTTCCTACAAGCAAGACTTCCTTTCAGGTAAATGTAGTCACTTTTCAGATCAAACAAAGCAACAATGTTCAAGAAGCTAACACGTTTCTCGCTCTTACATGAAAAGCATTGGATATTAGAGCATCTGTGGTCTGTATAAGTTTCAGAAGCAGAGTTGAACTAGATACAGTCCGTATGTGTAGGAAACACCACTCTTTTGTTCTGAGCACACTCAGTTTTCTTGCTCTATTAGAGACTCTAGAAAGAACCAGCATGCTTCTTGCTCTAAAGCAGAGTGTGTTTGATGGATGGGAACTGTTCTGAGTGTTGACCTTCAGAAATTGAGTTAAATCCCATACTCGGTATCTTCCTACAAGAAAGACTTCCTTTCAGATATACGCAGTCCCTATTCAGCTCAAAGGAAGCTACATGGTTCACGAAGCTCACACGTTTATTGCGCTTGAATGAAAAGCATTGGATGTTAGAGGAACTGTCGTTTGTTTCAGTTTCAGAAGCTGAGTTGTACTAAATATGGTCCGTATGTGTAGGAAACACCATTCTTTTGTTCTGAGCACACTCACGTTTCCTGCTGTATTAGAGACTCTAGAAAGCAAGTGCGTGCTTCTTGCTGTAAAGCAGAGTGTGTTTCATGGCTGAGAACTGTGCTGTGTGTTTCCCTTCAGAAATGGAGTTAAATCCCAGGCTCTGTGTCTTCCTACAAGCAAGACTTCCTTTCAGGTAAACACAGTCACTTTTCAGATCAAACAAAGCAACAATGCTCAAGAAGCTCACACGTTTCTCGCTCTTACATGAAAAGCATTGGATGTTAGAGAATCTGTGGTGTGTATCAGTTTGAGAAGCATAGTTGAACTACATACCGTCCGTATATGTAGGAAACACCGTTCATTTTTTGGAGCACACTCATGTTACCTGCTGTATTAGAAAATCTAGAAAGCAAGAGCGTGCTACTTGTTCTAAGGCAGAGTGTGTTTCATGGATGGGAACTGTGCTGAGTGCTGGTCTTCAGAAATGGCATTAAATCCCATACTCTCTGTCTTCCTACAAGCAAGACTTCTTTTCAAGTATACACAGGCCCTATTCAGCTCAAAGGAAGCTGCATCGTTCACGAAGCTCACACGTTTATCGCGATTGACTGAAAAGCATTGGATGTTAGAGTACCTGTGGTTTGTATCAGTTTCAGAAGCAGACTTGAACTAGATGTGGTCCATATGGTTAGTAAACATGGTTCTTTTGTTTTGAGCACACTCATGTTTCCTGCTGTATTAGAGACTCTAGAAAGCAAGAGCGTGCTTCTCACTCTAAAGCAGACTGTGTTTCATGAATGGGAACTGTGCAGTTTGTTTCACTTCGGAAATGAAGTTAAATCCTAGGCTCTGTGTCTTCCTACAAGCAACACTTAATTCAGGTAAACACAGTCCCTTGTCAGTTCAAAGGAGGCTACATCGTTCAAAAAGCTCACACGTTTCTCTCACTTAACTGAAAAGCATTGGATGTTAGAGGACGTGTGGTTTCTATCAGTTTGAGAAGCAGAGTTGAACTAGATGTTTGCCATATGGGTGGGAAACACCGTTCTTTTGTTTTCAGGACACTCACATTTCCTGATGTATTAGAGAGTCTAGAAAGCAAGAGCGTGCTTCTTGCTGTAAAGCAGAGTGTGTTTCATGGCTGAGAACTGTGTGGTGTGTTTCCCTTCAGAAATGGAGTTAAATCCCAGGCTCTGTGTCTTCATACAAGCAAGACTTCCTTTCAGGTAAATGCAGTCACTTTTCAGATCAAACAAAGCAACAATGTTCAAGAAGCTCACACGTTTCTCGCTCTTACATGAAAAGCATTGGATATTAGAGAATCTGTGGTCTGTATAAGTTTCAGAAGGAGAGTTGAACTAGATACGGTCCCTATGTGTAGGAAACACCGCTCTTTTGTTCTGAGCACACTCAGTTTTTTTGCTCTATTAGAGACTCTAGAAAGCAACAGCATGCTTCTTGCTCTAAAGCAGAGTGTGTTTGATGGATGGGAACTGTGCTGAGTGTTGACCTTCAGAAATGGAGTTAAATCCAATACTCTGTGTCTTCCTACAAGCAAGACTTCTTTTCAGGTATACACAGTCCCTATTCAGCTCAAAGGAAGCTACATGGTTCACGAAGCTCACACGTTTATTGCGCTTGAATGAAAAGCATTGGATGTTAGAGGACCTGTCGTTTGTTTCAGTTTCAGAAGCTGAGTTGAACTAAATATGGTCCATATGTGTAGGAAACACCGTTCTTTTGTTCTGAGCACACTCACGTTTCCTGCTGTATTAGAGACTCTAGAAAGCAAGAACGTCCTTCTTGCTCTAAAGCAGAGTGTGTTTCATGCATGAGAACTGTGCTGTGTGTTTCCCTTCAGAAATGGAGTTAAATCCCAGGCTCTGTGTCTTCCTACAAGCAACATTTCGTTTCATGTAAATGCAGGTCCTTTTCAGCTCAAAGGAAGCAACAACGTTCACGAAGTTCAACTTTCTTGTGCGAAACTGAAGAGCATTGGATGTTAGAGGACCTGTGGTTTGTATCAGTTTCAGAAGCAGAGTTGAACTAGATGTGGTCCATATGGGTAGGAAACACGGTTCTTTTGTTTTAGGCACAGTCACGTTTCCTTCTGTATTAGAGACTCTAGAAATCAAGAGCGTGCTTCTTGCTCTAAAGCAGAATGTGTTTCATGGCTGAGAACTGTGCTGTGTGTTTCCCTTCAGAAATGGAGTTAAATCCCAGGCTCTGTGTCTTCCTACAAGCAAGACTTCATTTCATGTAAACGCAGTCACTTTTCAGCTCAAACAAAACGACAGCGTTCAGGAAGCTCACACGTTACTCGCTCGTAACTTGAAAATCATTGGATGTTAGAGGACCGGTTGTTTGTATCAGTTTCAGAAGCAGAGTTGAACTAGATTTGGTCCATATGCGTAGGAAACACAGTTCTTTTATTCTATGCACACTCATGTTTCCTGCTGTATTACAGATTCTAGAAAGCAATAGCGTGCTTCATGCTCTAAAGCAGAGTGTGTTTCTCGGATGGGAACTGTGCTGAATGCTGCTCTTCAGAAATGGACTTAAATCCCATGTTCTCTGTCTTCCTACAAGTAAGACTTCGTTTCAAGTAAACCCAGTTCCTATTCAGCTCATAGGAAGCTACTTCGATCACGAAGCTCACACTTTTATCGCGCTTGACTGAAAAGCATTGGATGTTGGAGTACCTGTGGTTTGTATCAGTTTCAGAAGCAGAGTTGAAGTAAATATGATCCGTATGTGTAGGAAACACTGTTCTTTTGTTCTGAGCACACTCCCTTTCCTGCTGTATTAGAGACTCTAGAGAGCAAGAGCATGCATCTCCATCTAAAGCAGAGTGTGTTTCATGAATGGGAACTGTGCTGTTTGTTTGACTTCAGAAATGGAGTTAAATCCCAGGCTCTGTGTCTTCCTACAAGCAAGACTTCGTTTCAGGTAAACGCAGTAACTTTAAAGCAAAAACAAAACTACAACGTTCACGAAGCTCACACGTTTCCCGTGCTTAACTGAAAAGCATTGGATGTTAGTGGTCCTGTGGTTTGTATAAGTTTCAGAAGCAGAGTTGTACTCGATATGGTCTGTATGTGTAGGAAACAGTCCTTTGTTTATGATCACACTCACGTTCCTGCTGCATTAAAGATTCTAGAAAGCAATAGCGTGCTTCTTGCTGTAAAGCAGAGTGTGTTTCATGGATGGGACCTGTGCTGAATGCTGCTCTTCAGAAATGGACTTAAATTCCATGTTCTCTGTCTTCCTACAAGCAAGACTTCTTTTCAGGTATACGCAGTCCCCATTCAGGTCAAAGGAAGCTACATCGTTCACAAAGCTCACACGATTATCGCGCTTGAATGAAAAACATTGGATGTTAGAGGACCTGAGGTTTGTATCAGTTTCCGAAGCTGATTTGAACTGAATATGGTCTATTTGTGTAGGAAACACCGTTCGTTTGTTCTGAGCACACTTACTTTTCCTGCTGTATTAGAGATTCTAGAGAGCAAGAGCATGCTTCTCGCTCTAAAGCAGAGTGTGTTTCATGGATGGGAAGTGTGCAGTTTGTTTCCCTTCAGAAATGGAGTTAAATCCCAAGCTCTGTGTCTTCCTACAAGCAAGACTTCGTTTCAGTTAAACGCAGTAACTTTAAAGCTCAAACAAAACTACAACGTTCATGAAGCTCATACGTTTCTCACTCTTAACTTAAAAAGCATTGAATGTTAGAGGACCTGTGGTTTGTATCATTTCAGAAGCAGAGTTGAGCTAGATGTGGTCCATATGCATAGGAAACACAGTTCTTTTCTTCTGAGCACACTCACGTTTCCTGCTGTATCACAGACTCTAGAAAGACATAGCGTGCTTCTTGCTCTAAAGCAGAGTGTGTTTCATGGCTGGGAACTGTGCTGAGTGCTGCTCTTCAGAAATGGCATTAAATCCGATACTCTGTGTCTTCCAACATGCAAGACTTCGTTTCAGGTAAACCCAGTTCCTATTCAGCTCAAACGAAGCTACATCATTCACAAAGCTCTCATGCTTCTCGCTTTTAACTGAAAATGATTGGATGTTAGAGGACCTGTGGTGTGGATCAGTTTCAGAAGCAGAGTTGAACTAGATACGGTCAGTATGTGTAGTTAACAGCGCTCTTTTGTTCTGAGCACACACACGTTTCCTGCTGTATTAGAGACTCTAGAAAGCAAGAGCGTGCTTCTTGCTCTAAAGCAGAGTGTGTTTCATGGATGGGAACTGGGCTGAGTGCTGCTCTTCAGAAACGGCGTTAAATCACATACTCTGTGTCTTCTTATAAGCAAGACTTCGTTTCAGGTAAATGCAGTCCATTTTCAGCTCATACAAAGCTCCATCATTCACGAAACTCACACGCTTCTCTCTCTTAACTGAAAAGCATTGGATGTTAGAGGACCTTTAATTTGTAACAGTTTCAGAAGCAGAGTTGAACTAGATGTGGTCCATATGAGTAGGAAACACAGTTCTTTGTTTTGAGCACACTCATGTTTCCTGCTGTATTAGAGATTCTAGAAATCAATAGCATGCTTCTTGCTCTAAAGCAGAGTGAGTTTCATTGATGGGAACTGGGCTGATTGCTGCTCTTCAGAAGTGGACTTAAATCCCATGTTCTCTGTCTTCCTACAAGCAAGATTTCACGTCAAGTAAACTCAGTTCCTATTCAGCTCAAACAAAGCTACATCGTTCACGAAGCTCACATGTTTCTCGCTTTTAACTGAAAAGCATTGAATGTTAGAGGACCTGTGGTGTGTATCAGTTTCAGAAGCAGAGTTGAACTAGATACAGTCCATATGTGTAGTTAACACCAATCTTTTGTTCTGAGCACTCTCACGTTTCCTGCTGTATTAGAGACTCTATAAAGCAAAGCATCCTACTTGCTCTAAAGCAGAGTGTGTTTCATGGATTGGAACTGTGCTGAGTGTTGCCCTACAGAAATGTTGTTAAATCCCAGGCTCTGTGACTTCCTACAAGAAGACTTCCTTTCAGGTAAATGCAGTCCCTTTTTAGCTCAAAGAAGCTACATCGTTCATGAAGCTCACACTTTTCTCGCTCTTAACTGAGAAGCATTGTATGTTAGCGGACCTGTGGTTTATATCAGTTTCAGAAGCAGAGTTGAACTAGATGTGGTCCATATGGGTAGGAAACACCGTTCTTTTGTTTTGAGCACACTCACGTTTCCTGATGTATTAGAGACTCTAGAAAGCAAAACCGTGCTTCTTGCTCTAAAGCAGAGTGTGTTTCATGGATGAGAATGGTGCAGTGTGTTTTCCTTTAGAAATGGAGTTAAATCCGAAGCTCTGTGTCTTCCTACAAGCAAGACGTCTTTTCAGGTAAACGCAGTCACTTTTCAGCACAAACAAAACTACAATGTTCACAAAGCTCACACGTTTCTCGCTCTTAACTGAAAAGCATTGGATGTTAAAGGACCTGTGGTGTGTATCAGTTTCAGAAGCAGAGTTGAACTCCATATGGTCCGTATGTGTAGGAAACACAGTCCTTTGGTTATGATCAAACCCATGACCCTGCTGTATTAGAGACTCTAGAAAGCAAGAGCGTGCTTCTTCCTCTAAAGCAGAGTGTGTTTCATGGATGGGAACTGTGCTGAGTGCTGCTCTTCAGAAATGGTGTTAAATGACATACTCTGTGTCTTCCTACATGCAAGACTTCGTTTCAGGTAAACGCAGTCCCTATTCAGCTCAAATGAAACTAAATCTTTCACGAAGCGCACACGTTTATCGCACTTGAGTGAAAAGCATTGGATGTTAGAGGACCTATGGTTTGTATCAGTTTCAGAAGCTGAGTTGAACTAAATATGGTCCGTATGTGTAGGAAACAACGTTCTTTTGTTGTGAGCACGCTCACGTTTCCTGCTGTATTAGAGATCCTAGAATGCAAGAGCGTGATTCTTGCTCTAAAGCAGAGTGTGTTTCATGGATGAGAACTGTGCTGAGTGATTCCCTTCAGAAATGGAGTTAAATCCCAGGCTCTGTGTCATCCTACATGCAAGACTTTGTTTCCGGTAAACAATATCACTCTTCAGCAAAAAAGATGCTGAGTTGAACTAAATATGGTCCGTATGTGTAGGAAACAACGTTCTTTTGTTGTGAGCACGCTCACGTTTCCTCCTGTATTAGAGACTCTAGAAAGCAAGAGCGTGCTTCTTGCTCTAAAGCAGAGTGTGTTTCATGGATGAGAACTGTGCTGTGAGTTTCGCTTCAGAAATGGAGTTAAATCACAGGCTGTGTGTCTTCCTACAAGCAAGATTTCGTTTCAGGTAATAGAGGTCACTTTTCAGCTGAAACAAAACTACAATGTTCACGAGGCTCACACGATACTCGCTCTTAACTGAAAAGCATTGGATGTTAGAGAACCGTGGTTTGTATCAGTTTAAAAAGCAGAGTTGAAATAGATAAGGTCTGTACGTGTAGGAAACACCATTATTTTGTTCTGGGAACACACATGTTTCCTGCTTTATTAGAGACTTTAGAAAACAAGAACGTGCTTCTTGCTCTAAAGCAGAGTGTGTTTTATGGATGGGAACTGTGCTGAGTGTTGCCCTTCAGAAATGGTGTTAAATCCAAGGCTATGTGTCTTCCTACAAGGAAGACTTCCTTTCAGGTAAACGCAAACACTTTTCAGGTAAAACAAAGCAACAACGTACTAGAAGCTCACATGTGTCTCGCTCTTAATCAACACGCATGAGATGTTAGTGGACCTGTGATTTGTATCAGTTTCCTGAACAGAGTTGAACTCGATATGGTCCGTATATGTAGGAAACTCAGTCCTTTGGTTGTGATCACACTCAGGTTTCCAGATCTATTAGAGACTCTAGAAAGTAAGAGCTTGCTTCTTGCTCTAAAGCAGCATGTGTTTCATTGCTGGGAACTGTGCTGAGTGTTCCTCTTCAGAAATGGAGTTAAATCCCAGGCTCTGTGTCTTCCTACAAACAAGACTTCGTTTCAGGTAAAAGCAGTCCCTTTTCAGCTCATATGAAGCTACATCGATCACGAAACTCACACGTTTCTCACGCTTAAATGAAAAGCATTGGATGTTAAAGGACCTGTGGTTTGTATCAGTTTCAGAAGCAGAGTTGAACTAGATACAGTCCGTATGTGTAGGAAACATAGTTCTTTATTTATGATCACACTCACATTTCCTGCCGTACTAAAGACTCTAGAAAGCAAGAGCGTGTTTCTTGCTCTAAAGCAGAGTGTGTTTCATTGCTATAAACTGTGCTGAGTGTTCCCCTTCAGAAATGGAGTTAAATCCCAGGCTCTGTGTCTTCCTACAAGAAAGACTTCGTTTCAGGTAAACGCAGTCCCTTTTCAGCTCAACCGAAGCTACATCGTTCACGAACCTAACACGTTTCTTGCTCTTAACTGAAAAGCATTGGATGTTAGAGGATCTGTTGTTTTTATCAGTTTCAGAAGCAGAGTTGAACTAGATGTCATCCATATGGGTATGAAACACCGTTCTTTTGTTTTGAGCACATTCACATTTCCTGATTATTAGAGACTCTACAAAGCAAAACAAGCTTCTTGCTCTAAAGCAGATTGTGTTTCATGGCTGAGAACTGTGCTGTGTGTTTCCCTTCAGAAATGGAGTTAAATCCCAGGCTCTGTGTCTTCCTACAAGCAAGACATAGTTTCAGGTAAACGCAGTACCTTTTCAGCTCAAACGAAGCTACATCATTCACAAAGCTCACACGCTTCTCGCTTTTAACTGAAAAGGATTGGATGTTAGAGGACCTGTAGTTTGTATCAGTTTCAGAAGCAGAGTTGAAATAGATAAGGTCTGTATGTGTAGGAAACACTATTCTTTTGTTCTGGGAACACACACATTTCCTGCTTTATTAGAGACTTTAGAAAACAAGAAGGTGCTTCTTGCTCTAAAGCAGAGTGTGTTTAATGGATGGAAACTGTGCTGAGTGTTGCCCTTCAGAAATGGTGATATCCAAGGCTCTGTTTCTTCCTACAAGAAAGACTTCGTTTCAGGTAAACGCAGTCCCTTTTCAGCTCAAACAAAGCTACATCGTTCACTAAGCTCACACGTTTACTGCGCTTGACCGAAGAGCATTGAATATTAGAGGACCTGTGATTTGTATCAGTTTCAGAGGCTGAGTTGAACTAAATATGGTCCTTTTGTGTAGGAAACATCGTTCTTTTGTTCTGAGCACACACACGTTTCCTGGTGTATTAGAGACTCTAGAAAGCAAGAGCTTGCTCCTTGCTCTAAAGCAGTGTGTTTCATGGATGGGAACTGTGCTGAGTGCTGGTCTTCAGAAATGGCGTTAAGTCCCATACTCTGTGTCTTCCTACAAGCAAGACTTCGTTTCAAGTAAACGCAGTCCCTTTTCAGCTCAAACGAAGCTACTTCATTCACAAAGCTCACACGTTTCTCACGCTTAATGAAAAGCATTGGATGTTAGAGCACCTTGGGTTGTAACAGTTTCAAACGCAGATTTGAACTAGATGTTGTCCATATGCGTAGAAAACACAGTTCTTTTGTTCTGATCACACTCACGTTTCCTGCTGTATTAGAGACTCTAGAAAGCAAGAGCGTGCTACTTGCTCTAAAGCAGAGTGTGTTTCATGGAAGGGAACTGTGCTGAGTGCTGCTCTTCAAAAATGGCGTTAAATCCCATGTTTTCTGTCTTCCTACAAGCAAGACTTCGTTTCAGGTAAACCCAGTTCCTATTCAGCTCAAAGGAAGCTACACCATTCATGAAGCTCACACTTTTCTTGCTCTTAACTGAGAAGCATTGGATGTTAGAGGAGCTGTGGTTTGTATCAGTTTAAGAAGCAGAGTTGAACTAGATGTGGTCCATATGGGTAGGAAACTCCTTTCTTTAGTTTTTGAACAGTCACGTTTCCTGCTCTATTAGAGACTCTAGCAAGCAAGAGCGTGCTTCTTGCTCTAAATTAGAGTTTGATTCATGGATAAAAACTGTGCTGTGTGTTTCCCTTCAGAAATGGAGTTAAATCCCAGGCTCTGTATCTTCCTACAAGCAATACTTTGTTTCAGGTAAACACAGTCACTTTTCAGCTCAAACAAAACTACAACGTTCACAAAGCCTACATGTTTATCACTCTTAACTGAAAATCATTGGATGTTAGAGGATCTGTGGTTTTTATCAGTTTCATAAGCACTCTTGAACTAGATGTGGTTCAGTAATGGACTTAAATCCCATGTTCTCTGTCTTCCTAAAAGCAAGAATTCATTTCAGGTAAACACAGTCACTTTTCAGCTCAAACGAAGCTACATCATTCAAAAAGCTCAAAAGTTTCTCGCGCTTAAATGAAATGCATTGGATGTTAGAGGACCTGTGGTTTTTATCAGTTTCAGAAGCAGAGTTGAAGTAGATAAGGTCTGTATGTGTAGAAAACACCGTTCTTTTGTTCTGAGCACACTCACGTTTCCTGCTCTATTAGAGAATTTAGAAAGCTAGACAGTGCTTGTCGCTCTAAAGCAGAGTGTGTTTCATGGATGAGAACAGTGCAGTGTGTTTCCCTTTATAAATGGAGTTAAATCCGAGGCTCTGTGTCTTCCTACAAGCAAGACTTTGTTTCAGGTAAATGCCATCACTTTTCAGCTCAAACAAAACTACAACGTTCACGAAGCTGACACGCTTCTCGCTCTTAACCAAAAAGCATTGGATGTTAGAGGACCTGTGGTTTATATCAGTTTCAGAAGCAGAGTTGAACTCGATATGGTCCGTATGTGTAGGAAACACAGTCCTTTAGTTATGATCACACTCACTTTCCTGCTTTATTAGAGATTCTAGAAAGGAAGAGCTTGATTCTTGCTCTAAAGTAGACTGTGTTTCATGGATGGGAACTGTGCTGTGTGTTTCCCTTCAGAAATGGAGTTAAATCCCAGGCTATGTTTCTTCCTACAAGGAAGACTTCGTTTCAGGTAAACGCAAACACTTTTCAGTTAAAACAAAGCAACAACGTACAAGAAGCTCACACGTGTCTCGCTCTTAACTGACATGCATGAGATGTTAGAGGACCTGTGGTTTCTATCAGTCTCCTGAGCAGAGTTGATTTAGATGTTGTCCATATGCGAAGGAATCACACTTCTTTTGTTCTGAGCACACTCACGTTTCCTGCTGTATTAGAGATTCTAGAAAGCAAGAGCATGCTTCTTGCTCTAAAGCAGAGTGTGTTTCATGGATGGGAACTGTGCTGAGTGCTACTCTTCAGAAATGGACTTAAATCCCATGTTCTCTGTCTTCGACAAGCAAGACTTCATTTCTGGTAAATGCAGTCCCTTTTCAGCTCAAACGAAGCTACAACATTCACAAAGCTCACACGTTTCTCCCTCTTAACTGAAAAGCATTGGATGTTAGAGGAAGTGTGGTGTGTATCAGTTTCAGAAGCAGAGTTGAACTAGATATGATTAGTATGTGTAGTTAACACCGCTCATTTGTTCCGAGTACACTCACGTTTCCTCCTAAATTAGAGACTCTAGAAAGCAAGAGCGTGCTTCTTGCTCTAAAGCAGAGTGTGTTTCATGGATGATAACTGTGCTGTTTGTTTCCCTTCAGAAATGGAGTTAAATCACAGGCTCCGTATCTTCCTACAAGCAAGACTTCTTTTCAGGTAAAAGCAGTCACTTTTCAGCTCAAACAAAACTACAACTTTCACAAAGCTCACATGATTCTCGCGCTTAACTGAAAAGCATTGGATGTTAGAGAACCTGTGGTTTGTATCAGTTTAGCAACCAGAGTTGATATAGACAAGGTCTGTCTGTGTAGGAAACACAATTCTTTTGTTCTGGGAACACACGCGTTTCCTGCTTTATTAGAGACTTTAGAAAACAAGAAGGTGCTTCTTGCTATAAAGCAGAGTGTGTTTCATGGATGTGAACTGTGCTGAGTGTTGCCCTTCAGAAATGGTGTTAAATCCAACGCTCTGTGTCTTCCTACAAGAAAGACTTCGTTTCAGGTAAACACAGTCCCTTTTCTGCTCAATCGAAGCTGCATCATTCACGAAGCTCACACGTTTCTCGCTCTTAACTGAAAAGCTTGGATGTTAGAGGACCTGTTGTTTGTATCAGTTTCAGATGAAGAGTTGAACTAGATGAGGTCCATATGGGTAGGAAACACATTCCTTTGGTTATGATCACACTCACTTTCATGCTGTATTACAGACTCTAGAATGCAAGAGGGTCCTTCTTGCTCTAAAGCAGAGTGTGTTTCATGGATTGGAACTGTGCTGAGTGTTGCCCTACAGAAATGTTGTTAAATCCCAGGCTCTGTGACTTCCTACAAGAAGACTTCCTTTCAGGTAAATGCAGTCCCTTTTTAGCTCAAAGAAGCTACATCGTTCATGAAGCTCACACTTTTCTCGCTCTTAACTGAGAAGCATTGTATGTTAGCGGACCTGTGGTTTATATCAGTTTCAGAAGCAGAGTTGAACTAGATGTGGTCCATATGGGTAGGAAACACCGTTCTTTTGTTTTGAGCACACTCACGTTTCCTGATGTATTAGAGACTCTAGAAAGCAAAACCGTGCTTCTTGCTCTAAAGCAGAGTGTGTTTCATGGATGAGAATGGTGCAGTGTGTTTTCCTTTAGAAATGGAGTTAAATCCGAAGCTCTGTGTCTTCCTACAAGCAAGACGTCTTTTCAGGTAAACGCAGTCACTTTTCAGCACAAACAAAACTACAATGTTCACAAAGCTCACACGCATCTCGCTCTTAACTGAAAAGCATTGGATGTTAGAGGACCTGTGGTTTGTAACAGTTTCAGAAGCATAGTTGTACTAGATGTTGTCCATATGCGTAGGAAACACAGTTTTTTTTTCCTGAGCACACTCACGTTTCCTGCTGTATTAGAGACTCTAGAAAGCAATAGCGTGCTTCTTGCTCTAAAGCAGAGTGTGTTTCATGGATGCAAACTGTGCTGAGTGCTGCTCTTCAGATATGGACTTAAATCCCATGTTTTCTGTATTCCTACAAGCAAGAATTCGTTTCAGGTAAACCCAGACCCTTTTTAGCTCAAACGAAGCTACATCATTCACAAAGCTCACACGTTTCTCACGCTTAACTGAAAAGCATTGGTTGTTAGAGGACCTGTGGTTTATATCAGTTTCAGAAGCAGAGTTGAACTAGATGTGGTCCATATGCTTAGGAAACACAGTTCTTTTGTTCTGAGCACACTCACGTTTCCTGCTGTATTAGATATTCTAGAAATCAAAACCTTGCTTCTTGCTCTAAAGCAGAGTGTGTTTCATGGATGGGAACTGTGCTGAGTGCTGCTCTTCATAAATGTACTTAAAACCCATGTTTTCTGTCTTCCTACAAGCAACACTTCATTTCAGGTAAACGCAGTCCCTTTTCAGCTCAAACGAAGCTACATCATTCCTAAAGCTCACACGTTTCTCACGTTTAACTGAAAATCATTGGATGTTAGAGGACCTGTGGTTTCTATCAGTTTCAGAAGCAGAGTTGAACTAGATGTGGTCCACATGGGTAGGAAACACCGTTCTTTTGATTTGAGCACACTCACGTTTCCTGATGTATTAGAGACTCTAGAAAGCAAGAGTGTGCTTCTTGCTCTAAAGCAGAGTGTGTTTCATGGATGAGAACAGTGCAGTGTGTTTCCCTTTAGAAATGGAGTTAAATCCGAATCTCTGTGTCTTCCTACAAGCAAGACGTCATTTCAGGTAAACGCAGTCACTTTTCAGCTCAAACAAAACTACAATGTTCACAAAGCTCACACGCATCTTGCTCTTAACTGAAAAGCATTGGATGTTAGAGGTCCTGTGGTTTGTAACAGTTTCAGAAGCAGAGTTGACCTAGATGTTGTCCATATGCGTAGGAAACACAGTTCTTTTGTTCTGAGCACACTCACGTTTCCTGCTCTATTAGAGATTCTAGAAAGCAATAGCGTGCTTCTTGCTCTAAAGCAGAGTGTGTTTCATGGATGGGAACTGTGCTGAGAGCTGCTCTTCAGAAATGGACTTAAATCCCATGTTTTCTGTCTTCCTACAAGCAAGACTTCGTTTCAGGTAAACCCAGTTCCTATTCAGCTCAAAGGAAGCTACACCATCATGAAGCTCACACTTTTCTTGCTCTTAACTGAGAAGCATTGGATGTTAGAGGATCTGTGGTTTTTATCAGTTTCATAAGCACTCTTGAACTAGATGTGGTTCACTAATGGACTTAAATCCCATGTTCTCTGTCTTCCTAAAAGCAAGAATTCATTTCAGGTAAACACAGTCACTTTTCAGCTCAAACGAAGCTACATCATTCAAAAAGCTCAAAAGTTTCTCGCGCTTAAATGAAATGCATTGGATGTTAGAGGACCTGTGGTTTTTATCAGTTTCAGAAGCAGAGTTGAAGTAGATAAGGTCTGTATGTGTAGAAAACACCGTTCTTTTGTTCTGAGCACACTCACGTTTCCTGCTCTATTAGAGAATTTAGAAAGCTAGACAGTGCTTGTCGCTCTAAAGCAGAGTGTGTTTCATGGATGAGAACAGTGCAGTGTGTTTCCCTTTATAAATGGAGTTAAATCCGAGGCTCTGTGTCTTCCTACAAGCAAGACTTTGTTTCAGTTAAACGCCATCACTTTTCAGCTCAAACAAAACTACAACGTTCACGAAGCTGACACGCTTCTCGCTCTTAACCAAAAAGCATTGGATGTTAGAGGACCTGTGGTTTATATCAGTTTCAGAAGCAGAGTTGAACTCGATATGGTCCGTATGTGTAGGAAACACAGTCCTTTAGTTATGATCACACTCACTTTCCTGCTTTATTAGAGATTCTAGAAAGGAAGAGCTTGATTCTTGCTCTAAAGTAGACTGTGTTTCATGGATGGGAACTGTGCTGTGTGTTTCCCTTCAGAAATGGAGTTAAATCCCAGGCTATGTTTCTTCCTACAAGGAAGACTTCGTTTCAGGTAAACGCAAACACTTTTCAGTTAAAACAAAGCAACAACGTACAAGAAGCTCACACGTGTCTCGCTCTTAACTGACATGCATGAGATGTTAGAGGACCTGTGGTTTCTATCAGTCTCCTGAGCAGAGTTGATCTAGATGTTGTCCATATGCGAAGGAATCACACTTCTTTTGTTCTGAGCACACTCACGTTTCCTGCTGTATTAGAGATTCTAGAAAGCAAGAGCATGCTTCTTGCTCTAAAGCAGAGTGTGTTTCATGGATGGGAACTGTGCTGAGTGCTACTCTTCAGAAATGGACTTAAATCCCATGTTCTCTGTCTTCGACAAGCAAGACTTCATTTCTGGTAAATGCAGTCCCTTTTCAGCTCAAACGAAGCTACAACATTCACAAAGCTCACACGTTTCTCCCTCTTAACTGAAAAGCATTGGATGTTAGAGGAAGTGTGGTGTGTATCAGTTTCAGAAGCAGAGTTGAACTAGATATGATTAGTATGTGTAGTTAACACCGCTCATTTGTTCCGAGTACACTCACGTTTCCTCCTAAATTAGAGACTCTAGAAAGCAAGAGCGTGCTTCTTGCTCTAAAGCAGAGTGTGTTTCATGGATGATAACTGTGCTGTTTGTTTCCCTTCAGAAATGGAGTTAAATCACAGGCTCCGTATCTTCCTACAAGCAAGACTTCTTTTCAGGTAAAAGCAGTCACTTTTCAGCTCAAACAAAACTACAACTTTCACAAAGCTCACATGATTCTCGCGCTTAACTGAAAAGCATTGGATGTTAGAGAACCTGTGGTTTGTATCAGTTTAGCAACCAGAGTTGATATAGACAAGGTCTGTCTGTGTAGGAAACACAATTCTTTTGTTCTGGGAACACACGCGTTTCCTGCTTTATTAGAGACTTTAGAAAACAAGAAGGTGCTTCTTGCTATAAAGCAGAGTGTGTTTCATGGATGTGAACTGTGCTGAGTGTTGCCCTTCAGAAATGGTGTTAAATCCAACGCTCTGTGTCTTCCTACAAGAAAGACTTCGTTTCAGGTAAACACAGTCCCTTTTCTGCTCAATCGAAGCTGCATCATTCACGAAGCTCACACGTTTCTCGCTCTTAACTGAAAAGCTTGGATGTTAGAGGACCTGTTGTTTGTATCAGTTTCAGATGAAGAGTTGAACTAGATGAGGTCCATATGGGTAGGAAACACATTCCTTTGGTTATGATCACACTCACTTTCATGCTGTATTACAGACTCTAGAATGCAAGAGGGTCCTTCTTGCTCTAAAGCAGAGTGTGTTTCATGGATTGGAACTGTGCTGAGTGTTGCCCTACAGAAATGTTGTTAAATCCCAGGCTCTGTGACTTCCTACAAGAAGACTTCCTTTCAGGTAAATGCAGTCCCTTTTTAGCTCAAAGAAGCTACATCGTTCATGAAGCTCACACTTTTCTCGCTCTTAACTGAGAAGCATTGTATGTTAGCGGACCTGTGGTTTATATCAGTTTCAGAAGCAGAGTTGAACTAGATGTGGTCCATATGGGTAGGAAACACCGTTCTTTTGTTTTGAGCACACTCACGTTTCCTGATGTATTAGAGACTCTAGAAAGCAAAACCGTGCTTCTTGCTCTAAAGCAGAGTGTGTTTCATGGATGAGAATGGTGCAGTGTGTTTTCCTTTAGAAATGGAGTTAAATCCGAAGCTCTGTGTCTTCCTACAAGCAAGACGTCTTTTCAGGTAAACGCAGTCACTTTTCAGCTCAAACAAAACTACAATGTTCACAAAGCTCACACGCATCTCGCTCTTAACTGAAAAGCATTGGATGTTAGAGGACCTGTGGTTTATATCAGTTTCAGAAGCAGAGTTGAACTAGATATGATTAGTATGTGTAGTTAACACCGCTCATTTGTTCCGAGTACACTCACGTTTCCTCCTAAATTAGAGACTCTAGAAAGCAAGAGCGTGCTTCTTGCTCTAAAGCAGAGTGTGTTTCATGGATGATAACTGTGCTGTTTGTTTCCCTTCAGAAATGGAGTTAAATCACAGGCTCCGTATCTTCCTACAAGCAAGACTTCTTTTCAGGTAAAAGCAGTCACTTTTCAGCTCAAACAAAACTACAACTTTCACAAAGCTCACATGATTCTCGCGCTTAACTGAAAAGCATTGGATGTTAGAGAACCTGTGGTTTGTATCAGTTTAGCAACCAGAGTTGATATAGACAAGGTCTGTCTGTGTAGGAAACACAATTCTTTTGTTCTGGGAACACACGCGTTTCCTGCTTTATTAGAGACTTTAGAAAACAAGAAGGTGCTTCTTGCTATAAAGCAGAGTGTGTTTCATGGATGTGAACTGTGCTGAGTGTTGCCCTTCAGAAATGGTGTTAAATCCAACGCTCTGTGTCTTCCTACAAGAAAGACTTCGTTTCAGGTAAACACAGTCCCTTTTCTGCTCAATCGAAGCTGCATCATTCACGAAGCTCACACGTTTCTCGCTCTTAACTGAAAAGCTTGGATGTTAGAGGACCTGTTGTTTGTATCAGTTTCAGATGAAGAGTTGAACTAGATGAGGTCCATATGGGTAGGAAACACATTCCTTTGGTTATGATCACACTCACTTTCATGCTGTATTACAGACTCTAGAATGCAAGAGGGTCCTTCTTGCTCTAAAGCAGAGTGTGTTTCATGGATTGGAACTGTGCTGAGTGCTGCCCTTCAGAAATGTTATTAAATCCCAGGCTCTGTGACTTCCTACAAGTAGACTTCCTTTCAGGTAAATGCAGTCCCTTTTTAGCTCAAAGAAGCTACATCGTTCATGAAGCTCACACTTTTCTCGCTCTTAACTGAGAAGCATTGTATGTTAGCGGACCTGTGGTTTATATCAGTTTCAGAAGCAGAGTTGAACTAGATGTGGTCCATATGGGTAGGAAACACCGTTCTTTTGTTTTGAGCACACTCACGTTTCCTGATGTATTAGAGACTCTAGAAAGCAAAACCGTGCTTCTTGCTCTAAAGCAGAGTGTGTTTCATGGATGAGAATGGTGCAGTGTGTTTTCCTTTAGAAATGGAGTTAAATCCGAAGCTCTGTGTCTTCCTACAAGCAAGACGTCTTTTCAGGTAAACGCAGTCACTTTTCAGCTCAAACAAAACTACAATGTTCACAAAGCTCACACGCATCTCGCTCTTAACTGAAAAGCATTGGATGTTAGAG
This sequence comes from Onychomys leucogaster, assembly GCA_949786385.1. NCBI lineage: Eukaryota > Metazoa > Chordata > Mammalia > Rodentia > Cricetidae > Onychomys > Onychomys leucogaster. The sequence continues at coordinate 917,768 of CATKUP010000044.1, forward strand.
GACCTGTGGTTTGTAACAGTTTCAGAAGCATAGTTGTACTAGATGTTGTCCATATGCGTAGGAAACACAGTTTTTTTTCCTGAGCACACTCATGTTTCCTGCTGTATTAGAGACTCTAGAAAGCAATAGCGTGCTTCTTGCTCTAAAGCAGAGTGTGTTTCATGGATGCGAACTGTGCTGAGTTCTGCTCTTCAGATATGGACTTAAATCCCATGTTTTCTGTATTCCTACAAGCAAGAATTCGTTTCAGGTAAACCCAGACCCTTTTTAGCTCAAATGAAGCTACATCATTCACAAAGCTCACACGTTTCTCATGCTTAACTGAAAAGCATTGGTTGTTAGAGGACCTGTGGTTTATATCAGTTTCAGAAGCAGAGTTGAACTAGATGTGGTCCATATGCTTAGGAAACACAGTTCTTTTGTTCTGAGCACACTCACGTTTCCTGCTGTATTAGATATTCTAGAAATCAAAACCTTGCTTCTTGCTCTAAAGCAGAGTGTGTTTCATGGATGGGAACTGTGCTGAGTGCTGCTCTTCATAAATGTACTTAAAACCCATGTTTTCTGTCTTCCTACAAGCAACACTTCATTTCAGGTAAACGCAGTCCCTTTTCAGCTCAAACGAAGCTACATCATTCCTAAAGCTCACACGTTTCTCACGTTTAACTGAAAATCATTGGATGTTAGAGGACCTGTGGTTTCTATCAGTTTCAGAAGCAGAGTTGAACTAGATGTGGTCCATATGGGTAGGAAACACCGTTCTTTTGATTTGAGCACACTCACGTTTCCTGATGTATTAGAGACTCTAGAAAGCAAGAGTGTGCTTCTTGCTCTAAAGCAGAGTGTGTTTCATGGATGAGAACAGTGCAGTGTGTTTCCCTTTAGAAATGGAGTTAAATCCGAATCTCTGTGTCTTCCTACAAGCAAGACGTCATTTCAGGTAAACGCAGTCACTTTTCAGCTCAAACAAAACTACAACGTTCACAAAGCTCACACGCATCTTGCTCTTAACTGAAAAGCATTGGATGTTAGAGGACCTGTGGTTTGTAACAGTTTCAGAAGCAGAGTTGACCTAGATGTTGTCCATATGCGTAGGAAACACAGTTCTTTTGTTCTGAGCACACTCACGTTTCCTGCTCTATTAGAGATTCTAGAAAGCAATAGCGTGCTTCTTGCTCTATAGCAGAGTGTGTTTCATGGATGGGAACTGTGCTGAGTGCTGCTCTTCAGAAATGGACTTAAATCCCATGTTTTCTGTCTTCCTACAAGCAAGACATCGTTTCAGGTAAACTCAGTTCCTATTCAGCAAAACGAAGCTACATTGTTCACGAAGGTCACACATTTCTCGACCTTAACTGAGAAGCATTGGATGTTAGAGGACCTATGTTTTCTATCAGTTTCACAAGCCGAGTTGAACATGATGTGGTCCATATGGGTAGAAAACACCGTTCTTTTGTTTTGAACACACTCACATTCATGCTGTATTAGAGACTCTAGAAGCAATAGCGTGCTTCTTGCTCTAAAGCAGAGAGTGTTTAATGGATGAGAACTGTCGTGTGTGTTTCCCTTCAGAAATGGAGTTAAATCCCAGGCTCTGTGTCTTCCTACAAGCAAGACTTTTTTTCAGGTAAACGCAGTCACTTTTCAGCTCAAACAACACTACAACGTTCACGAAGCTCTCATGCTTCTCGCTCTTAACTGAAAAGCATTGGATGTTACAGGACCTTTGGTTTGTAAGAGTTTGAGAAGCAGAGTTGAACTAGATGTTGTCCATATGGGTAGGAAACACAGTTCTTTGTTCTGATCACACTCACGTTTCCTGCTGTATTAGAGACTCTAGAAACCAAGAGCGTGCTTCTTGCACTAAAGCAGAGTGTGTTTCATGGATGGGAAATGTGCTGAGTGCTGCTCTTCAGAAAGGGACTTAAATCCTAGGTTCTCTGCCTTGCTACAAGCAAGAATTCGTTTCACGTAAACGCAGTCCCTTTTCTGCTTAAACGAAGCTACATCGTTCACGGAGCTCACACGTTTCTCGTGCTTAACTGAAAAGCATTGCATGTTAGAGGACCTGTGCTTTTTATCAGTTTCAGAAGAAGAGTTGAACTAGATGTGGTCCATATGGGTAGGAAACACAGTCCTTTGGTTATGATCACACTCACGTTCCTGATATATTACAGACTCTAGAAAGTAAGAGCTTGCTACGTGCTCTAAAGTAGAGTGTGTTTCATGGTTGAGAACTGTGGTGTGTGTTTCCCTTCAGAAATGGAGTTAAATACCAGGATCTGTGTCTTCGTACATGCAAGACTTCGTTTCATATAAATGCAATCACTTTTAAGCTCAAACAAAACTACAACGTTCACGAAGCTCACAAGTTTCTCGCTCTTAAATGACAAGCATGAGATGTTAGAGGACCTGTTGTTTGTATCAGTTTCCTGAGCAGAGTTGAACTCGATATTGTCTGGTTATGTAGGAAACTGAGTCCTTTGGTTGTGATCACACTCATGTTCCTGCTTTATTACAGACTCTAGAAAGCAAGGGCTTGCTTCTTGCCATAAAGCAGAGTGTGTTTCATGGATGGGAACTGTGCTGAGTGCTGCTCTTCAGAAATGGCGTTAAATCCCATACTCTTCGTCTTCCTAATATCAAGACTTCGTTTCAGGTAAACGCAGTTCCTACTCTGCTCAAATGAAGCTACATCGTTATCAAAGCTCACACATTTCTAGCTCTTTACTGAGAAGCATTGGATGTTAGAGGATCCATGTTTTCTATCAGTTTCAGAAGCAGAGTTTAACTAGATACGGTCCATATGCGTAGTCAACACCGCTCTTTTTTCTTAGCACAATCACGTTTCCTGCTTAGTTAGAGATTCTAGAAAGCAATAGCGTGCTTCTTGCTCTAAAGCAGAATGTGTATCATGGATGGGAACTGTGCTGAGTGCTGCTCTTCAGAAATGCCATTAAATCTCATACTCTGTGTCTTCCTACAAGCAAGACTTCGTTTCAGGTAAACGCAGTCCCTATTCAGCTCAAACGAAGCTAGGTCGCTCACAGAGCTCACACGTTTATCGCGCTTAACTGAAAAGCATTGGATGTTAGATGACCTATGGTTTGTATCAGTTTCAGAAACAGAGTTGAACTAAATATCGTTTGTATATGTAGGAAATACCGTTCTTTTGTTCTGAGCACACCCATGTTTCCTGCTGTATTAGAGACTTTAGAAAGCAAGAGCTTGATTTTTGCTCTAAAGCAGAGTGTGTTTCATGGATGAGAACTGTGCAGTGTGTTTCCCTTTAGAAATGGAGTTAAAACCCAGTCTCTGTGTCTTCCTACAAGCGAGACTTAGTTTCAGGTAATTGCAGTCCCTTTTCAGTTCAAAGGAAGCTACATCGTTCATAAAGTCTACACGTTTCTCTCTCTTAACGGAAAAGCATTGGCTGTTAGAGGACCTGTGGTTTGTATCAGTTTCAGAAGCACTGTTGAACTAGATAGGTCAGTATGCCTAGGAAACACAGTTCTTTTCTTATGAGGACACTCACATTTCCTGCTGTATTAGAGCTTTTAGAAAGCAAGAGTTTGCTTCTTGCTCTAAAGCAGAGAGTGGTTCATGGATGAAAACTGTGCTGTGTGTTTCCCTACAGAAATGGAGTTCAATCCCATGCTCTGTTTCTTCCTACAAGGAAGACTTCTTTTCAGGTAAATGCAATCACTTTCCAGCTAAAACAAAGCAACTACGTACAAGAAGCTCACAAGTGTCTATCTCTTAACAGACAAGAATGGTATGTTAGAGGACCTGTGGTTTGTATCAGTTTCAGAAGCAGAGTTTAACTCGATATGGTCCGTAGTGTAGGAAACACAGTCCTTTGGTTATGTTCACACTCCCATTTCCTGCTCTATTACAGATTCTAGAAAGCAAGAGCGTGCTTCTTGCTTGAAAGCAGAGTGTGTTTCATGTATGAGAACTGTGCTGTGTGTTCGCCTTCAGAAATGGAGTTAAATCCCAGGCTCTGTGTCTTACTACATTCAAGACATCGTTCAGGAAAATGCAATCCCTATTCAGCTCAAAGGAAGCTACATGGTTCACGAAGCTCACAGGTTTCTCGCACTTAACTGAAAAGCATTGGATGTTAGAGCACTTGTGGTTTGTATCAGTTCAGAAGCAGAGTTGAAGTAGATAAGGTATGTATGTGCAGAAAACAACGTTCTCTTGCTCTGAGCACATTCACGTTTACTGCTGTATTAGAGAATTTTGAAAGCAAGAGTGTGCTTCTTGCTCTAAAGCAGAGAGTGTTTCATAGATGAATACTGTGCTGTGTATTTCCCTTCAGAAATGGAGTTCAATCCTATGCTCTGTTTCTTCCTACAAGGAAGAATTCTTTTCAGGTAAATGCAATCACTTTTCAGCTAAAACAAAGCAACAACGTACAAGAAGCTCACACGTGTCTCGCTCTTAACAGAAACGAATGGCATGTTAGAGGACCTGTGGTTTGTATCAGTTTCAGAAGCAGAGTTTAACTCGATATGGTCCGAGGGTAGGAAACACAGTCCTTTGGTAATGTTCACACTCCCATTTCCTGCTGTATTACAGATCCTAGAAAGCAAGAGCATGCTTCTTGCTTGAAAGCAGAGTGTGTTTCATGGATGAGAACTGTGCTGTGTATTTCCCTTCAGAAATTGAGTTAAATCCAGGGCTCTGTGTCTTACTACATTCAAGACATCTTTCAGGAAAACACAGTCCCTATTCAGCTCAAACGAAGCTACATCAATTACGAAGCTCACACGTTTATCACGCTTGAGTGAAAAGCATTGGATGTTAGAGGACCTATGGTTTGTATCAGTTTCAGAAGCAGAGTTGAACTAAATATTGTCCATATGTGTATGAAACAACGTTCTTTTGTTCTGAGCACACCCACTTTTCTGCCTATATTAGAGATTTTAGAAAGCAAGAGCGTGCTTTTTTCTCTAAAGCAGAGTGTGTTTCATGAATGAGAACTGTGCAGTGAGTTTCCTTCAGAAATGGAGTTAAATCCCAGGCTCTGTCTTCCTACAAGCAAGACTTCGTTTCACGTAAATGCAGTCCCATTTCACATCAAAGGAAGCTATATCGTTCACAAAGCTCACACATTTCTCGCTCTTAACTGAGAAGCATTGGATGTTAGAGGATCTGTGGTTTCTATCAGTTTCAGAAGCAGAGTTGAACTAGATGTAGTCCATCTGCGTAGGAAACACAGTTCTTTTGTCCTGAGCACACTCACATTTCCTGCTCTATTAGAGAATCTAGAAAGCAATAGCGTGCTTCTTGCTCTAAAGCAGAGTGTGTTTCATAGAAGGGAACTGTGCTGAGTGCTGCTCTTCAGAAATGGAGTTAAATCCCATGTTCTATGTCTTCCTACAAGCAAGACTTCGTTTCAGGTAAAAGCAGTCACTTTTCAGCTCAAACGAAGCTAAATCATTCACAAAGCTCACACGTTTCTCCCGCTTAACTGAAAAGCATTGGATGTTATAGGACCTGTGGTTTCTATCAGTTTCAGAAGCAGAGTTGAACTAGATGTGGTCCAGTTAGGTAGGAAACACCGTTTCTTTTGTTCTGAACACACCCACGTTTCATGCTCTATTAGAGACTCTAGAAAGCAAAAGTGTGCTTCTTGCTCTAAAGCACAGTGCGTGTCATGGATGAGGACTGTGCTGTGTGTTTCCCTTCAGAAATGGAGTTAAATCCCAGCCTCTGTGTCCTCCTACAAGCAAGACTTTGTTTAAGGTAAACGCAGTCACTTTTCAGATCAAACAAAACAACAAAGTTCACAAAGCTCACATTTGTGTCACTCTTAACTGTCAAGCATGGGATGTAAGAGGCCCTGTGGTTTGTATCAGTTTCCTGGGCAGAGTTGAACTCGATATGGTCCATATATGTAGGAAACACAGTCCTTTGGTTGTGATCACACTCACGATTCCTGCTGTATTAGAGACTCTAGAAAGCAAAAGCGTGCTTCTTCCTCTAAAGCAGATTATGTTTCATGGAGCTAACTGTGGTGAGTGATGCCCTACAGAAATGGGGTTAAATCCTAGGCTCTGTGTCTTCCCACAACCAAGACTTCGTTTAAGGTAAACACAGTCACTTTTCAGATGAAACAAAACAACAACGTTCACGAAGCTCACACGTTTCCCGCTCTTAACTGAAAAGCATGGGATGTTAGAGGCCCTGTGGTTCGTATCAGTTTCAGAAGCAGAGTTGAACTCGATATGGTCCGTATGTGTAGGAAACACAGTTCTTTTTATTATCACACTCACATTTCCTGCTGTATTACACACTCTAGAAATCAAGAGCGTGCTACTTGCTCTAAAGCAGAGTGTGTTTCATTGATGGGAACTGTGCTGAGTGTTGCCATTCAGAAATGGAGTTACATCCCAGGCTCTTTGTCTTCCTACAAGAAAGACTTCGTTTCAGGTAAACGCAGTCCCTTTTCAGCTCAAACAAAGCTACACTGTTCAGGAAGCTCACATGTTTATCGCGCTTAACTGAGAGGCATTGGATGTTAGAGGATCTGTGTTTTGTGTCATTTTCAGAAGCATAGTTGAAGTAGATGAGGTCTGTATGTGTACAAAACACCGTTCTCTTGTTCTGAGAACACTCACGTTTCCTGCTGTATTAGAGACTATAGAAACCAAGAACGTGCTTCTTGCTCTAAAGCAGAGTGTGTTTCATGGATGGCAACTGTGCAGTGTGTTTTCCTACAGAAATGGTGTTAAATCCCAGGTGCTGTGTCTTCCAACAAGCAAGACTTCGTTTCGGATAAATGCAGTCCCTTTTCAGCTCAAACGAAGCTACATCATTCAAGAAGTTCTCACGTTTCTTGTGCTTAAATGAAAAGCATTGTATGTTAGAGGCCCTGATATTTGTGTCAGTTTCATAAGCAGAGTTGAAGTAGATAAGGTCTGTATGTGTAGAAAACACCGTTCTTTTTGTCTGAGCACACTCATGTTTCCTGCTCTATTATAGACTCTAGAAAGCAGGAGTGTTCTTCCAGCTCTAAAGCAGAGTGTGTTTCATGCATGAGAACTGGGCTGTGTGTTTCCCTTCATAAAGGGAGTTAAATCCCAGGTTCTGTTTCTTCCTACAAGCAAGACTTCGTTTCCGGTAAACGCAGTCACTTTTCAGCTCAAACAAAGCAACAATGTTCACGAAGCTCACACGTTTCTCGCTGTTAACTGAAAAGCATTGGATGTTAGGGTACCTGTGGTGCGTATCAGTTTCAGTAGCAGAGTTGAACTAGATATCGTCTGTAAGTGTAGGAAACACCGCTCTTTTGTTCTGAGCAAACTCAAGTTTCCTGCTGTATTAGAGACTCTAGAAAGCAAGAGTGTGCTTCTTGCTCTAAAGCAGAGTGTGTTTCCTGGTTGAGAACTGTGCTGTATGTTTCCCTTCAGAAATGGAGTTAAATCCCAGGCTCTGTGTCTTGCTACAAGCAAGAATTCCTTTAAGTTAAACGCCGTCACTTTTCAGATCAAACAAATCAACAACGTTCATGAAGCTCACACGTGTCTTGCTCTTAACTGTCAAGCATGGGATGTTAGAGGCCCTGTGGTTTGTATCAGTTTCCAGAGCAGAGTTGAACTCGATATGGTCTATATATGTAGGAAACACAGTCCTTTGGTTGTGATCACACTCACGTTTCCTGCTGTATTAGAGACTCTAGAAACAAGATCGTGCTTCTTCCTCTGTAGCAGATTGTTTTTCATGGATGGGAACTGCGCTGAGTGTTGACCTTCCAAAATGGAGTTAAATCCCAGGCTCTGTGTCTTCCTACAAGCATGACTTCATTTCAGGTAAATGCAGTCCCTTTTCAGCCCAAACGAAGCTACATCCTTCAAGAAGCTCACACGTTTTTCGCACTTAAATGAAAAGCATTCGATGTTAGAGGATCTCTGATTTGTGTCAGTTTCAGAAGTAGAGTTGAAGTAGATGAGGTCTGTATGTGTACAAAACACCGTTCCATTGTTCTGAGAACACTCACGTTTCCTGCTGTATTAGAGACTTTAGAAAGCAAGAGTGTGCTTCTTGCTCTAAAGCAGAGTGTGTTTCATGGATGGGAACTGTGCTGCCTGTTTCCCTTCAGAAATGGAGTTAAATCCCAGGTGCTGTGTCTTCCTACAAGCAAGACTTCCTTTTCGGGTAAACGCAGTCACTTTTCAGCTCGAAGCTACATCGTTCACGAAACTCACACGTTTCCTGCGCTTAATTGAAATGCATTGGATGTTAGAGTACCTGTGATTTGTGTCACTTTCAGAAGCAGAGTTGAGCTAGATGTGGTCCATATGGGTAGGAAACACAGTTCTTTTTTTTTGAGCACACTCACGTTTCCTGCTGTATTAGACACTCTAGAATGCAAGAGCGTGCTTCTTGCTCTAAAGCAGAGTGTCTTTCATAGATTAGAACTGTGCTGTGTGTTTCCCTTCATAAAGGGAGTTAAATCCCAGGTTCTGTTTCTTCCTACAAGCAAGACTTCGTTTCCGGTAAACGCAGTCACTTTTCAGCTCAAACAAAGCAACAATGTTCACGAAGCTCACACGTTTCTCCCTGTTAACTGAAAAGCATTGGATGTTAGAGGACCTGTGGTGCGTATCAGTTTCAGTAGCAGAGTTGAACTAGATATCGTCTGTAAGTGTAGGAAACACCGCTCTTTTGTTCTGAGCAAACTCAAGTTTCCTGCTGTATTAGAGACTTTAGAAAGAAAGAGTGTGCTTCTTGCTCTAAAGCAGAGTGTGTTTCATGGATGGGAACTGTGCAGTGTGTTTCCCTTCAGAAATGGAGTTAAATCCCAGGCGCTGTGTCTTCCTACATGCAAGACTTCGTTTCAGGTAAACGCAGTCACTTTTCAGCTCAAAGGAAGCTACACCGTTCACAAAACTCACATGTTTCTTGCGCTTAATTGAAATGCATTGGATGTTAGAGGACCTGTGGTGTGTATCAGTTTCAGAAGCAGAGTTGAACTAGATGTGGTCCATATGAGTACGAAACACCATTCTTTGTTTTGAGCACACTCACGTTTCCTGCTGTATTAGAGACTCTAGAAAGCAAGAGCATGCTTCTTGCTCTAAAGCAGAGTGTGTTTCATGGATGGGAACTGTGCCGTGTGTTTCCCTTCAGAAATGGAGTTAAATCCCAGGCGCTGTGTCTTCCTACATGCAAGACTTCGTTTCAGGTAAACGCAGTCACTTTTCAGCTCAAAGGAAGCTACACCGTTCACAAAACTCACACGTTTCTTGTGCTTAATTGAAATGCATTGGATGTTAGAGGACCTGTGGTGTGTATCAGTTTCAGAAGCAGAGTTGAACTAGATGTGGTCCATATGAGTACGAAACACCATTCTTTGTTTTGAGCACACTCACGTTTCCTGCTGTATTAGAGACTCTAGAAAGCAAGAGCATGCTTCTTGCTCTAAAGCAGAGTGTGTTTCATGAATGAGAACTGTGCTATGTTTTTCCCTTCAGAAATGGAGTTAAATCCCAGGCTATGTTTCTTTCTACAAGGAAGACTTCGTTTCAGGTAAACGCCATCACTTTTCAGATAAAATAAAGAAACAACGAACAAGAAGCTCACACGTTTCTCGCTCTTAACTGAAAATCATTGGATGATAGAGGACCTCTTGTTTGTATCAGTTTCAGAAGCAGAGTTGAAGTAGATATTGTCCATATGTGTAGTTAACACCGCTCTTTTGTTCTGAGCACACTAACGTTTCCGGCTGTATTAGAGAATCTAGAAAGCAAAAGTGTGCTTCTTGCTCTAAAGCGGAGTGTGTTTCATGGGTGGGAACTGTGCAGTGTGTTTCCCTTCAGAAATGGAGTTAAATCCCAGGCTCTGTGTCTTCCTACAAGCAAAACTTCATTTCAGGTAAATGCAATCACTTTTCAGCTCAAACAAAACTACAACGTTCACGAAGCTCACACGTTTCTCGCTCTTATCCTAGAAGCATTGGATGTTAGAGGATCTGTGGTTTCTATCAGTTTCAGAAGCAGAGTTCAACTATATATGATCCATATGTGTAGGAAACACCGCTCTTTTGTTCTGAGCCCACTCACGTTTCCTGCTCTATTACAGACTCTAGAAAGCAAAAGTGTGCTTCTTGCTCTAAAGCAGAGTGTGTTACATGGATGAGAACTGTGCTGTGTATTTCCCTTCAGAAATGGAGTTAAATCCCAGCCTCTGTGTCTTCCTACAAGCAAGAATTCGTTTAAGTTAAATGCAGTCACATTTCAGATCAAAGAAAACAACAACGTTCATGAAGCTCACATGTTTCTCACGCTTAATTGAAATGCATTGGATGTTAGAGGACCTGTGGTTTGTATCAGTTTCAGAAGAAGAGTTGAACTCGATAAGGTCCATATGTGTAGGAAACACAGTCCGTTGGTTATGATCACACTCACATTTCCTGATGTATTACAGACTCTAGAAAGCAAGAACGTCCTTCTTGCTCTAAAGCAGAGTGTGTTTAATGGATGGGAACTGTGCTGAGTGTTGCCATTCAGAAATGGAGTTAAATCCCAGCCCCTGTGTCTTCCTACAAGCATGACTTCATTTCATGTAAATGCAGTCCCTTTTCAGCACAAACGAAGCTACATCATTCAAGAAACTCACACGTTTTTCGTGCTGAACTGAAAAGCATTGGATGTTAGAGGATCTGTGATTTGTGTCAGTTTCAGAAGCAGAGTTGAAGTAGATGAGGTCTGTATTGTAGAAAACACCGTTTTCTTCTTCTGAGAACACTCAAGTTTCCTGATGTATTAGAGATTCTAGAAAGCAAGAGCTTGCTTCCTGCTCTAAAGCAGAGTGTGTTTCCTGGTTGAGAACTGTGCTGTGTGTTTCCCTTCAGAAATGGAGTTAAATCCCAGGCTCTGTGTCTTCCTACAAGCAAGAATCCATTTAAGGTAAACGCAGTCACTTTTTAGATCAAACAAAACAAAAACGTTCACGAAGCTCACACATGTCTCGCTCTTAAATGTCAAGCATGGGATGTTAGAGGCCCTGTGGTTTGTATCAGTTTCCTGAGCAGAGTTGAACTCGATATGGTCCGTATATGTAGGATACACAGTCCTTTGGTTGTGATCACACTCACGTGTCCTCCTGTATTAGAGAATCTAGAAAACAAAACCGTGCTTCTTGCTCTAAATCAGATTGTGTTTCATGGATGGGAACTGCGCTAAGTGTTGACCTTCAGAAATGGAGTTAAATCCCAGGCTCTGTGTCTTCCTACAAGCATGACTTCATTTCAGGTAAATGCAGTCCCTTTTTAGCCCAAACGAAGCTACATTGTTCAAGAAGCTCACACCTTTCTCGCGCTTAACTGAAAAGCATTCGATGTTAGAGGATCTGTGATTTGTGTCAGTTTCAGAAGCATAGTTGAAGTAGATAAGGTCTGTAAGTGTAGAAAACACCGTTCCATTGCTCTGAGAACGCTCACTTTTCCTGCTGTATTAGAGACTTTAGAAAGAAAGAGTGTGCTTCTTGCTCTAAAGCAGAGTGTGTTTCATGGATGGGAACTGTGCAGTGTGTTTCCCTTCAGAAATGGAGTTAAATCCCAGGCGCTGTGTCTTCCTACATGCAAGACTTCGTTTCAGGTAAACGCAGTCACTTTTCAGCTCAAAGGAAGCTACACCGTTCACAAAACTCACATGTTTCTTGCGCTTAATTGAAATGCATTGGATGTTAGAGGACCTGTGGTGTGTATCAGTTTCAGAAGCAGAGTTGAACTAGATGTGGTCCATATGAGTACGAAACACCATTCTTTGTTTTGAGCACACTCACGTTTCCTGCTGTATTAGAGACTCTAGAAAGCAAGAGCATGCTTCTTGCTCTAAAGCAGAGTGTGTTTCATGGATGGGAACTGTGCCGTGTGTTTCCCTTCAGAAATGGAGTTAAATCCCAGGCGCTGTGTCTTCCTACATGCAAGACTTCGTTTCAGGTAAACGCAGTCACTTTTCAGCTCAAAGGAAGCTACACCGTTCACAAAACTCACACGTTTCTTGTGCTTAATTGAAATGCATTGGATGTTAGAGGACCTGTGGTGTGTATCAGTTTCAGAAGCAGAGTTGAACTAGATGTGGTCCATATGAGTACGAAACACCATTCTTTGTTTTGAGCACACTCACGTTTCCTGCTGTATTAGAGACTCTAGAAAGCAAGAGCATGCTTCTTGCTCTAAAGCAGAGTGTGTTTCATGAATGAGAACTGTGCTATGTTTTTCCCTTCAGAAATGGAGTTAAATCCCAGGCTATGTTTCTTTCTACAAGGAAGACTTCGTTTCAGGTAAACGCCATCACTTTTCAGATAAAATAAAGAAACAACGAACAAGAAGCTCACACGTTTCTCGCTCTTAACTGAAAATCATTGGATGATAGAGGACCTCTTGTTTGTATCAGTTTCAGAAGCAGAGTTGAAGTAGATATTGTCCATATGTGTAGTTAACACCGCTCTTTTGTTCTGAGCACACTAACGTTTCCGGCTGTATTAGAGAATCTAGAAAGCAAAAGTGTGCTTCTTGCTCTAAAGCGGAGTGTGTTTCATGGGTGGGAACTGTGCAGTGTGTTTCCCTTCAGAAATGGAGTTAAATCCCAGGCTCTGTGTCTTCCTACAAGCAAAACTTCATTTCAGGTAAATGCAATCACTTTTCAGCTCAAACAAAACTACAACGTTCACGAAGCTCACACGTTTCTCGCTCTTATCCTAGAAGCATTGGATGTTAGAGGATCTGTGGTTTCTATCAGTTTCAGAAGCAGAGTTCAACTATATATGATCCATATGTGTAGGAAACACCGCTCTTTTGTTCTGAGCCCACTCACGTTTCCTGCTCTATTACAGACTCTAGAAAGCAAAAGTGTGCTTCTTGCTCTAAAGCAGAGTGTGTTACATGGATGAGAACTGTGCTGTGTATTTCCCTTCAGAAATGGAGTTAAATCCCAGCCTCTGTGTCTTCCTACAAGCAAGAATTCGTTTAAGTTAAATGCAGTCACATTTCAGATCAAAGAAAACAACAACGTTCATGAAGCTCACATGTTTCTCACGCTTAATTGAAATGCATTGGATGTTAGAGGACCTGTGGTTTGTATCAGTTTCAGAAGAAGAGTTGAACTCGATAAGGTCCATATGTGTAGGAAACACAGTCCGTTGGTTATGATCACACTCACATTTCCTGATGTATTACAGACTCTAGAAAGCAAGAACGTCCTTCTTGCTCTAAAGCAGAGTGTGTTTAATGGATGGGAACTGTGCTGAGTGTTGCCATTCAGAAATGGAGTTAAATCCCAGCCCCTGTGTCTTCCTACAAGCATGACTTCATTTCATGTAAATGCAGTCCCTTTTCAGCACAAACGAAGCTACATCATTCAAGAAACTCACACGTTTTTCGTGCTGAACTGAAAAGCATTGGATGTTAGAGGATCTGTGATTTGTGTCAGTTTCAGAAGCAGAGTTGAAGTAGATGAGGTCTGTATTGTAGAAAACACCGTTTTCTTCTTCTGAGAACACTCAAGTTTCCTGATGTATTAGAGATTCTAGAAAGCAAGAGCTTGCTTCCTGCTCTAAAGCAGAGTGTGTTTCCTGGTTGAGAACTGTGCTGTGTGTTTCCCTTCAGAAATGGAGTTAAATCCCAGGCTCTGTGTCTTCCTACAAGCAAGAATCCATTTAAGGTAAACGCAGTCACTTTTTAGATCAAACAAAACAAAAACGTTCACGAAGCTCACACATGTCTCGCTCTTAAATGTCAAGCATGGGATGTTAGAGGCCCTGTGGTTTGTATCAGTTTCCTGAGCAGAGTTGAACTCGATATGGTCCGTATATGTAGGATACACAGTCCTTTGGTTGTGATCACACTCACGTGTCCTCCTGTATTAGAGAATCTAGAAAACAAAACCGTGCTTCTTGCTCTAAATCAGATTGTGTTTCATGGATGGGAACTGCGCTAAGTGTTGACCTTCAGAAATGGAGTTAAATCCCAGGCTCTGTGTCTTCCTACAAGCATGACTTCATTTCAGGTAAATGCAGTCCCTTTTTAGCCCAAACGAAGCTACATCGTTCAAGAAGCTCACACCTTTCTCGCGCTTAACTGAAAAGCATTCGATGTTAGAGGATCTGTGATTTGTGTCAGTTTCAGAAGCATAGTTGAAGTAGATAAGGTCTGTAAGTGTAGAAAACACCGTTCCATTGCTCTGAGAACGCTCACTTTTCCTGCTGTATTAGAGACTTTAGAAAGAAAGAGTGTGCTTCTTGCTCTAAAGCAGAGTGTGTTTCATGGATGGGAACTGTGCAGTGTGTTTCCCTTCAGAAATGGAGTTAAATCCCAGGCGCTGTGTCTTCCTACATGCAAGACTTCGTTTCAGGTAAACGCAGTCACTTTTCAGCTCGAAGCTACATTGTTCACGAAACTCACACGTTTCTTGCGCTTAATTGAAATGCATTGGATGTTTGAGTACCTGTGATTTGTGTCACTTTCAGAAGCAGAGTTGAGCTAGATGTGGTCCATATGGGTAGGAAACACCGTTCTTTTTTTTTGAGCACACTCACGTTTCCTGCTGTATTAGACACTCTAGAATGCAAGAGCGTGCTTCTTGCTCTAAAGCAGAGTGTCTTTCATAGATTAGAACTGTGCTGTGTGTTTCCCTTCATAAAGGGAGTTAAATCCCAGGTTCTGTTTCTTCCTACAAGCAAGACTTCTTTTCCGGTAAACGCAGTCACTTTTCAGCTCAAACAAAGCAACAATGTTCACGAAGCTCACACGTTTCTCCCTGTTAACTGAAAAGCATTGGATGTTAGAGGACCTGTGGTGCGTATCAGTTTCAGTAGCAGAGTTGAACTAGATATCGTCTGTAAGTGTAGGAAACACCGCTCTTTTGTTCTGAGCAAACTCAAGTTTCCTGCTGTATTAGAGACTCTAGAAAGCAAGAGCGTGCTTCTTGCTCTAAAGCAGAGTGTGTTTCCTGGTTGAGAACTGTGCTGTGTGTTTCCCTTCAAAAATGGAGTTAAATCCCAGGTTCTGTGTCTTCCTACAAGCAAAACTTCATTTCAGGTAAATGCAATCACTTTTCAGCTCAAACAAAACTACAACGTTCATGAAGCTCACACGTTTCTCGCACTTATCTGAGAGGCATTGGATGTTAGAGGATCTGTGGTTTCTATCAGTTTCAGAAGCAGAGTTCAACTATATATGATCCATATGTGTAGGAAACACCGCTCTTTTGTTCTGAGCCCACTCACGTTTCCTGCTCTATTACAGGCTCTAGAAAGCAAAAGTGTGCTTCTTGCTCTAAAGCAGAGTGTGTTACATGGATGAGAACTGTGCTGTGTATTTCCCTTCAGAAATGGAGTTAAATCCCAGCCTCTGTGTCTTCCTACAAGCAAGAATTCGTTTAAGTTAAATGCAGTCACATTTCAGATCAAAGAAAACAACAACGTTCACGAAGTTCACACGTTTCTCACGCTTAATTGAAATGCATTGGATGTTAGAGGACCTGTGGTTTGTATCAGTTTCAGAAAAAGAGTTGAACTCGATAAGGTCCATATGTGTAGGAAACACAGTCCGTTGGTTATGATCACACTCACATTTCCTGATGTATTACAGACTCTAGAAAGCAAGAACGTCCTTCTTGCTCTAAAGCAGAGTGTGTTTAATGGATGGGAACTGTGCTGAGTGTTGCCATTCAGAAATGGAGTTAAATCCCAGCCCCTGTGTCTTCCTACAAGCATGACTTCATTTCATGTAAATGCAGTCCCTTTTCAGCACAAACGAAGCTACATCATTCAAGAAACTCACACGTTTTTCGTGCTGAACTGAAAAGCATTGGATGTTAGAGGATCTGTGATTTGTGTCAGTTTCAGAAGCAGAGTTGAAATAGATGAGGTCTGTATTGTAGAAAACACCGTTTTCTTGTTCTCAGAACACTCAAGTTTCCTGCTGTATTAGAGATTCTAGAAAGCAAGAGCATGCTTCTTGCTCTAAAGCAGAGTGTGTTTTGTGGATGGGAACTGTGCAGTGTGTCCTTCAGAAATGGAGTTAAATCCCATGTGCTGTGTCTTCCTACAAGCAAGAGTTCGTGTCAGGTAAACGCATTCACTTTTCAGCTCAAAGGAAGCTACATCGTTTTCAACACTCACACGTTTCTCGCGCTTAATTGAAATGAACTGGATTTAGAGGACCTGTGGTTTGTATCAGTTTCAGAAGAAGTGTTGAACTCGATATGGTCCGTATGTGTAGGAAACATAGTACGTTGAATATGATTACACTCACATTTCCTGCTGTATTACAGATTCTAGAAAGCAAGAGCGTCCTTCTTGCTTTAAAGCAGAGTGTATTTCATGGATGGGAACTGTGCTGAGTGTTGCCTTTCAGAAATGGAGTTAAATCCCAAGCTCTGTGTCTTCCTACAAGAAAGACTTTGTTTCAGGTAAACGCAGTCACTTTTCAGCTCAAATGAAG
This sequence comes from Onychomys leucogaster, assembly GCA_949786385.1. NCBI lineage: Eukaryota > Metazoa > Chordata > Mammalia > Rodentia > Cricetidae > Onychomys > Onychomys leucogaster. The sequence continues at coordinate 934,227 of CATKUP010000044.1, forward strand.
CTACACCGTTCCCGAAGCTCACACGTTTCTCACGCTTAACTGAGAAGCATTGGATGTTAGAGGATATGTGGTTTCTATCAGTATCAGAAGCAGAGTTGAACTATATGATCCGTATGTGTAGGAAACACCGCTCTTTTGTTCTGAGCCCACTCACGTTTCCTGCTCTATTAGAGACTCTAGAAAGCAAAAGTGTGCTTCTTGCTCTAAAGCAGAGTGTGTTTCATGGATGAGAACTGTGCTGTGTGTTTCCCTTAAAAAATGGAGTTAGATCCCAGCCTCTGGGTCTTCCTACAAGCAAGACTTCGTTTAAAGTAAACGTAGTCACTTTTCAGATCAAACAAAACAAAAACGTTCACGAAGCTCACACGTGTCTCGCTCTTAACTGTCAAGCATGGGATGTTAGAGGTCCTGTGGTTTGTATCAGTTTCCTGAGCAGAGTTGAACTCGATATCGACCATATATGTAGGAAACACAGTACTTTGTTTGTGATCACACTCACGTTTCCTGCTGTATTAGAGACTCTAGAAAGAAAAAACAGGCTTCTTGCTCCAAAGCAGATTGTGTTTCATGGATGGGAACTGTGCTGAGTGTTGCCCTACAGAAATGGAGTTCAGTCCCAGGCTCTGTGTCTTCCTACAAGCATGGTTTCATTTCAGGTAAATGCAGGCCCTTTTCAGCTCAAAGGAAGCTACATCTTTCAAGAAGGTCACACGTTTCTCGCGATTAACTAAAAAGCATTGGATGTTAGAGTACCTGTGATTTGTGTCAGTTTCAGAAGGAGAGTTGAACTAGATGTGGTCCATATGGGTAGGAAACACCGATCTTTTGTTTTGAGCACACTCATGTTTCCTGCTGTATTAGAGACTCTAGAAACCAAGAGCATGCTTTTTGCTCTAAAGCAGAGTGTGTTTCATGGATGAGAACTGTGCAGCGTGTTTCCCTTCAGAAATGTAGTTAAATCCCAGGCTCTGTGTCTTCCTACAAGCAAGACTTCGTTTCAAGTAGACGCAGTCACTTTTCAGATCAAACAAAGCAACAATGTTCATGAAGCACACACGTTTCTCGCTGTTAACTGAAAAGCATTGGAAGTTAGAGGACCTGTGGTTTGTATCAGTTTCAGAATCAGAGTTGAACTCGATATGGTCAGTGTGTGTAGGAAACACAGTTCTTTTTTTATGATCACACTCACATTTCCTGCTGTATTTCAGACTCTAGAAAGCAAGAGCATGCTACTTGCTCTAAAGCAGAGTGTGTTTCATGGATGGTAACTGTGCTTAGTGGTCATATTCAGAAATGGAGATAAATCCCAGGCTCTGTGTCTTCCCATAAGAAAGACTTCGTTTCAGGTAAAAGCAGTCCCTTTTCAGCTCAAATGTAGCTACATCATTCACGAAGTTCACACGTTTATCACGCTTAACTGAGAAGCATTGGATGTTAGAGGATCTGTGATTTGTGTCAGTTTCAGAAGGAGAGTTGAAGTAGATGAGGTCTGTATTGTAGAAAACACCGTTTTCTTGTTCTGAGAGCACTCACGTTTCCTGCTGTATTAGAGATTCTAGAAAGCAAGAGCGTGCTTCTTGCTCTAAAGCAGAGTGTGTTTCATGGATGGGAACTGTACAGCGTGTTTCTCTTCAGAAATGGAGTTAAATCCCAGGTGCTGTGTCTTCCTGCAAGCAAGACTTCGTATTGGGTAAACGCATTCACTTTTCAGCTCAAAGGAAGCTACATCATTCACAAAACTCACACGTATCTCGTGCTTAATTGAGATGCATTGGAAGTTAGAGTACCTGTGATTTGAGTCAGTTTCAGAAGCAGAGTTGAACTAGATGTGGTCCATATGGGTAGGAAACACTCTTCTTTTGTTTTGAGCACACTCACGTTTCCTGCTGTATTAGACACTCTAGAATGCAAGAGCATGCTTCTGGCTCTAAAGCAGAGTGTCTTTATGGATTAGAACTGTGCTGTGTTTTTCCCTTCAGAAATGGAGTTAAATCCCAGGCTCTGTGTCTTCCTACAAGAAAGACTTTGTTTCATGTAAATGCAATCACCTTTCAGCTCAAACAAAGCAACAACGTTCACGAAGCTCACACGTTTCTCGCTGTTAACTGAAAAGCATTGGATGTTAGGGGACCTGTGGTGCGTATCAGTTTCAGAAGCAGAGTTGAACTAGATAAGGTCCGTATGTGTAGGAAACACCGCTCTTTTGTTCTGAGCACACTCACGTTTCCTGCTGTATTAGAGACTCTAGAAAGCAAGAGCGTGCTTCTTGCTCTAAAGCAGAGTGTGTTTCATGGATGAGAACGGTGCTGTGTGTTTCCCTTCAGAAATGGAGTTCAATACCAGGCTCTCTGTCTTCCTACAAGCAAGAATCCATTTAAGGTAAACGCAGTCACTTTTCAGATCAAACAAAACAACAACGTTCACGAAGCACACACGTTTCCCGCTCTTAACTGAAAAGCATGGGATGTTAGAGGCCTTATGGTTCGTATCAGTTTCAGAAGCAGAGTTGAACCGATATGGTCCATATGTGTAGGAAACACTGCTCTTTGTTTTTGATCCCACTCACATTTTCTGCTGTATTACACATTCTAGAAAGCAAGAGCGTGCTACTTGCTCTAAAGCAGAGTGTGTTTCATTGATGGGAAATGTGCTGAGTGTTGCCATTCAGAAATGAAGTTACATCCCAGGCTCTTTGTTTTCCTACAAGAAAGACTTCGTTTCAGGTAAACGCAGTCCCTTTACAGCTCAAAAGAAGCTACACCGTTCACGAAGCTCACACGTTTATCGTGCTTAACTGAGAGGCATTGGATGTTATAGGATCTGTGATTTGTGTCAGTTTCAGAAGCAGAGTTGAAGTAGATAAAGTCTGTATGTGTAGAAAACACTGTTCTCTTTTTCTGAGAACACTCACGTTTCCTGCTGTATTAGAGACTTTAGAAAGCAAGAGCGTGCTTCTTGCTCTAAAGCAGAGTATATTTCATGGATGGGAACTGTGCAGTGTGTTTCCCTACAGAAATGGTGTTAAATCCCAGGTGTTGTGTCTTCCTACAAGTAAGACTTCGTTTTGGATAAATGCAGAACCTTTTCAGCTCAAACGAAGCTACATCGTTCAAGAAGTTCTCACGTTTCTTGCGCTTAAATGAAAAGCATTGTATGTTAGAGGCCCTGATATTTATGTCAGTTTCATAAGCACATTTGAAGTAGATAAGGTCTGTATGTGTAGAAAACACCGTTCTTTTGGTCTGAGCACACTCAGGTTTCCTGCTCTATTAGAGATTCTAGAAAGCAGGAGCGTTCTTCTTGCTCTAAAGCATATTGTGTTTCATGGATGAGAACTGGGCTGTGTGTTTCCCTTCAGAAATGGAGGTTAAACCCAGCCTCTGTGTCTTCCTACAAGCATGACTTCGTTTAAGGTAAACGCAGTCACTTTTCAGATCAAACAAAGCAACAACGTTCACAAAGCTCACACGTTTCTCACTCTTAACTGAAAAGCATTGGATGTTAGAGGACCTGTGGTTTGTATCAGTTTCAGAAGCAGAGTTGAACTAGATATGGGCCGTGTGTGTAGGAAACACAGTTCTTTGTTTTTGATCCCACTCACATTTTCTGCTGTATTACAGAATCTAGAAAGTAAGAGCATGCTTCTTGCTCTAAAGCAGAGTGTGTTTCATGGATGAGACTGTGCTGTGTGTTTCCTTCAGAAATGGAGTTAAATCCCAGGCTCTCTGTCTTCCTACAAGCAAGACTTCGTTTCTGGTAAATGCAATCAATTTTCAGCTCAAACAAAACAAAAACCGTCATGAACCTCACACGTTTCTCACTTTAAAATACAAAGCATTGGATGTTAGAGGACCTGTGGTTTGTAACAGTTTAAGAAGCAGAGCTGAAGAAGATGAGGTCCATATGCATAAGAAAAACAGTTCTTTTGTTCTGAGCACACTCACGTTTTCTGCTGTATTAGAGATTCTAGAAAGCAATAGCGTGCTTCTTGCTCTAAAGCAGAGTGTGTTTCATGGATGGGAACTTTGCTGCGTGCTGCTCTTCAGAAATGGCGTTAAATCCCATACTCTGTGTCTTCTACAAGCAAGACTTCGTTTCAGGTAAACACAGTCCCTTTTCAGATCAAAAAAACAACGTTCACGAAGCTCACATGTTTCTTGCTCTTAACTGAAAAGCATTGAATGTTAGAGGACCTGTGGTTTGTATCAGTTTCAGAAGCAGAGTTGAACTAAATATCGTCCGTATTGTAGGAAACACCGTTCTTTTGTTATGAGCACCCTCACCTTTCCTGCTGTATTAGAGTTTTTAGAAACAATAGCGTGCTTCTTGCTCTAAAGCAGACTGTGTTTCATGGATGAGAACTGTGGAGTGTGTTTCCCTTTAGAAATGGAGTTAAATCGCAGGCCCTGTGTCTTCCTACAAGCAAGACTTCTTTTTAGGTAACCACAGTCGCTTGTCAGCTCAAAGGAAGCTACATCATTCACGAAGCTCACACGTTTCTCGCTCTTAACTGAGAAGCGTTGGATGTTAGAGGACCTGTGGTTTGTATCAGTTTGAGAAGCAGAGTAGAACTAGATGTGGTCCATATGGGTAAGAAACAAGGTCCTTTTGTTTTGAGCACACTCACATTTCCTGCTCTAGTAGAGACTCTAGAAAGCAAGATCGTGCTTCTTGCGCTAAAGCAGAGTGTGTTTCATGGATGGGAACTGTGCTGTGTTTTTCCTTCAGAAATGGAGTTAAATCCCAGGCTCTGTGTCTTCCTACAACAAGACTTAGTTTCAGGTAAAAGCAGTCTCTTTTCAGCTAAAACAAAGCAACAACGTTAACAAAGCTCACAAGTTTCACGCTCTTTTCTGAAAAGCATTGGATGTTAGAGGACCTGTGGTTTGTATCAGTTTCAGAAGCAGAGTTGACCTCGATATGGTCCGTACGTGTAGGAAACAAAGTTCTTCATTTATGATCACACTCACATTTCCTGCTTTATTACAGACTCTAGATAACAAGAGCGTGCTACTTGCTCTAAAGCAGAGTGTGTTTCATGGATGAGACTGTGCTGTGTGTTTCCTTCAGAAATGGAGTTAAATCCCAGGTGCTGTGTCTTCCTACAAGCAAGACTTTGTTTCAGGTAAACGCATTCACTTTTCAGCTCAAAGGAAGCTACATCGTTTTCGAAACTCACACGCTTCTCTCGCTTGATTGAAATGCATTGGATCTTAGAGGACTTGTGGTTTGTATCAGTTTCAGAAGAAGAGTTGAACTCGATATGGTCCGTATGTGTAGGAAACCCAGTCCGGTGGTTATGATCACACTCACATTTCCTGCTGTATTACAGACTCTAGAAAGCAAGAGCATGCTTCTTGCTCTAAAGCAGAGTGTGTTTCATGGATGGGAACTGTGCTGAGTGTTGCCCTTCAGAAATGGAGTTAAATCCCAGGCTCTGTGTCTTCCTACAAGAAAGACTTCGTTTCAGGTAAACGCAGTCACTTTTCAGCTCAAATGAAGCTACACCGTTCACGAAGCTCACACGTTTCTCGCGCTTAACTGAGAAGCATGGGATGTTAGAGGATCTGCGGTTTCTATCAGTTTCAGAAGCAGAGTTGAACTATATGATCCGTATGTGTAGGAAACACCGCTCTTTTGTTCTGAACACACTCACGTTTCATGCTCTATTAGAGACTCTAGAAAGCAAAAGTGTGCTTCTTGCTCTAAAGCACAGTGTGTGTCATGGATGAGGACTGTGCTGTGTGTTTCCCTTCAGAAATGGAGTTAAATCCCAGCCTCTGTGTCCTCCTACAAGCAAGATTTCATTTAAGGTAAACGCAGTCACTTTTCAGATCAAACAAAACAACAAAGTTCACGAAGCTCACATGTGTCTCGCTCTTAACTGTCAAGCATGGGATGTTAGAGGCCCTGTGGTTTGTATCAGTTTCCTGAGCAGAGTTGAACTCGATATGGTACATATATGTAGGAAACACAGTCCTTTGGTTGTGATCACACTCACGATTCCTGCTGTATTAGAGACTCTAGAAAGCAAAAACGTGCTTCTTCCTCTAAAGCAGATTATGTTTCATGGATGGGAACTGTGCTGAGTGTTGCCCTACAGAAATGGGGTTAAATCCTAGGCTCTGTGTCTTCCCACAACCAAGACTTCGTTTAAGGTAAACACAGTCACTTTTTAGATCAAACAAAACAACAACGTTCAAGAAGCTCACACATTTCCCGCTCTTAACTGAAAAGCATGGGATGTTAGAGGCCCTGTGGTTCGTATCAGTTTCAGAAGCAGAGTTGAACTCGATATGGTCCGTATGTGTAGGAAACACCGCTCTTTTGTTCTGGTAACACTCACGTTTCCTGCTGTATTAGAGACTCTAGAAAGCAAGAGCGTGCTTCTTGCTCTAAAGCAGAGTGTGTTTCATGGATGAGAACTGTGCTGTGTGTTTCCCTTCAGAAATGGAGGTTAATCCCAGCCTCTGTGTCTTCTACAAGCAAGACTTCGTTTCAGGTAAACGCAGTCCCTTTTCAGATCAAAAATCAACGTCCACGAAGCTCACACGTTTCTTGCTCTTAACTGAAAAGCATTGGATGTTAGAGGACCTGTGGTTTGTATCAGTTTCAGAAGCAGAGTTGAACTAAATATCGTCTGTATTGTAGGAAACACCGTTCTTTTGTTCTGAGCACCCTCACCTTTCCTGCTGTATTAGAGTTTTCAGAAGCAATAGCGTGCTTCTTGCTCTAAAGCAGACTGTGTTTCATGGATGAGAACTGTGGAGTGTGTTTCCCTTTAGAAATGGAGTTAAATCGCAGGCCCTGTGTCTTCCTACAAGCAAGACTTCTTTTTAGGTAAACACAGTCGCTTTTCAGCTCAATGGAAGCTACACCGTTCATGAAGCTCACAGGTTTATCGCTCTTAACAGAGAAGCGTTGGATGTTAGAGGATCTGTGGTTTGTATCAGTTTGAGAAGCAGAGTAGAACTAGATGTGGTCCGTATGTGTAGGAAAGACAGTTCTGTTTTTATGATCACACTCACATTTCCTGCTGTATTACACACTCTAGAAAGCAAGAGCGTGCTACTTGCTCTAAAGCAGAGTGTGTTTCATTGATGGGAACTGTGCTGAGTGTTGCCATTCAGAAATGGAGTTACATCCCAGGCTCTTTGTCTTCCTACAGGAAAGACTTCATTTCAGGTAAACGCAGTCCCTTTTCAGCTCAAACGAAACTACACCGTTCATGAAGCTCACACGTTTATCGCTCTTAACTGAGAGGCATTGGATGTTAGAGGATCTGTGTTTTGTGTCATTTTCAGAAGCAGAGTTGAAGTAGATAAATTCCGTATGTGTAGAAAACACTGTTCTCTTGTTCTGAGAACACTCACGTTTCCTGCTGTATTAGAGACTATAGAAAGCAAGAGCGTGCTTCTTGCTCTAAAGCAGAGTGTGTCTCATGGATAGGAACTGTGCAGTGTGTTTCCCTACAGAAATGGTGTTAAATCGCAGGTGCTGTGTCTTCCTACAAGCAAGACTTCGTTTCGGATAAATGCAGTCCCTTTTTAGCTGAAACGAAGCTACATCGTTCAAGAAGTTCTCACGTTTCTTGTGCTTAAATGAAAAGCATTGTATGTTAGAGGCCCTGATATTTGTGTCAGTTTCATAAGCAGAGTTGAAGTAGATAAGGTCTGTATGTGTAGAAAACACCGTTCTTTTGGTCTGAGCACACTCACGTTTCCTGCTCTATTAGAGACTCTAGAAAGCAGGAGCGTTCTTCTTGCTCTAAAGCAGTTTGTGTTTCATGGATGAGAACTGGGCTGTGTGTTTCCCTTCAGAAATGGAGTTTAATCCCAGCCTCTGTGTCTTCCTACAAGCAAGACTTCATTTCAGGTAAACGCAGTCCCTTTTCAGATCAAAAAAACAACGTTCACGAGCTCACACGTTTCTTGCTCTTAACTGAAAAGCATTGGATGTTAGAGGACCTGTCGTTTGTATCAGTTTCAGAAGCAGATTTGAACTAAATATCGTCCGTATTGTAAGAAACACCGTTCTTTTGTTCTGAGCACCCTCACGTTTCCTGTTGTATTAGAGTCTTTAGAAGCAATAGCGTGCTTCTTGCTCTAAAGCAGACTGTGTTTCATGGATGAGAACTGTACAGTGTGTTTCCCTTTAGAAATGGAGTTAAATCGCAGGCCCTGTGTCTTCCTACAAGCAGGACTTCTTTTTAGGTAAACACAGTTGCTTTTCAGCTCAAAGGAAGCTACATCATTCACGAAGCTCACACGTTTCTCTCTCTTAAATGAGAAGCGTTGTATGTTAGAGGATCTGTGGTTTCTATCAGTTTGAGAAGCAGAGTAGAACTGGATGTGGTCCATATGGGTAAGAAACAAGGTCCTTTTGTTTTGAGCACACTCACATTTCCTGCTCTAGTAGAGACTCTAGAAAGCAAGATCGTGCTTCTTGCGCTAAAGCAGAGTGTGTTTAATGGATTGGAACTGTGCTGTATTTTACCTTCAGAAATGGAGTTAAATCCCAGGCTCTGTGTCTTCCTACAAGAAGACTTAATTTCAGGTAAACGCAGTCCCTTTTCAGCTAAAGCAAACAACAACATTAACAAAGCTCACACTTTTCCTGCTCTTTTCTGAAAAGCATTGGATGTTAGAGGTCCTGTGGTTTGTATCAGTTTCAGAAGCAGAGTTGAACTCGATAAGGTCCGTAGGTGTAGGAAACAAAATTCTTTGTTTATGATCACACTCACATTTCCTGCTTTATTACACACTCTAGAAAGCAAGAGCGTGCTACTTGCTCTAAAGCAGAGTGTGTTTCATGGATAAGACTGTGCAGTGTGTTTCCTTCAGAAATGGAGCTAAATCCCAGGTGCTGTGTCCTCCTACAAGCAAGAGTTCGTTTCAGGTAAACGCATTCACTTTTCAGCTCAAAGGAAGCTACATCATTTTCAAAACTCACACGTTTCTCTTGCTTGATTGAAATGCATTGGATGTTAGAGGACCTGTGGTTTGTATCAGTTTCAGTAGAAGAGTTGAACTCGATATGGTCCATATGTGTAGGAAACACAGTCCGGTGGTTATGATCACACTCACATTTCCTGCTGTATTACAGACTCTAGAAAGCAAGAGCGTGCTTCTTGATCTAAAGCAGAGTGTGTTTCATGGATGGGAACTGTGCTGAGTGTTGCCCTTCAGAAATGGAGTTAAATCCCAGGCTCTGTGTCTTCCTACAAGAAAGACTTCGTTTCAGGTAAACGCAGTAACTTTTCAGCTCAAATGAAGCTACATCGTTCAGGAAGCTCACATGTTTCTCGCGCTTAACTGAGAAGCATGGGATGTTAGAGGATCTGTGGTTTCTATCTGTTTCAGAAGCAGAGTTGAACTATATGATCCGTATGTGTAGGAAACACCGCTCTTTTGTTCTGAGCACACTCACGTTTCCTGCTCTCTTAGAGACTCTAGAAAGCAAAAGTGTGCTTTTTGCTCTATAAAGCACAGTGTGTTTCATGGATGAGAACTGTGCTGTGTGTTTCCCTTCAGAAATGGAGTTAAATCCCAGCCTCTGTGTCCTCCTACAAGCAAGACTTCGTTTAAGGTAAACACAGTCACTTTTCAGATCAAACAAAACAACAACGTTCACGAAGCTCACACGTGTCTCGCTCTTAACTGTCATGCATGGGATGTTAGAGGCCCTGTGGTTTGTATCAGTTTCCTGAGCAGAGTTGAACTCGATATGGTCCATATATGTAGTAAACACAGTCCTTTGGTTGTGATCACACTCGCGATTCCTGCTGTATTAGAGACTCTAGAAAGCAAAAACGTGCTTCTTGCTCTAACGCAGATTATGTTTCATCGATGGGAACTGTGCTGAGTGTTGCCCTACAGAAATGGTGTTAAATCACAGGATCTGTGTCTTCCTACAAGCATAATTTCATTTCAGGTAAATGCAGTCCCTTTTCAGCTCAAACGAAGCTACATCTTTCAAGAAGGTCACACGTTTCTCACTCTTAACTGAGAAGCATTGGATGTTAGAGGACCTGTGGTGTGTATCAGTTTCAGTAGTAGAGTTGAACTAGATATGGTCTGTATGTGTAGGAAACACCGCTCTTTGGTCTGAGCAAACTCACGTTTCCTGATGTATTAAAGACTCTAGAAAGCAAGAGCATCCTATTTGCTTTAAAGCAGAGTGTGATTCATGGATAGGAACTGTGCTGAGTTTGCCATTCAGAAATGGAGTTACATCCCAGGCTCTTTGTCTTCCTACAAGAAAGACTTCGTTTCAGGAAAATGCAGTCCCTTTTCAGCTCAAACGAAGCTACACCGTTCACGAAGCTCACACATTTATCGCGCTTAACTGAGAGGCAGTGGATGTTAGGAGATCTGTGATTTGTGTCAGTTTCAGAAGCAGAGTTGAAGTAGATAAAGTCTGTATGTGTAGAAAACACTATTCTCTTTTTCTGAGAACACTCACGTTTCCGGCTGTATTAGAGACTTTAGAAAGCAAGAGCATGCTTCTTGCTCAAAAGCAGAGTGTGTTTCATGGATGGGAACTGTGCAGTGTGTTTCCCTACAGAAATGGTGTTAAATCCCAGGTGCTGTGTCTTCCTACAAGCAAGACTTCGTTTCGGATAAATGCAGTCCCTTTTCAGCACAAACGAAGCTACATCGTTCAAGAAGCTCTCACGTTTCTTGTGCTTAAATGAAAAGCATTGTATGTTAGAGGCCCTGATATTTGTGTCAGTTTCATAAGCAGAGTTGAAGTAGATAAGGTCTGTATGTGTAGAAAACACCGTTCTTTTGGTCTGAGCACACTCACTTTTCCTGCTCTATTAGAGACTCTAGAAAGCAGGAGCATTCTTCTTGCTCTAAAGCAGAGTGTGTTTCATGGATGAGAACTGGGCTGTGTGTTTCTCTTCAGAAATGGAGTTTAATCCCTGCCTCTGTGTCTTTCTACAAGCAAGACTTTGTTTAAGGTAAACGCAGTCACTTTTCAGATCAAACAAAGCAACAACGTTCACGAAGCTCACAAGATTCTCACTCTTAACTGAAAAGCATTGGATGTTAGAGGACCTGTGGTTTGCATCAGTTTCAGAAGCAGAGTTGAACTCGATATGGTCCGAATGTGTAGGAAACACTGTTCTTTGTTTTTGATCCCACTCACATTTTCTGCTGTATTACAGAATCTAGAAAGTAAGAGCGTGCTTCTTGCTCTAAAGCAGAGTGTGTTTCATGGATGAGACTGTGCTGTGTGTTTCCTTCAGAAATGGAGTTAAATCCCAGGCTCTCTGTCTTCCTACAAGCAAGACTTCGTTTCTGGTAAACACAATCACTTTTCAGCTCAAACAAAACTAAAACGGTCACGAACCTCACACGTTTCTCACTTTAAAATATAAAGCATTGGATGTTAGAGGACCTGTGGTTTGTAACAATTTAAGAAGCAGAGTTGAAGAAGAAGAGGTCATATGCATAGGAAACACAGTCCTTTTGTTCTGAGCACACTCACGTTTCCTGCTGTATTAGAGATTCTAGAAAGCAATAGCGTGTTCCTTGCTCTAAAGAAGAGTGTGTTTCATGGATGGGAACTTTGCTGTGTGCTGCTCTTCAGAAATGGTGTTAAATCCCATACTCTGTGTCTTCTACAACAAGACTTCGTTTCAGGTAAACACAGTCCCTTTTCAGATCAAACAAAACAACGTTCACGAAGCTCACACGTTTCTTGCTCTTTTCTGAAAAGCATTGGATGTTAGTGGACCTGTGGTTTGTATCAGTTTCAGAAGCAGATTTGTACTCGATATGGTCCGTATGTAGGAAACACAGTCCTTTGGTTGTGATCACACTCATATTTCCTGCTGTATTACTGATTCTAGAAAGCAAGAGCATCCTTCTTGCTCTAAAGCAGAGTGTGTTTCATGGATGGGAACTGTGCTGAGTGTTGCCCTTCAGAAATGGTGTTGAATCCCAGGCTCTGTGTCTTCCTAAAAGAAAGACTTCGTTTCAGGTAAACGTAGCCCCTTTTCAGCTCAAACGAAGCTACACCGTTCACGAAGCTCACACGTTTATTGTGCTTAACTGAGAAGCATTGGACGTTAGAAGATCTGTGGTTTCTATCAGTTTCAGAAGCAGAGTTGAACTATATATGGTCTGTATGTGTAGCAAACACCGCTCTTTTATTTTGTGCACACTCACGTTTCCTGCTCTATTAGAGACTCTAGAAAGCAAAAGCGTGCTTCTTGCTCTAAAGCAGAATGTGTTTCATGGATGAGGTCTGTGCTGTGTGTTTCCCTTCAGAAATGGTGTTAAATCCCACTCTGTGTCTTCCTACAAGCAAGACTTCTGTAGTTAGTGTTTTCCTGCCTGGCCCAGTCAGGACAAATCTCTCTTACCCTCCAGTCCCATAGTCGCTCAGACCCAACCAAGAAAGCACACAGAATCTTACATTGTTTAGAAACTTTATGGCTGTGGCAGGCTTCTTGTTATCTACTTCTTCTAACTTAAATTAACCCATATCTGTTAGTCTATACTTTGCCACATGGCTTGTGTCTTACCAGTGTCTTTACATGTTGCTTCTCATGGCAGCGGATGGCGGTGTCTCCCTCCAGTCTTCTACTTCCCAGAATTCTCTACTCTCTTGTCCCACCTATACTTCCTGCCTGGCTGCTGGCCAATCAGAACTTTTTTTACACAGAGCGATATCCACTGCAGTTCCCCTTTTCTTTTTTTTTTAAAGGAAAGTTTTAACTCTTACATATTACAATTGCATATAACAAAACAATTATCAAGCAAGAATTATAGTTACAATATTAAAGAAGATATTCTATCTATCTTATATTTGTGAGTCTAAGGTTTTATATCTAACTTATCTTTTATCATAAATGAGGAAATCATAACTATCAAGTCTTCAACCATACCAAAGACCTCAGAAGGATATAATATTACCGGAGAACCAGGAGAAGGATGCAAGCATTTTTCAGGAATCTTGCAAGAGTAGACAGAGACAGCTGGCAGCCTGTACAGTCACCTAATGTTCCTTTGTAAAGTTGGGGCATTTGTCTTCATCCCACAGGGATAGAGTCTCTCGATCACTTCTCTCAGTGTCCTGTAGAATGTCTGGCATTTTCCTCTGCAAAGCAGGAACCTGAAGGACCATTTTGTCAAGCAAAGTTTAGTGGTCACCTTTCTATGGGACCAGCATGTCCAGTCGATCAAGCAGTCCAGGCAAGTACAGTTTCTTGCACAAATGGCTATTTTTGCAAAGGTGAAGATAAGACATGAAGTGTCCTCAATGCCCATCCTCCTTTCTGAAGTAAATTGGTGCTTCCAGGAGCAGACATGTCTCACTGTCCAGAAAGTCTAAATTTTAAAAATATTTTAAATGCCATATTCTGAACGTCTTTGAAGTATTTGAAGATAACCTATCTATCTGAAATATCTCTGTGTATACCTAGAAGACTTAACTAACATGGCTACAAGTATGATTATCCCAGATGATTAATTATTAATCTATTTTTAATTATCCATTACAATTTTAAATGAGCTGTACAAACATAATATCTTAAACAAGAGTAGAAATATACACACAGTATAACAAAATTTACTTTAAGTTTGTATCAGTAGACTAAAATCTAAACCAATGTAAAACATTTTAAACAAGTTGTTGCTCTTTAGAAGTAAGTTCCCTAATCTACCTGTTCATCCTATTATATCTATATCATATTCCCCTTTCTTCTTTAGAAAGAGATCTCATTTATAATCAATCGGCTTGAAAGAAAAATATTGTTTTTTCTCTGTCCCACACCAGAGGGCTCTTTTGATTTGGGACAAGAATCTCTTAACCTTTTCTTTTAGCAACATGTCTGGGTTTAGAGAAGGAGTGAGCCAATTCCATCTCCAAAGCCAGCTTGATAATTTTGGGAATGTGGGCGTAGTTTCTCTTACTACTTCCTGCTGGAGGGGGGCACTGTATCTTATGGGGATACAAAGAAAATTTTAGGATTATAGAGTAGTCCATTAGGGTGAACCTCTGAGCAATTTGCCTTGAAACCATTCTGGATGTCAGATCATCTGGGCCATGGTGTCATTGGAGGCCTTTCAGGTGGTCTTGGCTGATCAAACCTGATGTATCTTAATCTGGAACAAATCCATAGCCTCTGGCTTTCTGTGGAAACAAAAGCAGAGACTCCTTTCCAAAGCAACATATCCTTATATCCAAATTTTGAAATCAAGGTACCTTTAAAATTTACAGTTTTGTTTAACTCAACAGCTTTTATGATCAAATCTTTGTCTGTGGTTAAAAATCCCAAAGACAAGACAAACCAGATTCTCTGTGTAATATCCATCTTTGTAAGACTGAAACACTGCTGTGGCTGCTGGCTCCGCCCACCTCAGCTTTCCAACATGGCGGTGGTACAGTTTACCTCCAGGTCTGGGTCTGGAGCCATGTGCACCATCAACTCTCAGAAGCAGTTATATCAAAGCAGTGCATAGCCCAGAAAACTTTTCTTTTAACTAGCAAAGGCTAAATCCACCATACAACAGAGTTAAGTGCTGCTTGTAGACTCCTCATTCCCACCACACTGCAGGTCAATCACACACACCAGAAACCTGCCACAGTAGCTCAAACCAGCAGGCTGCCGCTACCTTGAGAAAGACAACTAGGAAGCTGATTTTAGCTCCGTTTTAGAATCTTTTTTCTCAGGTTTTAGGTGGAAATTCTTGCCAACACGTTGGATGCCATTTGTAGTTAGAGTTTTCCTGCCTGGCCCAGTCAGGACAAATCTCTCTTACCTGCCAGTCCCATAGTCGCTCAGACCCAACCAAGAAAGCACACAGAAACTTACATTGTTTAGAAACTGTATGGCCATGGCAGGCTTCTTGTTATCTACTTCTTCTATCGTCAATTAACCCATTTCTGTTAGTCTATACATTGCCACATGGCTTGTGGCTTACCAGTGTCTTTACATGTTGCTTCTCATGGCAGCAGATGGCAGTGTCTCCCTCCAGTCTTCTACTTCCAGTATTCTCTACTCTCTTGTCCCACCTATACTTCCTGCCTGGCCACTGGCCAATCAGAACTTTATTTACACAGAGCGTTATCCACAGAAAACTTCGTTTAAGATAAACACAGTCACTTTTCAGATCAAACAAAACAACAACGTTCACGAAGCTCACACGTGTCTCGCTCTTAACTGTCAAGCATGAGATGTTAGAGGCCCTGTGGTTTGTATCAGTTTCCTGAGCAGAGTTGAACTCGATATGGTCCATATATTTAGGAAACACAGTCCTTTGGTTGTGATCACACTCAGGTTTCCTGCTGTATTAGACACTCTAGAAAGCAAAAGTGTGCTTCTTTCTCTAAAGCAGATTATGTTTCATGGATGGGAACTGTGCTGAGTGTTGCCCTACAGAAATGGAGTTAAATCCCAGGCTCTGTGTCTTCCTACAAGCATGACTTCATTTCAGGTAAATACATTCCCTTTTCAGCTCAAATGAAGCTAAATATTTCAAGAACCTCACACAATTCTCGCGCATAACAGAAAAGCATTGGATGTTAGAGGACCTGTGGTTTGTATCAGTATCAGAAGCAGAGTTGAACTAGATGCGGTCCATATGGGTAGGAAACACTGCTCTTTTGTTCTGGGCACACTCACGTTTCCTGCTGTATTAGAGACTTTAGAAAGCAAGAGCGTGATTCTTTCTCCTAAGCAGAGTGTGTTGCATGGATGGGAACTGTGCAGTGTGTTTCCTTCAGAAACGGTGTTAAATCCCAGGCTCTGTCTTCCTACAAGCAAGACTTAGTTTCAGGTAAACGCTGTCCCATTTCAGCTCAAAGGAAGCTACATCGTTCACGAAGCTCACACGTTTCTTGCTGTTAACTGAAAAGCATTGGATGTTAGAGGACCTGTGGTTCGTACCAGTTTCAGAAGCAGAGTAAAACTATATACGTTCCGTATGAGTAGTAAACACCGCTCTTTTGTTGTGAGCACACTCACGTTTCCTGCTCTATTAGAGATACTAGAAAGCAAGAGCGTGCTTCTTGCTCAAAAGCAGAGTGTGTTTCATGGATGAGAACTGTGCTGTGTATTTCCCTTCAGAAGTGGAGTTAAATCCCAGGGTCTGTGTCTTCCTACAAGCAAGACTTCCTTTCAGGTAAACACAGTCCCTTTTCAGCTGAAACGAAGCTACATAATTCACGAAGCTCACACATTTCTCGCTCATAACTGAAAAGCATTGGATGTTAGAGGACCTGGGGTTTGTATCAGTTTCAAAAGAATAGTTGAACTAGATGTGGTCCATATGGGGAGGAAACACAGCTCTATTTTTTTGAGCACACTCACGTTTCCTGCTGTATTAGAGACTCTAGAAAGCAAGAGCGTGCTTCTTGTTCTAAAGTAGATTGTGTTTCATGGAGGAGAACTGTGCTGTGTGTTTCCCCTCAGAAATGGAGTTAAATCCCAGGCTCTGTGTCATCTTACAAGCAAAACTTGGCTTAAGGTAAACACAGTCACTTTTCAGCTCAAAAGAAGCAACATTGTTCACGAAGCTCACACGTTTCTCGCTCTTAACTGAAAAGCATTGGATGTTAGAGGACCTGTGTTGTGTATCAATTTCAGAAGGAGAGTTGAACTAGATACAGTCTGTATATGTAGTTAACATTGCTCGTTTGTTCTGAGCACACACACGTTTCCGGGTGTATTAGAGACTCTCGAAACAAGAGCATGCTTCTTGCTCTAAAGCAGAGTGTGTTTCATGGATGAGAACTGTGCTGTGTGTTTCCCTTGAGAACTTGTGTTAAATCACAGGTTCTGTGTCATCCTAAAAGCAAGACTTCGTTTCAGATAAAAGCATTCACTTTTCAGCTAAGACAAAACTACAACGTTCACGAAGCTCACACGTTTCTCGCGCTTCACTGAAAAGCATTGGATGTTAGAGAACCTGTGGTTTGTATCAGTTTCAAAAGCAGAGTTGAAATAGATAAGGTCTATATGTGTAGGAAACAACATTCTTTTGATCTGGGCACACTCACGTTTCCTGCTGTATTAGAGACTTTAGAAAGCAACAGCGTGCTTCTTTCTTTAAAGCAGAGTGTGTTTCATGGATGGGAACTGTGCAGTGTGTTTCCTTCAGAAATGGTGTTAAATCCCAGTCTCTGTCTTCCTACAAGAAAGATTACGTTTCAGGTAAACACAGTCCCATTTCAGCTCAAAGGAAGCTACATCGTTCACGAAGCTCACACGTTTCTCGCTCTTAACTGAAAAGCATTGGATGTTACAGGACCTGTGGTTTGTATCAGTTTCAGAAGCAGAGTTGAACTCGATAGGTCCGTATGTGTAGGAAACACTGCTCTTTTGTTCTAGGCACACTCACGTTTCCTGCTCTATTAGTGACTCTAGAAAGCAAAAGCGTGCTTCTTGCTCTAAAGCAGACTGTGTTTCATGGGTGAGAACTGTGCTGTGTGTTTCCCTTCAGAAATGGAGTTTAATCCCAGCCTTTGTGTTTTCCTACAAGCAAGACTTCGTTTAAGGTAAACGCAGTCACTTTTCAGATCAAACAAAACAACAACGTTCACGAAGCTCACACGTTTCTCGCTCTTAAATGAAAAGCATTGGATTTTAGAGGACCTGTGGTTTGTATCAGTTTCAGAAGCAGAGTTGAAATAGATATGGTCCGTATGTGTAGGAAACACAGTTCTTTTTATGATCACACTCACTTTCCTTGCTGTATTACAGACTCTAGAAATCAAGAGCATGCTACTTGCTCTAAAGCAGAGTGTGTTTCATGGATGAGAACTGGGCTGTGTGTTTCCCTTCAGAAATGGAGTTAAATCCCAGGCTCTGTGTCTTCCTACAAGCAAGACTTCCTTTCTGGTAAACATAGTCCCTTTTCAGCTCAAATGAAGCTACATAGTTCATGAAGCTCACACATTTCTCGCTCTTAACTGAAAAGCATTGGATGTTAGAGGAACTGTGGTGCGTTTCAGTTTTAGAAGCAGAGTTGAACTAGATATGGTCTGTGTGTGTAGGAAATACCGCTCTTTTTTTCTGAGCACACTCACGTTTCCTGCTTTAATAGAGACTCTAGAAAATGACAGCATGCTTCTTGTTCTAAATCAGAGTGTTTTTCATGGATGGGAACTGTGCAGTATGTTTCCCTTCAGAAATGGAGTTAAATGCCAGATGCTGTGTCTTTCTACAAACAAGACTTCGTTTCAGGTAAACGCAGTCCCATTTCAGCTCAAAGGAAGCTACATCGTTCACAAAGCTCACACGTTTCTCGCTCTTAACTGAAAAGCATTGGATGTTAGAGGACCTGTGGTTTGTATCAGTTTCAGAAGCAGAGTTGAACTCGATAGGTCTGTAAGTGTAGGAAACAACGCTTTTTTTTCTGAGCACACTCACGTTTCCTGCTCCATTAGAGACTCTAAAAAGCAAAAGCGTGCTTCTTGCTCTAAAGCAGACTGTGTATCATGGATGAGAACTGTGCTGTGTGTTTCCCTTCAGAAATGAAGTTTAATCCCAGGCTCTGTGTCTTCCTACAAGCAAGACTTCATTTAAGGTAAACACAGTCACTTTTCAGCTCAAAGGATGCTACATCGTTAACGAAGCTCACACGTTTCTCGCGCTTCACTGAAAAGCATTGGATGTTAGAGGACCTGTGGTGTGTATCAATTTCAGAAGGAGAGTTGAACTAGATACAGTCTGTATGTGTAGTTAACATTGCTCTTTTGTTCTGAGCACACATACGTTTCCAGCTGTATTAGAGACTCTGGAAACAAGAGCATGCTTCTTGCTCTAAAGTAGATTGTGTTTCATGGATGAGAACTGTGCTGTGTGTTTCCCTTGAGAACTTGTGTTAAATCACAGGTTCTGTGTCTTCCTAAAAGCAAGACTTCGTTTCAGGTAAAAGCATTCACTTTTCAGCTCAGACAAAACTACAACGTTCACGAAGCTCACACGTTTCTCACGCTTAACTGAAAAGCATTGGATGTTAGAGAACCTGTGGTTTGTATCAGTTTCAAAAGCAGAGTTGAAATAGATAAGGTCTATATGCGTAGGAAACAACATTCTTTTGATCTGGGCACACTCACGTTTCCTGCTGTATTAGAGACTTTAGAAAGCAAGAGCGTGCTTCTTTCTTTAAAGCGGAGTGTGTTTCATGGATGGGAACTGTGCAGTGTGTTTCCTTCAGAAATGGTGTTAAATCCCAGTCTCTGTCTTCCTACAAGAAAGATTCCGTTTCAGGTAAACGCAGTCCCATTTCAGCTCAAAGGAAGCTACATCGTTCACGAAGCTCACACGTTTCTCGCTCTTAACTGAAAAGCATTGGATGTTAGAGGACCTGTGGTTTGTATCAGTTTCAGAAGCAGAGTTGAACTCGATGGGTCCGTATGTGTAGGAAACACTGCTCTTTTGTTCTGAGCACACTCACGTTTCCTGCTCTATTAGTGACTCTAGAAAGCAAAAGCGTGCTTCTTGCTCTAAAGCAGACTGTGTTTCATGGATGAGAACTGTGCTGTGTGTTTCCCTTCAGAAATGGAGTTTAATCCCAGCCTTTGTGTTTTCCTACAAGCAAGACTTCGTTTAAGGTAAACGCAGTCACTTTTCAGATCAAACAAAACAACAACGTTCACGAAGCTCACACGTTTCTCGCTCTTAAATGAAAAGCATTGGATTTTAGAGGACCTGTGGTTTGTATCAGTTTCAGAAGCAGAGTTGAAATAGATATGGTCCGTATGTGTAGGAAACACAGTTCTTTTTATGATCACACTCATTTTTTTTGCTGTATTACAGACTCTAGAAATCAAGAGCATGCTAATTGCTCTAAAGCAGAGTATGTTTCATGGATGAGAACTGGGCTGTGTGTTTCCCTTCAGAAATGGAGTTTAATCCCAGCCTTTGTGTTTTCCTACAAGCAAAACTTCGTTTAAGGTAAACGCAGTCACTTTTCAGATCAAACAAAACAACAACGTTCACGAAGCTCACACGTTTCTCGCTCTTAAATGAAAAGCATTGGATGTAAGAGGACCTGTGGTTTGTATCAGTTTCAGAAGCAGAGTTGAAATAGATATGGTCCGTATGTGTAGGAAACACAGTTCTTTTTATGATCACACTCATTTTTCTTGCTGTATTACAGACTCTAGAAATCAAGAGCATGCTACTTGCTCTAAAGTAGAGTGTGTTTCATGGATGAGAACTTGGCTGTGTGTTTCCCTTCAGAAATGGAGTTAAATCCCAGGCTCTGTGTCTTCCTACAAGCAAGACTTCCTTTCTGGTAAACACAGTCTTTTTCAGCTCAAATGAGGCTACATAGTTCACGAAGCTCACACATTTCTCGCTCTTAACTGAAAAGCATTGGATGTTAGAGGAACTGTGGTGCGTTTCAGTTTCAGAAGCAGAGTTGAACTAGATATGGTCTGTGTGTGTAGGAAATACCGCTCTTTTGTTCTGAGCACACTCACGTTTCCTGCTTTAATAGAGACTCTAGAAAATGACAGTGTGCTTCTTGTTCTAAATCAGAGTTTGTTTCATGGATGGGAACTGTGCAGTATGTTTCCCTTCAGAAATGGATTTAAATGCCAGGCGCTGTGTCTTTCTACAAACAAGACTTCCTTTCAGGTAAACGCAGTCCCATTTCAGCTCAAAGGAAGCTACATCGTTCACGAAGCTTACACGTTTCTCGCTCTTAACTGAAAAGCATTGGATGTTAGAGGACCTGTGGTGTGTATCAGTTTCAGAAGCAGAGTTGAACTAGATACAGTCCATAAGTGTAGGTAACACCGCTCTGTTGTTCTGAGCACACTCACATTTCCGGGTGTATTAGAGACTCTGAAAAGCAAGAGCATGCTTCTTGCTTTAAAGCAGAGTGTGTTTCATGGATGAGAACTGTGCTGTGTGTTTCCCTTCAGAAATGGAGTTTAATCCCAGCCTCTGTGTCTTCCTACAAGCAAGACTTCGTTTAAGGTAAACACAGTCACTTTTCAGATCAAACAAAACAACAACGTTCACAAAGCTCACACGTTTCTCGCTCTTTACTGAAAAGCATTGGATGTTAGAGGACCTGTGGTTTGTATCAGTTTCAGAAGCAGAGTTGAACTAGATATGGTCCGTATGTGTAGGAAACACAGTTCTTTTTATGATCACACTCACTTCCTGCTGTATTACAGACTCTAGAAATCAAGAGCATGCTACTTGCTCTAAAGCAGAGTGTGTTTCATGGATGAGAACTGTGCTGTGTGTTTCCCTTCAGAAATGGAGTTTAATCCCAGGCTCTGTGTCTTCCTACAAGCAAGACTTCCTTTCAGGTAAACACAGTCACTTTTCAGCTCAAACGAAGCTACATCGTTCACGCAGCTCACACGTTTCTTTCTCTTAACTGAAAAGCATTGGATGTTAGTGGACCTGTGGTGTGTATCAGTTTCAGAAGCAGACTTGAACTAGATACACTCCTTATGTGTAGTTAACACTGCTCTTTCGTTCTTAGTACACTCACCTTTTTGGCTTTATTAGAGACTCTAGAAAGCAAGAGCGTGCTTCTTTCTCTAAAGCAGAGTGTGTTTCATGGATGGGAACTCTGCAGTGTGTTTCCTTCAGAAATGGTGTTAAATCCCAGGCTCTGTGTCTTCCTACAAGCAAGATTCCGTTTCAGGTAAACGCACTCCCATTTCAGTTCAAGGGAAGCTACATCGTTCACGAAGCTCACACGTTTCTCGCTCTTAATTGTAAAGCAATGGATGTTACAGGACCTGTGGTTTGTATCTGTATCAGAAGCAGAGTTGAACTCGATATGGTCCGTAAGTGTAGGAAACACAGTCCTTTGGTTATGATTAAACTCACATTTCCTGCTGTATTACAGACTCTAGAAAGCAAGAGCATCCTTCTTGCTCTAAGCAGATTGTGTATCATGCATGGGAACTGTGCTGAGTGTTGCCCTTCAGAAATGGAGTTAAATCTCAGGTTCTGTTTCTTCCTACAAGCAAGACTTTGTTTGAGGTAAACACAGTCCCTTTTAGCTCAAACAAAGCAACAATGTTCACGAAGCTCACACGTTTATCACGCTTAACTGATAAACATTGGATGTTAGAGGATCTGTGGATTATATCAGTTTCAGAAGCAGTGTTGAACTAGATGTGGTCCATATGGGTAGGAAAAACCGTCCTTTTGTTTTGAGCACACTCACGTTTCCTGCTCTATTACAGACTCTAGAAAGCAAGAGCATGCTTTTTGCTCTAAAGCAGAGTGAGTTTCATGAAAGAGAATTGTGCTATGTGTTTCCATTCAGGTAAAAGCAGTCACTTTTCAGCTCAAACGAATTACGTTATTCACAAAGCTCACACGTTTCTCCCGCTTAACTGAAAAGCATTGTTTGTTAGAAGACCTGTTGTTTATATCAGTTTCAGAAGCAGAGTTGAACTAGATGTCTTCCATTCAGGTAGGAAACACTGTCCTTTCGTTTTGAGCACACTCACATTTCCTGCTGTATTAGAGACTCTAGAAAGCAAGAGTGTGCTGCCTACTCTAAAGCAGAGTGTGTTTCTTGGATGAGAACTGTGCTGTGTGTTTCCCTTCTCAAATGGAGTTAAATCCCAGGCTCTGTGTATTCCTACAAGCAATACTTCTTTTCAGGTAAACGCAGTCCCTTCTCAGCTCAAACGAAGCAACAACGTACAATTAGCTCACATGTGTCTCGCTCTTAACTAACAAGCATGAGATGTTAGAAGACCTGTGGTTTGTATCAGTTTCCTGAGCAGAGTTGGACTCGATATGGTCTGTATACTTAGGAAACTCAGTCCTTTGGTTGTGAAATCACTCACGGTTCCTGCTGTATTAGAGACTCTAGAAAGCAAGAGCTTGCTTCTTGCTCTAAAGAAGAGTGTGTTTCATGGATGGGAACTGTGCTGAGTGTTGCCTTCAGAAATGAAGTTAAATCCCAAGCTCTGTGTCTTCCAACAAGCAAGACTTCATTTCAAGTAAATGCAGTCCCTTTTCAGCTCATACAAAGCTACATCTTTCAGGAAACTTACATGTTTCTCGCGCTTAACTGTAAAGCATTGGATGTTAGAGGACCTGTGGTTTGTATCAGTTTCAGAAGCAGAGTTGAAATAAATATGGTCCATATGGGTATGAAACACAGTTCTTTTGTTCTGAGCCCACTCACGTTTCCTGCTGTATTAGAGACTTTAGAAAACAAGAGTGTGCTTCTTGCTCTAAAGCAGAGTGTGTTTCATGGATGGGAACTGTGCTGAGTGTTGCCCTTCAGAAATGGTTTCAAATCCCAGGCTCTGTGTCTTCGTACAAGGAAGACTTCGTTTCAGGTAAACACAGTCCGTTTTGAGCTCAAACGAAGCTACATCATTCTGAAGCTCACACATTTATCGCACTTGACTGAAAAGCATTGGATGATAGAGGACCTCTGTTTTGTATCAGTTTCAGATCAGAGTTGAACTAAATATCATCCGCATGTATAGGAAACACCGTTCTTTTGTTCTTACCACACTCAAGTTTCCTCCTGTATTATAGAATCTAGAAAGCAAGAGCGTGCTTCTTGCTCTAAAGCAGAGTGTGTTTCATAAATGGGAACTGTGCAGTTTGTTATCCTTCAGAAATGGAGTTAAATCCCAGGCTCTGTGTCTTCCTACAAGCAAGACTTCGTTTCAGGTTAATGCAGTACCTTTT
Organism: Onychomys leucogaster; assembly: GCA_949786385.1. Classification (NCBI taxonomy): domain Eukaryota; kingdom Metazoa; phylum Chordata; class Mammalia; order Rodentia; family Cricetidae; genus Onychomys; species Onychomys leucogaster. Next base: position 957,889 of record CATKUP010000044.1, read on the forward strand.
CAGCTCAAAAGAAGCTACATCGTTCACAAAACTCAAAAGTGTTCGCTCTTAACTGAGAAGCATTGGATGTTAGAGGATCTGTGGTTTCTATCAGTTTCAGAAACAGAACTGAACTAGATGTGGTCCATATGGGTAGGAAACAGTGTTCTTTTGTTTTGAGCACTCTCATGTTTACTGCTGTATTAGAGACTCTAGAAAGCAAGAGCATGCTTTTTGCTCTAAAGTAGAGTGTGTTTTATTGATGAGAACTGTGCAGTGTGTTTCCCTTCAGAAATGGAGTTAAATCCCAGGCTCTGTGTATTCCTACAAGCAAGACTTCGTTTCAGGTAACTGCAGTCCCTTTTCAGCTCAATGAAGCAACTATGTTCACAAAACTCACACGTTTCTCGCTCTTAACTGAAAAGCTTGGATGTTGTAGGATCTGTGGTTTCTATCAGTTTCAGAAGGAGAGTTGAACTAAATGTGTTCCATTTAGGTAGGAACACCGTCCTTTTGTTTTGAGCACAGTCACGTTTACTGCTGTATTAGAGACTCTAGAAAGCAAGAGCGTGCCGCCTGCTCTAAAGCAGAGTATATTTCATGGATGAGAAATGTGCTGTGTGTTTCCCTTCACAAATGGAGTTAAATCCCAGGCTCTGTTTCTTCCTACAAGGAAGACTTCGTTTCATGTAAACGCAAACACTTTTCAGCTTAAACAAAGCAACAATGTACAAGAAGCTCACACATGTCTCGCTCTTAACTGACAAGCATGAGATGTTAGAGAACCTGTGGTTTGTATCAGGTTCCTGAGCAGAATTGAACTCGATATGGTCCGTATACGTAGGAAACTCAGTCCTTTGGTTGTGAACTCACTCACGTTTCCTGCTGTATTAGAGACTCTAGAAAGCAAGAGCTTGCTTCTTGCTCTAAAGCAGAGTGTGTTTCATGGATGGGAACTGTGCTGAGTGTTGCCTTCAGAAATGGAGTTAAATCCCAAGCTCTGTGTCTTCCAACAAGCAAGACTTCGTTTCAAGTAAATGCAGTCCCTTTTCAGCTCATACAAAGCTACATCTTTCAGGAAACTTACACGTTTCTCGCGCTTAACTGTAAAGCATTGGATGTTAGAGGACCTGTGGTTTGTATCAGTTTCAGAAGCAGAGTTGAACTAGACACAGTCTGTATGAGTAGTTAACACCAATCTTTTGTTCTGAGCCCACTCACGTTTCCTGCTGTATTAGAGACTTTAGAAAACAAGAGTGTGCTTCTTCCTCTAAAGCAGAGTGTGTTTCATGGATGGGAACTGTGCTGTGTGTTGCCCTTCAGAAATGGTTATAAATCCCAGGCTCTGTGTCTTCCTACAGGGAAGTCTTCGTTTCAGGTAAACGCAGTCCTTTTTCAGCTCAAAAGAAGCTACATCATTCTGAAGATCACATGTTTATCACACTTGACCGAAAAGCATTGGATGATAGAGGACCTGTGTTTTGTATCAGTTTCAGATCAGAGTTGAACTAAATATTGTCCACATGTATAGGAAACACCGTTCTTTTTTGTTAGCACAATCACGTTTCCTCCTGTATTAGAGACTCTAGAAAGCAAGAGCGTGCTTCTTGCTCTAAAGTAGAGTGTGTTTCATGGATGAGAACTGTGTTGTGTGTTTCCCTTCAGAAATAGAGTTAAATCCCAGCATCTGTGTCTTCCTACAAGCAAGACTTCATTTCAGGTTAACGCAGTACCTTTTCAGCTCAAAGGAAGCTACATCATTCACAAAACTCACAAGTGTTCGCTCTTAACTGAGAAGCATTGGATGGTAGAGGTTCTGTGGTTTCTATCAGTTTCAGAAGCAGAATTAAACTAGATGTGGTCCATATGGGTAGGAAACACTGTTCTTTTGTTTTGAGCACACTCATGTTTCCTGCTGTATTAGAGACTCTAGAAAGCAAGAGCGTGCTACTTGCTCTAAAGTAGAGTGTGTTCATGGATGAGAACTGTGATGTGGGTTTCCCTTCAGAAATGGAGTTAAATCCCAGGCTCTGTGTCTTCCTACAAACAAGACTTTTTTTCAGGTAAACGCAGTCCCTTTTCAGCTCAAAAGGAGCTACATCATTCTGAAGCTCACATGTTTATCGCGCCTGACTGAATAGCATTGGATGTTAGAGGACTTGTGTTTTGTATCAGTTTCAGAACAGAGTTGAACTAAGTATCGTCCGCATGTATAGGAAATACCGTTCTTTTGTTCTGAGCACACTCAAGTTTCCTGCTGTATTAGAGACTCTAGAAAGCAAGAGCGTGCTTCTTGCTCTAACGCAGAGTGTGTTTCATGGATGAGAACTGTGCTGTGTGTTAAGCTTCACAAATGGAGTTAAATCCGAGGCTCTGTGTCTTCCTACAAGAAAGACTTCATTTCAGGTAAACGCAGTCCCATTTCAGCTCAAACTAAGCAACTACATTCACAAAACTCACACGTTTCACGCTCTTAAATGAAAAGCTTGGATGTTGTAGGATCTGTGGTTTCTATCAGTATCAGAAGCAGGGTTGAACTGGATGTGTTCCATTTAGGCAGGAAACAACGTCCCTTTCTTTTAAGCACACTCACGTTTCATGCTGTATTAGAGACTCTAGAAAGCAAGAGCGTGCCACCTGCTCTAAAGCAGAGTGTGTTTTACGGATGAGAACTGTGCTGTGTGTTTCCCGTCACAAATGGAGTTAAATCCCAGGCTCTGTTTCTTTTTACAAGGAAGAATTCTTTTGAGTTTTACGCAAACACTTTTCAACTAAAACAAAGCAACAACATACAAGAAGCTCACACGTGTCTCACTGTTAAATGACACGCATGAGATGTTAGAGGACCTGTGGTTTGTATCAGTTTCCTGAGCAGAGTTGAACTCAATATGGTCCGTATACTTAGGAAACTCAGTCCTTTGGTTGTGAACTCACTCACGTTTCCTGCTGTATTAGAGACTCTAGAAAGCAAGAGCTTGCTTCTTGCTCTAAAGCGGATTGTGTTTCATGGATCGGAACTGTGCTTAGTGCTGCTCTTCAGAAATGGAGTTAAATGCCATACTCTGTGTCTTCCTACTAGCAAGACTTCGTTTCAGGTAAACGCAGTCCCTATTCACCTCAAATGAAGCTACATCGATCACGAAGCTCAGACGTTTATCGCACTTGACTGAAAAGCATTGGATGTTAGAGGACCTATGGTTTCTATCAGTTTAAGAGGCAGAGTTGAACTAAATATCATCTGTATGTGTAGGAAACACCGTTCTTTTTTTCTGAGCACACTCACCCTTCCTGCTGTATTAGAGAATTTAGGAAGCAAGAGCGTGCTACTTGCTCTAAAGCAGAGAGTGATTCATGGATGAGAACTGTGCAGTGTGTTTTCCTTGAGAAATGGAGTTAAATCCCAAGCTCTGTGTCTTCCAACAAGCAAGACTTCGTTTCAAGTAAATGCAGTCCCTTTTCAGCTCATACAAACCTACATCTTTCACGAAACTTACACGTTTCTCGCGCTTAACTGAAAAGCATTGGATTTTAGAGGACCTGTGGTTTGTATCACTTTCAGAAGCAGAGTTGAACTAGACACGGTCCTTATGTGTAGTTAACACCGATCTTTTGTTCTGAGCCCACTCACGTTTCCTGTTGTATTAGAGACTTTAGAAAACAAGAGTGTGCTTCTTGCTCTAAAGCACAGTGTGTTTCATGGATGGGAACTGTGCTGAGTGTTGCCCTTCAGAAATGGTTTTAAATCTCAGGCTTTGTGTCTTCCTACAAGGAAGACTTCGTTTCAGGTAAACGCAGTCCCTTTTCAGCTCAAGTGGAGCTACATCATTCTGAAGCTCACACGTTTATCGCGTTTGATTGAATAGCATTGGATGTTAGAGGACCTGTGATTTGTATCAGTTTCAGGACAGAGTTGAACTAAATATGGTCTCCATGTATAGGAAACACCGTTCTTTTGTTCTGAGCACACACAACTTTCCTGCTGTATTAGAGACTCTAGAATGCAAGTGCGTGCTTCTTGCTCTAAAGCAGAGTGTGTTTTATGGATGAGAATGTGCTGTGTGTTATCCTTCAGAAATGGAGTTAAATCCCAGGCTCTGTGTCTTACTATAAGCAAGACATAGTTTCAGGTAAACGCAGTCCCTTTTCAGCTCAAACTAAGCAACTGTGTTCACAAAACTCACACGTTTCTCACTCTTAACTGGAAAGCTTGTTTTTTTAGAGGATCTGTGGTTTTATCAGTTTCAGAAGCAGAGTTGATCTAGATATGGTCTATTTAGGTAGGAAACTCCGTCCGTTTTTTTTTTTAGCACACTCACATTTCCTGCTCTATTAGAGTCTCTAGAAAGTAAGAGCGTGCCAACTGCTCTAAAGCAGAGTGTGTTTCATGGCTGAGAGCTGTGCTATGTGTTTCCTTTCAGAAATGGCCTTAAATCCCGTACTCTGTGTCTTCCTATAAGCAAGACTTTGTTTCAGGTAAAAGCAGTCATTTTTCAGCTCAAAGGAAGCTACATCATTCACAAAGTTCACACCTTTCTCACGCTTAACTGAAAAGCATTGTATGTTAGAGGACCTGTGGTTTATATCAGATTCAGAAGCAGAATTGAACCCGATATGGTCTGTGTGTGTAGGAAACACCATTCTTTTGTTCTGGGAACACACACGTTTCATGATTTATTAGAGACTTTAGAAAGCAAGAGCGTGCTTCTTGCTCTAAAGCAGAGTGTGTTTCATGGATGAGAACTGTGCAGTGTGTTTCCCTTTAGAAATGGAGTTAAATCCCAGGCGCTGTGTCTTCCTACAAGCAAGACATAGTTTCAGGTAAACGCAATCCCTTTTCAGCTCAAACGAAGCAACTATGTTCACAAAACTCACACGTTTCTCGCTCTTAACGAAAAGCTTGGATGTTAGAGGACCTGTGGTGTGTATAAGTTTCAGAAGCAGAGTTGAACTAGATATAGTCTGTATGTGTAGTTAACACAGCTCTTTTGTTCTGAGCACACTCATGTTTCCTGCTGTATTAGAGACTCTATAAAGCAAGAGTGTCCTACTTGTTTTAAAGCAGAGTGTGCTTCAGGTATGAGAACTGTGCTGTGTGTTTCACTTCAGAAATGGAGTTAAATCACAGGCTCTGTGTCTTCCTACAAGCAAGACTGTGTTTCAGGTAAAAGAAGTTACTTTTCAGCTCAAACAAAACTACAACTCTTACAAAGCTGACACGTTTCTCGTGCTTAACTGAAAAGCATTGGATGTTAGAGAACTTGTGGTTTGTATCATTTTAAGAAGCAGAGTTGAAATAGATAAGGTCTGTATGTGTAGGAAACACCATTCTTTTGTTCTGTGAACATACATGTTTCCTGCTTTATTAGAGACTTTAGAAAACAAGAGCGTGCTTCTTGCTCTAAAGCAGAGTGTTTTTCCTGGATGGGAACTCTTCTGAGTGTTGCCCTTCAGAAATGGTGTTAAATCCCAGGCTCTGTGTCTTCCTACAAGAAATACTTCATTTCAGGAAAACGCAGTCCCTTTTCAGCTCAAACAAAGCTACATCGTTCACGTAGCTCACACATTTATTTCGCTTGGCTGACAATCATTGGATGTTAGAGGACCTGTGTTTTGTATGAGTTTCAGAACAGAGTTGAACTAAATATGGTCCGTATGTATAGGAAACACCGTGCTTTTGTTCTGAGCACACTCACGTTTCCTGCTGTATTAGAGAGTTTAGAAAGCAAGAGCGTGCTTCTCGCTCTAAAGCACAGTATGTTCCTTGGATGAGAACAGTGCAGTGTGTTTCCCTTTAGAAAAGGAGTTAAATCCCAGGCTCTGTGTCTTCCAACAAACAAGACTTTGTTTCCTGTAAACGCAGTCCCTTTTCAGCTCAAAGGAAGCGACAGCGTTCACGAAGCTCACACGTTTCTCGCTCTTAACTGAGCAGCATTGGATGTTAGAGGATCTGTGGTTTCTCTCAGTTTCAGAAGCAGAGTTGAACTAGATGTGTTCCATATGGGTAGGAAACACCGTTCTTTTGTTTTTGCACACTCATGTTTCCTGCTCTATTAGAGACTCTAGAAAGCAAGAGCGTGCTTCTTGTTCTAAAGTTGAGTGTGTTTCATGGATGAGAACTGTGCTGTGTGTTTCCCTTCAGAAATGGAGTTAAATCCCAGGTTCTGTGTCATCCTACAAGCAAGATTTTGTTTCAGGTAAACTCAATCACTTTTCAGCTCAAAGGATGCTACATCGTTCACAAATCTCACAGGTATCTCGCTCTTAACTGAAAAGCATTGGATGTTAGAGGACCTGTGGTGTGTATCAGTTTCAGAAGAAGAGTTGAAAAGGATGTGGTACATAGGGGTAGGAATCACAGTTCTTTTGTTCTGAGCACACTCACGTTTCCTGCTATATTAGAGAATCTAGAAGCAATTGAATGCTTCTTGCTCTAAAGCAGAGTGTGTTTCATGGATGGGAACTGTGCTGAGTGCTTCTCTTCAGGAATGGACTAAAATCCCATGTTTTCTGTCTTCCTACAAGCAAGACTTCTTTTCAGGTAAACGCAGTCCCTTTTCAGCTTAAACGAAGCTACATCATTCACAACGCTCACACATTTCTCGCGCTTAACCTGAAAAGCATTGTATGTTATAGGACCTGTGGTTTTTATCAGTTTCAGAAGCAGAGTTGAACTCGATATGGTCCGTATATGTAGGAAACTCAGTCCTTTGGTTGTGATCACACTAACATTTCCTGCTGTATTAGAGACTCTGGAAAGGAAGAGCATGCTTCTTGCTCTAAAGCAGAGTATGTTTCATGGCTGGGACCTGTGCTGAGTGTTGCCCTTCAGAAATGGAGTTAAATCCCAAGCTCTGTGTCTTCCTGCAAGCAAGACATCTTTTCAGGTAAATGCAGTCCCTTTTCAGCTCAAACGAAGCTACATTGTTCACAAAGCTTATACGTTAGAGGATCTGTAGTTTGTATCAGTTTCAGAAGCAGAGTTGAACTAGATATGGTCCGTATGTGTAGGAAACACAGTTCTTTTTTATGATCACACTCACATTTCCTGCTGTATTAATGACTCTACAAAGTAAGAGTGCGCTTCATGCTCTAAAGCAGAGTGTGTTTCATGGATGGAACTGTGCTGAGTGCTACTCTTCAGAAATGGCGTTAAATGCCATACTCTGTGTCTTCCTACAAGAAAGACTTCGTTTCAGGTAAATGCAGTCCCTATTCACCTCAAATGAAGCTACATCGTTCACGAAGCTCACACGTTTATCGCCCTTGACTGAAAAGCATTGGATGTTAGAGGACCAGTGGTTTGTATCAGTTTCAGATTCAGAGTTGAACTAAATATTGTCCGTGTGTTTAGGAAACACCGTTCTTTTGTTCTGAGCACACTCACGTTTCCTGCTGTATTAGAGACTCTAGAAAGCAAGAGCATGCTTCTTGCTCTAAAGCAGAGTGTGTTTCATGGATGAGAACTGTGCAGTGTGTTTCCCTTTAGAAATGGAGTTGAATCCCAGGCTCTGTTTCTTCCAACAAGCAAGACTTAGGTTCAGGTAAACGCAGTCCCTTTTCCGCTCATACGAAGCTACATTGTTCACGAAGCTCACACGTTACTCGCTCTTAACTGAGAAGCATTGGATGTTAGAGGACCAGTGGTTTGTATCAGTTTCAGAAGCAGAGTTGAACTAGATTTGGTCCATATGTGTAGGAAGCACAGTTCTTTTGTTCTGAGCACACACGCGTTTCCTGCTGTATTAGAGACTCTAGAGAGCAAGTGCGTGCTACATGCTCTAAAGCAGAGTGTGTTTCACGGATGAGAACTGTGCTGTGTGTTTCCCTTTAGAAATGGAGTTAAATCCTAGGCTCTGTGTCTTTCTACAAGCAAGACTTTGTTTCAGGTAAGCACAATCACTTTTCAGTTCAAACGATGCAACATCGTTCACAAAGCTCACACATTTCTTGCGCTTAACCTGAGAAGCATTGTATGTTATAGGACCTGTGGTTTTTATCAGTTTCAGAAGCAGAGTTGAACTCTATATGGTCCGTATATGTAGGAAACTCAGTCCTTTGGTTGTGATCACACTAACATTTCCTGCTGTATTAGAGACTCTGGAATGGAAGAGCATGCTTCTTGCTCTAAAGCAGAGTATGTTTCATGGCTGGGACCTGTGCTGAGTGTTGCCCTTAAGAAATGGAGTTAAATCCCAAGCTCTGTGTCTTCCTGCAAGCAAGACTTCTTTTCAGGTAAATGCAGTCACTTTTCAGCTCAAACGAAGCTACATTGTTCACAAAGCTTATACGTTTCTCGCGCTTAACTGAAAAGCATTGGTTGTTAGAGGACCTGTAGTTTGTATCAGTTTCAGAAGCAGAGTTGAACTAGATATGGTCCGTATGTGTAGGAAACACAGTTCTTTTTTATGATCACACTCACATTTCCTGCTGTATTAATGACTCTACAAAGTAAGAGTGCGCTTCATGCTCTAAAGCAGAGTGTGTTTCATGGATGGGAACTGTGCTGAGTGCTGCTCTTCAGAAATGGCGTTAAATGCCATACTCTGTGTCTTCCTACAAGAAAGACTTCGTTTCAGGTAAATGCAGTCCCTATTCACCTCAATGAAGCTACATCGTTCACGAAGCTCACACGTTTATCGCCCTTGACTGAAAAGCATTGGATGTTAGAGGACCAGTGGTTTGTATCAGTTTCAGAATCAGAGTTGAACTAAATATTGTCCGTGTGTTTAGGAAACACCGTTCTTTTGTTCTGAGCACACTCACGTTTCCTGCTGTATTAGAGACTCTAGAAAGCAAGAGCATGCTTCTTGCTCTAAAGCAGAGTGTGTTTCATGGATGAGAACTGTGCAGTGTGTTTCCCTTTAGAAATGGAGTTGAATCCCAGGCTCTGTTTCTTCCAACAAGCAAGACTTAGGTTCAGGTAAACGCAGTCCCTTTTCAGCTCAAACAAAGCAACAACGTTCACGAAGCTCACACGTTACTCGCTCTTAACTGAAAAGCATTGGATGTTAGAGGACCTGTGGTTTGTATCAGTTTCAGAAACAGAGTTGAAATGGATGTGGTCCATATGTGTAGGAATCACAGTTCTTTTGTTCTGAGCACACTCACGTTTCCTGCTATATTAGAGATTCTAGAAGCAATTGCATGCTTCTTGCTCTAAAGCAGAGTGTGTTTCATGGATGGGAACTGTGCTGAGTGCTTCTCTTCAGGAATGGACTAAAATCCCATGTTTTCTGTCTTCCTACAAGCAAGACTTCTTTTCAGGTAAACGCAGTCCCTTTTCAGCTTAAACGAAGCTACATCATTCACAAAGCTCACACATTTCTCGCGCTTAACCTGAGAAGCATTGTATGTTATAGGACCTGTGGTTTTTATCAGTTTCAGAAGCAGAGTTGAACTCGATATGGTCCGTATATGTAGGAAACTCAGTCCTTTGGTTGTGATCACACTAACATTTCCTGCTGTATTAGAGACTCTGGAAAGGAAGAGCATGCTTCTTGCTCTAAAGCAGAGTATGTTTCATGGCTGGGACCTGTGCTGAGTGTTGCCCTTCAGAAATGGAGTTAAATCCCAAGTTCTGTGTCTTCCTGCAAGCAAGACTTCTTTTCAGGTAAATGCAGTCCCTTTTCAGCTCAAACGAAGCTACATTGTTCACAAAGCTTATACGTTTCTCGCGCTTAACTGAAAAGCATTGGTTGTTAGAGGACCTGTAGTTTGTATCAGTTTCAGAAGCAGAGTTGAACTAGATATGGTCCATATGTGTAGGAAACACAGTTCTTTTTTATGATCACACTCACATTTCCTGCTGTATTAATGACTCTACAAAGTAAGAGTGCGCTGCATGCTCTAAAGCAGAGTGTGTTTCATGGATGGAACTGTGCTGAGTGCTACTCTTCAGAAATGGCGTTAAATGCCATACTCAGTGTCTTCCTACAAGAAAGACTTCGTTTCAGGTAAATGCAGTCCCTATTCACCTCAAATGAAGCTACATCGTTCACGAAGCTCACACGTTTATCGCCCTTGACTGAAAAGCATTGGATGTTAGAGGACCAGTGGTTTGTATCAGTTTCAGATTCAGATTTGAACTAAATATTGTCTGTGTGTTTAGGAAACACCGTTCTTTTGTTCTGAGCACACTCACGTTTCCTGCTGTATTAGAGACTCTAGAAAGCAAGAGCATGCTTCTTGCTCTAAAGCAGAGTATGTTTCATGGATGAGAACTGTGCAGTGTGTTTCCCTTTAGAAATGGAGTTGAATCCCAGGCTCTGTTTCTTCCAACAAGCAAGACTTAGGTTCAGGTAAACGCAGTCCCTTTTCAGCTCAAACAAAGCAACAACGTTCACGAAGCTCACACGTTACTCGCTCTTAACTGAGAAGCATTGGATGTTAGAGGACCAGTGGTTTATATCAGTTTCAGAAGCAGAGTTGAACTAGATGTGGTCCATCTGTGTAGGAAACACAGTTCTTTTGTTCTGAGCACACTTACGTTTCCTGCTGTATTAGAGACTCTAGAGAGCAAGTGCGTGCTACATGCTCTAAAGCAGAGTGTGTTTCACGGATGAGAACTGTGCTGTGTGTTTCCCTTTAGAAATGGAGTTAAATCCCAGGCTCTGTGTCTTTTTACAAGCAAGACTTTGTTTCAGGTATACACAATCACTTTTCAGTTCAAACGATGCAACATCGTTCACAAAGCTCACATGTTTATCGCTCTTCACTGAAAAGCATTAGATGTTAGAGGACCTGTGGTGTGTATCAGTTTCAGAAGCAGAGTTGAAATAGATATTGTACGTATGTGTAGTTAACCCCGCTCTTTTGTTCTGAGCACACTCAGTTTTCCTGCTGCATTAGAGACTCTAGAAAGCAAGAGCGTGCTTCTTGCTGTAAAGCAGAGTGTGTTTCATGGAAGAGAACTCTGATGTGTGTTTCCCTTCAGAAATGGAGTTAAATCACAGGCTCTGTTTCTTCCTACAAGGAAGACTTCGTTTCAGATAAACGCAAACTCTTTTCAGCTTAAACAAAGCAACAACCTGCAAGAAGCTCACACGTGTCTCGCTCTTAAGTGACAAGCATGAGATGTTAGAAGACCTGTGGTTTGTATCAGTTTCCTGAACAGAGTTGAACTCGATATCGTCCGTATATGTAGGAAACTCAGTCCTTTGGTTTTGATCACACTCTTGTTTCCTGCTGTATTAGAGACTCTAGAAAGCAAGAGCGTGCTTCTTGCTCTAAAGCAGAGTGTGTTTCATGGATGGGAACTGTGCTGAGTGATTCCCTTCAGAAATGGAGTTAAATCCCAAGCTCTGTGTCTTCCTACAAGCCAGACTTCTTTTCCGGTAAATGCAGTCCCTTTTCCGCTCATACGAAGCTACATTGTTCAAGAAGCTCACATTTTTCTCGTGCTTAACTGAAAAGCATTGGATGTTAGAGGACCTGTGGTTTGTATCAGTTTCAGAAACAGAGTTGAACTCGATATGGTCAGTATGTGTAGGAAACACAGTCCTTTGGTTATTATCACACTCACGTTCTTGCTGTATTACAGACTCTAAAGCAAGAGCGTCCTTCTTGCTCTAAAGCAGAGTGTGTTTCATGGATGGGAACTGTGCTGAGTATTGCCCTTCAGAAATGGTGTTAAATCCCAGGTCTGTGTCTTCCTACAAGAAAGACTACGTTTCAGGTAAAAGCAGTCCCTTTTCAGCTCAAAGAAAGCTACATCGTTCACACAGCTCACACGATTATCGCGCTTGAACAAAAAGCATTGGATGTTAGAGAACCTGTGGTTTCTATCAGTTTCAGAAGCAGAGTTGAACTAGATGTGGTCCATATGTGTTGGAAACTCGTTCTTTTGTTCTGAGCTCACTCACGTTTCCTGATGTATTAGAGAATCTAGAAAGCAAGAGCATGCTTCTTTTTCTAAAGCAGAGTGTATTTCATAGCTGAGAACTGTGCTGTGTGTTTCCCTTCAGATATGGAGTTAAATCCCAGGCTCTGTGTCTTCCTACAAGCAAGACTTTTTTTCAGGTAAACGCAGTAACTTTTCATCTCACACAAAACTACAACGTTCACGAAGCTCACATGCTTCTCGCTTTTAACTGAGAAGCATTGGATATTGGAGGATCTGTGGTTTCTATCAGTTTCAGAAGCAGAGTTGAAGTAGATGTGGTCCATTGGGTAAGAAACGCTGTTCTTTTGTTTTGAGCACACTCATGTTTCCTGATGTATTAGAGACTCTAGAATGCAAGAGCATGCTTCTTTCTCTAAAGCAGAGTGTGTTTCATGGCTGAGAACTGAGAACTGAGGATTGTGTTTCCCTTCAGAAATATAGTTAAATCCCAGGCTCTGTGTCTTCCTACAAGCAAGACTTCGTTTAAGATAAACGCAATCACTTTTCAGCTCAAACAATACTACAATGTTCACGAAGCTCACAAGTTTCTCGCTCTTAAATGAGAAGCATTGGATATTAGAGGATCTGTGGTTTCTATCAGTTTCAGAAGCAGAGTTGAAGTAGATGTGGTCCATTTAGGTAGGAAACACTGTCCTTTTGTTTTGAGCACACTCACGTTTCCTGCTTTATTAGAGAATCTATAAAGCAAGAGTGTGCTTCCTGCTGTAAAGCAGAGTGTGTTTCATGAATAAGAATAGTGCTGTGTGTTTCCCTTTAGAAATGGAGTTAAATCCCAGGCTCTGTTTCTTCCTACAAGGAAGACTTCGTTTCAGGTAAACGCAAACACTTTTCAGCTAAAACAAAGCAACAATGTACAAGAAGCTCACACGCATCTCGCTGTTAACTTTAAAGTATTGGATGTTAGAGGACCTGTGGTTTGTAACAGTTTCAGAAGCAGAGTTGAACTAGATGTTGTCCATAAGTGTAGGAAACACAGTTCTTTTGTTCTGAGCACACCCCCGTTTCCTGCTGTATTAGAGATTCTAGAAAGCAAGAGCATGCTTCTTGCACTAAAACAGAGTGTGTTTCATTGGTGGGAACTGTGCTGAGTGTTGATTGAAAAGTATTGAATGTTAGAGGACCTATGGTTTGTATCAGTTTCAGAAGCAGAGTTGAAGTAAATATCGTCCGTATGTGTAGGAAACACTGTTCTTTTGTTCTGAGCACACTCACGTTTCCTGAGGTATTACAGACTCTAGAAAGCAAGAGCGTCCTTTTTGCTCTAAAGCAGAGTGTGTTTCATGGATGGAAACTGTGCTGAGTGTTGCCCTTCTAAAATGGAGTTAAATCCCAGACTCTGTATCTTTCTACGAGAAAGAATTCGTTTCAGTTAAACGTAGTCCCTTTTCAGCTCATACAAATCTACACCGTTTACGAAGCTCACAGGATTATCGAGCTTACTGAGAAACATTGGATGTTAGAGGATCTGTGGTTTCTATCAGTTTCAGAAGCCGAGTTGAACTAGATGTGGTCCATATGGGTAGGAAACACCGTCCTTTTTTTTGAGCACACTCACGTTTCCTGCTGTATTAGAGACTCTAGAGTGCAAAAGCATGCTTCTTGCTCTAAAGCAGACTGTGTTTCATGAATGAGAACAGTGCTGTGTGTTTCCTTCAGAAATGGCGTTAAATCCCAGGCTCTGGGTCTTCCTACAAGCAGTACTTTGTTTCAGGTAAAAGGAGTCACTTTTCAGCTCAAAAAAAGCAACAATGTTCACGAAGCTCACACGTTTCTCGCACTTAACTGAAAAGCATTAGATGATAGAGGACCTGTGGTGCATATCAGTTTCAGAAGGAGAGTAAAAGTATATATGGTCCATATGTGTAGGAAACACCGCTCTTTGGTTCTGAGCACACTCACGTTTCCTGCTCTATTAGAGACTCTAGAAAGCAAATGCATGCTTCTTGTTCTAAAGCAGAGTGTGTTTCACGGATGAGAACTGTGCTGTATGTTTCCCTTCAGAAATGGAGTTAAATCCCAGGCTCTGTGTCTTCCTACAAGCAAGATTTCCTTTCAGGTAAACACAGTCCCTTTTCAGCTCAAACAAAGCTACATCTTTCACGAAGCTCACACGTTTCTCTCTCTTAACTGAAAAGCATTGAATGTTAGAGGACCTGTGGTTTGTATCAGTTTCATAAGAAGAGTTGAACAGGATGTGTTCCATATGGGTAGGAAACTCATAACTTTTTTTTTGAGCACACTCACATTTCCTGGTCTATTAGAGAATCTAGAAAGCAAATGCATGCTTCTTGCTCTAAAGCAGAGTGTGTTTCATGGATGAGAACTGTGCTGTATGTTTCCCTTCAGAAATGGAGTTAAATCCCATGCTCTGTGTCTTCCTGCAAGCAAGACTTCTTTTCAGGTAATAGCAGTTACTTTTCAGCTCAAAGGCAGCTACATCGTTCACGAAGCTCACATGTTTCTCGCTCTTAACTGAAAAGCATTGGATGATAGAGAACCCCTGGTTTGTATCAGTTTTAGAAGCAGAGTTGAAAGAGATAAGGTCTGTATGTGTGGGAAACACCATTCTTTTGTTCTGGGCACACTCATGTTTCCTGCTGTATTAGCGACTTTAGAAAGCAAGAGCGTGCTTCTTTCTTTAAAGCAGAGTGTGTTTCATGGATTGGAACTGTGCAGTGTGTTTCCTTCATAAACGGTGTTAAATCCTAGGCTCTGTTTTCCAACAAGCTAGATTCTGTTTCAGGTAAACGCAGTCCCATTTCAGCTAAAAGGAAGCTACATGGTGCACGAAGCTCACACGTTTCTCCCTCTTACCTGAAAAGCATTTGATGTTAGAGGACCTGTGGTTTGTATCAGTTTCAGAAGCAGAGTTGTACTCGATATGGTCAGTATGTATAGGGAACACAGTCCTTTTGTTATGATCACACTCACATTTCCTGCCGTATTACAGACTCTAGAATGTAAGAGCGACCTTCTTACTCTAAAGCAGATTGTGTTTCATGGATGGGAACTGTGCTGAGTGTTGCCCTTCAGAAATGGTGTTAAATCCCTTGCTCTGTGTCTTCCTACAAGAAAGACTTCGTTTCAGGTAAACGCAGTCCCTTTTCAGCTCAAACAAAGCAACATTGTTCACGAAGCTCACACTTTTCTCTCGCTTAAATGAAAAGCATTGGATGTTAGAGGACCTGTGGTGTGTATCAGTTTCAGAAGCAGAATAAAAGTATAAACGGTCCATATAGGTAGGAAACATCGCTCTTTTTTTGTGAGCACACTCTCGTTTCCTGCTCTATTAGAGACTCTAGAAAGGAAAAGCGCGCTTCTTGCTCTAAAGCAGAGTGTGTTTCATGGATGAGAACTGTGCTGTGTGTTTCCCTTCAGAAATGGAGTTTAATCCCAGCCTCTGTGTCTTCCTGCAAGCAAGACTTCTTTTCAGGTAATAGCAGTTACTTTTCAGCTCAAAGGCAGCTACATCGTTCACGAAGCTCACACGTTTCTCGCTCTTAACTGAAAAGCATTGGATGATAGAGAACCCCTGTTTTGTATCAGTTTTAGAAGCAGAGTTGAAAGAGATAAGGTCTGTATGTGTGGGAAACACCATTCTTTTGTTCTGGGCACACTCATGTTTCCTGCTGTATTAGCGACTTTAGAAAGCAAGAGCGTGCTTCTTTCTTTAAAGCAGAGTGTGTTTCATGGATGGGAACTGTGCAGTGTGTTTCCTTCATAAACGGTGTTAAATCCTAGGCTCTGTTTTCCAACAAGCTAGATTCCGTTTCAGGTAAACGCAGTCCCATTTCAGCTAAAAGGAAGCTACATGGTGCACGAAGCTCACACGTTTCTCCCTCTTACCTGAAAAGCATTTGATGTTAGAGGACCTGTGGTTTGTATCAGTTTCAGAAGCAGAGTTGTACTCGATATGGTCAGTATGTATAGGGAACACAGTCCTTTTGTTATGATCACACTCACATTTCCTGCCGTATTACAGACTCTAGAATGTAAGAGCGACCTTCTTACTCTAAAGCAGATTGTGTTTCATGGATGGGAACTGTGCTGAGTGTTGCCCTTCAGAAATGGTGTTAAATCCCTTGCTCTGTGTCTTCCTACAAGAAAGACTTCGTTTCAGGTAAACGCAGTCCCTTTTCAGCTCAAACAAAGCAACATTGTTCACGAAGCTCACACTTTTCTCTCGCTTAAATGAAAAGCATTGGATGTTAGAGGACCTGTGATGTGTATCAGTTTCAGAAGCAGAATAAAAGTATAAACGGTCCATATAGGTAGGAAACATCGCTCTTTTTTTGTGAGCACACTCTCGTTTCCTGCTCTATTAGAGACTCTAGAAAGGAAAAGCGCGCTTCTTGCTCTAAAGCAGAGTGTGTTTCATGGATGAGAACTGTGCTGTGTGTTTCCCTTCAGAAATGGAGTTTAATCCCAGCCTCTGTGTCTTCCTGCAAGCAAGACTTCTTTTCAGGTAATAGCAGTTACTTTTCAGCTCAAAGGCAGCTACATCGTTCACGAAGCTCACACGTTTCTCGCTCTTAACTGAAAAGCATTGGATGATAGAGAACCCCTGTTTTGTATCAGTTTTAGAAGCAGAGTTGAAAGAGATAAGGTCTGTATGTGTGGGAAACACCATTCTTTTGTTCTGGGCACACTCATGTTTCCTGCTGTATTAGCGACTTTAGAAAGCAAGAGCGTGCTTCTTTCTTTAAAGCAGAGTGTGTTTCATGGATGGGAACTGTGCAGTGTGTTTCCTTCATAAACGGTGTTAAATCCTAGGCTCTGTTTTCCAACAAGCTAGATTCCGTTTCAGGTAAATGCAGTCCCATTTCAGCTAAAAGGAAGCTACATGGTGCACGAAGCTCACACGTTTCTCCCTCTTACCTGAAAAGCATTTGATGTTAGAGGACCTGTGGTTTGTATCAGTTTCAGAAGCAGAGTTGTACTCGATATGGTCAGTATGTATAGGGAACACAGTCCTTTTGTTATGATCACACTCACATTTCCTGCCGTATTACAGACTCTAGAATGTAAGAGCGACCTTCTTACTCTAAAGCAGATTGTGTTTCATGGATGGGAACTGTGCTGAGTGTTGCCCTTCAGAAATGGTGTTAAATCCCTTGCTCTGTGTCTTCCTACAAGAAAGACTTCGTTTCAGGTAAACGCAGTCCCTTTTCAGCTCAAACAAAGCAACATTGTTCACGAAGCTCACACTTTTCTCTCGCTTAAATGAAAAGCATTGGATGTTAGAGGACCTGTGGTGTGTATCAGTTTCAGAAGCAGAATAAAAGTATAAACGGTCCATATAGGTAGGAAACATCGCTCTTTTTTCTGAGCACACTCTCGTTTCCTGCTCTATTAGAGACTCTAGAAAGGAAAAGCGCGCTTCTTGCTCTAAAGCAGAGTGTGTTTCATGGATGAGAACTGTGCTGTGTGTTTCCCTTCAGAAATGGAGTTTAATCCCAGCCTCTGTGTCTTTCTACAAGCAAGACTTCGTTTAAGGTAAACGCAGTCACTTTTCAGATCAAATAATACAACGTTCACGAAGCTCACACGTTTCTCGCTCTTAACTGAAAAGCATTGGATGTTAGAGGACCTGTGGTTTGTATCAGTTTCCTTTGCAGAGTTGAACCCGATATGGTCTGTATATGTCGGAAACACAGTCCTTTGGTTGTGATCGCACTCAAGTTTCCTGCAGGTAAAAGCAGTCACTTTTCAGCTCGAACAAAACTTCAACTTTCACGATGCTCACACGTTTCTGGTGCTTAACTAAAAAGCATTGGATGTTAGAGAACCTGTGGTTTGTATCAGTGTCAGAAGCAGAGTCGAAATAGATAAGGTCTGTATGCAATCAGTTTTCAGCTCAAACGAAGCACTATTGTTCACAAAGCACAAAAGTTTTCGCTCTTAACTGTGAAGCTTTGGATGTTAGAGGATCTGTGGTTTGCATCAGTTACAGAAGCAGAGTTGAACAAGATGAGGTCCATATGTGTAGGAAAAACACTTGTTTTGTTCTGAGCACACTCATATTTCCTGCTGTATTAGAGACTCTAAAAACCAAGAGCATGCTTCTTGCTCTAAAGCAGAGTGTGTTTCATGGATGGGAACTGTTGTGTGTGATGCTCTTCAGAAATGGCGTTATATCCCATACTCTGTGTCTTCTACAAACAAGACATTGTTTCAGGTAAACACAGTCCCTATTCAGCTCAAATGTAGCTACATCGTTCACGAAGCTCACACGTTTCCCGTGCATGACTGAAAAGCATTGGATGTTAGAGGACCTGTGGTTTGTATCAGTTTCAGAAGTAGAGTTGAAGTAGAAAAGGCCTGTGTGTGTAGAAAACACTGTTCTTTTCTTCCGAGCACACTCACGTTTCCTGCTCTATTACAGACTTTGAAAAGCAAGAGAATGCTTCTTGCACTAAAGCAGAGTGTGTTTCATGGATGGGAACTGTGCAGTGTGTTTCCCTTCAGAAATGGAGTTAAATCCCAGGCTCTGTGTCTTCCTACAAGCAAGACTTCGTTTCAGGTAAATGCAGTCCATTTTATCTCAAAGGAAGCTTCATTGTTCACAAAGCTCACACGTTTATCGCGCTTAAATGAAAAGCATTGGATGTTAGAGGACCTGTGGTTTGTATCAGTGTCAGAAGCAGAGTTGAACTATCTGTGGTCCATATGTGTAGGAAACACTGTTATTTTGTTTTGAGCACACTCACGTTTATTGCTCTATTAGAGACTCTAGAAAGTAAGAGCGTGCTTCTTGCTATAAAGCAGAGTGTGTTTCATGGATGAGATCTGTGCTGTTTATTTCTCTTCAGGAATGGAGTTATATCCCAGGCTCTGTGTCTTCCTACAAGCAAGACTTCATTTAAGGCAAACGCAGTCACTTTTACCCTCAAACAAAGCAACAATGTTCACGAAGCTCACAAGATTTTTGCTCTTAACTGTAGCATAGGATGTTAGGGGACCGGTGGTTTGTATCGGTTTCAGAAGCAGAGTTGAATTCGATATGGTATGTATGTGTAGGAAACACAGTCCTTTGGTTATGATCACACTTACATTTCCTGCTGTATTACAGACTCTAGAAAGCAAGAGCATGCTTCTTGCTCTAAAGCAGAGTGTGTTTCATGGATGGGAGCTGTGCTGAGTGTTGCCCTTCAGAAATGGAGTTAAATCCCAGGCTATGAGTCTTCCTACAAGCAAGACTTCGTTTCAGATAAATCCATTCCCTTTTCAGCTCAAACGAATGTACATCGTTAAAGAAGCTCACACGTTTCGTGTGCTTAAATTAAAAGCATTGGATGTTAGAAGACCTTTGATTTGTGTCAGTTTCAGAAGCAGAGTTGAAGTAGATAAGGTCTGTATGGTGTAGAAAACACCGTTCTTTTGTTTTGAGCACACTCATGTTTCCTGCTTTATTAGAAACTCTAGAAAGCAATAGCGTGCTACTTACTCTAAAGCAGAGTGTGTTTCATGGATATGAACTGTGCTGTGTGTTTCCCTTCAGAAATGGAGTTAAATCCCAGGCTCTGTGCCTTACTACAAGAAACACTTCATTTATTCTTAACACAGTCCCTTTTCAGCTCAAAGGAAGCTACATTGTTTATGAAGCTCACACGTTTCTCTCGCTTAACTGAAGAGCATTGGATGTTAGAGGACCTGAGTTTGTATCAGTTTCAGAAGGAGAGTTGAACTAGATGTGGTCCATATGGGTAGGAAAAACCGTTCTTTTGTTTTGAGCACACTCATGTTTCCTGCAGTATAAGAGACTCTAGAAAGCAAGAACGTGCTTCTTGCTCTAAAGCAGAGTGTGTTTCATGGATGAGAACTGTGCAGTGTGTTTCCTTAAGAAATGCTGTTAAATCCCAGGCTCTGTCTTCCTACAAGCAAGATTTCCTTTCAGGGAAACGCAGTCCCTTTTCAGCTCAAAGGAAGCTACATTGTTCAAGAAGCTCACATGTATCTCTCTCTTAACAGAAAAGCATAGGATGTTAGAGGACCGGTGGTTTGTAGCAGTTTCAGAAGCAGAGTTGAATTCGATATGGTCCGTATGTCTAGGAAACACAGTCCTTTGGTTATGATCACACTCACATTTCCTGCTGTATTACAGATTCTAGAAAGCAAGAACGTGCTTCTTGCTCTAAAGCAGAGTGTGTTTCATGGATGGGAACTGTGCTTAGTGTTGCCCTTCAGAAATGGAGTTAAATCCCAGGCTATGAGTCTTTCAACAAGCAAGACTTCGCATCAGATAAATGCAGTCCCTTTTCAGATCCAACGAAGGTACATCGTTCAAGAAGCTCACAGGTTTCTCGCGCTTAAATGAAAAGCATTGGATGTTAGAGGAACTTTGATTTGTGTCAGTTTCAGAAGCAGAGTTGAAGTAGATAAGGTCTGTATGTGTAGAAAACACCGTTCTTTTCTTCTGAGCACACTCACATATCCTGCTCTTTTAGAGACTCTAGAAAACAAGAGCATGCTTCTTACTCTAAAGCAGAGTGTGTTTCATGGATGGGAACTGTCCTGAGTGTTGCTCTTCAGAAATGGAGTTAAATCCCAGGCTCTGTTTCTTCCTACAAGGAAGACTTCATTTCAGGTAAACACCATTACTTTTCACCTAAAATAAAGCAACAACATACAAGAAGCTCATACGTGTCTCGCTCTTCACTGACAAGCATGGGATGTTAGAGGGCCTGTGGTTTGTATCAGTTTCCTGAGCAGAGTTGAACTCGATATGGTCATTTTGTTTAGGAAACACAGTCCTTTGGTTATGATTACACTCATGTTCCTGCTGTATTACAGATTTTAGAAAGCAAGAGCGTGTTTCTTGCTCTAAAGCAGAGTGTTTTTCATGGATGGGAACAGTGCAGACTGCTGCTCTTCAGTAATGGCGATAAATCCATACTCTGTGTCTTCCTACAAGCAAGACTTCGTTTCAGGTAAACGCCATCCCTATTCAGATCAAACAAAACAACAATGTTCACGAAACTCACACGTTTCTGGCTCTTAACTGAAAAGCATTTGATGTTAGAGGACTTGTGGTTTGTATCAGTTTCAGAAGCAGAGTTGAACTCGATATGGTCCGTATGTGTAGGAAACCCAGTTCTTTGTTTATGATCACACTCACATTTCCTGCTGTATTACAGACTCTAGAAAGCAAGAGTGTGCTACTTGCTCTAAAGCAGAGTGTGTTTCATGGATGGGAACTGTGCTGTGTGTTGCCCTTCTGAAATGGAGTTAAATCCCATGTTCTGTGTCTTCCTACAAGCAAGACTTCGTTTCAGGTAAACACAGTCACTTTTCACCTAAAAACAAAACTACAAAGTTCATGAAGCTCACATGTT
Organism: Onychomys leucogaster; assembly: GCA_949786385.1. Classification (NCBI taxonomy): domain Eukaryota; kingdom Metazoa; phylum Chordata; class Mammalia; order Rodentia; family Cricetidae; genus Onychomys; species Onychomys leucogaster. The sequence continues at coordinate 979,105 of CATKUP010000044.1, forward strand.
TTTCACGCATAACTGAAAAGCATTGGATGTCAGAGGACGTGTAGTTTGTATCAGTTTCAGAAGCAGAGTAGAAATAGAGAAGGTCCGTATGTGTAGGAAACACCGTTCTTTTGTTCTGAGCACACTCACGTTTCCTGCTGTATTAGAGACTCTAGAAAACAAGAGCGTGCTTCTTGCTCTAAAGCAGAGTGTGTTTCATGGATGAGATCTGTGCTGTGTGGTTCCCTTCAGAGACGGAGTTAAATCACACACTCTGTGTCTTCCTACAAGAAAGACTTTGTTTCACGTAAACGCCAGCACTTTTCAGCTAAAACAAAGCAAGAACGTACAAGAAGCTCACATGTGACTCGCTCTTAACTGACAAGTATGTGATGTTAGAGGACCCGTGGTTTGTATCAGTTTCCTCAGCATTGTTGAACTCGATATGGCCCGTATATGTAGGAAATACAGTCCTTCTGTTGTGATCACACTCACGCTTCCTGCTGTATCAGAGATTCTAGAAAGCAATAGCATGTTTCTTGCTCTAAAGCAGGTGTGTTTCATGGATGGGAACTGTTTGAGTGCTGCTCTTCAGATATGGCGTTAAATCCCATACTCTGTGTCTTCCTACAAGGAAGACTTCCTTTCAGGTAAAGGCAGTCTCTATTCAGCTCAAACAAAGCTACAGTTCACGAAGCTCACAAGTTTCTCGCGCTTGACTGAAAAGCATTGGATGTTAGGGGACCTGTGGTTTGTATCAGTTTCAGAAGCAGAGTGAACTCGATAAGGTCTGTATGTTTAGGAAACACATTTCTTGTTTTATGATCACACTGACATTTCCTGTTGAATTACAGACTCTGGAAAGCAAGAGCGTGCATCTTGCACTAAATCAGAGTACGCTCCATGGATAATAACTGTGCTGTGTGTTTCCCTTCAGAAATGGAGTTAAATCAAAGGCTCTGTGTCTTCCTACAAGAAAGACTTCGTTTCAGGTAAACGCAGTCCCTTTTCAACTCAAACAAAGCTACATTATTCACGAAGCTCAGACGTTTCTCGCGTTTAAATGAAAAGCATTGGGTGTTAGAGGACCTGTGGTTTGTATCAGTTTCAGAAGCAGAGTTCAAATGGATAAGGTGTGTATGTGTAGGAAACACCATTCATTTGTTCTGGGAACACTCACATTTCCTGCTGTATTAGAGTCTTTAGAAAGCAAGAGCGTGCTTCTTGCTCTAAAGCAGAGTGTGTTTCATGGATGGAAACTGTGCAGTGTGTTTCCTTCAGAAATGGTGTTAAATCCCAGGCTCTGTGTCTTCCTACAAGCAAGACTTCGTTTCAGGTAAACGCAGTCCCTTATCAGCACTAACAAATATAACGTTCACAAAGCTCACACGTTTATCACGCTTAACTGAGAAGCATTGGATGTTAGAGGACCTCTGGTTTGTATCAGTTTCACACACTGAGTTGAACTAAATATCATCCGTATGTGTAGGAAACACCGATCTTTTGTTCTGAGCACACTGACGTTTCCTGCTGTATTAGAGACTTTAGAAAGCAAAAGCGTGCTTCTCTCTATAAAGCAGAGTGTGTTTCATGGAGGAGAACTGTGCTGTGTGTTTTCCTTCAGAAATGGAGTTAAATCACAGGCTCTGTGTATTCCTACAAGCAAGACTTCGTTTCAGGTAAACGCAGTTATTTTTCAGCTCAAACAAAACAACAGCGTTCACGAAGCTCATACGTTTCTCGCGCTTAACTGAAAAGCAGTGGATGTTAGAGAACCTGTAGTTTGTATCAGTTTCAGAAGCAGAGTTCAAATAGATAAGGTGTGTATGTGTAGGAAACACCATTCTTTTGTTCTGGGATCTCTCACGTTTCCTGTTGTATTAGAGACTTTAGAAAGCAAGAGCGTGCTTCTTGCTCCAAAGCAGAGTGTGTTCCATAGATGTGAACTATGCTGAGTCTTGCCCTTCAGAAAAGGACTTAAATCCCAGGCTCTGTTACTTCCTACAAGCAAGACTTCGTTTCAGGTAAATGCAGTCCCTTTTCAGCTCAAAGGAAGATACATCATTCACAAAGCTCACATGTTTCTCGCTCTTAAATGAGAATCATTGCATGTTAGAGGATCTGTGGTTTCTATCCGTTTCAGAAGCAGAGTTGAACTAGATTTAATCCCTATTGGTAGGAAACACCATTGTTTTGTTTTGAGCACACTCACGTTCCTGCTGTATTACAGATTACAGAAAGCAAGAGTGTGCTTCTTGCTCTAAAGCAGACTGTGTTTCATGGATGGGAACTGTGCTGATTGTTGCCCTTCAGAAACAGAGTTAAATTCCAGGCTCTGTGATTTCCTACAAGCAAGACTTCGTTTCAGGTAAATGCAGTCTCTTTTCAGCTCAAAGGAAGCTACATTGTTCACGAAGCTCACACGTTTCTCTCACTTAACTGAAAAGCATTGGATGTTAGAGGACCTGTGGTTTGTATCAGTTTCAGAAGAAGAGTTGAACTAGATGTGGTCCATATGGGTAGGAAACACAGCTCTTTTTTTTTTTTTGAGCACACTCACGTTTCCTGCTCTATTAGAGACTCTAGAAAGCAAGGGCGTGCTTCTTGCTCTGAAGCACAGTGTGTTTCATGGATGGGAACTGTGTTGAGTGTTGTGCTTCAGAACTGGAGTTAAATCCCAGGCTCTGTGTCTTCCTACAAGAAATAATTTGTTTCAGGTAAACACAGTCCCAGTTCAATTCAAACGAAGCTACATCGTTCACGAATCTCATACGTTTCTCGCTCTTAACTGAAAAGAATTGGATTTTAAAAGACCTGCGGTTTGTATCAGTATCAGAAGGAGAGTTGAACTAGATATCGTCTGTATGTGTAGGAAACACCGTTTTTTGTTTTGAGAACACCAACATTTCCTGCTTTATTAGAGACTCTAGAAAGCAAGAGCGTGTGTCTTGCTCTAAAGCAAAGAGTGTTTCAAGGATGAGAACTGTGCTGTGTGTTTCCCTTCAGAAATGGAGTAAAATCCCAGGCTCTGTGTCTTCCTACCAGCAAGACTTTCTTTCAGGTAAACACAGTCCCTTTTCAGCTCAAACTAAGCAACATCGTTCACGAAGCTCACACTTTTCTTCCTCTTAACTGAAATGCATTGGATGTTAGAGGACCTGTGGTTTGTATCAGTTTCTGAAGCAGAGTTGAACTCGTTATGGTCCGTATGTGTAGTAAACTTTGTTCTTTAGTTCTGAGCACAACAAGGTTTCCTGCTCTATTAGTGACAATAGAAAGCAAGAGCATGTGTCTTGTTCTAAAGCAGAGTGTGTTTCATGGATGAGAACTGTGCTGTCTGTTTCCCTTCAGAAATGGAGTTAAATACCAGGCTCTGTCTCTTCCTAAAAGCAAGACTTCTTTTCAGGTAATAGCAATCCCTGTTCAGCTCAAATGAAGCTACAAAGTTCACAAAGCTCACACGTTTATCGCGCTTTACTGAAAAGCATTGGATATTAGATGACCTGTGGTGTGTATCAGTTTCAGAAGCAGAGTTGAATTAGATATTGTCCGTATGTGTAGGAAACATCGCTCATTTGTTCTGAGCACACTCACATTTCCTGCTGTATTACAGACACTTGAAAGCAAGAGCATGCTTCTTGTTCTAAAGCAGAGTGTGTTTCATGGATGAGAACTGTGCTGTGTGCTTCCCTTCTGAAATGGAGTTAAATCCCAGGCTCTGTGTCTTCCTACAAGCAAGACTTCGTTTCAGGAAAACACAGTCCCTTTTCAGATGAAAGGAAGCTACATCGTTCGCAAAGCTCACACGTATCTCGCTCTTAACTGAAAAGCATTGGACGTTAGAGGAACTGTGGTTTGTGTCAGTTTCACAAGCAGAGTTGAACTAGATACAGTCCGTATGTGTAGGAAACAGTGCTCTTTTGTTCTGAGCACACTCACCTTTCCTACTCTATTAGAGGTTCTAGAAAGCAACAGCGTGCTTCTTGCTCTAAAGCAGAGTATGTTTCATGGATGGGAACAGTGCTGAGTCCTGCTCTTCAGAAATGGAGATAAATCCCAGGCTCTGTGTCTTCCTACAAACAGGACATCGTTTCAGGTAAATGCAGTCCCTTTTCGGCTCAAACGAGGCTACATCTTTCACGAAGCTCACCCCTTTCTCACGCTTAAATGAAAAGCTTTGGATGTCAGAGGACCTGTGGTTTGTAGCAGTTTAATAAGCAGAGTTGAAATCGATATGGTCCATATGTGTAGGAAACACAGTCCTTTCGTTATGATCACACTCAAGATTCCTGCTGTATAAGAGACTCTAGAAAGCAAGAGCGTCATTTTTGCTCTAAAGCAGAGTGTGTTTCGTGGATGAGAACTGTGCTCTGTGTTTCCCTTCAGAAATGGAGTTAAATCACAGGCTCTGTGTCTTCCTACAAGAAAGACTTCGTTTCAGGTAAACGCCATCAATTTTCAGCTAAAACAAAGCAAGAACGTACAAGAAGCTCCCACGTGTCTCGCTCTTTCATGACTAGCATGGGATGTTAGAGGACATGTGGTTTGTATCATTTTCTTGAGCAGAGTTGAAGTCGATAAGGTCCGTATATGTAGGAAACACAGTCCTTCGGTTTTGATCACACTCACGTTTCCTGCTGTATCAGATTTTCTAGAAAGCAAGAGCGTGCTTCTTGCTCAAAAGCAGAGTGTGTTTCATGGATGATAACTGTGCTGTGTGTTTCCCTTCAGAAATGGAGTTAAATCCCAGGCTCTGTGTCTTCCTACAAGCAAGACTTCGATTCAGGAAAACGCAGTCCCTTTTCAGATGAAAGGAAGCTACATCGTTCACAAAGCTCCACGTATCTGGCTCTTAACTGAAAAGCATTGGACGTTAGAGGAACTGTGTGTGTATCAGTTTCAGAAGCAGAGTTGAACTAGATACAGTCCATATGTGTAGGAAACAGTGCTCTTTTGTTCTGAGCACACTCACCTTTCCTGCTCTATTAGAGGTTCTAGAAAGCAACAGCGTGCTTCTTGCTCTAAAGCAGAGTGTGTTTCATGGATGGGAACAGTGCTGAGTGCTGCTCTTCAGAAATGGAGTTTAATCCCAGGCTCTGTGTCTTCCTACAAACAAGACATCGTTTCAGGTAAATGCAGTCACTTTTCGGCTCAAATGAAGCTACATCGTTCACAAAGCTCACCCCTTTCTCACGATTAAATGAAAAGCATTGGATGTCAGAGGACCTGTGGTTTGTAGCAGTTTAATAAGCAGAGTTGAAATCGATATGGTCAGTATGTGTAGGAAACACAGTCCTTTCGTTATGATCACACTCAAGATTCCTGCTGTATTAGAGACTCTAGAAAGCAAGAGCTTCCTTTTTGCTATATAGCAGAGTGTGTTTCATGGATGAGAACTGTGCTGTGTGTTGCCCTTCTGAAATGGAGTTAAATCCCATGTTCTGTGTCTTCCTACAAGCAAGACTTCGTTTCAGGTAAACACAGTCACTTTTCACCTAAAAACAAAACTACAAAGTTCATGAAGCTCACATGTTTTTCACGCATAACTGAAAAGCATTGGATGTCAGAGGACGTGTAGTTTGTATCAGTTTCAGAAGCAGAGTAGAAATAGAGAAGGTCCGTATGTGTAGGAAACACCGTTCTTTTGTTCTGAGCACACTCACGTTTCCTGCTGTATTAGAGACTCTAGAAAACAAGAGCGTGCTTCTTGCTCTAAAGCAGAGTGTGTTTCATGGATGAGATCTGTGCTGTGTGGTTCCCTTCAGAGACGGAGTTAAATCACACACTCTGTGTCTTCCTACAAGAAAGACTTTGTTTCACGTAAACGCCAGCACTTTTCAGCTAAAACAAAGCAAGAACGTACAAGAAGCTCACATGTGACTCGCTCTTAACTGACAAGTATGTGATGTTAGAGGACCCGTGGTTTGTATCAGTTTCCTCAGCATTGTTGAACTCGATATGGCCCGTATATGTAGGAAATACAGTCCTTCTGTTGTGATCACACTCACGCTTCCTGCTGTATCAGAGATTCTAGAAAGCAATAGCATGTTTCTTGCTCTAAAGCAGGTGTGTTTCATGGATGGGAACTGTTTGAGTGCTGCTCTTCAGATATGGCGTTAAATCCCATACTCTGTGTCTTCCTACAAGGAAGACTTCCTTTCAGGTAAAGGCAGTCTCTATTCAGCTCAAACAAAGCTACAGTTCACGAAGCTCACAAGTTTCTCGCGCTTGACTGAAAAGCATTGGATGTTAGGGGACCTGTGGTTTGTATCAGTTTCAGAAGCAGAGTGAACTCGATAAGGTCTGTATGTTTAGGAAACACATTTCTTGTTTTATGATCACACTGACATTTCCTGTTGAATTACAGACTCTGGAAAGCAAGAGCGTGCATCTTGCACTAAATCAGAGTACGCTCCATGGATAATAACTGTGCTGTGTGTTTCCCTTCAGAAATGGAGTTAAATCAAAGGCTCTGTGTCTTCCTACAAGAAAGACTTCGTTTCAGGTAAACGCAGTCCCTTTTCAACTCAAACAAAGCTACATTATTCACGAAGCTCAGACGTTTCTCGCGTTTAAATGAAAAGCATTGGGTGTTAGAGGACCTGTGGTTTGTATCAGTTTCAGAAGCAGAGTTCAAATGGATAAGGTGTGTATGTGTAGGAAACACCATTCATTTGTTCTGGGAACACTCACATTTCCTGCTGTATTAGAGTCTTTAGAAAGCAAGAGCGTGCTTCTTGCTCTAAAGCAGAGTGTGTTTCATGGATGGAAACTGTGCAGTGTGTTTCCTTCAGAAATGGTGTTAAATCCCAGGCTCTGTGTCTTCCTACAAGCAAGACTTCGTTTCAGGTAAACGCAGTCCCTTATCAGCACTAACAAATATAACGTTCACAAAGCTCACACGTTTATCACGCTTAACTGAGAAGCATTGGATGTTAGAGGACCTCTGGTTTGTATCAGTTTCACACACTGAGTTGAACTAAATATCATCCGTATGTGTAGGAAACACCGATCTTTTGTTCTGAGCACACTGACGTTTCCTGCTGTATTAGAGACTTTAGAAAGCAAAAGCGTGCTTCTCTCTATAAAGCAGAGTGTGTTTCATGGAGGAGAACTGTGCTGTGTGTTTTCCTTCAGAAATGGAGTTAAATCACAGGCTCTGTGTATTCCTACAAGCAAGACTTCGTTTCAGGTAAACGCAGTTATTTTTCAGCTCAAACAAAACAACAGCGTTCACGAAGCTCATACGTTTCTCGCGCTTAACTGAAAAGCAGTGGATGTTAGAGAACCTGTAGTTTGTATCAGTTTCAGAAGCAGAGTTCAAATAGATAAGGTGTGTATGTGTAGGAAACACCATTCTTTTGTTCTGGGATCTCTCACGTTTCCTGTTGTATTAGAGACTTTAGAAAGCAAGAGCGTGCTTCTTGCTCCAAAGCAGAGTGTGTTCCATAGATGTGAACTATGCTGAGTCTTGCCCTTCAGAAAAGGACTTAAATCCCAGGCTCTGTTACTTCCTACAAGCAAGACTTCGTTTCAGGTAAATGCAGTCCCTTTTCAGCTCAAAGGAAGATACATCATTCACAAAGCTCACATGTTTCTCGCTCTTAAATGAGAATCATTGCATGTTAGAGGATCTGTGGTTTCTATCCGTTTCAGAAGCAGAGTTGAACTAGATTTAATCCCTATTGGTAGGAAACACCATTGTTTTGTTTTGAGCACACTCACGTTCCTGCTGTATTACAGATTACAGAAAGCAAGAGTGTGCTTCTTGCTCTAAAGCAGACTGTGTTTCATGGATGGGAACTGTGCTGATTGTTGCCCTTCAGAAACAGAGTTAAATTCCAGGCTCTGTGATTTCCTACAAGCAAGACTTCGTTTCAGGTAAATGCAGTCTCTTTTCAGCTCAAAGGAAGCTACATTGTTCACGAAGCTCACACGTTTCTCTCACTTAACTGAAAAGCATTGGATGTTAGAGGACCTGTGGTTTGTATCAGTTTCAGAAGAAGAGTTGAACTAGATGTGGTCCATATGGGTAGGAAACACAGCTCTTTTTTTTTTTTTGAGCACACTCACGTTTCCTGCTCTATTAGAGACTCTAGAAAGCAAGGGCGTGCTTCTTGCTCTGAAGCACAGTGTGTTTCATGGATGGGAACTGTGTTGAGTGTTGTGCTTCAGAACTGGAGTTAAATCCCAGGCTCTGTGTCTTCCTACAAGAAATAATTTGTTTCAGGTAAACACAGTCCCAGTTCAATTCAAACGAAGCTACATCGTTCACGAATCTCATACGTTTCTCGCTCTTAACTGAAAAGAATTGGATTTTAAAAGACCTGCGGTTTGTATCAGTATCAGAAGGAGAGTTGAACTAGATATCGTCTGTATGTGTAGGAAACACCGTTTTTTGTTTTGAGAACACCAACATTTCCTGCTTTATTAGAGACTCTAGAAAGCAAGAGCGTGTGTCTTGCTCTAAAGCAAAGAGTGTTTCAAGGATGAGAACTGTGCTGTGTGTTTCCCTTCAGAAATGGAGTAAAATCCCAGGCTCTGTGTCTTCCTACCAGCAAGACTTTCTTTCAGGTAAACACAGTCCCTTTTCAGCTCAAACTAAGCAACATCGTTCACGAAGCTCACACTTTTCTTCCTCTTAACTGAAATGCATTGGATGTTAGAGGACCTGTGGTTTGTATCAGTTTCTGAAGCAGAGTTGAACTCGTTATGGTCCGTATGTGTAGTAAACTTTGTTCTTTAGTTCTGAGCACAACAAGGTTTCCTGCTCTATTAGTGACAATAGAAAGCAAGAGCATGTGTCTTGTTCTAAAGCAGAGTGTGTTTCATGGATGAGAACTGTGCTGTCTGTTTCCCTTCAGAAATGGAGTTAAATACCAGGCTCTGTCTCTTCCTAAAAGCAAGACTTCTTTTCAGGTAATAGCAATCCCTGTTCAGCTCAAATGAAGCTACAAAGTTCACAAAGCTCACACGTTTATCGCGCTTTACTGAAAAGCATTGGATATTAGATGACCTGTGGTGTGTATCAGTTTCAGAAGCAGAGTTGAATTAGATATTGTCCGTATGTGTAGGAAACATCGCTCATTTGTTCTGAGCACACTCACATTTCCTGCTGTATTACAGACACTTGAAAGCAAGAGCATGCTTCTTGTTCTAAAGCAGAGTGTGTTTCATGGATGAGAACTGTGCTGTGTGCTTCCCTTCTGAAATGGAGTTAAATCCCAGGCTCTGTGTCTTCCTACAAGCAAGACTTCGTTTCAGGAAAACACAGTCCCTTTTCAGATGAAAGGAAGCTACATCGTTCGCAAAGCTCACACGTATCTCGCTCTTAACTGAAAAGCATTGGACGTTAGAGGAACTGTGGTTTGTGTCAGTTTCACAAGCAGAGTTGAACTAGATACAGTCCGTATGTGTAGGAAACAGTGCTCTTTTGTTCTGAGCACACTCACCTTTCCTACTCTATTAGAGGTTCTAGAAAGCAACAGCGTGCTTCTTGCTCTAAAGCAGAGTATGTTTCATGGATGGGAACAGTGCTGAGTCCTGCTCTTCAGAAATGGAGATAAATCCCAGGCTCTGTGTCTTCCTACAAACAGGACATCGTTTCAGGTAAATGCAGTCCCTTTTCGGCTCAAACGAGGCTACATCTTTCACGAAGCTCACCCCTTTCTCACGCTTAAATGAAAAGCTTTGGATGTCAGAGGACCTGTGGTTTGTAGCAGTTTAATAAGCAGAGTTGAAATCGATATGGTCCATATGTGTAGGAAACACAGTCCTTTCGTTATGATCACACTCAAGATTCCTGCTGTATAAGAGACTCTAGAAAGCAAGAGCGTCATTTTTGCTCTAAAGCAGAGTGTGTTTCGTGGATGAGAACTGTGCTCTGTGTTTCCCTTCAGAAATGGAGTTAAATCACAGGCTCTGTGTCTTCCTACAAGAAAGACTTCGTTTCAGGTAAACGCCATCAATTTTCAGCTAAAACAAAGCAAGAACGTACAAGAAGCTCCCACGTGTCTCGCTCTTTCATGACTAGCATGGGATGTTAGAGGACATGTGGTTTGTATCATTTTCTTGAGCAGAGTTGAAGTCGATAAGGTCCGTATATGTAGGAAACACAGTCCTTCGGTTTTGATCACACTCACGTTTCCTGCTGTATCAGATTTTCTAGAAAGCAAGAGCGTGCTTCTTGCTCAAAAGCAGAGTGTGTTTCATGGATGATAACTGTGCTGTGTGTTTCCCTTCAGAAATGGAGTTAAATCCCAGGCTCTGTGTCTTCCTACAAGCAAGACTTCGATTCAGGAAAACGCAGTCCCTTTTCAGATGAAAGGAAGCTACATCGTTCACAAAGCTCCACGTATCTGGCTCTTAACTGAAAAGCATTGGACGTTAGAGGAACTGTGTGTGTATCAGTTTCAGAAGCAGAGTTGAACTAGATACAGTCCATATGTGTAGGAAACAGTGCTCTTTTGTTCTGAGCACACTCACCTTTCCTGCTCTATTAGAGGTTCTAGAAAGCAACAGCGTGCTTCTTGCTCTAAAGCAGAGTGTGTTTCATGGATGGGAACAGTGCTGAGTGCTGCTCTTCAGAAATGGAGTTTAATCCCAGGCTCTGTGTCTTCCTACAAACAAGACATCGTTTCAGGTAAATGCAGTCACTTTTCGGCTCAAATGAAGCTACATCGTTCACAAAGCTCACCCCTTTCTCACGATTAAATGAAAAGCATTGGATGTCAGAGGACCTGTGGTTTGTAGCAGTTTAATAAGCAGAGTTGAAATCGATATGGTCAGTATGTGTAGGAAACACAGTCCTTTCGTTATGATCACACTCAAGATTCCTGCTGTATTAGAGACTCTAGAAAGCAAGAGCTTCCTTTTTGCTATATAGCAGAGTGTGTTTCATGGATGAGAACTGTGCTGTGTGTTGCCCTTCTGAAATGGAGTTAAATCACAGGCTCTGTGTCTTCCTACAAGCAAGACTTCGTTTCAGGTAAACGCAGTCCCTTTTCAGCTCAAACAATACTACAACGTTCAAGAAGCTCACACGTTTATCGCACTTAACTGAGAAGCATTGGATGTTAGAGGACCTGTGGTTTGTATCAGTTTCAGAAGCAGAGTTGAACTCGATATGGTCCGTAGCGTAGGAAACACAGTCCTATGGTTATGGTCACACTCACGTTCCTGCTGTGTTACAGTCTCTTGAAAGCAAGAGCGTGCTTCTTGCTCTAAAGCAGAGTGTATTTCATGGATGGGAACTGTGTTGAGTGTTGCTATTCAGAAATGCCGTTAAATTCCATACTCTGTGTATTCCTTCAAGCAAGACTTCGTTTCAGGTAAATGCTTTCCCTATTCAGCTCAAACAAAGCTACATCGTTCACAAAGCTCACACGTATCTCGCTCTTAACTGAAAAGCATTGGACGTTAGAGGAACTGTGTGTGTATCAGTTTCAGAGGCAGAGTTGAACTAGATACGGTACGTATGTGTAGGAAACACAGTCCTTTCGTTATGATCACACTCAAGATTCCTGCTGTATCAGAGAATATAGAAAGCCAGAGCGTGCTTCTTGCTCTAAAGCAGAGTGTGTTTCATGGATGACAACTGTGCTGTGTGTTTCCCTTCAGAAATGGTGTTAAATCCCAGGCTCTGTGTCTTCCTATAAGCAAGACTTCGTTTCAGTTAAATGCAGTCACTTTTCAGCTCAAACAAAGCAACAATGTTCACGAAGCTCACACGTTTCTCTGTCTTAACTGAAAACCATTGAATGTTAGAGGACCTATGGTGAGTATCAGTTTCACAAGCAGAGTTGTACTAGATACGGTGCGTATGTGTAGGAAACACCACTCTTTTGTTCTGAGCACACACATGTTTCCTGCTCTATTAGAGACTTTAGAAAGCAAGAGCGTGCTTCTCGCTCTAAAGCAGAGTATGTTTCATGGATGAGAACAGTGCTGTGTATTTCCCTTCAGAAATGGAGTAAAATCACAGGCTCTGTGTCTTCCTACAAGAAAGACTTCCTTTCAGGTAAACGCCATCACTTTTCAGCTAAAACAAAGCAAGAACGTACAAGAAGCTCCCACGTGTCTCGCTCTTTACTGACAAGCATGGGATGTTAGAGGACCTGTGGTTTGTATCAGTTTCCTGAGCAGAGTTCAAGTCATTATGGTCCGTATATGTAGGAAACAGAGTCCATCGGTTGTGATCACACTCACGTTTCCTGCTGTATCAGAGATTCTAGAGAGCAAGAGCGTGCTTCTTGCTCTAAAGCAGAGTGTGTTTCATGGATGGGAAGTATGCTGAGTGTTCCCCTTCAGAAATGGAGTTAAATCCCAGTCACTGTGTCTTCCTAAAAGCAAGATTTCGTTTCAGGTAAAGGTTGTCCATTTTCAGCTCAAAAGAAGATACATCGTTCAAAAAGCTCACGCAATTCTCGCGCTTAATTGAAAAGCATTGGATGTTAGAGGACCTGTGGTATGTTTCACTTTCATAAGCAGATTAGAAATAGACAAGGTCTGTATGTGTAGGAAACACCGTTCTTTTGTTCTGAGCACACTCACTTCTCCTGCTGTATTAGAGAATTTAGAAAACAAGAGCATGCTTGTTGCTCTAAAGCAGAGTGTGTTTCATGGATCAGAACTGTGCGGAGTGTTGCCCATCAGAAATGGAGTTACATCCCAAGCTCTGTGTCTTCCTACAAGCAAGACATCTTTTCAGGTATTAGCAGTCCCTTTTCAGCTCAAACGAAGCTACATTGTTCATGGAGCTCACACGTTTATTGCGCTTTACTGAAAATCATTGGATATTAGAGGACCTACGGTGTGTATCAGTTTCAGAAGCAGAGTTGAACTAGATACGGTCCGTATTTGTAGGAAACACCACTCTTTTGTTCTGAGCACACTCACGTTTCCTGCTGTATTAATGACACTTGAAAGCAAGAGCGTGCTTGTTGTTCTAAAGCAGGTGTGTTTCATGGTTGGGAACTGTGCTGAGTGCTCCTCTTCAGAAATTGCGTTAAATACCATACTCTGATTCTTCCTACAAGCAAGACTTCGTTTCAGGTAAAGGCAGTCCCTATTCAGCTCAAACGAAGCTACAAAGTTCACAAAGTTCACAAGTTTCTCGCGATTGACTGAAAAGCATTGAATGTTAGAGGACCTGTGGTTTGTATCAGTTTCAGAAGCTGAGTTGAACTAAATATGGTCCGTATGTGTAGGAAACACCGTTCTTTTGTTCTGAGCACACTCACGTTTCCTGCTGTATTAGATAATTTAGAATGCAAGAGCGTGCTTCGTGCTCTAAAGCAGAGTATGTTTCATGAATGAGAACAGTGCTGTGTGTTTCCCTTCAGAAATGGAGTAAAATCACAGGCTCTGTGTCTTCCTACAAGAAAGACTTCGTTTCAGGTAAACGCCATCACTTTTCAGCTAAAACAAAGCAAGAACATACAAGAAGCTCCCACATGTCTCGCTCTTTACTGACAAGCATGGGATATTAGAGGACCTGTGGTTTGTATCAGTTTCCTGAGCAGAGTTGAAGTCGATATGGTCCGTATATGTAGGAAACACAGTCCTTCGTTTGTGATCACACTCACTTCTCCTGCTGAATTAGAGACTTTTGAAAACAAGAGTGTGCTTCTTACTCTAAAGCAGAGTGTGTTTCATGGATGGGAACTGTGCTGAGTGTTGCCCTTCAGAAATGGAGTTAAATCCCAAGCTCTGTGTCTTCCTCCAAGCAAGACCTCTTTTCAGGTAAACGCAGTCCTTTTTCGGCTCAAACGAAGCTACATCGTTCACAAAGCTCACCCGTTTCTCACGCTTAAATGAAAAGCATTGGATGTCAGAGGACCTGTGGTTTGTAGCAGTTTAATAAGCAGAGTTGAACTCGATATGGTCCGTAGTGTAGGAAACACAGTCCTTTGGTTATGGTCACACTCACGTTCCTGCTATATTACAGGCTCTAGAAAGCAAGAGCATGCTTCTTGCTCTAAAGCATAGTGTGTTTCATGGATGGGAACTGTGCTGAGTGCTGCTCTTCAGAAATAGAGTTAAATCCCAGGCTCTGTGTCTTCCTACAAACAAGACTTCATTTCAGGTAAAGGCAGTCCCCTTTCAGCTCAAAGGAATCTACATCGTTAACAAAGCTCACAAGTTTCTCGCTCTTAATTGAGAAGGATTGGATGTTAGAGGACCTGTGGTTTGTATCAGTTTCAGAAGCAGCTTTGAACTAGATGTGGTCCATATGGGTAGGAAACACCGTTCTTTGGTTTTGAAAACACTCACGTTTCTTGCTGTATTAGAGACTCAAGAAGGCAAGAGCGTTCTTCTTGATCTAAAGCAGACTGTGTTTCATGGATTGGAACTGTGCTGAGTGTTGCCCATCAGAAATGGAGTTAAATCCCAGGCTCTGTGTCTTCCTACAAGCAAGACTTCGTTTCAGGTAAAGGCAGTCCCTTTTCAGCTCAAACAAAGCAACAATGTTCACGAAGCTCACACAGTTCTCGCTCTTAACTGAAAAGCATTGGATGTTAGAGGACCTGTGGTTTGTAACAGTTTCAGAAGTAGCGTTGAACTAGATGAGGTCCATATGTGTAGGAAACACTGTTCTTTTTTCTGATCACACTCACGTTTCCTGATGTATTAGTCACTCTAGAAAGCAAGAACATGATTCTTGCTCTAAAGCAGAGTGTGTTTCATGGATTGGAACTGTGCTGAGTGTTGCCCATCAGAAATGGAGTTAAATCCCAGGCTCTGTGTCTTCCTACAAGCAAGACTTCATTTCAGGTAAAGGCAGTCCCTTTTCAGCTCAAACAAAGCAACAATGTTCACGAAGCTCACACGTTTATTGCGCTTAAATGAAAAGCATTGGATGTTAGAGGACCTGTGGTTTGTAACAGTTTCAGAAGCAGCGTTGAACTAGATGTGGTCCATATGTATAGAAAACACCGTTCTTTTTTCTGATCATACTCACCTTTTCTGCTGTATTAGACACTCTAGAAAGCAAGAACATGATTCTTGCTTTAAAGCAGAGTCTGTTTCATGGATGGGAACAGTGCTGTATGTTTCCCTACAGAAATTGAGTTAAATCGCAGGCTCTGTGTCTTCCTACAAGAAAGACTTCGTTTCAGGTAAACGCAGTCCCTTTTAAGCTCAAAGGAAGCTACATCGTTAACGAAGCTCAGATGATTCTCGCTCTCAAATAACAAGCATTGGATTTTAGAGGATCTGTGGTTTCTATCAGTTTCAGAAGCAGACTTGTACTGGATGTGGACCATAAGGGTAGGAAACACAGTTCTTTGTTCTGAGCACACTCATGTTTCCTGCTGTATTAGAGATTCTAGAAGGCAAGAGCGTGCTTCTTGCTCTAAAGCAGAGTGTGTTTCATGGTTGGGAACTGTGCTGATTGCTGCTCTTCAGAAATGGAGTTAAATTCCAGGCTCTGTGTCTTCCTACAAACAAGATTTCGTTTCAGGTAATGGCAGTCCCTTTTCAGCTCAAAGGAAGCTACATTGTTCACAAAGCTCACACATTTCTCATGCTTAACTGAAAAGCACTGGATGTTAGAGGACCTGTGGTTTGTATCAGTTTCAGAAGCAGAGTTGAAATAGATAAGGTCTGTATGTGTAGGAAACACCGCTCTTTGTTTTGGGCACACTCACGTATCCTGCTGTATTAGAGAATTTAGAAAGCAAGAGCATTCTTCTTGTTGTAAAGCAGAGTGTGTTTCATGGATGAGAAATGTGCAGTGTGTTTCCTTCAGGAATGGAGTTAAATCCCATGCTCTATGTCTTCCTACAAGCAAGACTTCCTTTCAGATAAACTCAATCACTTTTCAGCTAAAACAAGCAAAAACGAACACGAATCTCACTCGTTTCTCGCTCTTAACTGAAAAGCATTGGATGTTAGAGGACAGGTGGTTTGTATCAGTTTCAGAAGCAGCGTTGAACTTGATGTGGTCCATATGTTTAGGAAGCACCATTCTTTTTTCTGATCACACTTATGTTTCCTGCTGTATTAGACACTCTAGAAAGCAAGAGCGTGCTTCTTGCTATAAAGCAGAGTGTGTCTCATGGATGGGAACAGTGCTGTGTGTTGCCCTACAGAAATTGTGTTAAATCCCATGCTCTCTGTCATTCTACAAGCAAGACTACATTTCAGGTAAACGCAGTCCCTTTTCAGCTCAAAGGAAGCTACATCGTTCACAAAGCTCACACATATATCGCTCTTAACTGAAAAGCATTGGATGTTAGGGGACCTGTGTTTTGTATCAGTTTCCAAAGCTGCGTTGAACTAGATGTGGTCCATATGTGTAGGAAACACCGTTCTTTTTTCTGATCACACTCCCGTTTCCTGAAGTATAATACACTCTAGAAAGCAAGAACATGATTCTTGCTCTAAAGCAGAGTGTGTGTGATGGATGGGAACTGTGCTGAGTGCTGCTCTTCAGAAATGGAGTTAAACCGCAGGCTCTGTGTCTTCCTACAAACAAGATTTCGTTTCAGGTAAAGGCAGTCCCTTTCAGTTCAAAGAAGCTACATCGTTCACGAAGTTAACACGTTTCTCATGCTTAACTGAAAAGCACTGGATGTTAGAGGACCTGCGGTTTGTATCAGTTTCAGAAGCAGAGTTGAAATAGATAAGGTCTGTATGTGTAGGAAATACGGCTCTTTGTTTTGGGCAAACTCACGTTTCCTGCTGTTTTAGAGAATTTAGGAAGCAAGCACGTGCTTCTTGCTCTAAAGCAGAGAGTGTTTCATGGATGAGAACTGTGCAGTGTGTTTCCTTCAGAAATGGAGTTAAATCCCAGGCTCTGTGTCTTCCTACAAGCAAGATTTTGTTTCAGGAAAATGCAGTCCCTTTTCAGCTCGAATGAAGCTACATTTTTCACGAAGCTCACACATTTCTCGCGCTAAACTAAAAATCATTGCATGTTAGAGGACCTGTGCTATGTATCAGTTTCAGAAGCAGCATTGGACTAGATGTGGTCCGTATGTGTAGGAAACACCACTCTTTTTTCTGATCACACTCATGTTTCCTACTCTATTAGAGATTCTAGAAAGCAAGAGCGTGCTTCTTGCTCTAAAGCAGAGTGTGTTTCGTAGATGAGAACTCTGCTGCGTGTTTCCATTCAGAAGTGGAGTTAAATCCCATGCTCTGTGTCTTCCTAAAAGCAAGACTTCGTTTTAGGAAAACACAATCACTTATCAGCTAAAAGAAGCAATAATGAACACGAAGCTGACACGTTTTTTGCTCTTACCTGAAAAGGATTGGATGTTAGAGGACCTGTGGTTTGTATCAGTTTCAGAGGCAGAGTTGAAATAGACAAGGTCTGTATGTGTAGGAAACACCGTTCTTTTGCTCCAAGCACACTCACGTCCCCTGCTCTATTAGAGACTTTTGAAAGCACGAGCGTACTTCTTTCTCTAAAGCAGAGTGTGTTTCATGGATGGGAACTGTGCAGTGTGTTTCCCTTCAGAAATGGTGTTAAATCTCAGGCTCTTTGTCTTCCCAAAAGCAAGACTTCATTTGAGGTAAACGCAGTCCCTTTTCAGCTCAAAGGAAGATACATCATTCACAAAGCTCACATGTTTCTCACTCTTAAATGAGAATCATTGCATGTTAGAGGATCTGTGGTTTCTATCCATTCCAGAAGCAGAGTTGAAATAGATTTGGTCCCTATTGGTAGGAAACACCGTTGTTTTGTTTTGGGCACACTCACGTTCCTGCTGTATTACAGACTATAGAAAGCAAGAGTGTGCTTCTTGCTCTATAGCAGACTGTGTTTCATGGATGGGAACTGTGCTGATTGTTGCCCTTCTGAAACAGAGTTAAATTAAAGGCTCTGTGATTTCCTACAAGCAAGACTTCGTTTCAGGTAAATGCAGTCTCTTTTCAGCTCAAAGGAAGCTACAATGTTCAGGAAGCTCACACGTTTCTCGCTCTCACATGAAAATCATTGGATGTTAGAGGACCTTTCGTTTCTATCAGTTTCAGTAGCAGAGTTGAACTAGTTGTGGTCTGTATGTGTAGTAAACACCGTACTTTTGTTCTCAGCACACCCACGTTTCCTGCTGTATTAGAGACTCTAGAAAGCAAGAGCGTGCGTCCTGCTCTAAAGCAGTGTGTGTTTCATGGATGAGAACTGTGCAGTGTGATTCCCTTCAGAAATGGAGTTAAATCCCAGGTTCTGTGCCTTCCTACAAGCAAGACTTCTTTTCAAGTAAACCTAGTCCCTTTTTCAGCTCAAAGGAAGCTCCCTCAATCATGAAGCACATAAGTTTCTCTCTCTTATCTGAAAAGAATTGGATTTTAGAGGACCTGCGGTTTGTATCAGTTTCAGAAGGAGAGTTGAACTAGATATGGTCCGTATGTGTAGGAAACACCATTTTTTGTTTTATGAACACCCACATTTCCTGCTGTATTAGAGACTCTAGAAAGCAAGAGCTTGCGTCTTGCTCTAAAGCAAAGTGAGTTTCATGGATGAGAACTGTGCTGTTTGTTTCACTCCAGAAATGGAGTTAAATCCCAGTCTCTGTGTCTTCCTACAAGCAAGACTTCCTTTCAGGTAAACACAGTGACTTTTCAGTTCAAAGGAAGCTCTATCGTTCTCGAAGCTCACACATTTATCATATAACTGACAAGTATTGGATGTTAGAGGAGCTCTGGTTTTATCAATTCCAGAAGCAGAGTTGAACTAGTTGTGGTCTGTATGTATAGTAAACACTGTTCTTTTGTTCTGAGCACACCCAGGTTTCTGCTCTATTATAGACTCTAGAAAGCAAGAGCGTGTTTCTTGCTCTGATGAACAGTGTGTTTCATGAATGAGAACTGTGCTGTGAGTTTCCCTTCAGAAATGGAGTAAAATCCCAGGCTCTGTGTCTTCCTACAAGCAAGACTTCGTTTCAGGTAAACGCAGTCCCTTTTCAGCTCAAACAAAGCTATATCGTTCAGGAAGCTCACAAGTTTCTCACTCTTAACTGAAAAGCATTGGATGTTAGAGGACCTGTGGTTTGTATCAGTTTCAGAAGCAGAGTTGAACTAGATGTGGTCCGTATGGGTAGTAAACACCGTACTTTTGTTCTGAGCCCACCCACGTTTCCTGCTATATTAGAGACTTTAGAAACCAAGAGCGTGCTTCTTGCTCTAAAGCACAGTGTGTTTCATGGATTAGAACTATGCTGAATGTTTCCCTTTAGAAATGGAGTTAAATCCCAGGCTCTGTGTCTTCCTACAAGCAAGACTTTGTTTCAGGTAAACACAGTCACTTTCAGCTCAAAAGAAGCTACATCCTTCACGAAGCTCACAAGTTTCTGGCTCCTAACTGAAAATAATTGGATTTTAGAGGAACTGCGGTTTGTATCAGTTTCAGAAGGAGAGTTGAATTAGATATAGTCTGTATGTTTATGAAAAACCATTCTTTGGTTCGGTGCACGCTCACGTTTCCTGCTGTATTAGAGAATCTAGAAAGCAAGAGCGTGCTTCTAGCTCTAAAGCAGAGTGTGTTTCATGGATGGGAAAGATGCTGTGTGTTTCCCTTCAAAAATGGAGTTAAATCCCAGGCTCTGTATCTTCCTACAAGCAAGACTTCGTTTCAGGTAAACCCAGTCCCTTTTCAGCTCAAACAAAGCTATATCGTTCAGGAAGCTCACACGTTTCTCCCTCTTAACTGAAAAGCATTGGATGTTAGAGGACCTGTGGTTTGTATCAGTTTCAGAAGCAGAGTTGAACTAGATGTGGTCTGAATGTGTAGTAAACACCGTACTTTTGTTCTGAGCACGCCCAGGTTTCCTGCTCTATTATAGACTCTAGAAAGCAAGAGCGTGTTTCTTGCTCTGAAGCACAGTGTGTTTCATGGATGAGAACTGTGCTGTGTGTTTCAGTTCAGAAATGGAGTAAAATCCCAGTATCTGTGACTTCCTACATGCAAGACTTCGTTTCAAATAAACGCAGTCACTTTTCAGCTGAAACGAAGCTACATCATTCAAAAAGCTCATAAGTTTCTCGCTCTTAACTGAAAAGAATTGGATTTTAGAGGACCTTCGGTTTGTATCAGTTTCAGAAGGAGAGTTAAACTAGATATGGTCTGTATGTGTGGGAAACAACGTTTTTTGTTTTGAGATCACACATGTTTCCGGCTGTATTAGAGATTCTAGAAAGCAAGAGCGTGTTTCTTGCTCTAAAGCAGAGTGTGTTTAATGGATGGCAACTGTGCTGTGTGTTTCTCTTCAGAAATGGAGTTAAATCCCAGGCTCCTTGTCTTCCTACATGTAAGATTTCGTTTCAAGTTATCGCAGTCCCTTTTCAGCTCAAAGGACGCTACAATGTTCAGGAAGCTCACACGTTTCTCGCTCTTACATGAAAATCATTGGATGTTAGAGGACCTTTCGTTTCTATCAGTTTCAGAAGCAGAGTTGAACTAGTTGTGGTCTGTATGTGTAGTAAACACCGTACTTTTGTTCTGAGCACACCCACGTTTCCTGCTGTATTAGAGACTCTAGAAAGCAAGAGCGTGCATCCTGCTCTAAAGCAGTGTGTGTTTCATGGATGAGAACTGTGCAGTGTGATTCCCTTCAGAAATGGAGTTAAATCCCAGGTTCTGTGCCTTCCCACAAGCAAGACTTCTTTTCAAGTAAACCTAGTCCCTTTTCAGCTCAAAGGAAGCTCCCTCAATCATGAAGCGCATAAGTTTCTCTCTCTTATCTGAAAAGAATGGGATTTTAGAGGACCTGCGGTTTGTATCAGTTTCAGAAGGAGAGTTGAACTAGATATGGTCCATATGTGTAGGAAACACCATTTTTTGTTTTATGAACACCCACATTTCCTGCTGTATTAGAGACTCTAGAAAGCAAGAGCTTGCGTCTTGCTCTAAAGCAATGTGAGTTTCATGGATGAGAACTGTGCTGTTTGTTTCACTCCAGAAATGGAGTTAAATCCCAGTCTCTGTGTCTTCCTACAAGCAAGACTTCCTTTCAGGTAAACACAGTGACTTTTCAGTTCAAAGGAAGCTCTATCGTTCTCGAAGCTCACACATTTATCGTATAACTGACAAGTATTGGATGTTAGAGGAGCTGTGGTTTTATCAGTTCCAGAAGCAGAGTTGAACTATTTGTGGTCTGTATGTATAGTAAACACTGTTCTTTTGTTCTGAGCACACCCAGGTTTCCTGCTCTATTATAGAATCTAGAAAGCAAGAGCATGTTTCTTGCTCTGATGAACAGTGTGTTTCATGGATGAGAACTGTGCTGTGAGTTTCACTTCAGAAATGGAGTAAAATCCCAGGCTCTGTGTCTTCCTACAAGCAAGACTTCGTTTCAAATAAATGCAGTCCATTTTCTGCTGAAACGAAGCTACATCGTTCACGAAGCTCACAAGTTAATCGCTCTTAACTGAAAAGAATTGGATTTTAGAGGACCTGCGGTTTGTATCAGTTTCAGAAGGAGAGGTGAACTAGATGTGGTCAGTATGTGTAGGAAACAAGGTATTTGTTTTGAGAACACCCATGTTTCCTGCTGTATTAGAGACTCTAGAAAGCAAGAGCGAGCTTCTTGCTCTAAAGCAGAGTGTGTTTCTTGGGTGGGAACAGTGCTGTGTGTTTCTCTTCCGAAATGGAGTTAAATCCCTGGCGCTGTTTCTTCCTGCAAGGAAGAATTCGTTTTAGGTAAACGCAGTCCCTTTTCAGCTCAAACGAATCTACATCGTACACGAAGCTCACACATTTCTCTTATTAAATGACAAGCATTGGATGTTAGACGACCAGTGATTTGTATCAGTTTCAGAAGCAGAGTTGAACTAGATATGGTCTGTATGTGTAGAAAACACTGTTCTTTTTTCTGAGCACACCCAGGTTTCCGGCTCTATTAGAGACTCTACAAAGCAAGAGTGTGTTTCTAGCTCTGAAGCACAGTGTGTTTCATGGATGAGAACTGTGCTGTGTGTTTCCCTTCAGAAATGGAGTAAAATCCCAGGCACTGTGTCTTCCTACAAGCAAGACTTCGTTTCAGGTAAACACAGTCACTTTTCAGCTCCAAAGAAGCTACATCCTTCATGAAGCTCACAAGTTTCTTGCTCCTAACTGAAAATAATTGGATTTTAGAGGAACTGCGGTTTGTATCAGTTTCAGAAGGAGAGTTGAATTAGATATAGTCCGTATGTTTATGAAACACCATTCTTTGGTTCAGTGCATGCTCACGTTTCCTGCTGTATTAGAGACTCTAGAAAGCAAGAACAGGCTTCTAGCTCTAAAGCAGATTGTGTTTTATGGATGGGATAGGTGCTGTGTGTTTCCCTTCAAAAACGGAGTTAAATCCCAGGCTCTGTGTCTTCCTACAAGCAAGACTTCGTTTCAGGTAAACGCAGTACCTTTTCAGCTCAAACGAAGCTATATCGTTCAGGAAGCTCACAAGTTTCTCGCTCTTAACTGAAAAGCATTGGATGTTAGAGGACCTGTGGTTTGTATCAGTTTCAGAAGCAGAGTTGAACTAGATGTGGTCTGAATGTGTAGTAAACACCGTACTTTTGTTCTGAGCACGCCCAGGTTTCCTGCTCTATTATAGACTCTAGAAAGCAAGAGCGTGTTTCTTGCTCTGAAGCACAGTGTGTTTCATGGATGAGAACTGTGCTGTGTGTTTCAGTTCAGCAATGGGGTAAAATCCCAGTATCTGTGACTTCCTACATGCAAGACTTCGTTTCAAATAAACGCAGTCACTTTTCAGCTGAAACGAAGCTACATCATTCAAAAAGCTCATAAGTTTCTCGCTCTTAACTGAAAAGAATTGGATTTTAGAGGTCCTTCGGTTTGTATCAGTTTCAGAAGGAGAGTTGAACTAGATATGGTCTGTATGTGTGGGAAACAACGTTTTTTGTTTTGAGATCACCCATGTTTCCAGCTGTATTAGAGATTCTAGAAAGCAAGAGCGTGCTTCTTGCTCTAAAGCAGAGTGTGTTTAATGGATGGGAACTGTGCTGTGTGTTTCTCTTCAGAAATGGATTTAAATCCCAGGTGCTGTGTCTTCCTACAAGCAAGAGTGTGTTTACGGTAAACGCAGACCCTTTTCAGCTCAAAGGATGCTCCATCGTTCTCGAAGCTCACACATTTCTCTTATAACTGACAAGTATTGGATGTTAGAGGACATGTGGTTTATATCAGTTCCAGAAGTAGAGTTGAACTAGATATGGTCTGTATGTATAGGAAACACTGTTCTTTTGTTCTGACACACCCGGGTTTCCAGCTCTATTATAGACTCTAGAAAGCAAGAGCGTGTTTCTTGCTCTAAAGCACAGTGTGTTTCATGGATGAGAACTGTGCTGAGTGTTTCGCTTTAGAAATGGAGTTAAATCCCAGGCTCCTTGTCTTCCTACATGTAAGACTTCGTTTCAAGTTATCGCAGTTCCTTTTCAGCTCAAAGGACGCTACAATGTTCAGGAAGCTCACACGTTTCTCTTCGTAACTGACAAGCATTGGATGTTAGAGGATCTGTGGTTTGTATCAGTTTCAGAAGCAGAGTTGAAGTAGATATGGTCCGTATGTTTAGTAAACGCCGTTCTTTTTTTCCTGAACACACGCAAGTTTCATGCTCTACTAGAGACTCTAGAAAGCAAGAGCGTGTTTCTTGCTTTGAAGCACAGTGTGTTTAAAGGATGAGAACTGTGCTGTGTGTTTCCCTTTAGAAATGCAGTTAAATCCCATACTCTGTGTCTTCCTACAAGCAATACTTCATTTCAGGTAAGAACAACCACTTTTCAGCTCAAACGAAGCTACATCCTTCAGGAAGCTCACACGTTTCTCGCTCTTAACTGAAAAGCATTGGATCTTAGAGGACCTGTGGTTTTTATAGGTTTCAGAAGCAGAGTGGAACTAGATATGGTCCGTAGGTATAGTAAACACTGTTCTTTTGGTCTGAGCACACACAAGTTACCTGCTGTCTTAGAGACTCTAGAAAGCAAGAGCGCGCTTCTTGCTCTAAAGCAGAGTGTGTTTCATGGATGGGAACTGTGCTGTGTGTTTCGCTTCCAAAATGTAGTTAAATCCCTGCCGCTGTGTCTTCCTCCTAGCAAGAGTTCGTTTCAGGTAAAGGCAGTCCCTTTTCAGCTCAAACGAAGCTACATCGTTCACGAAGCTCACACATTTCTCTTATTAACTGACAAGCATTGGATGTTTGAGGACCTGTTGTTTGTATCAGTTTCGGAAGCAGAGTTGAACTAGATATGGTCCGTATGTGTAGTAAACACTGTTCTTTTGTTCTGAGCACACCCACGTTTCCTCGTGTATTAGAGAATCTAGAAAGCAAGAGCGTGCTTCTTGCTCTAAAGCACAGTGTGTTTCATGGATGAGAACTGTGCTGAGTGTTTCCCTTTAGAAATGGATGTAAATCCCAGGCTCTGTGTCTTCCTACAAGCAATACATCGTTTCAAGTAAACGCAGTCCCTTTTCAGCTCAAACGAAGCTACATTGTTCACGAAGCTCACACATTTTTCGCTCTTAACTGAAAATCATTGGATGTGAGAGGACCTGTGGTTTGTATTAGTTTCAGAAGGAGACTTGTCCTACATATGGTCCATATATGTAGGAAACACCGTTTATTGTTCTGAGCACACTCACGTTTTCTGGTGTATTAGAGACTCTAGGAAGCAAGAGCGTGCTTCTTGCTCTAAAGCTTAGTATGTTTCATGGATTAGAACTGTGCTGTGTGTTTCCTTTCAGGCTCTGTTTCTTCCTACAAGTAAGACTTCATTTCAGGTAAACACAGTCACTTTACAGCTCAAAGGACCTACATCGTTCACAAAGCTCGCATATTTCTCTTATTAACTGAGAAGCATTTGATGTTAGAGGACCTCTGTTTTGTATCAGTTTCAGAAGGAGAGTTGTACTAGATATGGTCCGTATGTGTAGGAAACACCATTTATTGTACTCAGCACACCCACGTTTCCTGCTCTATTAGGGACTCTAGAAAACAAGAGCATGTTTCTTGCTCTGAAGCTTTGTGTGTTTCATGGATGAGAACTGTGCTCTGTGTTTACCTTCAGAAATGGAGTAAAATCCCAACCTCTGTTTCTTGCTACAAGCAAGACTTCGTTTCAGGTAAACACAGTCACTTTTCAGCTCAAAGGAAGCTACATCTTTCATGAAGCTCACACGTTTCTCGCTCTTAACTGAAAAGCATTGGATGTTAGAGGACCTGTGGTTTGTATCACTTTCATGAGCAGAGTTGAACTAGATATGGTCCTCATTCGTAGGAAACACAGTCCTTTGGTTATGAGCACACTCATATTTCCTGCTGTATTATAGACTCTAGAAAGCAAGTGCGTGCTTCTTGCTCTAAAGCACAGTGTGTTTCATGGATGAGAACTGTGCTCTGTGTTTCCCTTCAGAAATGGAGTTAAATCCCAGGTTCTGTGTCTTCCTACAAGCTAGACTTCTTTTCAAGTAAACGCAGTCCCTTTTCAGCTCAAACGAAGCTACATCATTCACAAAGCTCCCACATTTCTCTTCGCAACTGACAAGCATTGGATGTTAGAGGACCTGTGGTTTGTATCAGTTTCAGAAGCAGAGTTGAAGTAGATATGGTCCGTATGTGTAGTAAACACCGTTCTATTTTTCTGAACTCACCCAAGTTTTCTGCTCTACTAGAGACTCTAGAAAACAAGAGCTTGCTTCTTGCTTTGAAGAACAGTGTGTTTCATTGATGAGAACTGTGCTGTGTGTTTCCCTTCAGAAATGGAGTTAAATCCCAGGCTCTGTGTCTTCCTACAAGCAATACTTCATTTCAGGTAAGAACAATCACTTTTCAGCTCAAACAATGCTACATCCTTCACGACGCTCACACGTTTATCTCTCTTAACTGAAAAGCATTGGATCTTAGATTACCTGTGGTTTGTATCAGTTTCATAACCAGAGTTGAACTAGATATAGTCCGTATTTGTAGGAATCACAGTCCTTTGGTTATGGGCACACTCCTGTTTCCTGCTATATTAGAGACACTAGAATGCAAGAGCGTGCTTCTTGCTCTAAAGCACAGTGTGTTTCATGGATGAGAACTTTGCTGAGTGTTTCCCTTCAGAAATGGAGTTAAATCCCAGGTGCTGTGTCTTCCTACAAGCAAGACTTCTTTTCAGGTAAACTCAGTCCCTTTGCACTCAAACGAAGCTACATCGTTCACGAAGCTCACACGTTTCTCACTCTTAACTGAAAAGCATTGGATTTTATAGGTCCTGTGCATTGTATCAGTTTCAGTAGCAGTTTGAACTAGATGTGGTCCGTATGTGTAGGAAACACCGTTCTTTTGTTCTGTGCACACTCATGTTTCCTGCTTTATTAGAGATTCTAGATAGCAAGAGCGTGCTTCTTGCTCTAAAGCAGAGTGTGTTTCCTGGATGGGATCTGTTGTGGATGTTTCCCTTCAGAAATGTAGTTAATTCTCAGGCTCTGTGTCTTCCTACAAGCAAGACTTCATTTCAAATAAACACATTTCTTTTATGTGGGCATGCTCATGTTTCCTGCTGTATTGGCGAAGCTGGAAAATAGAGCATGCTTCTTGGGTTAAAACAGAGTGTGTTTCATGGATAACCATACTGGTCTCAATTTCCCTTCAGAGAAGGAGGGAAATGTCAAGATCTGTGTCTTCCTGCAATCTGGAGTTCAATTCTGGTCAACCGTGTAAATTTATATCTGAAAAAATTTACACATTTCAGGAACCCAATGCGTTTATCACTATTAAGTAAACAGCCTTTAATTAACAGGATTGTGGTTTGTATCAGTTTCATGAGCAGAGTTAACTAGATATGCTCCATATCAGTTTAGAAACACAGTTCTTTTTTTCTGGGCATGTTCATATTTCTTGCTGTAATATGGATGATAGAAAGAAGAGCATGCTTCTTGCATTATAACAGATTGTGTTTCATGGATGAGAACACTGGTCTGAATTTCCCTTCAGAAACGGAGTTAAACCCTATGATCTGTGTCTTCCTACAAGCAAGAGTTCAATTCTCTTAAACCCAGTTAATTTTGGGCTTAAATGAAATTACACAGTTCACTAACCCTACGCATTTCTCACTATTAACTAAAGAGCATTTATGTAATAGACCTTGTGGTTTGTATCAGTTTCATAAGCATATTGTCTGTATTAATAGGAAACACAGTTCTTTTTTTCTGGGCAAGCTCACGTTTCTTGCTGTATTAGACACGCTGGAAAAAAGAGCATGCTTCTTGTGTTAAATAAGAGTGTGTTTCATGGATGAGAACACTGGTGTGAATTTCCCTTCAGAAACAGAGTTAAATGCCAGATTCAGTGTCTTCCAAAAAGAATGAGTTTAATGATGGTAAACCCAGTGAATTTTGGGTTCAAATGTATTCATAGATTTCACGAATCCAACACATTTCAACCTATTAACTAAAGTGCATTCATGTAAGATGTGCTGTGAATTGTACCTGTTTCATGAGCCTAGTTGAAGTAGATAGGGACGTATGAGTATGAAACACAGTAATTTTTTGGGGGCATTCTCATGGTTCTTTCTGTATTGGAGAAGCCATAAGGATGAGCATGCTTCTTCCCTTAAAACAGAGTGTGTTTCATGGATGAGAACACTGGTCAGAATTTCCCTTCAGAAACGCGGTTAAACCCTAGTATCTGTGCCTTGCGACAAGTAAGAGTTCAATACTGGAAAACCGAGTGTATTTTGGGCTGAAATGAATTTACACAGTTCACAAACCCAACGCATTCATCACTATTAACTAAAGAGCATTTATGTAAGAGGAGCTATGGATTGTATCAGATTCATAAGAAGAGTTTAACTAGATATGACCCGTATGAGTAGGAAACACAGATCTTTTCTTCAGGGCAAGCTCATGTTTCTTGCTGTATTAGACACGCTAGAAAAAACGAGCATGCTTCTTGCTTTAAAAAAGAGTGTTTTTCATGGATGAGAACGCTGGTCTGAATTTCCCTTCAGAATCGGAGGTTAATGCAAGGATCTGTGTCTTCCAATAAGAAAGAGTTCAATTCTGGAAAACGCAGTGAATTTGCAGTTCAAATGAAATTACACATTTCAGGAATCCAATGCGTTTCTCACTATTAACTTATGAGCATTTATGTAAGATGAGCTGTGGTTTGTATCAGGTTGATAAGCAGAGTTAACTACATATGGTCCATATGAGTAGGAAACAGAGTCTTTTTTCTGGGCATGCTCATGTTTCCTGCTCTATTCTAGACGCTGGAAAGAAGAGCATGCTTCTTGCGTTAAAACAAAGTGTGTATCATGGTTGAGAACACTGGGTCTGAATTTCCCTTCAGAAATGGAATTAAACCCCAGGCTCTGTGTCTACCTACAAGCCAGAGTCAATTCTGGAAAACCCAGTGAATTTTAGGCTCAAATGAATTTACACAGTTCAGGAACCCAACGAGTTTCTCATTATTAAATAAAGAGCATTTATGTAAGAGGAGCTGTAATCTGTATCAGTTTCTTATGCAGAGTTTGACTATATATGGTCAATATGAGTAGGAAACACAGTTCTTTTTTTCTGCGCATGCTCATATTTCTTGTTGTATTGGAGATGATGGAAAGAAGACCATGCTTCTTGCATTAAAACAGATTGTGTTTCATGGATGAGAACAGTGGTCTGAATTTCCCTTCAGGAATGGAGTTAAATGCAAGGATCTGTGTCTTCCCACAAGCAAGAGTTCATTTCTGGTAATCCCAGTGAATTTTGGGCTCAAATGAAATTACACAGTTTACTCACCCCACACATTTCTGACTATTAACTAAAAAGCATTTATGTAAGATGAGCTGTTGATTGTATCAGTTTCATAAGCAGTGTTTAACTAGATATGGTTCTAGGATTAGGAAACACAGTTATATTTACTGGGCATGCTCATGTTTCTTGCTCTATTGGAGCAGCTAGAAAGAAGAGCATGCTTCTTGCCTTAAAACAGAGTGTGTTTCATGGATCAGAACACTGGTCAGAATTGCCCTACAGAAACAGAGTTAAATGCAAGAATCTGTGTCTTCCTACAAGCTAGAGTCAATTCTGGAAAACCCAGTGAATTTTGGGCTCAAATGAATTTACACAGTTCAGGAACCCAACGAGTCTCTCACTATTAACTAAAGAGCATTTATGTAAGAGGAACTGTGATTTGTATCAGTTTCATCAGCATAGTTTAACTAGATATGGTCAATGTGAGTAGGAAACACAGTTCTTTATTTCTGGGCATGCTCATGTTTCTTGCTGTATTAGAGATGATGGAAAGAAGAGCATGCGTCTTGCGTTAAAACAGATTGTGTCAGGGATGAGAACACTGGTATGAATTTCCCTTCAGAAACGGAGTTAAATGCAAGGATCTGTGTCTTCCCACAAGCAAGCATTAATTTCTGGTAAACCCAGTGAGTATTGAGCTCAAATGAAATTACACAGTTCACGAACCCAACGCGTCTCTCACTTTTACCTAAAGAGCATTTATCTTAGAGGAGCTGTGGTATCAGATTCATAAGTAGAGTTTAACTAGATATGATCCCTATGAGTAGGAAACACAGTTATTTTTTATGGGCATGCTCATATTTCTGGATATATTGGAGATGCTAGAAATAACTGCAGGCTTGTTGCTTTAAAACAGAGTGTGTTTCATGGATGAGAACACTGGTCTGAATTTCCCTTCAGAAACGGAGTTAAAACACAGAATCTGTGTCTTCCTACAAGTAAGAGTAGAATTCTGGAAAGCCCAGTGAATTTTGGGCTCAAATGAATTTATATAGTTCACAAACCAATGCGTTTCTCACTATTAACTAAAGAGCATTTATTTAAGAGGAGCTGTGGTTTGTATCAGTTTCATAAGCAGAGTTAACTAGTAATAGTCCATATGAGGAGGAAACAGAGTTCGTTTTTTCTGGGCATGCTCATGTTTCTTGCTGTAGTAGAGATGGTAGAAAGAACACCATGCTTCTTGCGTTAAAACAGATTGTGTCATGGATGAGAACACTGGTCTGAATTCCCCTTTAGAAACAGAGGTAAATGCAAGGATCTGTGTCTTCCCACAAGCAAGAGTTCAATTCTGGTAAACACACTGAATTTTGGGCTCAAGTGAAATTACACAGTTCACTAACCCGACATATTTCTCACTATTAACTGAAGAGCATTTATGTAAGAAGAGCTGTGGATTGTATCAGTTCCATAAGCAGAGTTTAACTAGATATGGTCCGTATGAGTAAGAAACACAGTTTTTTTTCTGGGCATGATCATGTTTCTTGATGTATTGGAGATGCTAGAAGGAAGAGCAGGCTTGTTGTTTTAAAACAGAGTGTGTTTCATGGATGAAAACACTGGTCTGAAATTCCCTTCAGGAACGGAGTTAAACACCAAGATCTGTGTCTCTCTACAACAAGAGTTCAATTCTGGAAAACCCAGTGAATTTTGTGCTCAAATGAATTTATACAGTTCATGAACCTACACATTTCTGACTATTAACTAAGAGAATTTATGTAATAGGAGTTGTGGTTTGTATCAGTTTCATAAGCAGAGTTAACTAGATATGGTCCATATTAATAGGAAACACAATTCTCTTTTTCTGGACATGCTCATGGTTCTTGCTCTATTGGAGCAGCTAGAAAGAAGAGAATGCTTCTTGCCTTAAAACAGAGTGTGTTTCATGGATGACAACAATGGTCAGTATTTCCCTTCAAATACGGAATTAAATGCAAGGATCTGTGTCTTCCCACAAGCCAGAGTCAATTCTGGAAAACCCAGTGAATTCTGGGCTCAAATGAATTTTCACATTTCAGTATCCCAACGAAAAGTTCAATATGAGTAGGAAACACAGTTCTTTTTTTTCTTGGCATGCTCATGTTTCTTGCTGTATTAGAAATGATGGAAAGAAGACCAATCTTATTGCCTTAAAACAGAGTGTGTTTCATGGATAAGAACAATGGTCAGTATTTCCCTTCAGAAACGAAGTTAAATCAAGGATCTGTGTCTTCCCACAAGCATGACTTCAATTCTGGAAAACCCAGTGAATTTTGGGCTCAAATGAAATTACACAGTTCATAAACCTGACACCTTCTCACTATTAACTAAAGAGAATTTATGTAAGAGGAGCTGTGGATCAGTTTCATAAGCAGTGTTTAACTAGATATGGTCCTAGGAGTAGGAAACACAGTTCTTTTTTTCTGGGCATGCTCATGTTTCTTGCTGTATTGGAGACGCTGGAAAGAAGAGCAGGCTTGTCGCTTTAAAACAGAGTGTGTTTCATGGATGAGAACACTGGTCTGAATTTCCCTTCAGAAACGGAGTTAAATGTAAGGATCTGTGTCTTCCCACATGCAAGAGTTCAATTCTGGTAAACCCAGTGAAATTTGTGCTCAAGTGAAATTACACAGTTCACTAACCCGACACATTTCTCACTATTAACTAAAGAGCATTTATGTAAGAAGAGCTGTGGATTGTATCAGTTCCATAAGCAGAGTTTAACTAGATATGGTCCGTATGAGTAGGAAACACAGTCTTTTATTTCTGGGCATGCTCATGTTTCTTGATGTATTGGAGACGCTAGAAAGAAGAGCAGTCTTGTCGCTTTAAAACAGAGTGTGTTTCATGGATGAGAACACTGGTCAGAATTTCCCTTCAGAAACGGAGTTAAACCCTAGGTTCTGTGTCTTCCTACAAGCAAGAGTTCAATTCTGGTAAACCCAGTGAATTTTGGGCTCAAATGAAATTACACAGTTTCCAAACCCAACACATTTCTCACTATTAACTAAAGAGCATTTATTTAAGAGGAGCTGTGGATTGTATAAGTTTCATAAGCAGGTTTTAACTAGATATGGACCTAGGAGTAGGAAACACAGTTCTTTTTTTATGGGCATGCTCATGTTTCTAGCTGTAATAGAGATGATGGAAAGAACAGCATGCTTCTTGAATTATAACACATTGTGTTTCATGGATGAGAACACTGGTCTGAATTTCCCTCCAGAAACGGAGTTAAACCCTAGGATCTGTGTCTTCCTACAAGCAAGAGTTCAATTCTGGTAAACACAGTGAATTTTGGTCTCAAATGAAATTACACAGTTCACTAACCCAACGCATTTCTCACTATTCAATAAAGAGCATTTATGTAAGAGGACCTGTGGATTGTATCAGTTTCATAAGAAGAGTTTAGCTAAATATGGTCCTATGAGTAGGAAACACAGTTTTTTTTCTGGGCATGCTCATGGTTTTTGCTCTTTTGTAGCAGCTAGTATAAAGAGCATGCTTCTTGCCTTAAAACTGAGTGTGTTTCATGGATGAGAACTCTGGTCTGAATTTCCTATCAGAAACGGAATTAAACCCCAGGGTCTGTGTCTTCCTATAAGCACGAGTTCATTTCTGGAAAACCCAGTGAATTTTGGGCTCAAATGAAATTACACAGTTCACAAACCCGACACATTTCTCACTGTTAACTAAAGTGCATTTATTTAAGAGGAGCTGTGGATTGTATCAGTTTCATAAGCAGGGTTTAACTAGATATGGACCTAGGAGTAGGAAACACAGTTCTTTTTTTCTGGGCAAGCTCATGTTTCTTGCTGTATTAGAGAGGCTGGAAAAAAGAACATGCTTCTTGCGCTAAAAAAGAGTGTGTTTCATGGATGAGAACGCTGGTCTGAATTTCCTTTCAGAAACGGAGGTAAATGCAAAGATCTCTGTCTTCCCATAAGAAAGAGTTCAATTCTGTAAAACCCAGTGAATTTGGGCTTCAAATGAAATTAGACATTTCACGAACCCAACGCATCTCTCACATTTAACTAAAGAGCATTTATGTTAGAGGAGCTGTGGTTTCTATCAGATTCATAAGTAGAGTTTAACTAGATATGATCCACATGAGTAGGAAACATAGTTCTCTTTTTCTGGGCAAGCTCATGTTTCTTGCTGTATTACAGACGCTGGAAAAATGAGCATGCTTCTTACGTTAAAACTGAGTGTGTTTCATACATGAGAACACTGGTCTGAATTTCCCTTCAGAAATTCAGTTAAATGCCATGATTTTTGTCTTCCTACAAGCAAGAGTTCATTTCTGGTAAACACAGGGAATATTGGGCTCAAATGAAATTACACAGTTCACGAACCCAACACGTCTCTCACTATTAACTAAAGAGCATTCATGTAATGGGAGCTGTGGATTGTATCAGTTTCATAAGCAGTGTTTAACTATATATGGTCCTATGAGTAGGAAACACAGTTCTTTTTTTCTGGGCATGCTCATGTTTCTTGCTGTAATAGAGATGATGGAAAGAAGAGCATGCTTCTTGAATTATAACAGATTGTGTTTCATGGATGAGAACACTGGTCTGCATTTCCCTTCAGAAATGAAGTTAAACCCTAGGATCTGTGTCTTCCTACAAGCAAGAGTTCAATTCTGGTAAACCCAGTGAATTTTGGGCTCAAATGAAATTACACAGTTCACTAACCCGACACGTTTCTCACTATTAACTAAAGAGCTTATATTTTAGAGGAGCTGTGGATTGTATCAGTTTTATAAGCAGAGTTTAACTAGATATGGTCCATATGAGTAGGAAACAACGTTCTTTTTTCTGGGCATGTTCATGGTTCTTGCTATATTGGAGACGATGGAAAGAAGAGCATGCTTCTTGCATTAAATCAAAGTGTGTATCATGGATGAGAACACTGGTCTGAATTTCCCTTAAGAAACGGAGTTAAACCCTAAGAATTGTTTCTTCCTACAAGCAAGAGTTCAATACTGGACAACCCAGTTAATTTTGGGCTCAAATGAATTTAAACAATTCACGATCCCAAAGCATTGTTCACTATTAAATAAAGAGCATTTATGTCATAGGTGTTGTGGTTTCTATCAGTTTCATAAGCAGAGTTTAACTAGCTGTGGTCCTCTAAATAGTTAACACAGTTTTTTTTCTGGGCATGGTCATGTTTCTTGCTATATTAGAGATGATGGAAAGAAGACCATGCTTCTTTCGTTAAAACACATTGTGTCATGGATGAGAACACTGGTCTGAATTTCCCTTCAGAAACGGAATTAAATGCAAGGATCTGTGTCTTCCCACAAGCAAGAGTTCAATGCTGGTAAACTCAGTGAATTTTGGGCTCAAATGAAATTACACAGTTCGCTAACCTGATGCGTTTCTCACTATTAACTAAAGAGCATTTATGTAAGAGGAGCTGTGGATTGTATCAGTTTCATCAGCAGAGTTTACCTTGATATGGTCCATAGGAGTAGGAAACAGAGTTATTTTTTTTCTGGGCAAATCATGGTTCTTGCTCTGCTGGAGAAGCTAGAAAGAAGAGCATGCTTCTTGCCTTAAAACAGAGTCTGTTTCATGGATGAGAACACTGGTCTGAATTTTCCTTCCAAAACAGAGTCAAACCCCAGGCTGTGTATCTACCTTCAAGTAAGAGTTTATTTCTGGTAACCCCAGTGAGTATTGGGCTCTAATGAAATTACACAGTTCACTAACCCAACGCGTCTTTCACATTTAACTAAAGAGCATTTATGTTAGAGGAGCTGTGGTTTGTATCAGATTCATAAGCAGAGTTGTACTGCATATGGTCCGTATGAGTAGGAAATACAGTTCTTTTTTTCTGGGCATGCTCATGTTTCTTGCTGTATTAGAGAAAATAGAAAGAAGAGCATGCTTCAGGCGTTTATACAGAATGTGTTTCATGATCGAGATCACTGGTCTGAATTTCACTTTAGACACGTAGTTCAACCACAGGATGTATGTCTTCCTCCATGCAAGAGGTCATTTCTGGTAAACCCACTGAATTTTGGTCTCAAATGAATTTACACAGTTCACACACCCAACGCGTTTCTCACTTTTATCTAAAGAGCATTTATGTAACAGGAGCTTTGGTTTGTTTCAGTTTCTTAAGCAGAGTTGAACTACATATGGTTCGTATGAGTAGGAAACACAGTTCTTTTTTTCTGGCCTTGCTCTAATTTCCTTCTCTATTGGAAACGCTGGAGAGAAGAGTGTGCTTCTCGCATTAAAACAGAGTGTGTTTCATAGATGAGAACAATGGTATGAATTTCCCTTCAGAAGCGGAGTTCAACCTCATGTCCTTGTCTTCCTAAAAGCATGAGGTCTTTTCTGGTAACCCCACTGAATTTTGGGCTCCAATGAATTCACACAGTCCACGAACCCAACGCATTTCTCACTCTTAACTAAAAAGCATTCATGTAACAGGAGCTGTGATTTGTATCAGTTTCATAAGCAGTGTGGAACTAGATATGTTTGGTATGAGTAGGAAACACAGACCTTTTTTTCAGGGCATGCTCATGTTTCTTTCTTTATTAGAGACCCTGGAAAGAAGAGCATGCTTCTAGCGTTAATACAGAGTGTGTTTCATGGATGAGAACACTGGTCTGAAATTCCCTTCAGAAAAGTAGTTACTATCCAGGATCTCTCTCATCCTACATGCAAGAGGTCATTTCTGGTAAACCCACTGAATTTTGGCCTCAAATGAATTTCCATAGTTCACAAACACAACGCGTTTCTCACTATTAACTAAAGAGCATTTATTTCACATGAGCTGTGGTTTGTGTCAGTTTCATAAGCTGAGTTGAACTAGATATCGTCCATATGAGTAGGAAACATAGTTCTTTTTTTCTGGGCTTGCTCATGTTTCTTGCTGTATTAATGAGACTGAAAGAAGAGCATGCTTCCTGCGTTAAAACAGAGTGTGTTTCATGGAAGAGAACACTTGTCTAAATTTCCCTTCATACAAGGATTTCAATCACAGGATCTTTGTCTTCCTACATGCAAGAGGCCATTTCTGGTATACCCACTGAATTTTGGGTTCAAATGAATTTGCACTGTTCACTAACCCAGCATGTCACTTACTATTAACTAAAAAGCATTAATGTAAGAGGTGCTGTGATTTGTATCAGTTTCATAAGCAGAGTTGAACTAGATATGGTCCCTATGAGTAGGAAACATATTTCTTTTTTACTGGTCTTGCTCATGTTTCTTGCTGTATTGGAGATGCTGGAAAGAAGAGCATGCTTCTTGCGTTAAAACAGAGTGTTTCATGGTTGAGAACACTGGTCTGAATTTCCCTTCAGATATGGAGTTAAACGTCATGACCTTGTCTTCCTATAAGCATGAGGTCATTTCTGGTAACCCCACTGAATTTTGGGCTCAGATGTATTTACACAGTTCACGAACACAACGCATTACTCACCATTAACTAAAAAGCCTTTTTGTAAGAGGAGCTGTGATTTGTATCACATTCACAAGCAGAGTTGAAGTAGATATGTTTGGTATGAGTAGGAAACAAAGTCCTTTTTTTCAGGGCATGCTCATGTTCTTGCTGTATTAGAGACCCTGGAAAGAAGAGCATGCTTCTTGCATTAAAACAGAGTGTGTTTCATGGATGAAAACACTGGTCTGAATTCCCATTCAGAAACGGAGTTAAACCACAGGATCTGTGTCTTCCTCCAAGCACGTGTTCATTTCTGGTATACCCAGAGAATTTTGGCCTCAAAGAAATTTCCACAGTTAACAAACCCAAGGCGTTTCACACTATTAACTGAAGAGCATTTATTTCACAGGAGCTTTGGTTTGTATCAGTTTCATAAGCTGAGTTGAATTAGATATCGTCGGTATGAGTAGAAAACATAGTTCTTTTTTTCTGGGCTCGCTCATGTTTCTTGCTGTATTAGAGACACTGGAAAGAAGAGCATGATTCTTGTGTTAAAACAGAGTGTGTTTTATGGATGAGAACACTGGTCTGAATTTCCCTTGGATAAAGTAGTTACTATCCAGGATCTGTGTCTTCCTACATGCAAGGGGTCATTTCTGGAACACCCAATGAATTTTGTGCTCAAATGAATTTACACAGTTCACAAACCCGACATGTTTCTCACTATTAACTACAGAGCATTTATGTAAGAGGAGCTGTGGTTTGTTTCAGTTTCATAAGCAGAGTAGAACTAGATATGGTCCCTTTGAGTCAGAAACACAGTTCTTTTTTTCTGGGCATGCTCATTTTTCTTTTTGTATTAGAGGAAATAGAAAGAAGAGCATGCTTCTTGTGTTTATACAGAATGTGTTTCATGATTGAGAACACTGGTCTGAATTTCCCTTCAGAAACTGAGTTCAACCACACGATCTGTGTCTTCCTACATGCAAGAGGTCATTTCTGGTAAATCCACTGAATTTTGGGCTCAAATGAATTTACACAGTTCACTAACCCTGCATGTCTCTTACTATTAACTAAAAAGCATTAATGTAAGAGGTGCTGTGATTTGTATCAGCATCATAAGCTTAGTTGAACTAGATATGGTCCCAATGAGTAGGAACCATCCTTCTTTTTTACTGGTCTTGCTCATGTTTCTTGCTGTATTGGAGATGCTGGAAAGAAGAGCATGCTTCTTGCGTTAAAACAGAGTGTGTTTCATGGTTGAGAACACTGGTGTGAATATCCCTTCAGATACGGAGTTAAACCACAGGATCTGTGTCTTCCTATAAGCATGAGGTCTTTTCTGGTAACCCCACTGAATTTTGGGCTCAAATGAATTCACACATTCAACGAACCCAACGCATTTCTCACTCTTAACTAAAAAGCATTTATGTAAGAGGAGCTGTGATTTGTATCAGTTTCATAAGCAGTGTTGAACTAGATATGTTTGGTATGAGTAGGAAACACAGACCTTTTTTTCAGGGCATGCTCATGTTTCTTTCTTTATTAGGGACCCTGGAAAGAAGAGCATGCTTCTAGCGTTAATACAGAGTGTGTTTCATAGATGAGAACACTGGTCTGAAATTCCCTTCAGAAAAGTAGTTACTATCCAGGATCTCTCTCATCCTACATGCAAGAGGTCTTTTCTGGTAAACCCACTGAATTTTAGCCTCAAATGAATGTCCATAGTTCACAAACTCAACGTGTTTCTCACTATTAACTAAAGAGCATTTATTTCACATGAGCTGTGGTTTGTGTCAGTTTCATAAGCTGGTTGAACTAGATATCATCCATATGAGTAGGAAACATAGTTCTTTTTTTCTGGGCTTGCTCATGTTTCTTGCAGTATTAGAGACACTGGAATGAAAAGCATGCTTCTTGCTGTATAACAGAGTGGGTTTCATTGATGAGAACACTGGTCTGAATTTCTCTTCAGAAACGGATTTAAGATACAGGATTGGTGTCTTCCTCCAAGCAAGAGGTAATTTCTGGTAATCCCACTGAATTTTGAGCTCAAATGAATTTACACAGTTCACGAACCCAGCATGTCTCTTACTATTAACTAAAAAGCATTAATGTAAGAGGTGCTATGATTTGTATCAGTTTCATGAGCAGAGTTGAACTAGATATGGTCCCTAAGAGTAGGAAACATAGTTCTTTTTTTCTGGGCTTGCTCATGATTCTTGCCGTATTGGAGACGCTGGAAAGAAGAGCATGCTTCTTGCATTAAAACAGAGGGTGTTTCATGGTTGAGAACACTGGTCTGAATTTCCCTTCAGAATCGGAGTGAAACCACAGGATCTGTGTCTTCCTACAAGCAAGTGTTCATTTCTGGTATACCCAGAGAATTTTGGCCTCAAATAAGTTTCCACAGTTAACAAACCCAGTGCGTTTCTCACTATTAACTAAAGAGCATTTATTTCACAGGAGCTGTGGATTGTATCAGTTTCATAAGCTGAGTTGAACTAGATATCATCCGAATGAGTAGAAAACATAGTTCTTTTTTTCTGGGCTCACTCCTGTTTCTTGCTGTATTAGAGACACTGGAAAGAAGAGCATGATTCTTGCGTTAAAACAGAGTGCGTTTCATGGATGAGAACACTGGTCTGATTTTCCCTTCATGCAAGGAGTTCAACCACAGGACTGTGTCTTCCTACAAGCAAGAGGTCATTTTTGGTAACCACACTGAATTTGGGGCTGAATTGAATTTACACAGTTCACAAACGCAACGCGTTTCTCACTATTAACTAAAATGCATTTATGTAAGAGGAGCTGTGATTTGTATCAGTTTCATAAGCAGAGTTGAACTACATATGTTTGGTGTGAGTAGGAAACACAGACCTTTTAATCAGGGCATGCTCATGTTTCTTGCTGAATTAGAGACCCTGGAAAAAAGAGCATGCTTCTTGCGTTAAAACAGAGTGTGTTTCATGGATGAGAACACTGGTCTGAATTTCCCTTCAGAAACGGAGTTCAACCACAGAATCTGTGTCGTCCTACAAGCAAGAGTTCCTTTCTGGTAAACACAGTGAATTTTGGGCTCAAATAAATTTACACAGTTTACGAACCCAACACATTTCTCACTATTAACTAAACAGCATTTATGTAGGAGGAGCTGTGATTTGTATCAGTTTCATAAGCAGAGTTGAACTACATATGTTTGGTGTGAGTAGGAAACACAGACCTTTTATTCTGGGCATGCTCATGTGTCTTGCTTAATTAGAGATCCGGTAAAGAAGAGAATGGTTCTTGCATTAAACAGAGCATGTTTCATGGATGAGAACACTGGTCTGAATTTACCTTCAGAGAAGTAGTTAAGATCCAGGATCTGGGTCTTCCTGCAAGCAAGACATCATTTCTGGTAAACCCAGTGAATTTTGGGCTCAAATGAATTTGCACAGTTCACTAACCCAACGTGTTCCTGACTATTTACTAAAGAGCATTTATGTAAGAAGAGCTGTGGTTTGTTTCAGTTTCTTAAGCAGAGTTGAAGTAGATATGTTTGGTATGAGTAGGAAACAAAGTCCTTTCTTTCAGGGCATTCTCATATTTCTTGCTGTATTAGAGATACTGGAAAGAAGAGCATGCTTCTTGTGTTAAAACAGAGTGTTTTATACATGAAAACACTGGTCTGAATGTCCCTTCAGAAATGAAGTTAAACCACAGGATCTGTGTCTTCCTACAAGCAAGTGTTCTTTTCTGGTATACCCAGTGAATTTTGGCCTCAAATGAATTTACACTGTTCACAAACCCAACGCGTTTCTCACTATTAACTAAAGAGCATTAAATTCATAGGAGCTTTGGTTTGTATCAGTTTCATAAGCTGAGTTGAACCAGATATCGTCCGTATGAGTAGGAAACATAGTTCTTTTTTTCTGGGCTTGCTCATTTTTCTTGCTGTATTAGAGACACTGGAAAGAAGAGCATGCTTCTTGTGTGAAAACAGAGTGTGTTTCATGGATGAGATCACTGGTCTGAATTTCCCTTCAGAAACGGAGTTCAACCACAGGATCTGTGTCTTCCTACATTCAAGAGGTCATTTCTGGTAAACCCACTGAATTTTGGCTTCAAATGAATTTACACAATTCACGAACCCAGCATATCTCTTAATATTAACTAAAAAGCATTAATGTAAGAGGTGCTGTGATTTTTATCAGTTTCATAAGCTGAGTTGAACTAGTTATCGTCCATATGAGTAGGAAACATACGTCTTTTTTTCTGGGCTTGCTCATTTTTCTTGCTGTATTAGAGACAATGGAAAGAAGAGCATGCTTCTTCTGTTAAAACAGAGTGTGTTTCATGGATGAGAATACTGGTCTGAATTTCCCTTCAGAAAAGAGGTTACGATCCAGGATCTGATTCTTCTGCAAGCAAGAGGTCATTTCTGGTAAACCCAGTGAATTTGGGGCTAAAATGAATTTGCACAGATCACTAACCCAAAGCATTCCAAACTCTTAACTTAAGAGCATTTATGTAACAGGAGCTGTGGTTTGTTTCAGTTTCTTAAGCAGAGTTGAACTAGATATGGTCCGTATGAGTAAGAAACACAGACATTTTTTTCAGGGCATCCTCATGTTTCTTGCTGAATTGGAGACCCCGGAAAGAAGAGCATGCTTCTTGCGTTAAAACAGAGTGTGTTTCATGGATGAGAACACTTTTATGAATTTCCCTTCAGAAACGGAGTTCAACCACAGGATCTGTGTCTTCCTACAAGCACGAGCTCATTTCTGATAAACCCACTTATTTTGTGCTCAAATGAATTTACAAAGTTCATGAACCCAACGGGTTTCTCACTATTAACTAAAAACTTTTATGTAAGAGGTGCTGTGGTTTGTATCAGATTCATAAGAAGAGTTGAACTAGATATATTTGCTATGAGTATGAAACACAGTCCTTTTTTTCAGAGCATGGTCATGTTTCTTGCTGTATTAGAGACACTGGAAAGAAGAGCATTCTTCTTGTGTTAAAACAGAGTTTGTTTCATGGAAGAGAACACTGGTCTGAATTTCCCTTCAGAAATATATGTAAGATCCAGGATCTGGGTCTTCCTGCAAGCAAGAGGTCATTTCTGGTAAACCCAGTGAATTTTGGTCTCAAATGAATTTACACAGTTCACACACCCAATGAGTTTTTCACTATTTACTAAAGAGCATTTATGTAACAGGAGCTTTGGTTTATTTCAGTTTCCTAAGCAGAGTTGAAGTAGATATGGTGCGTATGAGTAGGAAACACAATTCTTTTTTTCTGGACAT
Source organism: Onychomys leucogaster (assembly GCA_949786385.1). Taxonomy (NCBI): domain Eukaryota; kingdom Metazoa; phylum Chordata; class Mammalia; order Rodentia; family Cricetidae; genus Onychomys; species Onychomys leucogaster. The sequence goes on from CATKUP010000044.1 coordinate 1,020,496, forward strand.
GCTCATATTTCTTGCTGTATTGGAGACGCTGGAAAGAAGAGCATGCTTCTCGCATTAAAACAGAGTGTGATTCATGGATGAGAACACTGGTCTGAATTTCCCTTCAGAAACGGAGTTCAACCACAGGATCGGTGTCTTCCTACAAGCATGAGGTCATTTCTGGTAACCCCACTGAATTTTGGGCTCAAATGAATTTACACAGTTCACGAACCCAACGTGTTTCTCACTATTAACTAAACAGCATTTATGTAAGAGGAGCTGTGATTTGTATCAGTTTCATAAGTAGAGTTATACTAGATATGTTTGGTGTGAGTAGGAAACACAGACATTTTATTCAGGGCATGCTCATATTTCTTCCTGAATTAGAGACCATGTAAAGAAAAGCATGCTTCTTGCGTTAAAACAGAGAGTTTTCCATGGATGAGAACATTGGTCTTAATTTCCCATCAGAAAAGTAGTTACTATCCAGGATCTGTGTGTTATTACATGCAAGAGGTCATATTTGGTACACCCAATGAATTTTGTGCTCAAATGAATTTACACAGTTCACAAACCCAACGCGTTTCTCACTATTTACTAAAGAGCATTTACATAAGAGGAGCTGTGGTTTGTATCATTTTCATAAGCAGAGTAGAACTAGATATGGTCCCTATTAGTAGGAAACACAGTTCTTTTTTCTGGGCTTGCTCATGTTTCTTGCTGTATTAGAGACACTGGAATGAAAAGCATGCTTCTTGCTGTATAACAGAGTGGGTTTCATTGATGAGAACACTGGTCTGAATTTCTCTTCAGAAATGGATTTAAGATACAGGATTGGTGTCTTCCTCCAAGCAAGAGGTAATTTCTGGTAATCCCACTGAATTTTGAGCTCAAATGAATTTACACAGTTCACGAACCCAGCATGTCTCTTGCTATTAACTAAAAAGCATTAATGTAAGAGGTGCTGTGATTTGTATCAGTTTCATGAGCAGAGTTGAACTAGATATGGTCCCTAAGAGTAGGAAACATAGTTCTTTTTTTCTGGGCTTGCTCATGTTTCTTGTTGTATTGGAGATGCTGGAAAAGAAGAGCATGCTTCTTGCGTTAAAACAGAATGTGTTTCATGGATGAGAACACTGTCTGATTTTCCCTTCAGAAAAGTAGTTACTATCCAGGATCTGTGTTTTCCTACATGCAAGAGTTCATTCCTGGTACACCCAATAAATTTTGTAATCAAATGAATTTACACAGTTCACAAACCCAACGCATTTCTCACTATTAACTAAAGAGCATTTATGTAAGAGGAGCTGTGGTTTCTATCAGTTTCATAGGCAGAGTAGAACTAGATATGGTCCTTATGAGTAGGAAACACAGTTCTTTTTTTCTGGCATTGCTCATGTTTCTTGCTGTATTAGGGACACTGGAAAGAAGATCATGCTTCTTGCAATAAAACAGAGTGTGTTTCATGGATGAGATCACTGTTCTGAATTTTCCTTCAGAAATGGAGTTCAACCACAGGATCGGTGTCTTCCTACATGCAAGAGATCATTTCTGGTTAACCCACTGAATTTTTGGTTCAAATGAATTTACACAGTTCATGAACTCAACATGTCTCTTACTATTAACTAAAAAGCATTAATGTAAGAGGTGCTGTGATTTGTATCAGTTTCATAAGCAGAAGTGAACCATATATGGTCCCTATGAGTAGGAAACATAGTTCTTTTTTTCTGGGCTTGCACATTTTTCTTGCTTCATTGGATACGGTGGAAAGAAGAGCATGCATCTTGTGTTAAAACAGAGTGTGTTTCATGGTTGAGAACACTGTCTGAATTTCCCTTGAGAAAGTAGTTACTATCGAGGATCTGTGTCATCCTAAATGCAAGAGGTCATTTCTGGTAAATCCACTGAATTTTGTGCTCAAATAATTTACACATTTCCGAACCCCTCATGTCTCTTACTATTGACTAAAAAGCATTAATGTAAGAGGTGCTGTGATATGTTTCAGTTTCATAAGCAGAGTTGAACTAGATAAGGTCCGTATGAGTAGGAAGCACAGTTCTTTTTTTCTAGGCTTGCTCATTTTTTTTGCTGTCTTATAGACGCTGGAATGAAGAGCAAGCTTTATGAGTTAAAGCAGAATGTGTTTAATGGATGAGAACACTTGTCTGAATTTCCCTTCAGAAACGGAGTAAAACCACAGGATCTGTGTCTTCCTGCAAGCAAGAGTTCAATTCTGGAAAACCCAGTTAATTTTGGGCTCAAATGAATTTACACAGTTCAGGAACCCAACTCGTCTCTCTATTAACTAAAGTGCATTTATTTAACAGGAGCTGTGTTTGGTATCAGTTTCATAAGCAGAGTTGAACTAGATGTGGTCCGTATGAACAGGAAATATACTTCTTTTTTTCAGGCTTGCTCATTTTTCTTGCTGTATTGGAGACGCTCTAAAGAAGAGCATGCTTCTTGCGTTAAAATAGAGTGGGTTTCATGTATGAGAACACTGTTCTGAATTTCCCTTCAGAAACGGAGTTCAACCACAGGATCTGTGTCTTCCTACAAGCAAGAGGTCATTTCTGGTACACCCACTGAATTTTGTGCTCAAATGAATTTACACTGTTCACAAACCCAACACGTTTCTCACTATTAACTAAAGAGCATTTATGTAGGAATAGCAGTGGTTTGTATCAGTTTCATAAGCAGAGTATAACTAGATATGGTCCCTATGAGTAGGAAATACAGTCCTTTTTTTCTGGGCTTGCTCATGTTTCTTGCTCTATTAGAGACACTGGAAAGAAGAGTATGTTTCTTGCATTAAAACAGAGTGGGTTTCATGGATGAGAACACTGGTCTGAATTTCCCTTCAGAAACGGAGGTCAACCACAGGATCTTTGTCTTCCTACAAGCAAGAGGTCATTTGCCGCAGACCACCCAGAGGGAAACCACAACTGGTGGTGTATCAGGGAGAAGGCTCAAGCAGAAGTCAGGAATCGTTGAGGAGAATGACAGACAGACACATGACATGTTGATGTGCTTCTGGAATTTTACTTCTGTATAGGCAATGCTTACATACTTTTACAATCAAGGAACTTGGCAGGGGGTTACCTCAGACCATTATTTTTTACAATTACTCAGAATCAGGTAATTTCCACTTTCGGGGATCCACCTAGGGGCTGTCCACCAGCTCTCTCCTAAAAAGTACTTTGTATACCCCCCGGGAAGTGTATGGTGAGGAATTTTCTCTAACTCTTTTTCTCTAGAAGGGTCTGGCTCGCTATGTTTATTCCTTCATAACATTTTTATTTTTACTTTCTGTTTTGGGCTCTCTGGCTCTGTTTCTGACAAGAGCTTGCGCTGCTCTCCTGTAAACAGGAACGACCCCAGAGATGTATTTGAGGAAGTGTTTTGAGCTTCCTTATACACTGGTCTGATAAATGGAGATGCTCTGGGTACAGGGTCATCTGGGTCAGTCATGTTGGTGCCAAACTGTACTGGTTGTGTTGTTAACTGGAGAACACACAGATAAACATACAGAGAAAGATCATGATTAGTGCCAACAAGGACTGTCCTCAAGGCCATTTTGTTCTCTAGGGCTTCGTGGGATCCTCAGGCTGCATGATGATCGCTGATTGTGGGGGAACCGCTTGAGGCCACTCTCCAGGAAGCTCTAAACTCAACCCTTCAGCTGCTGGGCCCCAGTGCAGCAGCATACTTGCTACAGCTACACAGGTGTCACTGCTGTGGGCGTAGCAGTTCCTCCTTTTCTGTTTTTAAAATGAAGCCCAAACACGTCCTGTTGCACTGTCTTTACAGAAGTATAGAGACATTTAATAAGACAAGGAAAAAGAAAAACAACAAGCACTACTAGTAAAAAGAGCACTCCAATAAAAATAAAATATTGTAGCCAATCTATGGGGTTCATATCCTTAATTCCCTTTTTTTATTTCTGTAGCTAGATCTTGTAATCCGCCTATTTGCAAATGAGCCTGACTCATAGCCGAAATATCTTTCTGTAAAGAAGCCAGATCATGGGTAATATCTGTATCATGCCAGATTCCCTGCAAATGAGTCTTAACCTTCTCCCAAGGCTGGGAAGCATTATAAAGCAACGGGGTAACACACATGGATTTGAAGTTACCATGGCAGCGAGCAGACATTGTGGTTTTGAGTTGGAAATATCCTGTCCTATGGCCAAAACCACTTCTTCCAAAACATTGATCTTAGACTCTAATTTTTTATCTATTGCTTCTTGCTCAAGTAAAGCCATAGTAATATTCTTATTAAGAGTATTGACATAATGAGCTGTATGAATTTCCTGAACTAATGCGGTTGTTGCAACAGCAAAGGTAGTAATAATCGAAATTAGAGCAGTAATACCTAGAATCAAAGCAGCAACAAACCGTTTTACATGAACCAAATCTTTTAAAGTATTTAAAACTTGCAAGGCTGAATTGTCATACCAAGGTTCAGGGCCCAACTCTACAGGCAACATGACAAACGGAGGTCGCTGGACTATGAGAACCGTCCCTAGATCTTTGGGCTCTGAGGAAGTGATACAATTAGTCAATTTACAAGAATTACATATTATCTGAAAAGAATTACCATCCTGGGTAATATTAATAAATTAAGATTGTGCTAAGAGCAGAGCATTAGGGTAAGACATGCAGGCTCTAAGGCCAACGGCCTCTGATTGAGTATGGTTAGGTCTTTTTTCTAGCATCATGTTGGAAGCTGCAACAAGCCTAAACAAACCAGAATGTCTCCTAGTAATGTTGCCTTGTATTGCAAACCATGTAGGTTTTACAAAGCCTGGACAGAACCATCTCCTAAGAGGTTCTCCATGTCCTTCAAAAACATAATTATGAAATTTCTCCTTATGAGTATTTAGATAACTCTTATAAGTGTCCTCCTTATCATTAGAATTAGAGTAATCCCATACCCTGAGGGATCCTGACGACCCCTGTGGTTTATACCTTGCAGCTGCATTTGGAAAACCGCAAGTCAACCATGCTGGGAATTTGGACAGAGAAGAATCCCCAAATTGATCTTTATCCCGGTACTTTTGAATACAGGGAATGATAGGAATGTGATTGACTTGAGTAAAATTATCCTTATACAATTGATTCCCTAAAGTCTGTATCTGGAGCTCCCACACCCATCTCTTACCAGCGCTTGCCCTGTCTGGGCCGTCAGTCAGGAAGGTCCTGTAAGATGTCGGAAAGCAGCTGTAAGGCACTTTCCCCTGCAGCGTCAGGCAGATTGGGAACGAATCTGCTCTGCCCTCAAAATTTATTAAGGAGGAGGAGCTGCTTCGAGCGTCAGAATCCTGTGCTCCACCTAATCTTACTGAGTCATTGGTTAACACCTTGATAGGCTCCCGATCTAACCATCCTACGGGCTGAATAATCGGGGGATTAGGAACATACGCCCAGTAGGAAATTCCCTGAGTGACCGGCAGTGGGGTGGAAATTAAAGATAGAAAGGCAAGGAAATAAAAAGAAGCTGTAAGGGTTTTCCCCTGTTTAATTAAAAGTTTCTTCACTTTCTGAGTCAGAAGCCGAATCTGCGACCAAGTCACTTTCGGTTTCTCGCTGCTGAGCTTCATCTTTTTCATGTCCGTCACCAGTTCCCTCTGCTGCTTTCTCCAGCAGCGCTTGTGCCTTCTCTTTTCCCTTTGCAGGTTGGATAAGGCAATCTGGGATCCAGATGGGGGAGTCGGCATCCTGTGGGAAAACACAAGCGTACCCTCATCCCGCGGTTATAAGAACATCCGGTCCCTTCCATGTACCAGACAACAAGTCCTTCCAATATACTAGTGGCAAAGGAGTCTTATGGAATTCACGATCCCAATGAATCAGGGCTGCAGTGAGTCCCTTGTCATTTGTATTCAGATGATTGAGCACAAACAGGGCATGGGATAAGACATGATGAGGAATAAAATACCCATTAGAGGCTTGTAGCCTCTCTATTTGTAATTTTAAATTTTGATGAGTCCTTTCTATAATGGCCTGTCCTTGAGGATTGTAGGGTATACCTGTAACATGGGCGATTCCCCATTGGCCACAAAATTGTTCAAAAGCTTTAGAAGTGTAAGCAGGCCCATTATCTGTTTTTATTTGTGAGGGAAGACCCATGATTTGAAAACACTGTATAAGGTGTTGAACCACATCTTTGACTGCTTCCCCGGTCCTAGCTGAGGCACAGGTGAAATGGGAGTACGTGTCTACTGTGACATGTACATAACCCATTCTTCCAAAAGAAGAGATGTGAGTCACATCCATTTGCCAAATAACATTAGGCTTCAAACCTCTAGGGTTACACCCATCTTTTGTGGGTGATGTACCGGGGGGCAATGAGTGCATTCTTTTACTATATGTCTGGCCTGTTCCCTTGTTATAGAGAACATTTTTCTTAGAGCAGATGCATTTTGATGATGTATGGCATGACTTTGCTGAGCCTCATGTACAGAAAACACTCCCGAAGAATTTTGGGTTAATAAATCCGCCATAGCATTACCTTGATCCAGTGGATCAGGTAATTTGCTATGTCCTCTAATATGTCCTACATAAAATTTTTGTGACCTTTTTTGGACTAAATTTTGCAATCTCTGCAAAAATGGTAAAATGGGGGACTTTCCTGACAAAAGGGCAGTTTCCAACGCTGGAAACAAGTTAGCTACATATTTAGAATCTGTAAAAAGGTTAAACTCTTGAGAGAACTTTTCAAAGGCCAAAATAGCTGCTCTAATTTCTGCTTGCTGTGCAGAAGTCTTCTCTCCTTCCTCTACCCACAGGCCATGTGTCTGGGTAAAAACCGCAGCTCTTCCTGAGGAGAAACCATCTGTAAAAATATTTACAGCATGATCTAAGGGGCTATGAGAGAACCAGACAGGAAATATCAATTCCATATGTCTTGCAAATTCTATTATAGGGTGTCTAGGGTAATGAAATAATATCTGACCTGTAAAATTCTGTAGTGCCGAAATCCAATCTTCATTGAATTGATATAAATGTTCCAATTGTGCTTTATTATATGGAATAATAAGCTTATGTGGTTCCTTCCCAAACAATTCTTTTGACCGATTATGACATTTACATATTAATATGGAGCATAAATAAGGATAATTGGGCAGCATCTTAGCTTGAGTATGTGGTAAATGTAACCATTCCATCACTCCATCTTGCCATAGGCAAGCAGTGGGTGTATAAGAAGTTGCAAAAAGTATCAAAGACCATGGCTCTGCATAATTTACTTGTTTAACCTTAGCTGCAGTTAAAGCCTTTTCTACCAATTGCAAGGCCTTAATAGCTTCTTTTGTCAACTCACGTAAGCATTTTGGATTAGAATCACCATGTAAAGTTGAATATAGAGGGCTCAGCATAGCAGTGGTAATTTTTAAATAAGGTCTAAGCCAGTTAATATCACCTAATAATTTCTGAAAATCATTTAAAGTTTTCAAATTATCCCTTCTGATGGAGACCTTTTGAGAGGTAATATAATCTTCTTTAATTATTTGTCCTAAATAATTTAGAGGCCTGTCTTTCTGTATCTTGTCAGGGGCTATCACTAATCCATACAGGGTTAGTGCCTCTATGTTCTCTTCTAATATGTGTTCCAACTGAGTTTTATCTTTATGGGCCAGAAGTATGTCATCCATATAGTGAATGAGATATAAATCAGGATATTTTTGTCTTATTTTCTGCAAAGCTAGATCTACAAATTTTTGGCACAATGTAGGAGAATTTTTCATTCCTTGAGGCAATGTTACAAATTGATATCTTTTAAAAGGCTGCTTAAAATTCTCTGAGGGAACACTAAAGGCAAAATATTCACTATCTGAGGGGTTAAGTTTGATGGTAAAAAAACAGTCTTGTAAGACTTTGACAATTATATGCCATGCTTGAGGCACAGCCACAGGAGAGGGCAGGCCAGGTTGCAATGGCCCCATATCCTTCATCACTGCATTGATGGTCCTAAGGTCCTGCAACTGTCTCCATTTCCCTGATTTCTTCTTGATAACAAAGACAGGGGTATTCCATGGGCTGTTAGATTCTATTATATGCCTTTTTTGTAATTGGTCCTGCACCAGTTGTTCCAGAGCCTGTATCTTTTCCGTTGTTAGGGGCCACTGACTCACCCATACAGGCTCCTGAGTAAGCCACTCTATTTTGTCTGCATATAGATGTTCTGCAGTGGCCCCTATGAAAAATTTTGATAACTAATTTGATCTGATGTCACTAGTTTAATATCCATGGAATCAAGCATGTCTCTCCCCCACAAAGTGAATGGGAGAGACGGGAGCACATAACGCTCTATCAAGCATTCTTTACCTTCACTTTTCCACTTCAATAATGCAGTACTCTGCATAACCCCTGAAGCAGAGCCGAGTCCCAACAAGGAGGATCCTGTTTTGTGAATGGGCCAATTACTAGGCCATTCTGAAGCAGCTATACAAGTCCTGTCTACACCTGTGTCCATTAGACCCCGAAATTTCTGTCTATTAATCAAGATACACTTAAAGGGTCTCTCTCCAAGATCCTGTACCATGAACATTCCTTCAGTGGACCCAAATTGTCCTTGCCCCCGGGCATCCTTCATGACAGGATTGGGTAATTTAACAAAAGGTAAGAGGACCAGCTGACCCAACCTCTATCCTTTGTGAATCTGTATGGTCTCTGCTAATGGCCTCACCATAACTTTAATAGTATTTTCTGTATCTGCATCAATTACACATGGAAGAACCTCAAAGTTCTTTTGATAATTTGAACTTCATCCGATGACTAGTCCCACAGTTTGTGGCAGCAGAGTGCCCAGTACATTAATAGGAACTAAAGCTATTCCATCCCATCTGGACAGTATCATGTCCTTAGTGCTAGCAAGATCCAAGCCGGCACTTTCTGGAGTTGCTCTAGGCAAAGCATGGACAGTGAACTCTGGAGCTTCAGGGTTTAGCCCTGAGTGAGGTGCTTGTAGTCTCCTCTCCTCTCCCTTTGGTGCAGGGTTAGGAGAACACCCCTGACTTAGTTTTTTGTCTCTTCCTGCTCATCGTCAGAGCCCCCTTTTCCTAGGGGCGTTCCATCCTTATGGAACTTTGATTTACACTCATTTCTCCAATGTTTCCCTTTCTTGCAGCAAGGGCATAGGCCAGGAGCCCCCCTTTTAGGTCCGGCTTTGTTTCCCTGTCAGCAATCTTTTTGCATATGTCCTTCCTTTCCACATTGAAAGCAAGTTGGAGATTGGGCAGTTTTCCTGCCATTCCCATATGTCTGTTTAATATAAGCGCTAAATTTTTGTCCTTTCATGGCTGCGGCGTAGGCCATTCCTTGTACTACAACCGGTGAGTCATCCTGACATGCTTTTATGTAGTCCTGGAGGGTTCCAGTTTTTCTTATTGATCTAATCAGATCTTGACATAGAGCATTGGCATTTTCCCATGCTAACTGCTTCAATAGAATATTCGTCCCCTCTGAGGGGGGAGCATTCTAGAGACAGCTTCCTCAAGCCAAGCTATAAAATCCTGGTAGGATTCTTCAGTACCTTGTCTAATACTAGCCAATGCTCCTCCCTTGGTTCCCTGAGGGGGAATTTTTCGCCATGATTGTACGGCGTTAGTTGTTATCAATTGCAAGACATCTCTAGGTATCTTTGTCTGTGATTGTGGGGTGGCGTAATCCTCTGTCCCCATAAGCATTGCAATAGTGGGCTTGGGCCCACATTTCTTAAGTGATTGTACCACTGGCTCCTTACTTTTGTCTTCATATTCAGTCTTCCAGAGAATATAGTCTCCGGGACTGAGAGTGGCCTTTGCAGTTTGCATCCAGTCATAAGGTGTCAACCAAGAACTGGCAACCACATCCACAATCTGCAGCATATAAGGAGCAGAAGCACCAACACTCTTCACAGCATATTGTAATTCTTTTAATACCTTCAAGGGGAGAGGCTCCCATACAGGTCCCTCATCATCCCATAATTCTGTGACAGGGAAAATTCCAAAGAAGGCATCACCAGTCCTGCGAGCCTCGGCTATGGCTCCTTGGAAGGCAACGGGAGGCAAAGGGGGGTGTTTTCTTGGCTTTGGCATGGGCTGCTGACCAGCCGCAGTGCCAATTACCTTAAGAGATCGATGATTTTCAGAATGATCTCTATAGTCATCCTCCCATTCCTGTTCTGCTTGTTGATCATCAAGACCCCAATCATCATCATTTTCCTGGTACTATATTGCATGGGGGGAGCAGAGGCAGTAAGCAGCATACGCTCTTCCTCATCCCCGTCCTCTGGACCCACTTCATCATAAATGGGGGATTCCCCTGGGTCAGAGGCAGTCTCCCTACAAAGTCCTTGAAATGGGGTTGTATCTGATAAGAGGTCCCTTAAATAGAACCATAATTGAAATGCTTGGGGAGGCAGAGTTTTTTCGCCACTAGCCTGCACATATTTACGCATCTCTTTCCCCACTCTTTTCCATTCATCTAGAGTCAATGATCCCTCCTCAACAAACCAAGGGCTGGTCTTCTTTAAAAAGGCAATAAATTGCTCCACATCTGTAACTGATGTCTGAAACTCTGATTTAGTTAACATACGCAGTATCATAGTTACCAGCATTTTCTCATTCTTAGCCAGCACGTGCCCCATGGTTCCTTGTTTACTTACACTTAACTGGTGATCCTTTAACGGCGGGACTGCAGCTCCCTGGTAAGAACCATACCTGATTTCTGAAGAGGAAAGAAAAAGGGGGGGAAAGATTAGCTGTCCTTCAAGTCCCTGTGTTTGGGCGCCACCTGCTGCAGACCACCCAGAGAGAGACCACCACTGCGGGAGAACCAGGGAGAAGGCTCAAGGAGAAGTCAGGAATCGGCGAGGAGAATGACAGACAGACACATGATATGTTGATGTGCTGCTGCAATTTTACTTCTGTATAGGCAATGCTTATATACTTTTACAATCAAGGAACTTGGCAGGGGGTTACATCAGACCATTATTTTTTACAATTACTCAGAATCAGCAAGAAACAATAACAAGAGACATCCATATCTATTTTTGTGTATCACTTCCGCAGCAGGAGTTCATTGTGGCTATTGTCTGAGGGCATGATCTCTGAATTTTGTGAAATCTGTCTCACACCAGCGACCACATCTGTGGGAGCCAAACTCTTACCAGCCTGGGTTATATTCTACTATTATATACCCATTTGCTTTCAAAGCCGTTTTTCCCCTCATAATCTACCCATCTGTTCCCAACTTCATCATAACTTCCTGTATATGGGAGCAGCTCTAGGTAATTTCCACTTTCAGGGGTCCACCTAGGGGCTATACACAAACTCCCTCCTAAAAAGTACTGTGTATACCCCCCGGGAAGTGTGTGGTAAGAAATTTTATCACTCTTTTTCTCTAGAAGGGTCTGGCATGCTATGTTTATTCCTTCATAACATTTTTATTTTTACTTTCAGTTTTGGGCTCTCAGGATCTGTTTCTGACAAGAGCTAGCGCTGCTCTACTCAAAACAGGAATGACCCCAGAATTTATTTGAGGAAGTCTTTTGAGCTTCCTTATACACTGGTCTGATAAATGGAGGTGCTAGGGGTACAGGGTCATGTGGGTCAGTCATGTTGGTGCCGAGCTGTACAGGTTGTGTTGTTAACTGGAGAACACACAGATAAGACATACAGAGAAAGATCATGATTAGTGCCAACAAGGACTGTCCTAAAAGGCCATTTTGTTCTCCAGGGCTTCCTGGGATCCTCAGGGTGTATGATGATCTCTGATTGTGGGGGAAACGCTTGAGGCCACGCTCCAGGAAGATCTAACCGCAACCCTTCAGCTGCTGGGCCCCAGTGCAGCAGCATACTTGCTACAGCTACACAGGAGTCACAGATGTGGGCGTAGCAGTCATTTCTGGTAAACCCACTGAATTTTGGCCTCAAATGTATTTACACAGTTAATGAACCCAATGCGTTACTCACTATTAACTAAAAAGCATTTATGTAAGAGGAGCTGTGATTTGTATCACATTCAAAAACAGAGTTGTACTAGATAGGTTTGGTATGAGTAGGAAACATAGTTCTTTCTTTCAGGGCATGGTCATGTTTCTTGCTGTATTAGAGACAGTGGAAAGAAGAGCATGCTTCTTGTGTTAAAACAGAGTGTGTTTCATGGATGAAAACACTGGTCTGAATTTCCTTTCAGAAACGGAGTTAAACCACAGTATCTGTGTCTTCCTAAAAGCAAGTGTTCATTTCTGGTATACCGAGTGAATTTTGGCCTCAAATGAATTAACACAATTCACAAACCCAATGCGGTTCTCACTATTAACTAAAGAGCATTTATTTCACAGAAGGTGTGGGTTGTATCAGTTTAATAAGCTGAGTTGAACTAGATATCGTCCATATGAGTAGGAAACATAGTTCTTTTTTTCTAGGCTTGCTCATGTTTCTTGCTTTATTGGAGACGCTGGAAAGAAGAGCATGATTCTTGCGTTAAAACAGAGTGTGTTTCATGGATGGGAACACTTGTCTGAATTTCGGTTCAGAAACGGAGTTCCACCACACTATCTGTGTCTTTCTACAAGCAAGAGGTCATTTCTGGTAAACCCACTGTATTTTGGGATCAAATGAATTTTCACAGTCCACGAACCCAACGTGTTTCTCACTATTAACTAAAAAGCATTTATGTAAGAGGAGCTGTGATTTGTATCACATTCATAAGCAGAGTTGAAATAGATATGTTTGGTATGAGGAGGAAACACAGACCTTTTATTCACGGCATTCTCATGTTTCTTGCTGAATTAGAGACCCTGGAAAGAAGATCATGCTTCTTGGGATAAAACAGAGTGTGTTTCATGGAGGAGAACACTGGTCTGAATTTCCCTTCAGAAAAGTAGTTAATATCCAGGATCTGTGTCTTCCTACATGCAAGAGTTCATTTCTGGTAAACCCACTGAATTTTGTGTTCAAATGAATTTACACAGTTCACAAACCCAAAGCCTTTCTCAATATTAACTAAGGATCGTTTATGTAACAGGAGCTGTGGTTTGTATCAATTTCATGAGCAGAGTTGAAGTAGATAATGACAGTATGAGTAGGAAACACAGTTCTTTTATTCTGGGATTGCTCATATTTCTTGCTTTATTGGAGACGCTGGAAAAAAGAGCATGATTCTTGCATTAAAACAGAGTGTGTTTCATGGATGAGAACACTGGTCTGAATTTCCCTTCAGAAAAGTAGTGAAGATCCAGGATCTGTGTGTTCCTACAAGCAAGAGGTCATTTCTGATACACCCATTGAATTTTGTGCTCAAAGGAATTTACACAGTTCACAAACTCAACGCATTTCTCACTTTTAACAAAAGAGCATTTATGTAAGAGGAGATGTGGTTTGTATCAGTTTCATAAGCAGAGTACAACTAGACAAGTTTGGTATGAGTAGGAAACACAGTTGTTTTTTTCATGGCATGCTCATGTTTCTTGCTGTATTAGAGATGCTGGAAAGAAAAGCTTGCTTCTTGCTTTAAAACAGAGTGTGTTTCATGGACGAGAACACTGGACTAAATTTTCCCTCAGAAACGGAGTTACACCAGAGTATCTGTGTCTTCCTGCAAGCAAGAGTTCATTTCTGGTACACGCAGTGAATTTTGGGCTCAAATGCACATCAAAGTTCTCAAAGACAACGCGTTTCTCACTATTAAGTAAAGAGCATTTATGTAAGCGGAGCTGTGGTTTGTATCAGTTTCATTAGCATAATTGAACTACATATGGTCCTTATGAGTAGGAAACAGAGTCCTTTTTTTCAGAGCATGCTCATGGTTCTTGCTCTATTGATGACACTGGACAGAAGAGCTTGCTTCTTGCATTAAAACAGAGTATGTTTCATGGATGAGAACTCTGGTCTGAATTTCCATGCAGAAACGGAGTTACACCAGAGTATCTGTGTCTTCCTGCAAGCAAGAGTTCATTTCTGGTACACACAGTGAATTTTGGGCTAAAATGCACATCAAAGTTCTCAAAGACAAGGCGTTTCTCACTATTAAGTAAAGAGCATTTATGTAAGCAGAGCTGTGGTTTGTATCAGTTTCATAAGCATAGTTGAACTACATATGGTCCTTATGAGTTGGAAACACACTTCTTTATTACTGGGCATGCTCATGGTGCTTGCTGTATTGGAGAATCTGTTAGGAAGAGCTTGTTTCTTGTGTTAAAACAGAGTGTGTTTCATGGATGAGAACTCTGGTCTGAATTTCCCTTCAGAAACAGAGTTAAACCCCAATATCTCTGTTAGCTTACAAGCAAGAGATCATATCTGGTAAAACCAGTGATTTATGGGCTCAAATGAATTTACACAGTTCATGAACCCAAAGCGTTTCTCACTATTAACTAAAGAGCATTTATGTAAGAGGAGCTTTATTTTAATCAGTTTCATGAGCAGAGTTGAACTAGATATGGTCCGTATGAGTAGGAAACACAGTTCTTTTTTCCTGGGCATGCTCATGGTGCTTGATTTATTGGAGACACTGGAAAGAAGAATTTGCTTCTTGCTTTAAAACAGAGTGTGTTTCACGGATGAGAACACTGGTCTGAATTTCCCTTCAGAAACGGAGTTTAACCCCAGGATCTGTGTCTTCTAACAAGCAAGAGATCATTTCTGGTAAACATAGTGAATTTTGGGCTCCAATGAATTTACACAGCTCACGAAACCAAGGCGTTTCTCACTCTTAACTAAAGAGCATTTATGTAAGAGGAGCTTTAATTTAATCAGTTTCATAAGCAGGGTTGAACTAGATATGGTCCATATGAGTAGGAAACACTGTTCTTTTTTTCTGTGCATGCTCATGGTTCTTGAGTATTGATGACGCTGGACAGAAGAGCTTGCTTCTTGCATTAAAACAGCATGTGTTGCATGAATGAGAACACTGGTCTGAATTTCCCTTCAGAAACGGTGTTATACCAGAGTATCTGTGTCTTCCTACAAGCAAGAGTTCATTTCTGGTACATGGAGTGAATTTTGGGCTTCAGAAACGGAGTTAAAGGACAGGATCTGTGTCTTCCAATAAGCAAGAGTTCAGTTCTGGTAAAAAAAAAGTGAATTTTGGGCTCAAGTGATTTTTCGCAGTCCGTGAATCCAAAGCGATTCTCACATTTAACTAAAGAGCATATATGTAAGAGGAGCTGTGGTTTGTATCAGTTTCATAAGCAGAGTTGAACTGCATATGGTCCTTATGAGTAGGAAACCCAGTTATTTTTCTCAGGGCATGCTCATGGTTCTTGCTTTATTGGGGAATCTGGAAAGATGAGCTTGTTTCTTGTGTTAAACCAGAGTGTGTTTCATGGATGAGTACACTGGTCTGAATTTCCCTACAGAAACGGAGTTAAACCACAGGATCTGTGTCCTCCTACAAGAAAGAGTTCATTTCTGGTAAACCAAGTGAATTTTGGCCTCAAATAATTTTACACAGTTCACGAACCCAACGCGAGAGTAACTATTAACTAAAGATCATTTATGTAAGAGGAATTGTGGTTTGTATCAGTTTCATAAGCAGAGTTGAAGTACATATGTTCCATATGAGTAGGAAACACAGTTCATTTTTTATGGGCATTCTCATTTTTCATGCTGTATTGAAGACGCTTGAAAGAAGAGCTGGCTTCTTGATTGAAAACAGAGTGTGTTTCATGGATGAGAACACTGGTCTGAATTTCCCTTCAGAAATGGAGGTAAACCCCAGGATCTGTGTCTTCCTTCAAGCAAGAGTTCTTTTCTGGAACACATGGAGAATTTTGGGCTCAAATGATTTTACAAAATTCAGAAACCCATCGCGATGCTCACTAATAACTAAAGAGCATATATATAAGATGAGCTGTGGTTTGTATCAGTTTCATAAGCAGAGATGAACAGCATCTGGTCTGTATGAGTAGGAAGCACAGTTCTCTGGCCATGCTCATGGTTCTTGATGTATTGGAGATTTTGGAAAGAAGATGATACATTTTGCCTTAAAACAGAGTGTGTTTCAGGGATGAAAACTCTGGTCTGAATTTCCCTTCAGAAACGGAGTTAAACCCCAGGATCTGTGTCTTCCTACAAGCAACAGTACATTTCTGGTAAACCCAGTGAATTTTGGGCTCCTATGATTTTTCGCAGTCCGTGAAGCCAACACGATTCTCACTATTAACTGAAGAGCATATATGTAAGAGGAGCTGTGGTTTGTATCAGTTTCATAAGCAGAGTTGAACTACATATCGTCCTATGAGTAGAAAACACAGTTCTTTTTTTTCTGGGCATGCTCATGTTTCTTGCTGTACTGGAGGCGCTAGAAAGAAGAGCTTGCTTCTTGCTTGAAAACAGAGTTTGTTTCATGGATGAGAACACTGCTCTGAATTTCCCTTCAGAAACGAAGTTAAACACCAGGATCTGTGAGTTCCTACAAGCAAGAATTCATTTCTGGTAAACCCAGTGAATTATGGCTAAAATGATTTTACTCAGTTCACGAACCCTATCGCAATTCTCAATATTAACTAAAGAGAATTTATGTAAGAGGAGCTGTGGTTTGTATCTGTTTCTAAAGCAGAGTTGAACTACATATGGTCTGTATGAGTAGGAAACACAGTTATTTTTGTCAGGGCATGTTCATGGTACTTGCTGTATTAGAGACCATGGAAATAAGAGCTTGCTTCTTGCTTTAAAGCAGAGTGTGTTTCACGGATGAGAACACAGGTCTGAATTTCCCTTCAGAAACGGAGTTAAATACCAGGATCTGTGTCTTCCTACAAGCAAGAGTTCTTTTCCGGTAAACAAAGAGAATTTTGGGCTCAAATGATTTTACAAACTTCAGAAACCCATCGCGATTCTCACTATTAACTAAAGAGCGTTTATCTAAGAGGAGCTGTGGTTTGTATCAGTTTCATAAGAAGAGTTGAAGTGCATATGATCTGTATGAGTAGGAAACACAGTTCTTTTTTCTGGGCATTCTCATTGTTCTTGCTGTATTGGAGAGTCTGGAAAGAATAGGATGCTTCTTGCGTTAAAACAGCATGTGTTTCATGGATGAGAACACTGGTCTGAATTTCCCTTCAGAGTCAGTGTTAAAACCCAGGATGTGTGACTTCCTACAAGCAAGAGTTCATTTCTGGTAAACCCAGTGAATGTTGGTCTCAAATGATTTTTAGCAGTTCATGAACCCAATGCGATTCTCACTATAAACTAAAGAGAATATATGTAAGACAAGCTGTTGTTTGTATCAGTTTTATGAGCAGAGTTGATCTACATATGGTCCCTATGAGTAGGAAACGCAGTTCTTTTTTTCTGGGCATGCTTACGGTTCTTGCTGTTTTTGAGACCATGGAAGGAAGAGCTTGCTTCTTGCTTGAAAACAGAGTGTGTTTCAGGGATGAGAACTCTGGTGTAAATTTGCTTCAGAAATGGAGTTAAACCCCAGGATCTGTGTCTTCCTACAAGCAAGAGTTCATTTCTGGTAAACCCAGTGAATTTTGGGCTCAAATGATTTTGTGCGGTTCACGAAACCAACACGATTCTCCCTATTAAATAAAAAGCATTTTGGTGAGAAGAGCTGTGGTTTGTATCAGTTTCATAAGCAGAGATGAAATACATGTGATCCGTATGAGTAGGAAACTCAGTTCTTTTTTTCAGGGCAAGCTCATGTTTCTTGCTGTATTGTAGACGCTGGAAAGGAGAGCTTGCTTCTTGCGTTAAAACAGAGTGTGATCCATGGCTGAGAATACTGGTCTGAATTTCCCCTCAGAAACGGAGTGAAACCCCAGGATCTGTGTCTTCCTACAAGCAAGAGTTCATTTCTGTAAACCAAGTGAATTTTGGGCTCAAATGATTTTGCACAGTTCAAGCACCCAATGCGATTCTCACTATAACTAAGAGCATTTATGTAAGTGGAGCTGTGGTTTGTATCAGTTTCATAAGCAGAGTTGAACTACGTATGGTCTGTATGAGTAGGGAATACAGTTCTTTTTTTCAGGGCATGCTCATGGAACTTGCTGTATTGGAGATGCTGGAAAGAAGCGCTTGCTTCTTGCGTTAAAACAGAGTGTATTCCATGGATGAGAACACTCGTCTGAATTTCCCTTCAGAAACGGAGTTAAACCCCAGGGCCTGTGTCTTCCTACAATCTAGAGAGCATTTCTGGTAATCAAAGAGAGTTTTGGGCTCATATGATTTTACACAGTTCAGAAACCCATCTCGATTCTCACTATTAACTAAAGAGCATTTATGTAAGAGGAGCTGTGGTTCGATTCAGTTTCCTAAGCATAGTTGAACTACATATCGTCCGTATGAGTAAGAAACATAGTTCTTTTTTTCTGGGCAGGCTCATGGTTCTTGCTGTATTGGAGACGCTGGAAAGAAGAGCTTGCTTCTTGTGTTAAAACAGAGTGTGTTTCATGGATGAGAACTCTGCTCTGAATTTCCCTTGAGAAACGGAGTTAAATCCCAGGATCTGTGTGTTTCTACAAGCAAGAGTTCATTTTTGGTAAACCAAGTGAATTTTGGGATCATATGATTTTACACAGTTCAGAAACCCATCGTGATTGTCACTATTAACTAAAGAGAATTCATGTAAGAGGAGCTGTGGTTTGTATCAGTTTCATAAGCAGACTTGAACAACATATGGTCCATACAAGAAGGAAACACAGTTCTTTTTATCTGGGCATTCTCATGGCTCTTGCTGTATTGGAGACGCTGGAAAAAAGAGCATTCTTCTTGCGTTAAAGCAGAGTGTGTTTTTTGGATGAGAACACTGGTCTGAATTTCCCTTCAGACACAGAGTTAAAATCCAGGACCTGTGCCTTCCTACAAGCAAGAGTTCATTTCTGGTAATCCCAGTTAATTTTTTGGCTCAAATGATTTAACACAGTTAAAGAACCCAACCAGATTCTCACTAGTAAACAAAGAGCCTTTATGTAAGTGGACCTGTGGTTTGTATCAGTTTCATATGTAGAGTTGAACTACATATGGTCCGTATGAGTAGGAAACACAGTTCTTTTTTTCCGGGCATGCCCATGATACTTGCTGTATTGGAGACGCTGGAAAGAACAGCTTGCTTCTTATGTTTAAACAGAGTGTGTTTCATGGATGAGAACACTGGTATGAATTTCCCTTCAGAATCGGAGTTAAACCACAGGATCTGTGTCTTCCTACAATCAAGAGTTCATTTCTGGTAAACAAAGAGAATTTTGGGATCAAATGATTTTACACAGTTCAGAAACGCATTGCAATTCTCAATATTAACTAAAGAGCATTTATGTAAGAGGAGCTGTGGTTTGTATCAGTTTCATAAGCAGACTTGAACTACATATGGTCCGTATGAGAAGGAAACACAGTTCTTTTTTTCTGGGCATTCGCATGGTTCTTGCTGTATTGGAGATGCTGGAAAGAAGAGCTTGCTTCTTGCGTTAAAACAGAGTGTGTTTCATGGATGAGAACACTGGTCTGAATTTCCCTTCAGAAACGGAGTTACACCAGAGTATCTGTGTCTTCCTACAAGCAAGAGTTCATTCCTGGTACATGCAGTGAATTTTGGGCTCAAATGAATATCGACAGTTCACGAACACAACGCGTTTCTCACTGTTATTAAAGAGCATTTATGTAAGAGGAGCTGTGGTTTGTACCAGTTTCATAAGCAGAGTTGAAGTACATATGGTCCTTCTGAGTTGGAAACACACTTCTTTTTTAATGCTCATGCACATGGTTCTCGCTGTATTGGAGACGCTGGAAAGAAGAGGATGATTCTTGCCTTAAAACAGATTGTGTTTCATGGATGAGAAGTCAGGTCTGAATTTCCCTTCAGAAACGGAGTTAACCCCCAGGATCTGTGTCTTCCTACAGGCATGAGTTCATTTCAGGTAAACCCAGTGAATGATGGGCTCAAATGATTTTACACAGTTCAGGAACACAATGCGTTTCTCAGTATTAACTAAAGGGCATTTATGTAAGAGGAGCTGTATTTTGTATCAGTTTCATAAGCAGAGTTGAACTATATATGGTCCTCACGATTAGGAAACCCAGTTCTTTTTTCTGGGCATGTTCATGGTTCATGCTGCATTGTATACGCTGGAAAGAAGAGGATGTTTCTTGCCATAAAACAGAGTCTGTTTCTTGGATGAGAACTATGGTGAATTTCCATTCAGAAACAGAGTTACACCCCAGGATCTGTGTCTTCCTACAAACAGGAATTCATTTCAGGGAAACCCAGTGAAATATGGACTCAAAGGAATTTCCACATTTCACAAACACAACGTGGTTCTCACTATTAACTAAAGAGCATCTATGTAAGAGTAGCTGTATTTTGTATCACATTCACAAGCAGAGTTGAACTAGATATGGACCATATGAGTAGGAAACACAGTTCCTTTGTTCTGGGCATGCTCATATCTCTTGCTGTATTGGAGAATCTGTTAGGAAGAGCTTGTTTCTTGTGTTAAAACAGAGTGTGTTTCATGGATGAGAACTCTGGTCTGAATTTCCCTTCAGAAACGGAGTTAAACCCAGGGATGTGTGTCTTCCTACAAGCCTGAGATCACTTCAGGTAAACCCAGTGGTTTATGGGCTCAAAGGAAATCACACAGTTCATGAACCCAACCCGTTTCTCACTATTAACTAAAGAGAATTTATATAAGATAAGCTTTATTTTTATCAGTTTCATAAGCAGAGTTGAACTAGATATGGTCCTTACGATTAGGAAACACAGTTCTTTTTTTCTGGGCATGCACATTGTGCTTGCTGTATTGGAGACATGATAAAGAAATGTTTGCTTCTTGTTTTAAAACAGAGTGTGTTTCATGGATGAGGACATTGGTCTGAATTTCCTTTTAGTAATGGAGTTAAACCCCACTATCTCTGTCTGATTACAAGCAAGAGATCATTTCTGGTAAACCCAGTGATTTATGGGCTCAAATGTATTTACACAGTTCATGAACCCAACGTGATTCTCACTATTAACTAAAGAGCATTTATGTAGAGGAGTTGTGGGTTGTATCAGTTTCATAATCAGAGTTGACCTATATATGGTCCGTATCACTAGGAAACACAGTTCTTTTTTTCAGGGCATGCTCATGGTTCTTGCTGTATTGGAGACGCCGGAAAGAAGAGCTTGCTTCCTGCCTTAAAACAGAGTGTGTTTCAAGGATGAGAACACTAGTCTGAATTTCCATTCAGAAACGTAGTTAAACGCCAGGATCTGTGTCTTCCAAAACGCAAGAATTCATTTGTGGTAAACCCAGTGAATTTTGGCTAAAATGATTTTACTCAGTTAAAGAACCCAACGCGATTCTCACTATTAACAAAAGAGCATTTATGTAAGAAGAGCTGTGCTTTGTATCCGTTTCATAAGCAGAGTTGATCTACATATGGTCCTTATGAGTATGAAACACAGTTATTTTTTGAGGGCATGCTCATTGTTTTTGCTGTATTGGAGACGCTGGAAAAAGAGGATGCTTCTTGCGTTAAAACAGAGTGTGTTTCATGGATGAGAACACTGGTCTGAAATTCCTTTCCAAAACGGAGTTATACCCCAGGATTGGAATCTTCCTATAAACAAGAGTTCATTTCTGTTAAACCAAGTGTATTTGGGGCTCAAATATTTAACACAGTTCATGAACCCAACGAGATTCTCACTATTAACTAAATAGCATTTATGTTAGAGAAGCTGTGGTATGTATCAGTTTCATAAGCAGATTTGAACTACATATGGTCTGTATGAGTAGGAAACACAGTTCTCTTTTCCTGGGCATGCTCATGGTTCTTGATGTATTAGAGACGCTGGAAAGAAGAGCTTGCTTCTTGCGTAAAAACAGAGTGTGTTTCATGGATGAGAACACTGTTCTGAATTTACCTTCAGAAACGTATTTAAACCCCAGGATCTGTGTCTTCCTACAAGCAAGAATTCATTTCAGGTAAACCCAGTGATTTTTGGGCTCAAATGATTTTTCGCAGTTCACGAAACCAACGCGATGCTCACTAATAACTAAAGAGCATATATATAAGATGAGCTGTGGTCTGTATCAGTTTCATAAGCAGAGATGAACTGCATCTGGTCTGTATGAGTAGGAAGCACAGTTCTCTGGCCATGCTCATGGTTCTTGATGTATTGGAGATGCTGGAAAGAAGAGGATACGTTTTGCCTTAAAACAGAGTGTGTTTCAGGGATGAGAACTCTGGTCTGAATTTCCCTTCAGAAACGGAGTTAAACCCCAGGATCTGTGTCTTCCTACAAGCAAGAGTACATTTCTGGTTAACCCAGTGAATTTTGGGCTCCTATGGTTTTTCGCAGTCCGTGAAGCCAACACAATTCTCACTATTAACTAAAGAGCATATATATAAGATGAGCTGTGGTTTGTATCAGTTTCATAAGCAGAGTTGAATCACATATGGTACGTATGAGGAGGAAACACAGTTCTTTTTTTCAGGGCATGTTCATGGTTCTTGCTGTATTGGAGACAGTAGAAAGAAGAGCTTGCTTCTTGCATGAAAACAGAGTGTGTTTCAGCGATGAGAACTCTGGTGTGAATTTACCTTCAGAAACAGAGTTAAACCCCAGGGTCTGCTTCTTCCTACAAGCAAGAGTTCATTTCTGGTAAACCAAGTGAATTTTGGTTCAAATGATTTTACAGAGTTCTAGACCCTACGTGATTCTCACTATTAACTTAAAAGCATTTATGTAAGTGGAGCTGTGGTTTGTATCTGTTTCATAAGCAGAGTTGAACTACATATGGTCCGTATGAAGAGGAAACACAGTTCTTTTTTTCAGGGCAAGCTCATGGTACTTGCTGTAGTGGAGATGCAGGAAATAAGAGATTCCTTCTTGCGTTAAAACAGAGTGTCTTTCATGGAGGAGAGCACTGGTCTGAATTTCCCTTCAGAAACGTAGTAAAACCCCAGGAACAGTGTCTTCCTACAAGCAAGAGTTCTCTTCTGGTAAACTCAGTGAATTTTGGGCTCAAATGATTTTACACAGTTCACAAACCCAACGCGATTCTCACTAGTAAATAAAGAGCATAATGTAAGACGAGCTGTGGTTTGCATCAGTTTCATAAGCAGTGTTGACCTACATATGGTCTGTATGAGTAGGAAACACAGTTCTTTTTTCAGGGCATGATCATGGTTCTTGCTGTATTGGAGACGCGGGAAAGAAGAGCTTGCTTCTTGCGTGAAAACAGAGTGTGTTTCATGGATGAGTACACTGGTCTGAATTTCCTTCCAGAAACGGAGTTAAACCACAGGATCTGTGTCCTCCTACAAGAGAGAGTTCATTTCTGGTAAACAAAGTGAATTTTGGCCTCAAATAATTTTACACAGTTCATGAACCCAACGCGAGAGTAACTATTAACTAAAGATCATTTATGTAAGAGGAATTGTGGTTTGTATCAGTTTCATAAACAGAGTTGAACTACATATGTTCCATATGAGTAGGAAACACAGTTCATTTTTTATGGGCATTCTCATTTTTCATGCTGTATTGAAGACACTTGAAAGAAGAGCTGGCTTCTTGATTGAAAACAGAGTGTGTTTCATGGATGAGAACACTGGTCTGAATTTCCCTTCAGAAATGGAGGTAAACCCCAGGATCTGTGTCTTCCTTCAAGCAAGAGTTCTTTTCTGGAACACATGGAGAATTTTGGGCTCAAATGATTTTACAAAATTCAGAAACCCATCGCGATGCTCACTAATAACTAAAGAGCATATATATAAGATGAGCTGTGGTTTGTATCAGTTTCATAAGCAGAGATGAACTGCATCTGGTCTGTATGAGTAGGAAGCACAGTTCTCTGGCCATGCTCATGGTTCTTGATGTATTGGAGATTTTGGAAAGAAGAGGATGCGTTTTGCCTTAAAACAGAGTGTGTTTCAGGGATGAGAACTCTGGTCTGAATTTCCCTTCAGAAACGTAGTTAAACCCCAGGACCTGTGCCTTCCTACAAGCAAGAGTTCATTTCTGGTAATCCTAGTTAATTTTTTGGCTCAAATGATTTAACACAGTTAAAGAACCCAACCAGATTCTCACTAGTAAACAAAGAGCCTTTATGTAAGTGGACCTGTGGTTTGTATCAGTTTCATATGTAGAGTTGAACTACGTATGGTCTGTATGAGTAGGGAATACAGTTATTTTTTTCAGGGCATGCTCATGGTACTTGCTGTATTGGAGACACTGGAAAGAACAGCTTGCTTCTTATGTTAAAACAGAGTGTGTTTCATGGATGAGAACACTGGTATGAATTTCCCTTAAGAATCGGAGTTAAACCACAGGATCTATGTCTTCCTACAATCAAGAGTTCATTTCTGGTAAACAAAGAGAATTTTGGGATCAAATGATTTTACACAGTTCAGAAACGCATCGCAATTCTCAATATTAACTAAAGAGCATTTATATAAGAGGAGCTGTGGTTTGTATCAGTTTCATAGGCAGACTTGAACTACATATGGTCTGTATGAGAAGGAAACACAGTTCTTTTTTTCTAGGCATTCGCATGGTTCTTGCTGTATTGGAGATGCTGGAAAGAACAACTTGCTTCTTATGTTAAAACAGAGTGTTTTTCATGGATGAGAACACTGGTATGAATTTCCCTTCAGAATCGGAGTTAAACCACAGGATCTGTGTGTTCCTACAATCAAGAGTTCATTTCTGGTAAACAAAGAGAATTTTGGGATCAAATGATTTTGCACAGTTCAGAAACGCATCGCAATTCTCAATATTAACTAAAGAGCATTTATGTAAGAGGAGCTGTGGTTTGTATCAGTTTCATAAGCAGATTTGAACTACATATGGTCCGTATGAAAAGGAAACACAGTTCATTTTTCTGGGCATTCGCATGGTTCTTGCTGAATTGGAGATGCTGGAAAGAAGAGCTTGCTTCTTGCGTTAAAACAGAGTGTGTTCCATGGCTGAGAACACTGGTCTGAATTTCCCCTCAGAAACGGAGTGAAACCCCAGGATCTGTGTCTTCCTACAAGCAAGAGTTCATTTCTGTTAACCAAGTGAATTTTGGTCTCAAATGATTTTGCACAGTTCAAGTACCCAATGCGATTCTCACTATAACTAAGAGCATTTATGTAAGTGGAGCTGTGGTTTGTATCAGTTTCATAAGCAGAGTTGAACTACGCATGGTCTGTATGTGTAGGGAATACAGTTCTTTTTTTCAGGGCATGCTCATGGAACTTGCTGTATTGGAGACGCTGGAAAGAAGCGCTTGCTTCTTGCATTAAAACAGTGTGTAGTCCATGGATGAGAACACTGGTCTGAATTTCCCTTCAGAAACAGAGTTAAACCCCAGGGCCTGTGTCTTCCTACAAGCAAGAGATCATTTCTGGTAATCAAAGAGAATTTTGGGCTCAAATGATTTTACACAGTTCAGAAACCCATCGTGATTCTCACTATTAACTAAAGAGCATTTATGTAAGAGGAGCTGTGGTTGGATTCAGTTTCCTAAGCATAGTTGAACTACACATCGTCTGTATGAGTAAGAAACACAGTTCTTTTTTTCTGGGAAGGCTCATGGTTCTTGCTGTATTATAGACGCTGGAAAGAAGAGCTTGTTTCTTTCGTTAAAACAGAGTGTGTTTCATGGATGAGAACACTGGTCTGAATTTCCCATCATACACGGAGTTTTAAAACCCAGGATCTGTGTCTTCCAACAAGTAAGAGTTCATTTCTGGTAATCCCAGTTAATTTTTTGGCTGAAATGATTTTACACAGTTAAAGAACCCAACACAATTCTCACTATTAACTAAAGAGCATTTATGTAAGAGTATAGCTGTAGTTTCAGTCAGTTTCATAAGCAGACTTGAACTACATATGGTCCGATGAGAAGGAAACACAGTTCTTTTTTTCTAGGCATGCTCATGGTTCTTGCTGTATTGGAGATGCTGGAAAGAAGAGTATGCTTCTTGCGTTAAAACAGAGTGTGTTTCAGGGATGAGAACTCTGGTCTGAATTTCCCTTCAGAAACTGAGTTAAACCCCAGGATCTGTGACTTAGTACAAGCAAGATTTCTTTTCTGGTAAACCCAGTGAATTATGGGCTAAAATGATTTTACACTGTTCACGAACCCAACCCATTTCTCACTATAAACTAAAGAGCATTTAAGTAAGAGGAGCTGTGGTTTGTATCAGTTTCATAAGGAAAGTTGAATTAGATATGGTCCTTATGAGTAGGAAACACAGTTCTTTTTTTCTGGGTATGCTCATATTTTTGCTGTATTGGACACGCTGGAAAGAATAGGATGCTTCTTGCGTTAAAACAGAATGTGTTTCAGGGTTCAGAACTGTGGTCTGAATTTACCTTCAGAAATGGGGTTAAACCCCAGGATCTTTGTCTTCCTACAACCAAGAGTTCATTTCTGGTAACTCAAGAGAATTTTGGCTCAAATTAATTTACACAGTTCACGAATTCAAGGCGTTTCTCACTATTAACCCAAAAGAATTTATGTAAGAGGAGCTGTGGTTTGTATCATTTTCATAAGCAGAGTTGAACTACATATGGTCCGTATGAGTAGGAAACACAGTTATTTTTTTCTGGGCATGCACAGCGTTCTTGCTGTATTTGAGACGCTGGAAAGAAGAGGATGTTTCTTGCCTTAAAACAGCATGTGTATCAGGGATGAGAAATCTGGTCTGAATTTGCCTTCAGAAACGGAGTTAAAACTAAGGGATCTTTGTCTTTCTACAAGCAAGAGTTCATTTCTGGTAAACCAAGTGAATTTTGGGTTCACATGAGGTTACAAAGTACACCAACCCAACGTGATTCTCACTATTAACTAAAGAGTGTTTATGTCAGAGAAGCTGTGGTTTGTATCAATTTCTTAAGCGAAGTTGAATTAAATGTGGTCCTTATGAGAAGGAAACACAGTTCTTTTTTGGGGGGCATCGTCAAGTTTCTTGCTGTTTTGGAGATGCTGGAAAGAAGATGATGCTTCTTGCGTTAAAACAGAGTGTGGTTCAGGGATGAGAACTCTGGTCTGAATTTCGCTTCAGAAACAGAGTTAAACACCAGGATCTTTGTCTTCCTACAAGCAAGATTTCTTTCCTGATAAATCCATGTAATTTTGGGCTCAAATGATTTTACACACTTCACGAACCCAACGCGTTTCTCCCTAGTAACTAAAGAGCCTTATGTAAGAGGAGGTGTGGTTTGTATCAGTTTCATAAGGAGAGTTGAATTAGATGTGGTCCTTTTGTGTAGGAAACATAGTTCTTTTTTTCTAGGTATGCTCATGTTTTTGCTGTATTGGAGACGCTGGAAAGAAGAGGAAGCTTCTTGCGTTAAAACAGAATGTGTTTCAGGGATGAGAACTCTGGTCTCAATTTCCCTTCAGAAATGGGGTTAAACCCCAGGATCTGTGTCTTCCACAACCAAGCGTTCATATCTGGTAACTCCAGAGAATTTTGGCTCAAATGATTTTACACAGTTCACGAACTCAAGGCATTTCTCACTATTAACCCAAAAGAATTTATGTAAGAGGAGCTGTGGTTTGTATCAGTTTCGTAAGCAGAGTTGAACTACATATCGTCCGTATGAGTAGGAAACACAGTTCTTTTTTCTGGGCATGCTCATGGTTCTTGCTGTATTGGAGATGCTGGAAAGAAGAGGATGCTTCTTGCGTTAAAACAGAGTGTGTTTCAGGGAAGAGAACTCTGGTCTGAATTTGCCTTCAGAACCGGAGTTAAACCCCAGGATCTGTGTCTTCCTACAAGCAAGATTTCTTTCCTGGTAAACCCAGTGCATTATGGGCTCAAATGATTTTACACAGTTCACGAACCCAACCCATTTCTCACTATAAACTAAAGAGCATCTGTGTAAGAGGAGCTGTGGTTTGTATCAGTTTCATAAGGAGAGTTGAATTAGATGTGGTCCTTATGAGTAGGAAACATAGTTCTTTTTTTCTGGGTATGCTCTTTTTTTTTGCTGTATTGGAGATGCTGGAAAGGAGAGGATGCTTCTTGCCTTAAAACAGAGTGTGTTTCAGGGATGAGAACTCTGGTCTGAATTTCCCTTCAGAAATGGAGTTAAACACCAGGATCTGTGTCTTCCTACAAGCAAGAGTTCTTTTCTGGTAAACCCAGTGAACTATGGTCTCAAATGATTTTACACAGTTCACGAACTCAACCTATTTCTCACTATAAACTAAAGAGCATTTAAGTAAGAGGAGGTGTGGTTGGTATCAGCTTCATAAGGAGATTTGAATTAGATTTGGTTCTTTTGTGTAGGAAACATAGTTCTTTTTTTCTAGGTATCCTCATGTTTTTGCAGTATTGGAGACGCTGGAAAGAATAGGATGCTTCTTGCGTTAAAATAGAATGTGTTTCAGGGATCAGAACTCTGGTCTGAATTTCCCTTCAGAAATGGGGTTAAACCGCAGGATCTGTGTCTTCCTACAACCAAGAGTTCATTTCTGGTAACTCCACAGAATTTTGGCTCTAATTATTTTACACAGTGCACGAACCCAACGCGATTCTCACTATTAACTAAAGAGCATTTATGTAAGAGATGCTGTGGTTTTTATCAGTTTCGTAAGAAGTGTTGAACTACATATGGTCCGTATGAGTAGGAAACACAGTTCTTTTTTTCTGGGCATGTTCATATTTCTTGCTGTGTTGGAGACGCGGGAAAGAAGAGCATGCTTCTTGCGTTAAAACCGCATATTTTTCATGGATGGGAACACTGGTTCTGAACTTCCCATCAGATGCGGAATTAAAGCCGTGGATCTGTTTCTTCCTACAAGCAAGAGTTCATTTGTGGTAAACCCAGGTAATTGTGGCCTCTAATGATTTCATACAGTTTACGAAATCAATACATTTCTCACTATTAACTCAAAAGCATTTATGTAAGCGGAGGGGTGGATTGTATCACATTAATAAGCAGAGTTGAATTAGATGTGGTACTTATGAGTAGGAAACACAGTTCTTTCTTTCTGGGCATCCTCATGGGTGTTGCTGTATTGGAGACCCTGGAAAGAAGAGGATGCTTCTTGCCATAAAACAGAGTGTGTTTCAGGGATGAGAACACTGGTGAGAATTTGCCTTCAGAAACGAAGTTAAACCTCAGGATCTGTGTCTTCCTACAAGCAACATTTCTTTTCTGGTAAACACAGTGAATTATGGGCTCAAATGATTTTACACAGTTCACGAACCCAACCCATTTCTCACTATAAACTAAAGAGCATTTTCGTAAGAGGAGCTGTGGTTTGTATCAGTGTCATAATCATAGTTGCTGTAGATATGGTCTGTATGAGTAGGAAACACAGTTCTTTTTTTCTTGGCATGCTCATATTTCTTGCTCTGCTGTAGACGTTGGAAAGAGGAGCATGCTTCTTGCGTTAAAACCTTGTGTTTTTCATGGATGAGAAAACTGGTCTGATTTTCCCTTCAGAATCAGAGTTAAACACATGGATCTGCATCTTCCTACGAGCAAGAGTACATTTCTGGTAAACCAAGTGAATTTTGGTCTCAAATGAATTTACACGGTTCACGAAACCAATGCATTTCTCACTATTAACTAAACAGCATTTATGTAAGAGGATGTGCGGTTTGTATCAGTTTCATAATCAGATTTGAACTACATATGATCCGTATGAGTAGGAATCACAGTTCTTTTTTCTGGGCATGATCATGGTTCTTGTTGTATTGGAGACTATGGAAAGAAGAGGGTGCTTCTTGCCTTAAAACAGACTGTGGTTTAGGGATGAGAACTGTGGTCTGAATTTCCCTTCAGAAACAGAGTTAAACCCCAGGATCTGTGTCTTCCTACAAGCAAGATTTCTTTCCTGGTTAACCCAGTGCATTATGGGCTCAAATGATTTTACAAAGTTCCCAAACTCATCCCGTTTCTCACTATTAACTCAAAAGTATTTATGTAGCAGGAGCTGTGGTTTGTATCAGTGTCATAATCATACTTGATGTAGATATGGTCTGTATAAGTAGAAAACACGGTTCTTTTTTTCTTGGTATTCTCATATTTCTTGCTCTTTTGTAGACGCTGGAAAGAAGAGCATGCTTCTTGCGTTAAAACCGTGTGTTTTTCATTTATGAGAACACTGGTCTGTTTTTCCCTTCAAAATCAGAGTTAAACACGTGGATCTGCATCTTCCTACAAGCAAGAGTACCTTTCTGGTAAACCAAGTGAATTTTGGGCTCAAATGATTTTACACAGTTCACGAACTCAAAGCGTTTCTCACTATTAACTAAACAGCATTTATGAAAGAGGATGTGCGGTTTGTATCATTTTCATAATCAGATTTGAACTACATATGATCCGTATGAGTAGGAATTACAGTTCTTTTTTCTGGGCATGATCATGGTTCTTGTTGTATTGGAGACTATGGAAAGAAGAGGGTGCTTCTTGCCTTAAAACAGACTGTGTTTTAGGGATGAGAACTGTGGTCTGAATTTCCCTTCAGAAACGGAGTTAAAACCCAGGATCTGTGTCTTCCTACAAGCAAGATTTCTTTCCTGGTTAACCCAGTGCACTTTGGGTTCAAATGATTTTACAAAATTCCCAAACTCATCCCGTTTCTCACTATTAACTCAAAAGTATTTATGTAGCAGGAGCTGTGGTTTGTATCAGTGTCATAATCATAGTTGATGTACATATGGTCTGTATGAGTAGGAAACACGGTTCTCTTTTGGTTGGTATGCTCATATTTCTTGCTCTTTTGAAGACGCTGGAAAGAAGAGCATGCTTCTTGCTTTAAAACCGTGTGTTTTTCATGGATGAGAACAATGGTCTGATTTTCCCTTCAGAATCAGAGTTAAACACATGGATCTACATCTTCCAACAAGGAAGAGTACATTTCTGGTAAACCAAGTGAATTTTGGGCTCAAATGATTTTACACAGTTCACGAACTCAAGGCGTTTCTCACTATTAACACAAAAGAATTTATGTAAGAGGAGCTGTGGTTTGTATCAGTTTCGTGAGCAGAGTTGAACTACATATGGTCCGTATGAGTAGGAAACACAGTTCTTTTTTTCTGGGCATGCTCATGGTTCTTGATGTATTGGAGATGCTGGAAAGACGAGTATGCTTCTTGCGTTAAAACAGAGTGTGTTTCAGGGAAGAGAACTCTGGTCTGTATTTGCCTTCAGAAACGGAGTTAAACCCCAGGATTTGTGTCTGACTACAAGCAACATTTCTTTCCTTGTAAACCCAGTGCATTATGGGCTCAAATGATTTTACACAATTCACGAACCCATCCCATTTCTCACTATTAACTAAACAGCATTTAAGTAAGAGGAGCTGTAGTTTGTATCAGTTTCATAAAGAGAGTTGAATTAGATGTGGTCCTTTTGTGTAGGAAACATAGTTCTTTTTTTCTAGGTATGCTCATGTTTTTGCTGTATTGGAGACGCTGGAAAGAAGAGGATGCTTCTTGCGTTAAAACAGAATGTGTTACAGGGATGAGATCTCTGGTCTGAATTTCCCTTCAGAAACGGGGTTAAACCCCAGGATCTGTGTCTTCCTACAACCAAGCGTTCATTTCTGGTAACTCCAGAGAATTTTGGCTCAAATGATTTTAAACAGTTCATGAACTCAAGGAGTTTCTCACTATTAACCCAAAAGAATTTATGTAAGAGGAGGTGTGGTTTGTATCAGTTTTTTATGCAGAGTTTAACTACATATGGTCCGTATGAGTAGGAAACACAGTTCCTTTTTTCTGGGCATTCTCATGGTTCTTGCTGTATTGGAGATGTTGGAAAGAAGAGGAGGCTTCTTGCGTTAATATAGAGTGTGTTTCAGGGATGATAACTCTGGACTGA
Organism: Onychomys leucogaster; assembly: GCA_949786385.1. NCBI lineage: Eukaryota > Metazoa > Chordata > Mammalia > Rodentia > Cricetidae > Onychomys > Onychomys leucogaster. The sequence continues at coordinate 1,052,226 of CATKUP010000044.1, forward strand.
ATTTCCATTCTGAAACAGAGTTAAACCCCAGGATCTGTGGCTTCCTACAAGCAAGAGTTAATTTCTGGTAAACCCAGTGAATTATTGGCTCAAAGATTTTACAAAGTTCCCAAACTCATCCCGTTTCTCACTATTAACTCAAAAGTAATTATGTAGGAGGAGCTGTGGTTTGTATCAGTGTCATAATCATAGTTGATGTAGATATGGTCTGTATGAGTAGGAAACACAGTTCTTTTATTCTTGGCATGTTCATATTTCTTGCTGTGTTGGAGACGCTGGAAAGATGAGCATGCTTCTTGGGTTAAAACCGCGTGTTTTTCATGGATGAGAACACTGGTCTGAATTTCCCTTCAAAAGCGGAGTTAAACCCCTCAATCTGTGTCTTTCTACAAGCAAGAGATCATTTCTGGTAAACCAAGTGAATTTTGGGCTCAAATGAATTTACACAGTTCACGAAACCAACGCATTTCACACTATTAACTAAAGAGCATTTATGTAAGAGGATGTGTGGTTTGTATCAGTTTCATAATCCGAGTTGAACTACATATGGTGCGTATGAGTAGGAATCACAGTTCTTTTTTTCTGGGCATGCTCATGGTTCTTGCTGTATTGGAAATGCAGGAAAGAAGAAGATGCTTCTTGCGTTAACACAGAGTGTGTTTCAGGGATGAGAACTCTGGTCTGAATTTCCTTTCAGAAACTGAGTTAAACCCCAGGATCTGTGTCTTCATACAAACAAGAATACATTTCGGTTAAACCCAGTGATTTTTGGGTTCAAAAGATGTTACACAATTCAGGAACCCAACGTGATGCTCACTATTAACTAAAGAGCATTTATGTAGGAGAAGCTGTGGTTTGTATAAGTTTCATAATCAGAGTTGAACTACATATGGTCCGTATGAGTAGGAATCACAGTTCTTTTTTTCTGGGCATGCACAGCGTTCTTGCTGTATTTGAGACGCTGGAAAGAATAGTATGCACCATGCGTTAAAACAGAGTGTGTTTCAGGGATGAGAACTCTGGTCTGAATTTACCTTCAGAAACGGAGTTAAACCACAGGATCTGTGTCTTCCTACAAGCAAGAGTTCATTTCTGTTAAACCAAGTGTAATTTGGACTCAAATGATTTTAATAGTGCACGAACCCAACGCAATTGTAACTACTAACTAAAGAGCCTTTATGTAAGAGAAGCTGTGGTGTGTATCACTTTCATCAGTAAAGTTATATTTGAGGTGGTCCTTATGAGTAGGAAACACAGTTCTTTTTTTCTGGGATTCTTCCAGGTTCTTGCTGTATTGGAGACGCTAGAAAGAAGAGGACGCTTCTGGCCATAAAACAGAGTGTGTTTCAGGGATGAGAATTCTGGTCTGAAATTCCCTTCAGAAATGGAGTTAAACACCAGGACCTGTGTCTTCCTACAAGCAAGAGTTCTTTTCTAGTAAACCCAGTGAATTATGGGCTCAAATGATTTTACACAGTTCACGAACCCAACCCATTTAGCACTATTAACTAAAGAGCATTTAAGTAAGAGGAGCTGTGGTTTGTATCAGTTTCATAAGCAGAGCTGAACTACATATGGTCCGTATGAGTAGGAAAGACAGTTCTTTTTTTCCAGGCTTGCTCATGTTTCTTGCTGTATTGGAGCAGCGGGAAAGAAGAGGATGCTTCTTGCGTTAAAACAGAGTGTGTTTCAGGTATGAGAACTCTGGACTGAATTTCCCTTCAGAAACAGAGTTAAACCCCAGGATCTGTGGCTTCCTACAAGCAAGAGTTAATTTCTGGTAAACCTAGTGAATTATGGGCTCAAAGATTTTACAAAGTTCCCAAACTCATTCCGTTTCTCACTATTAACTCAAAAGTAATTATGTAGGAGGAGCTGTGGTTTGTATCAGTGTCATAATCATAGTTGATGTAGATATGGTCTGTATGAGGAGGAAACACAGTTCTTTTTTTCTTGGCATGTTCATATTTCTTGCTGTGTTGGAGACGCTGGAAAGATGAGCATGCTTCTTGGGTTAAAACCGTGTGTTTTTCATGGATGAGAACACTGGTCTGAATTTCCTTTAAAAAGCGGAGTTAAACCCCTCGATCTGTGTCTTTCTACAAGCAAGAGATCATTTCTGGTAAAGCAAGTGAAATTTGGGCTCAAATGAATTTACACAGTTCACAAAACCAATGCATTTCAGACTATTAACTAAAGAGCATTTATGTAAGAGGATGTGTGGTTTGTATCAGTTTCATAATCCGAGTTGAACTACATATGGTCCGTATGAGTAGGAATCACAGTTCTTTTTTTCTGGGCATGCTCATGGTTCTTGCTGTATTGGAGATGCAGGTAAGAATAAGATGCTTCTTGCGCTAAAACAGAGTGTGTTTGAGGGATGAGAACTCTGCTCTGAATTTCCCTTCAGAAACTGAGTTAAACCCCAGGATCTGTGTCTTCCTACAAGCAAGAGTACATTTCTGGTAAACCCAGTGATTTTTCGGTTCAAATGATGTTACACAATTCAGGAACCCAACGCGATGCTCACTATTAACTAAAGTGCATTTATGTAAGAGAAGGTGTGGTTTGTATAAGTTTCATAATCAGAGTTGAACTACATATGGTCTGTATGAGTAGGAAACACAGTTCTTTTTTTCTGGGCATGCACAGCGTTCTTGCTATATTTGAGACGCTGGAAAGAATAGTATGCACCATGCGTTAAAACACAGTGTGTTTCAGGGATGAGAACTCTGGTCTAAATTTCCCTTCAGAAACAGAGTTAAACCCCAGGATCTGTGTCTTCCTACAAGCAAGAGTTCATTTCTGATAAAGACATGTAATTTTGGGCTCAAATGATTTTACACAGTTCACGAACCCAACGCGTTTCTCCCTATTAACTAAAGAGCCTTTATGTAAGAGGAGCTGTGGTTTGTATCAGTTTCATAAGCAGAGTTGAACTACATATGGTACATATGATTAGGAAAAACAATTCTTTTTTTCTGGGCACCCTCATGGTTCTTGCTGCATTGGAGACAGGGGAAAGAAGAGGATGCTCCTTGCCTTAAAACATACTGTGGATCAGGGATGAGAACTCTGGTCTGAATTTCCCTTCAGAAACGTAGTTAAACCCCAGGATCTGTGTCTTCCAACAAGCAAGAGTTCTTTTCTGGTAAACCCAGTGAATTATGGGCTCAAATGCTATTACACAGTTCAACGACCCAACCCATTTCTCACTATTAACTAAAGAGCATCTTTGTAAGGGGAGCTATGGTTTGTATCAGTTTCATAAGGATAATTGAATTAGATGGGGTCATTGTGAGTAGGAAACATAGTTATTTTTCTGGGTATGCTCACGTTTTTGCTGTATTGGAGACGGTGCAAAGGAGAGGATGATTCCTGCCTAAAAACAGAGTGTGTTTCAGGGATGAGAACTCTGGACTGAATTTCCCTTCAGAAACGTAGTTAAACCCCAGGATCTGTGTCGTCCTACAAGCAAGAGTTCATTTCTAGTAAACCCAGTGAATTATGGGCTCAAATGATTTTACACAGTTCACGAACCCAACCCATTTAGCACTATTAACTAAAGAGCATTTAAGTAAGAGGAGCTGTGGTTTGTATCAGTTTCATAAGCAGAGCTGAACTACATATGGTCCGTATGAATAGGAAACACAATTCTTTTTTATGGGCATGCACAGGGTTATTGCTGTATTTGAGACACAGGAAAGAAGAGCATGCTTCTTGCCATAAAACAGAGTGTGTTTCATGGATGAGAACTCTGGTCTGAATTTTCCTTCTGAAACGGAGTTAAACCACAGGATCTGTGTCTTCCTTCAAGCAAGAGTTCATTTCTGGTAAACCAAGTGTAATTTGGGCTCAAATGATTTTAACAGTGCACGAACCAAAAGCGATTCTAACTACTAACTAAAGAGCATTTATGTAAGAGAAGCTGTGGTTTGTATCACTTTCATCAGTAAAGTTGTATTTGAGGTGGTCCTTATGAGTAGGAAACACAGTTCTTTTTTTCTGGGAATCCTCATGGTTCTTGCTGTATTGGAAACGCCAGAAAGAAGAGGACGCTTCTTGCCATAAAATAGAGTGTGTTTCAGGGATGAGAACTCTGGTCTGAATTTCCCTTCAGAAACGGAGTTAAACCCCAGTATCTGTGTCTTCCTACAAGCAAGAGTTCTTTTCTGGTAAACCCAGTGAATTATGGGCTCAAATGATTTTACACAGTTCATGAACCCAACCCATTTAGCACTATTAACTAAAGAGCATTTAAGTAAGAGGAGCTGTGGTTTTTATCAGTTTCTTAAGCAGAGCTTAACTACATATTTTCCGTCTGAGTAGGAAACACAGTTCTTTTTTTTCTCGGCATGCTCATATTTGTTGGTGTGTTGGAGACGCTGGAAAGAAGAGCAAGCTTCTTGGTTAAAACCGCGTGTTTTTCATGGATGACAACACTGGACTGAATTTCCCTTCAGAAACGTAGTTAAACCCCAGGATCTGTGTCTTCCTACAAGCAAGAGTTCATTTCTGGTAAACCAAGTGTAATTTGGGCTCAAATGATTTTACACAGTGCACGAAACCAACACGATTCTAACTACTAACTAAAGAGCATTTATATAAGAGAAGATGTGGTTTGTATCACTTTCATAAGTAAAGTTGTATTTGAGGTGGTCCTTATGAGTAGGAAACACAGTTCTTTTTTTCTGGGAATCCTCATGGTTCTTGCTGTATTGGAGACGCTAGAAGGAAGAGGACGCTTCTTGCCATAAAACAGAGTGTGTTTCAGGGATGAGAATTCTGGTCTGAATTTCCCTTCAGAAACAGAGTTAAACCCCAGGATCTATGTCTTTCTACAAGCAAGAGTTCATTTCAGGTAAACCACGTGAATTTTGGGCTCAAATGATTTTACACAGTGCACGAACCCAACGCGATTCTCACTATTAACTAAAGAGCATTTATGTAAGAGAAGCTGTGGTTTGTATCAGTTTCGTAAGAAGAGTTGAACTACATATGGTCCGTATGAGTAGGAAACTCAGTTCTTTTTTTCTGGGCATGTTCACATTTCTTGCTGTGTTGGAGACGCTGGAAAGAAGAGCATGCTTCTTGCGTTAAAACCGCATGTTTTTCATGGATGACAACACTGGTCTGAATTTCCCTTGAAAAGCGGAGTCAAACCCCTGGATCTGAGTCTTCCTACAAGCAAGAGATCATTTCTGGTAAACCAAGTGAATTTTGGGCTCAAATGAATTTACACAGTTCACAAATCCAACGCATTTCTCACTATTAACTAATGAGCCTTTATGTAAGAGGAGCTGTGGTTTGTATCAGTTTCATAAGCAGAGTTGAACTACATATGGTCCTTATGAATAGGAAACACAATTCTTTTTTTCTGGGCATGCCCATGGTTCTTGCTCTATTTTAGATGCTGGAAAGAAGAGAATGTTTCTTGCCTTAAAATAGCATGTGTATCAGGGATGAGAACTCTGGTCTGAATTTCCCTTGAAAAGCGGTGTTAAACAACTGGATCTGTGTCTTCCTACAAGCAAGAGATCATTTCTGGAAAACCAAGTGTAATTTGGGCTCAAATGATTTAACACAGTGCACGAACTCAACGCGATTCTAACTACTAACTAAAGAGCCTTTATGTAAGAGAAGCTGTGGTTTGTATCACTTTCATAAGTAAAGTTGTATTTGAGGTGGTCCTTATGAGTAGGAAACCCATTTCTTTTTTTCTGGGAATCATCATGGTTCTTGCTGTATTGGAGACGCTAGAAAGAAGAGGGCACTTCTTGCCATAAAACAGAGTGAGTTTCAGGGATGAGAATTCTGGTCTGAATTTCCCGTCAGAAATGGAGTTAAACACCAGGACCTGTGTCTTCCTACAAGCAAGAGTACTTTTCTATTAAACCCAGTGAATTATGGGCTCAAATGATTTTACACAGTTCACGAACCCAACCCATTTAGCACTATTAACTAAAGAGCATTTAAGTAAGAGGAGCTGTGGTTTGTATCAGTTTCATAAGCAGAGCTGAACTACATATGGTCCGTATGAATAGGAAACACAATTCTTTTTTATGGGCATGCACAGGGTTATTGCTGTATTTGAGACACAGGAAAGAAGAGCATGCTTCTTGCCATAAAACAGAGTGTGTTTCATGGATGAGAACTCTGGTCTGAATTTTCCTTCTGAAACGGAGTTAAACCACAGGATCTGTGTCTTCCTTCAAGCAAGAGTTCATTTCTGGTAAACCAAGTGTAATTTGGGCTCAAATGATTTTAACAGTGCACGAACCAAAAGCGATTCTAACTACTAACTAAAGAGCATTTATGTAAGAGAAGCTGTGGTTTGTATCACTTTCATCAGTAAAGTTGTATTTGAGGTGGTCCTTATGAGTAGGAAACACAGTTCTTTTTTTCTGGGAATCCTCATGGTTCTTGCTGTATTGGAAACGCCAGAAAGAAGAGGACGCTTCTTGCCATAAAATAGAGTGTGTTTCAGGGATGAGAACTCTGGTCTGAATTTCCCTTCAGAAACGGAGTTAAACCCCAGTATCTGTGTCTTCCTACAAGCAAGAGTTCTTTTCTGGTAAACCCAGTGAATTATGGGCTCAAATGATTTTACACAGTTCATGAACCCAACCCATTTAGCACTATTAACTAAAGAGCATTTAAGTAAGAGGAGCTGTGGTTTTTATCAGTTTCTTAAGCAGAGCTTAACTACATATTTTCCGTCTGAGTAGGAAACACAGTTCTTTTTTTTCTCGGCATGCTCATATTTGTTGGTGTGTTGGAGACGCTGGAAAGAAGAGCAAGCTTCTTGGTTAAAACCGCGTGTTTTTCATGGATGACAACACTGGACTGAATTTCCCTTCAGAAACGTAGTTAAACCCCAGGATCTGTGTCTTCCTACAAGCAAGAGTTCATTTCTGGTAAACCAAGTGTAATTTGGGCTCAAATGATTTTACACAGTGCACGAAACCAACACGATTCTAACTACTAACTAAAGAGCATTTATATAAGAGAAGATGTGGTTTGTATCACTTTCATAAGTAAAGTTGTATTTGAGGTGGTCCTTATGAGTAGGAAACACAGTTCTTTTTTTCTGGGAATCCTCATGGTTCTTGCTGTATTGGAGACGCTAGAAGGAAGAGGACGCTTCTTGCCATAAAACAGAGTGTGTTTCAGGGATGAGAATTCTGGTCTGAATTTCCCTTCAGAAACAGAGTTAAACCCCAGGATCTATGTCTTTCTACAAGCAAGAGTTCATTTCAGGTAAACCACGTGAATTTTGGGCTCAAATGATTTTACACAGTGCACGAACCCAACGCGATTCTCACTATTAACTAAAGAGCATTTATGTAAGAGAAGCTGTGGTTTGTATCAGTTTCGTAAGAAGAGTTGAACTACATATGGTCCGTATGAGTAGGAAACTCAGTTCTTTTTTTCTGGGCATGTTCACATTTCTTGCTGTGTTGGAGACGCTGGAAAGAAGAGCATGCTTCTTGCGTTAAAACCGCATGTTTTTCATGGATGACAACACTGGTCTGAATTTCCCTTGAAAAGCGGAGTCAAACCCCTGGATCTGAGTCTTCCTACAAGCAAGAGATCATTTCTGGTAAACCAAGTGAATTTTGGGCTCAAATGAATTTACACAGTTCACAAATCCAACGCATTTCTCACTATTAACTAATGAGCCTTTATGTAAGAGGAGCTGTGGTTTGTATCAGTTTCATAAGCAGAGTTGAACTACATATGGTCCTTATGAATAGGAAACACAATTCTTTTTTTCTGGGCATGCCCATGGTTCTTGCTCTATTTTAGATGCTGGAAAGAAGAGAATGTTTCTTGCCTTAAAATAGCATGTGTATCAGGGATGAGAACTCTGGTCTGAATTTCCCTTGAAAAGCGGTGTTAAACAACTGGATCTGTGTCTTCCTACAAGCAAGAGATCATTTCTGGAAAACCAAGTGTAATTTGGGCTCAAATGATTTAACACAGTGCACGAACTCAACGCGATTCTAACTACTAACTAAAGAGCCTTTATGTAAGAGAAGCTGTGGTTTGTATCACTTTCATAAGTAAAGTTGTATTTGAGGTGGTCCTTATGAGTAGGAAACCCATTTCTTTTTTTCTGGGAATCATCATGGTTCTTGCTGTATTGGAGACGCTAGAAAGAAGAGGGCACTTCTTGCCATAAAACAGAGTGAGTTTCAGGGATGAGAATTCTGGTCTGAATTTCCCGTCAGAAATGGAGTTAAACACCAGGACCTGTGTCTTCCTACAAGCAAGAGTACTTTTCTATTAAACCCAGTGAATTATGGGCTCAAATGATTTTACACAGTTCACGAACCCAACCCATTTAGCACTATTAACTAAAGAGCATTTAAGTAAGAGGAGCTGTGGTTTGTATCAGTTTCATAAGCAGAGCTGAACTACATATGGTCCGTATGAATAGGAAACACAATTCTTTTTTATGGGCATGCACAGGGTTATTGCTGTATTTGAGACACAGGAAAGAAGAGCATGCTTCTTGCCATAAAACAGAGTGTGTTTCATGGATGAGAACTCTGGTCTGAATTTTCCTTCTGAAACGGAGTTAAACCACAGGATCTGTGTCTTCCTTCAAGCAAGAGTTCATTTCTGGTAAACCAAGTGTAATTTGGGCTCAAATGATTTTAACAGTGCACGAACCAAAAGCGATTCTAACTACTAACTAAAGAGCATTTATGTAAGAGAAGCTGTGGTTTGTATCACTTTCATCAGTAAAGTTGTATTTGAGGTGGTCCTTATGAGTAGGAAACACAGTTCTTTTTTTCTGGGAATCCTCATGGTTCTTGCTGTATTGGAAACGCCAGAAAGAAGAGGACGCTTCTTGCCATAAAATAGAGTGTGTTTCAGGGATGAGAACTCTGGTCTGAATTTCCCTTCAGAAACGGAGTTAAACCCCAGTATCTGTGTCTTCCTACAAGCAAGAGTTCTTTTCTGGTAAACCCAGTGAATTATGGGCTCAAATGATTTTACACAGTTCATGAACCCAACCCATTTAGCACTATTAACTAAAGAGCATTTAAGTAAGAGGAGCTGTGGTTTTTATCAGTTTCTTAAGCAGAGCTTAACTACATATGGTCCGTCTGAGTAGGAAACACAGTTCTTTTTTTTCTCGGCATGCTCATATTTGTTGGTGTGTTGGAGACGCTGGAAAGAAGAGCAAGCTTCTTGGTTAAAACCGCGTGTTTTTCATGGATGACAACACTGGACTGAATTTCCCTTCAGAAACGTAGTTAAACCCCAGGATCTGTGTCTTCCTACAAGCAAGAGTTCATTTCAGGTAAACCAAGTGAATTTTGGGCTCAAATGATTTTACACAGTGCACGAACCCAACGCGATTCTCACTATTAACTAAAGAGCATTTATGTAAGAGAAGCTGTGGTTTGTATCAGTTTCGTAAGAAGAGTTGAACTACATATGGTCCGTATGAGTAGGAAACTCTGTTCTTTTTTTCTGGGCATGTTCACATTTCTTGCTGTGTTGGAGAGGCTGGAAAGAAGAGCATGCTTCTTGCGTTAAAACCGCATGTTTTTCATGGATGACAACACTGGTCTGAATTTCCAATGAAAAGCGGAGTCAAACCCCTGGATCTGAGTCTTCCTACAAGCAAGAGATCATTTCTGGTAAACCAAGTGAATTTTGGGCTCAAATGAATTTACACAGTTCACAAATCCAACGCGTTTCTCACTATTAACTAAAGAGCCTTTATGAAAGAGGAGCTGTGGTTTGTATCACTTTCATAAGCAGAGTTGAACTACATATGGTCCTTATGAATAGGAAACACAATTCTTTTTTTCTGGGCATGCCCAGGGTTCTTGCTGTATTTTAGATGCTGGAAAGAAGAGAATGCTTCTTGCCTTAAAATAGCATGTGTATCAGGGATGAGAACTCTGGTCTGAATTTCCTTAAAAAGCGGTGTTAAACAACTGGATCTGTGTCTTCCTACAAGCAAGAGATCATTTCTGGAAAACCAAGTGTAATTTGGGCTCAAATGATTTAACACAGTGCACGAACTCAACGTGATTCTAACTACTAACTAAAGAGCCTTTATGTAAGAGAAGCTGTGGTTTGTATCACTTTCATAAGTAAAGTTGTATTTGAGGTGGTCCTTATGAGTAGGAAACACAGTTCTTTTTTTCTGGGAATCCTCATGGTTCTTGCTGTATTGGAAACGCCAGAAAGAAGAGGACGCTTCTTGCCATAAAATAGAGTGTGTTTCAGGTATGAGAACTCTGGACTGAATTTCCCTTCACAAACGAAGTTAAACCCCAGGATCTGTGTCTTCCTACAAACAAGAGTTCTTTTCTGGTAAACCCAGTGAATTATGGGCTCAAATGATTTTACACAGTTCACGAACCCAACCCATTTAGCACTATTAACTAAAGAGCATTTAAGTAAGAGGAGCTGTGGTTTTTATCAGTTTCATAAGTACAGCTGAACAACATATGGTCCGTATGAGTAGGAAACACTGTTCTTTCTTTTCTCGGCATGCTCATATTTGTTGGTGTGTTGGAGACGCTGAAAAGAAGAGCATGCTTCTTGGGTTAAAACCGTGTGTTTTTCATGGATGAGGACACTGGTCTGAATTTCCCTTGAAAAGCAGAGTTAAACACCTGGATCTGTGTCTTCCTACAAGCAAGAGATCATTTCTGGAAAACCAAGTGAATTTTGGGCTCAAATGAATTTACACAGTTCACAAATCCAACGCGTTTCTCACTCTTAACTAAAGAGCCTTTATGTAAGAGGAGCTGTGGTTTGTATCAGTTTCATATGCAGAGTTGAACTACATATGGTCCGTATGAATAGGAAACACAATTCTTTTTTTCTTGGCATGCTCAGGGTTCTTGTTGTATTTGAGACACTGGAAAGAAGAGTATGAATCTTGCCTTAAAACAGCATGTGTTTCAGGGATGATAACTCTGTTCTGAATTTCCCTTCAGAAACGGAATTAAACCCCAGGATCTGTGTCTTTCTACAAGCAAGAGTTCATTTCTGGTAAACCAAGTGAATTTTGGGTTCAAATGATGTTACAAAGTGCACGAACGCACCACGATACTCACTATTAACTAAAGAGCATTTATGTATGAGGAGCTGTGGTTTGTATCAGTTTCATAAGGAGAGTTGATAGATGTGGTCCTAATGAGTAGGAAACATATTTCTTTTTTTTCTGGGTATGCTCATGGTTCTTGCTGTATTGGAGACGCTGGAAAGAAGAGGATGCTTCTTCCCTTAAAACAGAGTGTGTTTCAGGTATGAGAACTCTGGACTGAATTTCCCTTCAGAAACGAAGTTAAACCCCAGGATCTGTGTCTTCCTACAAGCAAGAGTTCTTTTCTAGTAAACCCAGTGAATTATGGGCTCAAATGATTTTACACAGTTCACGAACCCAACCCATTTAGCACTATTAACTGAAGAGCATTTAAGTAAGAGGAGCTGTGGTTTTTATCATTTTCATAAGCATAGCTGAACTACATATGGTCCGTCTGAGTAGGAAACACAGTTCTTTTTTTACTCGGCATGCTCATATTTGTTAGTGTGTTGGAGACGCTGGAAAGAAGAGCATGCTTCTTGGCTTAAAACCGGGTGTTTTTCATGGATGAGAACACTGGTCTGAATTTCCCTTCAAAAGCGGGGTTAAACCCCTCAATCTGTGTCTTTCTACAAGCAAGAGATCATTTCTGGTAAACCAAGTGAATTTTGGGCTCAAATGAATTTACACAGTTCACGAAACCAACGCATTTCACACTATTAACTAAAGAGCATTTATGTAAGAGGATGTGTGGTTTGTATCAGTTTCATAATCCGAGTTGAACTACATATGGTGCGTATGAGAAGGAATCACAGTTCTTTTTTTCTGGGCATGCTAATGGTTCTTGCTGTATTGGAGAGGCACGAAAGAAGAAGATGCTGCTTGGGTTAAAACAGAGTGTGTTTCAGGGATGAGAACTCTGGTCTGAATTTCCCTTCAGAAACTGAGTTAAACCCCAGGATCTGTGTCTTCCTACAAGCAAGAGTACATTACTGGTAAACCCAGTGATTTTTGGGTTCAAATGATGTTACAAAGTGCAGGAACGCAACACGATTCTCACTATTAACTAAAGAGCATTTATGTACGAGGAGCTGTGGATTTTATCAGTTTCATAAGCAGAGTTGAATTAGATGTGGTCCATATGAGTAAGAATCACAGTTATTTTGTTCTGGGCATGCTCATGGTCCTTGCTATATTGGAGACCCTGGAAAGAAGAGGATGCTTCTTGCATTAAAACAGAGTGTGATTTTAGGATGAGAACCCAGGTCTGAATTTCCCTTCAAAAACGGAGTTAAAACCCAGGATCTGTGTCTTCCTACAAGCAAGAGTTCATTTCTGATAGACCCATGTAAATTGGGGCTCAAATGATTTTACACAGTTCTGGAACCCAACACTTCTCCCTATTAACGAAAAATGATTTATGTAAGAGGAGCTGTGGTTTGTATCAGTTTCATAAGGAGAGTTGAATTAGATGTGGTCCTAATGAGTAGGAAACATATTTCTTTTTTTCTAGGTGTGTTCATGGTTCTTGCTGTATTGGAGACACTGGAAAGAAGAGGATGCTTCTTCCCTTAAAACAGAGTTTGTTTCAGGGATGAGAACACTGGTCTGAATTTCCCTTCAGAAACGGAGTTAAACCCCAGGATCTGTGTCTCCCTACAAGCAAGAGTTCTTTTCTGGTAAACCCAGTGAATTATGGGCTCTAATGATATTACACAGTTCACAAACCCACCCATTTCTCTCTATTAACTAAAGAGCATTTTTGTAAGGGGAGCTGTGGTTTGTATTGGTTTCATAAGGAGAGTTGAATTAGATGTGGTCCTTACGAGTAGGAAACATAGTTATTTTTCTGGGTATGCTCACGTTTTTGCTCTATTGGAGACGCTGGAAAGGAGAGGTTGCTCCATGCCTTAAAACAGAGTGTGTTTCAGGTATGAGAACTCTGGACTGAATTTCCCTTCACAAACGAAGTTAAACCCCAGGATCTGTGTCTTCCTACAAACAAGAGTTCTTTTCTGGTAAACCCAGTGAATTATGGGCTCAAATGATTTTACACAGTTCACGAACCCAACCCATTTAGCACTATTAACTAAAGAGCATTTAAGTAAGAGGAGCTGTGGTTTTTATCAGTTTCATAAGTACAGCTGAACAACATATGGTCCGTATGAGTAGGAAACATTGTTCTTTCTTTTCTCGGCATGATCATATTTGTTGGTGTGTTGGAGACGCTGGAAAGAAGAGCATGCTTCTTGGGTTAAAACTGCGTGTTTTTCATGGATGAGGACACTGGTCTGAATTTCCCTTGAAAAGCAGAGTTAAACACCTGGATCTGTGTCTTCCTACAAGCAAGAGATCATTTCTGGAAAACCACGTGAATTTTGGGCTCAAATGAATTTACACAGTTCACAAATCCAACGCGTTTCTCTCTCTTAACTAAAGAACATTTAGGTAAGAAGAGCTGTGGTTATTATCAGTTACATAAGCAGAGTTGAACTACATATGGTTTGTATGAGTAGGAAACACAGTTCTCTTTTTCAGGGCATGCTCATGGTTCTTGCTGTATTGGAGACGCTGGAAAGAAGAGCTTGCTACTTGCGTTAAAACAGAGTGTGTTCAATGGTTGAGAACACTGGTCTGAATTTCCCTACAGAAACGGAGTTAAACCTCAGGATCTGTTTCTTCCTACAAGCAAGAGTTCATTTCTGGTAAACCAAGTGAATTTTGGGTTCAAATGATGTTACAAAGTGCACGAACGCACCACGATACTCACTATTAACTAAAGAGCATTTATGTAAGAGAAGCTGTGGTTTTATCAGTTTCATAAGGAGAGTTGATAGATGTGGTCCTAATGAGTAGGAAACATATTTCTTTTTTTCTGGGTATCCTCATGGTTCTTGCTGTATTGGAGACGCTGGAAAGAAGAGGATGCTTCTTCCCTTAAAACAGAGTGTGTTTCAGGTATGAGTACTCTGGACTGAATTTCCCTTCAGAAACGAAGTTAAACCCCAGGATCTGGGTCTTCCTACAAGCAAGAGTTCTTTTCTAGTAAACCCAGTGAATTATGGGCTCAAATGATTTTACACAGTTCACGAACCCAACCCATTTAGCACTATTAACTAAAGAGCATTTAAGTAAGATGAGCTGTGGTTTTTATCAGTTTCATAAGCAGAGCTGAACTACATATGGTCCGTCTGAGTAGGAAACACAGTTCTTTTTTTACTCGGCATGCTCATATTTGTTAGTGTGTTGGAGACGCTTGAAAGAAGAGCATGCTTCTTGGGTTAAAACCGGGTGTTTTTCATGGATGAGAACACTGGTCTGAATTTCCCTTCAAAAGCGGGGTTAAACCCCTCAATCTGTGTCTTTCTACAAGCAAGAGATCATTTCTGGTAAACCAAGTGAATTTTGGGCTGAAATGAATTTACACAGTTCACGAAACCAACGCATTTCACACTATTAACTAAAGAGCCTTTATGTAAGAGGATGTGTGGTTTGTATCAGTTTCATAATCAGAGTTGAACTACATATGGTCCATATGAGGAGGAATCACACTTCTTTTTTTCTGGGCATGCTCATGGTTCTTGCTGTATTGGAGATGCAGGAAAGAAGAAGATGCTTCTTGTGTTAAAACAGAGTGTGTTTCTGGGATGAGAACTCTGGTCTGAATTTCCCTTCAGAAACTGAGTTAAACCCCAGGATCTGTGTCTTCCTACAAGCAAGAGTACATTTCTGGTAAACCCAGTGATTTTTGGGTTCAAATGATGTTACAAAGTGCACGAACGCAACGCGATTCTCACTATTAACTAAAGAGCATTTATGTACGAGGAGCTGTGGATTTTATCAGTTTCATAAGCAGAGTTGAATTAGATGTGGTCCATATGATTAAGAATCACAGTTCTTTTGTTCTGGGCATGCTCATGGTCCTTGCTATATTGGAGACCCTGGAAAGAAGAGGATGCTTCTTGCATTAAAACAGAGTATGTTTCAGGGTTGAGAACTCTGGTCTGAATTTCCATTCAGAAACGGAGTTAAACCACAGGATCTGTGTCTTCCTACAAGCAAGAGTTCATTTCTGGTAAACCATGTGTAATTTGGGCGCAAATGATTTTACACAGTGCACGAACCCAACGCGATTCTAACTACTAACTAAAGAGCATTTATGTAAGAGAAGCTGTGGTTTGTATCACTTTCATAAGTAAAGTTGTATTTGAGGTGGTCCTTATTAGTAGGAAACACAGTTCTTTTTTTCTGGGAATCCTCTTGGTTCTTGCTGTATTGGAGACGCTAGAAAGAAGACGATGCTTCTTGCCATAAAACAGAGTGTCTTTCAGGGATGAGAATTCTGGTCTGAATGTCCTTTCAGAAATGGAGTTAAACCCCAGGATCTGTGTCTCTCTACAAGCAAGAGTTTATTTCAGGTAAACCAAGTGAATTTAGGGTTCAAATAATTTACACAGTTCACGAAACCAACACATTTCTCACTATTAACTAAAGAGCATTTATGTAAGAGGATGTGTGGTTTGTATCAGTTTCATAATCAGAGTTGAACTACATATGGTCCATATGAGGAGGAATCACAGTTCTTTTTTTCTGGGCAAGATCATGGATTTTGCTGTATTGGAGATGCTGGAAAGAAGAGGATGCTTCTTGCGTTAAAATAGAGTGTGTTTAATGGGATGAGAACTCTGGTCTGAATTTCCCTTCAGAAACGGAGTTAAACCCCAGGATCTGTGTCTTCCTACAAGCAAGAGTACGTTTCTGGTAAATCCAGTAATTTTTGGGTTCAAACTGATGTTACACATTTCAGGAAACCAACGCGATTCTCACTATTAACTAAAGAGCATTTATGTAAGAGAAGCTGTGGTTTGTATCACTTTCATAAGCAAAGTTGAATTAGATGTGGTCCTTATGAGTAGGAAACACAGTTCTTTTTTCTGGGCATCCTCATGGTTCTTGCTGTATAGGAGATGCTAGAAATACGAGCATGCTTCTTGCTATAAAACAGAGTGTGTTTCAAGGATGAGAACTCTGTGTAATTTCCCTTCAGACACGGAGTTAAACCCCAGGATCTGTGTCTTCCTACAAGCAAGAGTACTTTTCTGGTAAACACAGTGATTTTTGTGCTCAAATGATTTTACACCGTTCACGAACCCAACCCATTTCTTACTATAAACTAAAGAGCATTTAAATAAGAGGAGCTGTGGTTTGTATCAGTTTCATAAGCAGAGTTGAACTACATATGGTCCGTATGAGTAGGAAACACTGTTCTTTTTTTTCTCGGGATGTTCATATTTGTTGCTGTATTGGAGACACTGGAAAGAAGAGGATACTTCTTGGGTTAAAACCGTGTGTTTTTCATGGATGAGGACACTGGTCTGAATTTCCCTTGAAAAGCGGAGTTAAACCCCTGGACCTGTGTCTTCCTACAAGCAAGAGATCATTTCTGGAAAACCAAGTGAATTTTGGGCTCAAATGAATTTACACAGTTCACAAATCCAACGCGTTTCTCACTATCAACTAAAGAGCCTTTATGTAAGAGGAGCTGTGGTTTGTATCAGTTCCATAAGCAGAGTTGAACTATATATGGTGCGTATGAATAGGAAACACAATTCTTTTTTTCTGGGCATGCCCAGGGTTCTTGCTGTATTTGAGATGCTGGAAAGAAGAGTAGGTTTCTTGCCTTAAAACAGCATGTGTGTCAGGGATGAGAACT
This sequence comes from Onychomys leucogaster, assembly GCA_949786385.1. Classification (NCBI taxonomy): domain Eukaryota; kingdom Metazoa; phylum Chordata; class Mammalia; order Rodentia; family Cricetidae; genus Onychomys; species Onychomys leucogaster. The sequence goes on from CATKUP010000044.1 coordinate 1,069,004, forward strand.
CTGGACCTAATTTCCCTTCAGAAACGAAGTTAAACCCCAGGATCTTTGTTCTGGTAAACCCAGTGAATTATGGGCTCAAATGATTTTACACAGTTCACGAACCCAACCCATTTATCACTATTAACTAAAGAGCATTTATGTAAGAGGAGCAGTGGTTTTTTATCAGTTTCATAATTAGAGCTGAACAACAAATGGTCTGTATGAGTAGGAAACACAGTTCTTTTTTCCGGGCATGCTCATGTTTCTTGCTGTATTGGAGCGGCAGGAAAGAAGAGGATGCTTCTTGCGTTAAAACAGAGTGTGTTTCAGGGATGAGAACTCTGGACTGAATTTCCCTTCAGAAACGGAGTTAAACCCCAGGATCTGTGGCTTGCTACAAGCAAGAGTACGTTTCTGGTAAATCCAGTAATTTTTGGGTTCAACTGATGTTACACAGTTCAGGAAACCAACGCGATTCTCACTATTAACTAAAGAGCATTTATGTAAGAGAAGCTGTGGTTTGTATCAGTTTCATAAGGAGAGTTGATAGATGTGGTCCTAATGAGTAGGAAACATATTTCTTTTTTTCTGGGTATCGTCATGGTTCTTGCTGTATTGGAGACGCTGGAAAGAAGAGGATGCTTCTTCCCTTAAAACAGAGTGTGTTTCAGGTATGAGTACTCTGGACTGAATTTCCCTTCAGAAACGAAGTTAAACCCCAGGATCTGGGTCTTCCTACAAGCAAGAGTTCTTTTCTAGTAAACCCAGTGAATTATGGGCTCAAATGATTTTACACAGTTCACGAACCCAACCCATTTAGCACTATTAACTAAAGAGCATTTAAGTAAGAGGAGCTGTGGTTTTTATCAGTTTCATAAGCAGAGCTGAACTACATATGGTCCGTCTGAGTAGGAAACACAGTTCTTTTTTTACTCGGCATGCTCATATTTGTTAGTGTGTTGGAGACGCTTGAAAGAAGAGCATGCTTCTTGGGTTAAAACCGGGTGTTTTTCATGGATGAGAACACTGGTCTGAATTTCCCTTCAAAAGCGGGGTTAAACCCCTCAATCTGTGTCTTTCTACAAGCAAGAGATCATTTCTGGTAAACCAAGTGAATTTTGGGCTCAAATGAATTTACATAGTTCACGAAACCAACACATTTCACACTATTAACTAAAGAGCCTTTATGTAAGAGGATGTGTGGTTTGTATCAGTTTCATAATCAGAGTTGAACTACATAATGTACGTATGAAAGGAAACACAATTCTTTTTTTCTGGGCATGCCCAGGGTTCTTGCTGTATTTGAGACGCTGGAAAGAAGAGTATGTTTCTTGTCTTAAAACAGCATGTGTATCAGGGATGAGAACTATGTTCTGAATTTCCCTTCAGAAATGGAATTAAACCCCAGGATCTGTGTCTTTCTATAAGCAAGAGTTCATTTCTGGTAAACCAAGTGAATTTTGGGTTCAAATGATGTTACAATGTGCACGAATGCACCACGATTCTCACTATTAACTAAAGAGCATTTATGTACGAGGAGCTGTGGATTTTATCAGTTTCATAAGCAGAGTTGAATTAGATGTGGTCCATATGAGTAAGAATCACAGCTCTTTTGTTCTGGGCATGCTCATGGTTCTTGCTATATTGGAGACCCTGGAAAGAAGAGGATGCTTCTTGCCTAATACAGAGTTTGTTTCAGGGATGAGAACTCTGATGAGATTTTTCCTTCAGAAACGGAGTTAAACCACAGGATCTGCCTCTTCCTACAAGCAAGAGTTCATTTCTGGTAAACCCAGTGAATTATGGGCTCAAATGATTTTATACAGTTCACGTACCCAACCCATTTCTCACTTTTAATTAATGAGCATTTATGAAAGAGGAGCTGTTGTTTCTATCAGTTTCATAAGCAGAGTTGAACTACATATGGTGAGTATGAGTAGGAAAAACAGTTCTTTTTTTCTGGGCATGCTCATGATTCTTGCAGTATTGGAGACACTAAAAGAAGAGCTTGCTTCCTGTGTTAAAACAGAGTGGGTTTCATGGATGAGAACTCTGGTCTGAATATCCCTTCAAAAACAGAGTTAAACCCCAGGATCTGTGTCTTCCTACAAGCAAGAGTTCCTTTCTGGTAAACGTGGTGAATTTTTGGCTCTAATGTATTTACACAGTTCACGAAACCAACACATTTCTCACTATTAACTAAAGAGCATTTAAGTAAGAGGAGCTGTGGTTTTTATCAGTTTCATAAGTAGAGCTGAACAACATATGGTTCGTATTAGTAGGAAACACATTTCTTTTGTTCCGGGCATGCTCATGTTTCTTGCTGTATTGGAGCGGCGGGAAAGAAGAGGATGCTTCTTGCGTTAAAACAGAGTGTGTTTCAGGTATGAGAACTCTAGACTGAATTTCCCTTCAGAATCGGAGTTAAACCCCAGGATCTGTGGCTTCCTGCAAACAAGAGTTTTCTGCTGGTAAACCCAGTTACTTATGGGCTCAAATGATTTTACACAGTTCACGAACCCAACCCATTTAGCACTATTAACTAAAGAGCATTTAAGTAAGAGGAGCAGTGGTTTTTATCAGTTTCATAATTAGAGCTGAACAACATATGGTCCCTATGAGTAGGAAACACAGTTCTTTTGTTCCGGGCATGCTCATGTTTCTTGCTGTATTGGAGCGGCAGGAAAGAAGAGGATGCTTCTTGCGTTAAAACAGAGTGTGTTTCAGGGATGAGAACTCTGGACTGAATTTCACTTCAGAAACGGAGTTAAACCCCAGGATCTGTGGCTTCCTACAAGCAAGAGTTCTTTTCTGGTAAACCAAGTGAATTATGGGCTCAAATGATTTTACACAGTTCACGAAGCCAACCCATTTAGCACTATTAACTAAAGAGCCTTTAAGTAAGAGGAGCAGTGGTTTTTATCAGTTTCATTATTAGAGCTGAACAACATATGGTCCGTATGAGTAGGAAACACTGTTCTTTTGTTCCGGGCATGCTCATGTTTCTTGCTGTATTGGAGTGGCGGGAAAGAAGAGGATGCTTCTTGCGTTAAAACAGAGTGTGTTTCAGGGATGAGAACTCTGGACTGAATTTCCCTTCAGAAACAGAGTTAAATCCCAGGATCTGTGGCTTCCTACAAGCAAGAGTTCTTTTCTGGTAAACCCAGTGAATTATGGGCTCAAATGATATTACACAGTTCACAAACCCATCCCATTTCTCACTATTAACTAAAGGGCATATACGTAAGGGGAGCTGTTGTTTGTATCGGATTCATAAGGAGAGTTGAATTAGATGTGGTCCTTATGAGTAGGAAACATAGCTATTTTTCTGGGTATGCTTACGTTTTTGCTGTATTGGAGACGCTGGAAAGGAAGGGTGCTTCATGCCTTAAAACAGATTGTGTTTCAGGTATGAGAACTCTGGACTGAATTTCCTTTCAGAAACGAAGTTAAACCCCAGGATCTGTGTCTTCCTACAAGCAAGAGTTCTTTTCTGATAAACCCAGTGAATTATGGGCTCAAATGATTTTACACAGTTCACGAACCCAACCCATTTAGCACTATTAACTAAAGAGCATTTAAGTAAGAAGAGCTGTGGTTTTTAACAGTTTCTTAAGCAGAGCTGAACTACATATGGTCTGTATGAGTAGGAAACACAGTTCTTTTGTTCCGGGCATGCTCATGGTTCTTGCTGTATTGGAGCAGCAGGAAAGAAGAGGATGCTTCTTGCATTAAAACAGCGTGTGTTTCAGGGATGAGAACTCTGGACTGAATTTCCCTTCAGAAACGGAGTTAAACCCCAGGATCTGTGGCTTCCTACAAGCAAGAGTTAATTTCTGGTAAACCAATTGAAATATGGGCTCAAATGATTTTATACAGTTCACGAACTCAAGGCATTTCACAGTATTAACCCAAAAGAATTTATGTAAGAGGAGCTGTGGTTTGTATCAGTTTCATGAGCAGAGTTGAACTACATATGGTCCGTCTGAGTAGGAAACACAGTTCTTTTTTTTCTCGGCATGCTCATATTTGTTGGTGTGTTGGAGACGCTGGAAAGAAGAGCATGCTTCTTGGGTTAAAACCGCGTGTTTTTCATGGATGAGAACACTGGTCTGAGTTTCCCTTCCAAAGCGGGGTTAAACTCCTCAATCCGTGTCTTTCTACAAGCAAGAGATCATTTCTGGTAAACCAAGTGAATTTTGGGCTCAAATGAATTTACACAGTTCAGAAAACCAACGCATTTCACATTATTAACTAAAGAGCATTTATGTAAGAGGAGCTGTGCTTTGTATCAGTATTATAAGCAGAGTTGAACTACATATGGTCCGTATGAGTAGGAAACACAATTGTTTCTTCTGGGCATGCACAGGTTTATTGCTGTATTTGAGACGCAGGAAAGAAGAGCATGCTTCTTGCAATAAAACAGAGTGTGTTTCAGGGATGAGAATTCTGTTTGAATTTCCCTTCAGAAACAGAGTTAAACCCGAGGATCTGTGTCTTTCTACAAGCAAGAGTTCATTTCTGGTAAACCAAGTGAATGTTGGGTTCAAATGATGATACAATGTGCATCCAACCAGATTCTCACTATTAACTAAAGATCATTTATGTAAGAGGAGCTGTGGTTCTAATCAGTTTCATAAGCAGAGTGAACTACATATGGTCCGTATGAGTAGTTTAAACAGTACTTTTTTTCTGGGCATGCTCATGTTTCTTGCTGAATTGGAAAAACTGGAAAGAAAACGATGCTTCTTGCATTGAAACAGTGTGTGTTCCAGGGATGAGAACTCTGGTCTTAATTTCCCTTCAGAAACGGAGTTAAACCCCATGATCAGTGTCTTTCTATAAGCAAGAGTTCATTTCTGATAAACCTAGTGATTTTTGGGCTCAAATGATTTTACCCAGTTCACGAACCCAACACGATTCTCATTATTCACTGAAGAGCATTTATGTTAGAGGAGCTGTGGTTTGTATCAGTTTCATAAGCAGAGTTGAATTAGATGTGGTCCTTATGAGTCAGAAACACAGTTCTTTTTTTCAGGGCAGCATCATGGTTCTTGCTGTATTGGAGACGCTGGAAAGAAGAGGATGCTTTTTGCCTTAAAACAGAGTGTGTTTCATGGATGAGAACTCTGGTCTGAATTTTCCTTTAGAAACGGAGGTCAACCCCAGGATCTGTGGCTTCCTACAAGCAAGAGTTCATTTCTGGTAAACCCAGTGAGTTATGGGTTCAAATTATTTTACACAGTTCACGAACTCAACACATTTCTCATTTTTAACTCAAACCCATTTATGTAAGAGGAGCTGTGGTTTATATCAGTTTCAAAAGGAGAATTGAACAACATAACGTCGGTATGAGTATGAAAACAGATCTTTCTTTCTTGGCATCCTCACGGTTCTTGCTGTATTGGAGACGCTGGAAAGAACAGGATGCTTCTTGCATAATACAGAGTTTGTTTCAGGGATGAGAACTCTGATGAGATTTTTACTTCAGAAACGGAGATAAACCACAGGATCTGCCTCTTCCTACAAGCAAGAGTTCATTTCTGGTAAAGCCAGTGAATTATGGGCTCAAATGATTTTATACAGTTCACGTACCCAACCCATTTCTCACTTTTAATTAATGAGCATTTATGAAAGAGGAGCTGTTGTTTCTATCAGTTTCATAAGCAGAGTTGAACTACATATGGTGAGTATGAGTAGGAAAAACAGTTCTTTTTTTCTGGGCATGCTCATGATTCTTGCAGTATCTTTCTACCAGCAAGAGTTCTTTGCTGGTAAACCCAGTGAATTATGGGCTCAAATGCTTTTACACAGTTCATGAACTCAATACGTTTCTCACTATTAACTGAAAAGCATTTATGTAAGAAGAGCTGTGGTTTGTATCAGTTTCATAAGCACAATTCAGTTAGATGTGTTCCTTATGAGTAGGAAACATTGCTCTTTTGTTATGGTATGCTCATGGTTCCTGCTGTATTGGAGACGCTTGAAAGAAGATGATGCTTCTACCCTTAAAACAGAGTGTGTTTCAGGGATGAGAACTCTGGTCTGAATTTCCCTTCAGAAACGGAGTTACACTCCAGAATCTGTGTCTTCCTAGAAGCAAGAGTTCATTTCTGGTTAACCCAATGATTTTTGGGCTCAAATGAATTTTCACAGTTCACGAAAACAACGCGTTCCTCTCTGTTAACTAAAGAGCATTTAGTTAAGAGACGCTGTGGTTTGTATCAGTTTCATAAGCATAGTTGAACTACATATGGTCCGTATGAGTAGGAATCACAGTTCTTTTTTTCTGGGCATGCTCATGGTTCTTGCTGTATTGGAGATTCTGGAAAGAAGAGGATGCTTCTTGCTTTAAAACAGAGTGTGTTCCAGGGATGAGAACTCTGGACTGATTTTTCCTTCAAAAACGGAGTTAAACCCAATGATCTGTATCTTCCTAAAAGCAAGAATTCATTAATGGTAAACCCAGTGATATTTGGGCTCAAATGAATTTACACAGTTCATGAAACAACCACGTTTCTCAATATTAACTAAAGAGACTTTATATAAGAGGAGCTGTGGTTTGTATCAGTTTCAAAAGCAGAGTTGAACTACATATGGTCCATATGAGTAGGAAACACAGTTCATTTTTTATGGGGATGCTCATGGTTCTTGTTGTATTGGAAACGCTGGAAAGAATTGGGTACTTCTTGCCTTAAAACAGAGTGTGTTTCTGGTATGAAAACTCAGGTCTGAATTTCCCTTCAGAAACGGAGTTCAACACAAAGATCTGTGTCTTACTACAAGCAAGAGTTTACTTCTGGTAAACCAAGTGAATTTTTGGCTCAAATGATTTTACACAGTTCACATAACCAACCCATTTCTCACTATTAACTAAAGAGCCTTTATGTAAGAGGAGCTGTGCTTTGTATCAGTTTCATAATCAGAGTTGAATTAGATGTAGTCCTTATGAGTAGGAAGCACAGTTCTTTTTTCTGGGCATGCTCAAGGTTCTTGCTGTACTTGTGATGCAGGAAAGAAGAGGATGCCTCTTGCCTTAAAACAGAGTGTGTTACAGGGATGAGAACTCTGGTGTGATTTTCTCTTCAGAAAAGAAATTTAAACTCCAGGATCTGTGTCTTCCTACAAGCAAGAGTAAATTTGTGGTAAATCCAGTGAATTTTGGGCTCAAATGACTTTACACAGTTCACGAACCCAACTTGTTTCTCACTATTAACTAAAAAGCATTTATGTAAGAGGATCTGTGTTTTGTATCAGTTTCATAAGCAGAGTTCACCTAGATATGGTCCGTATGAGTAGGAAACACAATTCTTTTTTTCTGGGCATGCTCATATTTCTTGCTGTCTTGGAGACGCTGGAAAGAAGAGCATGTTTCTTGCCTTAAAACCGCGTGGTTTTCATGGATGAGAACACTGGTCTGAATTTCCCTTCAGAGGCAGAGTTGAACAGCCGTATCTGTGTCTTCCTACAAGCAAGAGTTCATTTCTGGTAAACCCAGTGAATTATGGGCTCAAATTATTTAACACAGTTCACGAATCCAACACGTTTCTCACTATTAACAAAAGAGACTTTATATAAGAGGAGCTGTGGTTTGTATCAGTTTCATAAGCAGAGTTGAACTGCATATGGCCCGTATGAGTAGGAAACACAGTTCTTTTTCTCTGGGGATGCTCATGGTTCTTGCTGTATTGGATACGCTGGAAAGAAGAGGAGGCTTCTTGCCTTAAAACAGAGTGTGATTCAGGTATGAAATCTCAGGTCTGAATTTCCCTTCAGAAACGGAGTTCAACACAAAGATCTGTGTCTTCCTACAAGCAAGAGTTTACTTCTGGTAAACCAAGTGAATTTTTGGCTCAAATGATTTTACACCTTGCATGAACCCAAAGAGATTCTCACTATTAACTAAAGAGCATTTATGTAAGAGGAGCTGTGGTTTGTATCCGTTTCAAAAGCAGAGTTGAACTACATATGGTCCGTATGATTAGGAAAAACAGTTCTTTTTCCTGGCATGCTCATGATTCTTGCAGTATTGGAGATGCTAGAAAGAAGAGCCTGCTTCTTGTGTTAAAACAGAGTGTGTTTCTTGGATGAGAACTCTGTTCTAAATATCCCTTCAAAAATAGCGTTAAACCCCAGGATCTGTGTTTTCCTAAAAGCAAGATTTCGTTTCTGGTAAACCTGGTGAATTTTTGGCTCAAATGATTTTACACAGTGCATGAACCCAAAGAGATTCTCACTATTAACTATAGAGCATTCATGTAAGAGGAGCCATGGTTTGTATCCATTTCAAAAGCACAGTTGAACTACATATGGTCTGGATGATTAGGAAAAACAGTTCTTTTTCCTGGCATGCTCATGATTCTTGCAGTATTGGAGACGCTGGAAAGAAGAGCTTGCTTCTTGTGTTAAAACAGAGTGTGTTTCTTGGATGAGAACTCTGTTCTGAATATCCCTTCAAAAACAGAGTTAAACCCCAGGATCTGTGTCTTCCTAAAAGCAAGATTTCGTTTCTGGTAAACCCGGTGAATTTTTGGGCTCAAATGAATTTACACATTTCACGAAACCAACGCATTTCTCACTATTAACTAAAGAGCATTTATGTAAGAAGAGCTGTGGTTTGTATCATTTTCATAAGCAGTGTGGAACTACATATGGTCCTTATAAGTAGGAATCACAGTTCCTTTTTTCTGGGCATACTCATGGTTCTTGGTGTATTGGAGACGATGGAATGATAGGATACTTCTCGCTTTAAATCAGAATGCGTTTCATGAAAATGAACGCTGCTCTGAATTTCCCTTCAGAAGCAGAGTTGAACCCCTGGATCTGTGTCTTCCTCAAAGCAAGAGTTCATTTCTGGTAAACCCAGTGATTTTGGGGCTCTAATGTATGTACACAGTTCAAAAAACCAACGCGTTTCTCGCTATTAACTAAAGAGCATTTAGTAAGAGGCATTGTGGTTTGTATCAGTTTCATAAGCAGAGTTGAACTACATATGGTCCGTATGAGTAGGAATCACAGTTCATTTTTTCTGGGCATGCACATCGTTCTTGTTGTATTGGAGATGCAGTAAAGAAGAGGATGCTTCTTTCTTTAATACAGAGTGTGTTTCAGGGATGAGAACTCTGGTCTGATTTTTCCTTCAGAAACGGAGTTAAACCCCATGATCTGTGTCTTCCTACAAGCGAGAGTTCATTAATGGTAAACCCAGTGAATTTTGGAATCAAATGATTTTACACAGTTGACAAAATGAACCCATTTCTAACTATTAACTAAAGAGCCTTTATGTAAGAGGAGCTGTGGTTTGTATCCATTTCATAAGCAGAGTTGAACTACATATGGTCCTTATGATTAGGAAAAACAGTTCTTTTTCCTGGCATGCTCATGATTGTTGCAGTGTTGGAGACGCTGGAAAGAAGAGCTTGCTTCTTGTGTTAAAACAGAGTGGGTTTCTTGGATGAGAACTCTGTTCTGAATATCCATTCAAAAACAGAGTTAAACCCCATGATCTGTGTCTTCCTACAAGCAAGAGTTAATTAATGGTAAACCCAGTGAATTTTGGAATCAAATGATTTTACACAGTTGACAAAATGAACCCGTTTCTAACTATTAACTAAAGAGCCTTTATGTAATAGGAGATGTGGTTTGTATCCGTTTCATAAGCAGAGTTGAACTACATATTGTCCGAATGATTAGGAAAAACAGTTCTTTCTCCTGGCATGCTCATGATTGTTGCAGCGTTGGAGACGCTGGAAAGAAGAGCTTGCTTCTTGTGTTAAAACAGAGTGGGTTTCTTGGATGAGAACTCTGTTCTGAATTTCCCTTCAAAAACAGAGTTAAACCCCAAGATCTGTATCTTCCTACAAAAAGAGTTTATTTCTTGTAAAGCCAGGGATTTCTGGGTTCAAATGAATTTACACAGTTCATGAATCCAACTGGTTTCTCACTATTAACTAAAAAGCATTTATGTAAGAGGAGCTGTGTTTTTTGTCAGTTTCATAAGCAGAGTTCACCTAGATATTGTGTATGAGTAGGAAACACAATTCTTTTTTCTGGGCATGCTCATATTTCTTGCTGTCTTGGAGACGCTGGAAAGAAGAGCATGTTTCTTGACTTAAAACCGCGTGGTTTTCATGGATGAAAACACTGGTCTGAATTTCCCTTCCGAAGCAGAGTTGAACCCCTGGATCTGTGTCTTCCACCAACCAAGAATTCATTTCTTGTAAACCCAGGGATTTTTGTGCTCAAATAAATTCACACAGTTCACGAAACCAACACGTTTCTCACTTTTAACTAAAGAGACTTTATGTAAGAGGAGCTGTGGTTTGTATCAGTTTCATAAGCAGAGTTGAACTACATATGGTTCATATGAGTAGGAAACACAGATCTTTTTTTCTGGGGATGCTCATGGTTCTTGCTGTATTGGATACGCTTGAAAGAAGAGGAGGCTTCTTGCCTTAAAACAGAGTGTGTTCCAGGTATGAAATCTCAGGTCTGAATTTCCCTTCAGAAACGGAGTTCAACACAAAGATCTATGTCTTCCTACAAGCAACAGTTTACTTCTGGTAAACCAAGTGAATTTTTGGCTCAAATGATTTTACACCTTGCATGAACCCAAAGAGATTCTCACTATTAACTAAAGAGCATTTATGTAAGAGGAGCTGTGGTTTGTATCCGTTTCAAAAGCAGAGTTGAACTACATATGGTCCGTATGATTAGGAAAAACAGTTCTTTTTCCTGGCATGCTCATGATTCTTGCAGTATTGGAGATGCTAGAACGAAGAGCTTGCTCCTTTGTTAAAACAGAGTGTGTTTCTTGGATGAGAACTCTGTTCTGAATATCCCTTCAAAAACAGAGTTAAACCCCAGGATCTGTGTCTTCCTCCAAGCAAGAATTCATTTCTTGAAAACCCAGGGATTTCTGGGCTCAAATGAATTTACACAGTTCATGAAACCAACATGTTTCTCACTATTAACAAAAGAGACTTTATATGAGAGGAGCTGTGGTTTGTATCAGTTTCATGAGCAGAGTTGAACTGCATATGGTCCGTATGAGTAGGAAACACAGTTCTTTTTCTCTGGGGATGCTCATGGTTCTTGCTGTATTGGATACGCTGGAAAGAAGAGGAGGCTTCTTGCCTTAAAACAGAGTGTGTTTCAGGTATGAAATCTCAGGTCTGAATTTCCCTTCAGAAACGGAGTTCAACACAAAGATCTGTGTCTTCCTACAAGCAAGAGTTTACTTCTGGTAAACCAAGTGAATTTTTGGCTCAAATGATTTTACACCTTGCATGAACCCAAAGAGATTCTCACTATTAACTAAAGAGCATTTATGTAAGAGGAGCTGTGGTTCGTATCCGTTTCAAAAGCAGAGTTGAACTACATATGGTCCGTATGATTAGGAAAAACAGTTCTTTTTCCTGGCATGCTCATGATTCTTGCAGTATTGGAGATGCTAGAAAGAAGAGCTTGCTTCTTGTGTTAAAACAGAGTGTGTTTCTTGGATGAGAACTCTGTTCTGGATATCCCTTCAAAAACAGAGTTAAACCCCAGGATCTGTGTCTTCCTACAAGCAAGAATTCATTTCTTGAAAACCCAGGGATTTCTGGGCTCAAATGAATTTACATAATTCATGAAACCAACATGTTTCTCACTATTAACTAAAGAGACTTTATAGAAGAGGAACTGTGGTTTGTATCAGTTTCATAAGCAGAGTTGAACTACATATGGTCCATATGAGTAGGAAACACAGTTCTTTTTTTCTGAGGATGCTCATGGTTCTTGCTGTATTGCAGACGCTGGAAAGAAGAGGATGCTTCTTGCTTAAAACAGAGTGTTTTTCAGGGATGATAACTCAGATCTCAATTTCCCTTCAGAAACGGAGTTCAAACCCAAGATGGGTGTCTTCCTACAAACAAGAGTTCATTTCTGTTAAACGAAGTGAATTTCGGTCTCAAATGATTTTACACAGTTCACGAACCCAACTTGTTTCTCACTATTAACTAAAAAGCATTTATGTAAGAGGAGCTGTGTTTTGTATCAGTTTCATAAGCAGAGTTCACCTAGATATGGTCCGTATGGGTAGGAAACACAATTCTTTTTTTCTGGGCATGCTCATATTTCTTGCTGTCTTGGAGACACTGGAAAGAAGAGCATGTTTCTTGCCTTAAAACCGTGTGGTTTTCATGGATGAGAACACTGGTCTGAATTTGCCTTCAGAGGCAGAGTTGAACAGCCATATCTGTGTGTTCCTACAAGCAAGAGTTCATTTCTGGTAAACCCAGTGAATTATGGACTCAAATTATTTAACACAGTTCACGAAACCAACACGTTTCTCACTATTAACAAAAGAGACTTTATATAAGAGGAGCTGTAGTTTCTATCAGTTTCATAAGCAGAGTTGAACTGCATATGGTCCATATGAGTAGGAAAAACAGTTCTTTTTCTCTGGGGATGCTCATGGTTCTTGCTGTATTGGATACGCTGGAAAGAAGAGGAGGCTTCTTGCCTTAAAACAGAGTGTGTTTCAGGTATGAAATCTCAGGTCTGAATTTCCCTTCAGAAACGGAGTTCAACACAAAGATCTGTGTCTTCCTACAAGCAAGAGTTTACTACTGGTAAACCAAGTGAATTTTTGGCTCAAATGATTTTACACCTTGCATGAACCCAAAGAGATTCTCACTATTAACTAAAGAGCATTTATGTAAGAGTAGCTGTGTTTTGTATCAGTTTCATAAGCAGAGTTCACCTAGATATGGTCCGTATGGGTAGGAAACACAATTCTTTTTTTCTGGGCATGCTCATATTTCTTGCTGTCTTGGAGACACTGGAAAGAAGAGCATGTTTCTTGCCTTAAAACCGTGTGGTTTTCATGGATGAGAACACTGGTCTGAATTTGCCTTCAGAGGCAGAGTTGAACAGCCATATCTGTGTGTTCCTACAAGCAAGAGTTCATTTCTGGTAAACCCAGTGAATTATGGACTCAAATTATTTAACACAGTTCACGAAACCAACACGTTTCTCACTATTAACAAAAGAGACTTTATATAAGAGGAGCTGTAGTTTCTATCAGTTTCATAAGCAGAGTTGAACTGCATATGGTCCATATGAGTAGGAAAAACAGTTCTTTTTCTCTGGGGATGCTCATGGTTCTTGCTGTATTGGATACGCTGGAAAGAAGAGGAGGCTTCTTGCCTTAAAACAGAGTGTGTTTCAGGTATGAAATCTCAGGTCTGAATTTCCCTTCAGAAACGGAGTTCAACACAAAGATCTGTGTCTTCCTACAAGCAAGAGTTTACTACTGGTAAACCAAGTGAATTTTTGGCTCAAATGATTTTACACCTTGCATGAACCCAAAGAGATTCTCACTATTAACTAAAGAGCATTTATGTAAGAGTAGCTGTGATTTGTATCTGTTTCAAAAGCAGAGTGGAACTACATATGGTCCTTATAAGTAGGAATCACAGTTCCTTTTTTCTGGGCATACTCGTGGTTCTTGCTGTATTGGAGACGATGGAATGATAGGATACTTCCTGCTTTAAATCAGAATGGGTTTCATGAAAATGAACGCTGCTCTGAATTTCCCTTCAGAAGCAGAGTTGAACCCCTAGATCTGTGTCTTCCTAAAAGCAAGAGTTCATTTCTGGTAAACCCAGTGATTTTGGGGCTCTAATGTATGTACACAGTTCAAAAAACCAACGCGTTTCTCGCTATTAACTAAAGAGCATTTAGTAAGAGGCACTGTGGTTTGTATCAGTTTCATAAGCAGAATTGAACTACATATGGTCCGTAAGAGTAGGAATCACAGTTCATTTTTTCTGGGCATGCACATCGTCTTGTTGTATTGGAGATGCAGTAAAGAAGAGGATGCTTCTTTCTTTAATACAGAGTGTGTTTCAGGGATGAGAACTCTGGTCTGATTTTTCCTTCAGAAACGCAGTTAAACCCCATGATCTGTGTCTTCCTACAAGCAAGAGTTCATTAATTGTAAACCCAGTGAATTTTGGAATCAAATGATTTTACACAGTTGACAAAATGAACCCGTTTCTAACTATTAACTATAGAGCCTTTATGTAAGAGGAGCTGTGGTTTGTATCCGTTTCATAAGCAGAGTTGAACTACATATGGTCCGTATGATTAGGAAAACAGTTCTTTTTCCTGGCATGCTCATGATTGTTGCAGTGTTGGAGATGCTGGAAAGAAGAGCTTGCTTCTTGTGTTAAAACAGTGTGGGTTTCTTGGATGAGAACTCTGTTCTGAATATCCCTTCAAAAACAGAGTTAAACCCCAAGATCTGTGTCTTCCTACAAGCAAGAGTTCATTTCTTGTAAACCCAGGGATTTCTGGGTTCAAATGAATTTACACAGTTCATGAAACCAACTGGATTCTCACTATTAACTAAAAAGCATTTATGTAAGAGGAGCTGTGTTTTTTGTCAGTTTCATAAGCAGAGTTCACCTAGGTATGGTGTATGAGTAGGAAACACAATTTTTTTTTCTGGGCATGCTCATATTTCTTGCTGTCTTGGAGACGCTGGAAAGAAGAGCATGTTTCTTGCCTTAAAACCGCGTGGTTTTCATGGATGACAACACTGGTCTGAATTTCCCTTCCGAAGCAGAGTTGAACCCCTGGATCTGTGTCTTCCTACAAGCAAGAGTTCATTTCTTGTAAACCCAGGGATTTTTGTGCTCAAATAAATTCACACAGTTCACGAAACCAACACATTTCTCACTTTTAACTAAAGAGACTTTATGTAAGAGGAGCTATTGTTTGTAGCAGTGTCATAAGCAGAGTTGAACTACATATTGTCCTTATGAGTAGGAAAAACAGTTCTTTTTTTTCTGGGTATTCTCCTGTTTCTTGCTGCATTGGAGACGCAGGAAAGAAGAGGTTGCTTCTTGCCTTAAAACAGTGTGTGTTTTAGTTATGAGAACTCTGGTCTGAATTTCCCTTCAATAACAGAGGTAAACACCATTATCTGTGTCTTCCTACAAGCAATAGTTCATTTCAGGAAAACCCATTGAATTATGGGCTCAAATGATTTTAGAGAGTTCTAAAACATAACGCGTTTCTCACTATTAATTAAAGAGAATTTATGTAAGAGGAGCTTTGGTTTGTATCAGTTTCATAAGCACAGTTGAATTAGATGAGGTCCTTATGAGTAGGAAACCCAGTTCTTTTTTTCTGGGCATGCTCATGGTTCTTGCTGTATTAGAGAGGCTGGAAAGAAGAGGATGGTTAATGCCTTAAAACAGAGTGTCTTTCAGGGACGAAACCTCAGTTCTGAATTACCCTTCAGAAACGGAGTTCAACTCCAGGATGTGTTTCTTCCTACAATCAAGAGTTCATTTCTGGTAAACCAAGTGATTTTTGTGCTCAAATTATTTTACTCAGTGTACGAACCCAACGCGATTCTCACTATTAACTAAAGAGCATTTGTGTAAGAGGAGCTGTGGTTTGCATCAGTTTCATAAGCAGAGTTGAAAAAAATATGGTCCGGATGAGTAGGAAACACAGTTCTTTTTTTCTGGGCATGCTCATGGTTCTTCTTGTATTGGACGCTGGAAAGAAGAGGATGCTTCTTGCCTTAATACAGAGTGTGCTTCAGGGATGAGATCTAAGGTCTGAATTTCCCTTAAGAAACGGAGTTCAACCCCTAGATCTGTTTCTTCCTACAAGCAAGAGTTCATTTCTTTAAACCCAATGAATTATGGGCTCAAATGATTTCACACAGTGAAAGAACCCAAAGAGATTCTCAACATTAACTAAAGAGCATTCATGTAAGAGGATCTGTGGTTTGTATCAGTTTCATAAGCCGAGTTGAACTACATATGGTTCCTTTGTGCACGAAAAACAGTTCTTTTTTTCTGGGCATCCACGCTTCTTGTTGTATTGGATACGCTGGAAAGAAGAGGATGATGCTTGCCTTAAAACCGCGTGTGTTTCATCGATGAGAACACTGGTCTGAATTTCTCCTTCAGAAGTGGAGTAAAACACTTGGATCTGTGTCTTCCTACAAGCAAGATTTCATTTCTGATAAACCCAGTGAATTTTTGGCTCAAATGAATTTACACAGTTCACGAAACCAACGCGTTTCTCACTATTAACTAAAGAGCATTTATGTAAGAGGAGCTGTGGTTTGTGTCAGTTTCATAAGCAGAGTTGAACTACATATGGTCCTTATGAGTAGGAAACACAGTTCTTTTTTTCTGGGCATGCTCATAGTTATTGATGTATTGCAGACACTGGAAAAAAGAGCTTGCTTCTTGCCTTAAAACAGAGTGTGTTTCAGGGATGAGAACTCAAGTCTGATTTTTCCATCATAAACGGAGTTCAACCCCCGGATCTGGGTCTTCCTCCAAGCAAAAGTTCATTTCTGTAAAAACCCATTGAATTTTGGGCTCAAATGATTTTACACAATTCACAGCCCAACCCATTTCTCACTATTAACTAAAGAGCCTTTATGTAAGAGGAGCTGTGATTTGTATCAGTTTCATAAGCACAGTTGAACTACATATGGTCGGTATGAGTAGAAAAAACAGGTCTTTTTTTCTGGGCATGCTCATATTTCTTGCTGTGTTGGAGACACTGGAAAGAAGAGAATGCTTTTTGCGTTAAAACAGCGTGTTTTTCATCGATGAGAACACTGGTCAGAATTTCCCTTCAGAAACGGAGTTGAATCCCTGGATCTGTATCTTCCTACAAACAAGAGTTCATTTCTGGTAAACACAATGACTTTTGGGCTCAAGTGAATGTACACAGTAAACGAAACAAAATCGTTTCTCAATATGAACTAAAGATACTTTATGTAAGAGGAGCTGTTTTTTGTAACAGTTTCATATGCAGAGTTGAAGTAAATATGGTGCGTATGAGGAGGAAACACAGTTCTTTTTTATCTGGGCATGCTAATATTTCTTGCTGTGTTGGAGACACTGGAAAGAAGAGCATGCTTCTTGCCTTAAAACAGAGTGTGTTTCAGGGATGAGAACTCAGGTCTGCATTTCCCTTCAGAAAGGGAGTTCAACCACAGGATCTCTGTCTTCCTACAAGCAAGAGATCATTTCTGGTAAACCAAGAGATTTTTGGGCGCTAATGATTTCACACAATGCACAAACCCAACGAAATTCTCACTATTAACTAAAGAGCATTTATGTATGAGTTTCTGTGGTTTGTATCAGTTTTATAAGCAGAGCTGAACTACTTAAGGTTCGATGAGTAGGAAAAACAGTTCTTTTTTCTGGGCATCCTCATATTTCTTGCTGTATGGAGACGCTGGAAAGAAGAGGATGCTTCTTGCCTTAAAACAGTGTGTGTTTCAGGGATGAGAACTCTGGTCTGATTTTCCATTCAGAAACAGAGTTCAACCCCAGGATCTGTGTCTTCCTACAAGCCAGAGTTCATATCTGGTAAACCAAGTGAATTTTGGGCTCAAATGATTTTACACAGTTCATGAACCCAACACCTTTCTCAGTATCAACTAAAAAGCATTTATGTACGAGGAGATGTGGTTTGTATCAGTTTGATAGGCCAAGCTTCATTAGATGTGGTCCCTAAGAGTAGGAAACATAGTTCTTTTTTTTCTGGATATGCTCATGGTTATTGTTGTATTGGAGAGGCTGGAAAGATGTGGATACTTCTTGCCTTAAAACAGAGTATGTTTCATGGATGAGAACTCTGGTCTGATTTCCCTTCAGAAACAGAGTTGATCCCTAGGATCTGTGTCTTACTAAAAGCAAGAGCTCATTTCTGGTAAACACAGTGAATATTTGGCTCAAATGAATTTACACAGTTCATGAATCCAACGCTTTTCTCACTATTAACTAAAGAGCATTTTTGTAAGAGGCGCTGTGGTTTGTATCAATTTCGTAAACAGAGTTGACGTATATATGGTCTGTATGAGTAGGAAAAACAGTTGTTTTTTTCTGGCCATGCTCATATTTCTTGCTGTGTTGGAGACTCTGGAAAGAAGAGCATGCCTCTTGCGTTAAAACAGCGAGTTTTTCATGGATGAGAACACTGGTCCGAATTTCCCTTCAGAAAGGGATTTGGACCCCTGGATCTGTGTCTTCCTACAAGCAAGAGTTTATTTCAGGTAAACCCAGAGATTTTTGGCTCAAATGAATTCACACTGTTCACGAAACCAACGCGTTCCTCACTATTAACTAAAGAGCATTTATGTAAGAGGAGCTGTGGTTTGTGTCAGTTTCATAAGCAGAGTTGAACTACATATGGTCCTTATGAGTAGGAAACGCAGTTCTTTTTTTCTGGGCATGCTCATAGTTCTTGCTGTATTGCAGACACTGGAAAGAAGAGGATGCTTCTTGCCTTAAAACAGAGTGTGTTTCAGGGATAAGAACTCTGGACTGAATTTCCCTTCAGAAACGGAGTTAAACCCCAGGATCTGAGTCTTCCTACAAGCAAGAGTTCATTTCTGGTGAACCAAGTGACTTTTGGGCTCAAATGATTTTACACAGATCTCAAACACAACGCGATTCTCACTAATAACTAAAGAGCCATTATGTATAGGAGCTGTGGTTTGTATCAGTTTCATAAGCAGAGTTGAACTACATATGGTCAGTATGAATAGGAAACACAGTTCTTTTTTTCTGGGCATGCTCATATTTCTTGCTGTGTTGGAGACACTGGAAAAAGAGCATGCTTTTTGTGTTAAAACAGCGTGTTTTTCATGGATGAGAACACTGGTCTGTATTTCCTTTCAGAAACGGAGTTGAATCCCGGGATCTGTGTCTTCCTACAAGCAAGAGTTCATTTCTGTTAAACCCACTGAATTTTGGGCTCAAATGATTGTTCACAATTCATGGACACAAAGCGATTCTCACTATTAACAAAATAGAATTTCATTAAGAGGAGCTGTGGTTTGTATCAGTTTCATAAGCAGAGTTGAACTACATATGGTACGTGTGAGTAGGAAACACATTTCTTTTTTCTGGGTATGCTCATGGTTCTTGCTGTATTGGAGAGGCTGGAAAGAATAGGAAGGTTCTTGCCTTAAAACAGAGTGTTTTTAAGGGATGAGAACTCTAGTATGAATTACCCTTCAGAAACAGAGATAAACCTCAGGATCTGTGTCTTCCTACAAGCAAGATTTCATTTCTGATAAACCCAGTGAATTTTTGGCTCAAATGAATTTACACAGTTCACGAAACCAACGCGTTTCTCACTATTAACTAAAGAGCATTTATGTAAGAGGAGCTGTGGTTTGTGTCAGTTTCATAAGCAGAGTTGAACTACATATGGTCCTTATGAGTAGGAAACACAGTTCTTTTTTTCTGGGCATGCTCATAGTTATTGATGTATTGCAGACACTGGAAAAAAGAGCTTGCTTCTTGCCTTAAAACAGAGTGTGTTTCAGGGATGAGAACTCAAGTCTGATTTTTCCATCATAAACGGAGTTCAACCCCCGGATCTGGGTCTTCCTCCAAGCAAAAGTTCATTTCTGTAAAAACCCATTGAATTTTGGGCTCAAATGATTTTACACAATTCACAGCCCAACCCATTTCTCACTATTAACTAAAGAGCCTTTATGTAAGAGGAGCTGTGATTTGTATCAGTTTCATAAGCACAGTTGAACTACATATGGTCGGTATGAGTAGAAAAAACAGGTCTTTTTTTCTGGGCATGCTCATATTTCTTGCTGTGTTGGAGACACTGGAAAGAAGAGAATGCTTTTTGCGTTAAAACAGCGTGTTTTTCATCGATGAGAACACTGGTCAGAATTTCCCTTCAGAAACGGAGTTGAATCCCTGGATCTGTATCTTCCTACAAACAAGAGTTCATTTCTGGTAAACACAATGACTTTTGGGCTCAAGTGAATGTACACAGTAAACGAAACAAAATCGTTTCTCAATATGAACTAAAGATACTTTATGTAAGAGGAGCTGTTTTTTGTAACAGTTTCATATGCAGAGTTGAAGTAAATATGGTGCGTATGAGGAGGAAACACAGTTCTTTTTTATCTGGGCATGCTAATATTTCTTGCTGTGTTGGAGACACTGGAAAGAAGAGCATGCTTCTTGCCTTAAAACAGAGTGTGTTTCAGGGATGAGAACTCAGGTCTGCATTTCCCTTCAGAAAGGGAGTTCAACCACAGGATCTCTGTCTTCCTACAAGCAAGAGATCATTTCTGGTAAACCAAGAGATTTTTGGGCGCTAATGATTTCACACAATGCACAAACCCAACGAAATTCTCACTATTAACTAAAGAGCATTTATGTATGAGTTTCTGTGGTTTGTATCAGTTTTATAAGCAGAGCTGAACTACTTAAGGTTCGATGAGTAGGAAAAACAGTTCTTTTTTCTGGGCATCCTCATATTTCTTGCTGTATGGAGACGCTGGAAAGAAGAGGATGCTTCTTGCCTTAAAACAGTGTGTGTTTCAGGGATGAGAACTCTGGTCTGATTTTCCATTCAGAAACAGAGTTCAACCCCAGGATCTGTGTCTTCCTACAAGCCAGAGTTCATATCTGGTAAACCAAGTGAATTTTGGGCTCAAATGATTTTACACAGTTCATGAACCCAACACCTTTCTCAGTATCAACTAAAAAGCATTTATGTACGAGGAGATGTGGTTTGTATCAGTTTGATAGGCCAAGCTTCATTAGATGTGGTCCCTAAGAGTAGGAAACATAGTTCTTTTTTTTCTGGATATGCTCATGGTTATTGTTGTATTGGAGAGGCTGGAAAGATGTGGATACTTCTTGCCTTAAAACAGAGTATGTTTCATGGATGAGAACTCTGGTCTGATTTCCCTTCAGAAACAGAGTTGATCCCTAGGATCTGTGTCTTACTAAAAGCAAGAGCTCATTTCTGGTAAACACAGTGAATATTTGGCTCAAATGAATTTACACAGTTCATGAATCCAACGCTTTTCTCACTATTAACTAAAGAGCATTTTTGTAAGAGGCGCTGTGGTTTGTATCAATTTCGTAAACAGAGTTGACGTATATATGGTCTGTATGAGTAGGAAAAACAGTTGTTTTTTTCTGGCCATGCTCATATTTCTTGCTGTGTTGGAGACTCTGGAAAGAAGAGCATGCCTCTTGCGTTAAAACAGCGAGTTTTTCATGGATGAGAACACTGGTCCGAATTTCCCTTCAGAAAGGGATTTGGACCCCTGGATCTGTGTCTTCCTACAAGCAAGAGTTTATTTCAGGTAAACCCAGAGATTTTTGGCTCAAATGAATTCACACTGTTCACGAAACCAACGCGTTCCTCACTATTAACTAAAGAGCATTTATGTAAGAGGAGCTGTGGTTTGTGTCAGTTTCATAAGCAGAGTTGAACTACATATGGTCCTTATGAGTAGGAAACGCAGTTCTTTTTTTCTGGGCATGCTCATAGTTCTTGCTGTATTGCAGACACTGGAAAGAAGAGGATGCTTCTTGCCTTAAAACAGAGTGTGTTTCAGGGATAAGAACTCTGGACTGAATTTCCCTTCAGAAACGGAGTTAAACCCCAGGATCTGAGTCTTCCTACAAGCAAGAGTTCATTTCTGGTGAACCAAGTGACTTTTGGGCTCAAATGATTTTACACAGATCTCAAACACAACGCGATTCTCACTAATAACTAAAGAGCCATTATGTATAGGAGCTGTGGTTTGTATCAGTTTCATAAGCAGAGTTGAACTACATATGGTCAGTATGAATAGGAAACACAGTTCTTTTTTTCTGGGCATGCTCATATTTCTTGCTGTGTTGGAGACACTGGAAAAAGAGCATGCTTTTTGTGTTAAAACAGCGTGTTTTTCATGGATGAGAACACTGGTCTGTATTTCCTTTCAGAAACGGAGTTGAATCCCGGGATCTGTGTCTTCCTACAAGCAAGAGTTCATTTCTGTTAAACCCACTGAATTTTGGGCTCAAATGATTGTTCACAATTCATGGACACAAAGCGATTCTCACTATTAACAAAATAGAATTTCATTAAGAGGAGCTGTGGTTTGTATCAGTTTCATAAGCAGAGTTGAACTACATATGGTACGTGTGAGTAGGAAACACATTTCTTTTTTCTGGGTATGCTCATGGTTCTTGCTGTATTGGAGAGGCTGGAAAGAATAGGAAGGTTCTTGCCTTAAAACAGAGTGTTTTTAAGGGATGAGAACTCTAGTATGAATTACCCTTCAGAAACAGAGATAAACCTCAGGATCTGTGTCTTCCTACAAGCAAGAGTTCATTTCTGGTAAACCCACTGAATTTTGGGCTGAAATGTTTTTTGCAGTTCTAGAACCCAACTCGATTCTCACTAATAACTAAAGAGCATTTATGTAAGAGGAGCTGTGTTTTGTATAGGATTCATAAGCAGAGTTGAACTAGATATGGTCCGTATGAGTAGTAAACAGTTCTTTTTTTCTGGGCATGCTCATGGTTCTTGCTGTATTGGAGAGGCTGGAATGAATAGGAAGGTTCTTGCCTTAAAACAGAGTGTTTTTAAGGGATGAGAACTCCAGTCTGAATTACCCTTCAGAAACAGAGTTAAACCTCAGGATCTGTGTCTTCCTACAAGCAAGAGTTCATTTCTGGTAAACCCAGTGAATTTGGGCTCAAATGATATTTCACAGTTCTAGAACCCAATGCGATTCTCACTATTAACTAAAGAACATTCATGTAAGAGGAGCTGTGTTTTGTATCAGTTTCATAAGCAGTGTCAAACTAGATATGGTCTGTATGAGCAGGAAACACAGTTCTTTTTTAATGGGCATGCTCATTGTTCTTGCTCTATTGGAGACACTGGAATGAATAGGAAGGTTCTTGACTTAAAACGGAGTGTTTGTAAGGGATGAGAACCCTAGTCTGAATTACCCTTTGGAAACATCGTTAAACCTCAGGATATGTGTCTTCCTACAAGCAATAGTTTATTTCTGGTGAACACAGTGAATTTTGTTCTCAAATTATTTTACACAGTTCACGAACCCAACGCGATTCTCACTATAAACTAAGGTGCATTTATGTAAGAGGAGCTGTGGTTTGTATCAGTTTCATAAGCAGAGTTGAACTACATATGGTCCGTATGAATAGGAAACACAGTTCTTTTTTTCTGGGGATGCTCTTGGTTCTTGCTGTATTGGAGACGCTGGAAAGAATAGGAAGGTTCTTGCCTTAAAACAGAGTGTTTTTAAGGGATGAGAACTCTAGTCTGAATTACCCTTCAGAAAAAGAGTTAAACCTCAGGATCTGTGTCTTCCTACAAGCAAGAGTTCATTTCTGGTAAACCCACTGAATTTTGGGCTCAAATGATTGTTCACAATTCATAGACACAAAGCGATTCTCACTATTAACAAAATAGAATTTCATTAAGAGGAGCTGTGGTTTGTATCAGTTTCATAAGCAGAGCTGAACTACATATGATACGTGTGAGTAGGAAACACATTTCTTTTTTCTGGGCATGCTCATGGTTCTTCCTGTATTGGAGAGGCAGGAAAGAATAGGAAGGTTCTTGCCTTAAAACAGAGTGTTTTTAAGGGATGAGAACTCTAGTCTGAATTACCCTTCAGAAACAGAGTTAAACCTCAGGATATGTGTCTTCCTAGAAGCAAGAGTTCATTTCTGGTAAACCCACTGAATTTTGGGCTCAAATGATTGTTCACAGTTCATGGACCCAAAGCGATTCTCATTATTAACAAAATAGAATTTCATTAAGAGGAGCTGTGGTTTGTATCAGTTTCATAAACACAGTTGAACTACATATGGTACGTGTGAGTAGGAAACACATTTATTTTTTCTGGGCATGCTCATGATTCTTGCTGTATTCGAGACGCTTGAAAGAGGAGGAAGATCTTGCCTTAAAACAGAGTGTTTTTCTTGCATGAGAACTCTGGTCTGAATTTCCTTTCAGAAACAGGGTTCAACCACAGGATCTGTGTCTTCCTAGAAGCAAGAGTTCATTTCTGGTAAACCCAGTGAATTTTGGGCTCAAATGGTTTTTCACTGTTCTAGATCATAACGCGATTCTCACTATTAACTAAAGAGCATTTATGTAAGAGTAGCTGTGGTTTTGTATCAGTTTCAAAAGCGGAGTTAAACTACATAGCGTCCGTATGAGTAGGAAACACAGTTCTTCTTTTCAGGGCATGCACATGGATCTTGCTGTATTGGAGAATCTGGAAAGAAGAGCTTGCTGCTTGTGTGAAAACAGAGTGTGTTTAATCGTTGAGAAAACTGGTCTCAGTTTCCCTACAGAAACGGAGTTAAAGAACAGGATCTGTGTCTTCCTACAAGCAAGACTTCATTTCTGGTAAACCCAGTGAATTTTGGGCTCAAATGATATTTCACAGTCCACAAACCCAAGGCGATTCTCACTATTAACTAAAGAGCATTTATGTAAGCAGAGCTGTGGTTTGTATCAGTTTCATAAGCAGAGTTAAACTCCATATGGTCCGTATGAGTCGGAAACACAGTTCTTTCTTTCTGGGCATGCTCATGGTTCTTGCTGTATTGGAGACGCTGGATAGAAGAGGTTGCTTCATGCCTTAACACAGAGTGTTTTTCAGGGATGAGAACTCTGGTCTGAATTTCCATTCAGAAACAGTGTTAAACATCAGTTCTTTTTTCTGGGTATGCTCATGGTTATTGTTGTATTGGAGATGCTTGAAAGAAGAGGATGCTTCTTGCCTTCAAACAGAGTGTTTTTCTTGTATGAGATCTCTGGTCTGAATTTCCTTTCAGAAACAGAGTTAAACCACAGGATCTGTGTCTTCCTACAAGCAAGAGTTCATTTCTGGTAAACCCAGTGAATTTTGGGCTCAAATGGTTTTTCGCAGTTCTAGAATCCAACGCGATTATCACTATTAAATAAAGAGCATTTATTAAGAGGAGCTGTGGTTTGTATCAGTTTCATAAGCAGAGTTGAACAACATATGGTCCGTATTAGTAGGAAACACAGTTCTTTTTTTCTGTGCATGCTGGTGGTTCTTGCTGTATTGGAGACGCTGGAAAGAAGAGGAAGGTTCTTGCCTTAAAACAGAGTGTTTTCCATGGATGAGAACTCTGGTCTGAATTTCCTTTCAGAAACAGCGTTAAACCACAGTATCTGTGTCTTCCTAGAAGCAAGAGTTCATTTCTTGTAAACCCAGTGAATTTTGGGCTCAAATGATATTTCACGTTTCTAGAACCCAACGTGATTCTCACAATTAACTAAAGATCATTTTGTAAGAGGAGCTGTGGTTTTTATCAGTTTCAAAAGCACAGTTGAACTAAATATAATCCGTATGAGTAGGAAACACAGTCCTTTTTTTCAGGGCATGCACATGGTTCTTGCTGTATTGGAGACACTGGAAAGAAGAGCTTGCTTCTTGCGTGAAAACAGAGTGTGTTTAATGGATGAGAACACTGGTCTGAATTTCCCTACAGGAACGGAGTTAAACAACAGGATCTGTGCCTTCCTATGAGCAGGAGTTCATTTCTGGTAAACCAAGTGAATTTTGGGCTCAAATGATTTTACACAGTTCATATACCCATCCCGATTCTCACTATTAACTAAGGAGCATTTATGTAAGAGGAGCTGTGGTTTGTATCAGTTTCAGAAGCAGTGTTGAACTACATATGGTCTGTATGAGTAGGAAACACAGTTCTTTTTTTCTGGGGATGCTCTTGGTTCTTGCTGTATTGGAGACGCTGGAAAGAATAGGAAGGTTATTGCCTTAAAACAGAGTGTTTTTAAGGGATGAGAACTCTAGTCTGAATTACACTTCAGAAACAGAAATAAACCTCAGGATCTGTGTCTTCCTACAAGCAAGAGTTCATTTCTGGTAAACCCAATGAATTTTGGGCTCAAATGTTTGTTCACAGTTCATGGACCCAAAGCGATTCTCACTATTAACAAAATAGAATTTCATTAAGAGGAGCTGTGGTTTGTATCAGTTTCAAAAGCATAGTTGAACTACATATGGTCCATATGAGTAGGAAACACAGTTCTTTTTTTTTCAGGACATGCACATGGTTCTTGCAGTATTGGAGAGTCTGGAAAGAAGAGCTTGCTTCTTGCGTGAAAACAGTTGTGTTAAATGGATGAGAACTCTGGTCTGAATTTCCTTTCAGACACAGGGTTCAACCACAGGATCTGTGTCTTCCTACAAGCAAGAGTTCATTTCTGGTAAACCCAGTGAATTTTGGGCTCAAATGGTTTTTCGCAGTTCTAGAACCCAACGCGATTCTCACTATTAACTAAAGAGCATTTATTAAGAGGAGCTGTGGTTTGTATCAGTTTCATAAGCAGAGTTGAACTACATATGGTTCATACGAGTCGGAAACACAGTTCTTTGTTTCTGGGCATGCTCATTGTTCTTGCTGTATAGGAGACGCTAAAAAGAAGAGGATGCTTCTTGACTTAAAACAGAGTGTTTTTCTTTCATGAGAACTCTGGTCTGAATTTCCTTACAGAAACAGAGTTAAACCAAAGGATCTGTGTGTTCCTACAAGCAAGAGTTCATTTCTGGTAAACCCAGTGAATTTTGGGCTCAAATGGTTTTTCACTGTTTTAGAACATAAGGCGATTCTCACTATTAACTAAAGAGCATTTATGTAAGAGGAGCTGTGGTTTGTATCAGTTTCAAAAGAAGAGTTGAACTACATATGGTCCCTATGAGTAGGAAACACAGTTCTTTTTTTCAGGGCATGCACATGGTTCTTGCTGAATTGGAGACTCTGGAAAGAAGAGCTTGCATCTTGCATTAAAACAGAGTGTGTTTAAGGGATGATAACACTGGTCTGAATTTCCCTATAGGAACGGAGTTAAACAACAGGATCTGTGTCTTCCTACAAGCAAGAGTTCATTTCTGGTAAACCAATTGAATTTTGGGCTCAAATGATTGTTCACAGTTCATGGACCCAAAGCGATTCTCACTATTAACAAAATAGAATTTCATTAAGAGGAGCTGTGGTTTGTATCAGTTTCATAAGCAGAGTTTAACTACATGCGGAACGTGTGAGTAGGAAACACATTTCTTTTTTCTGGGCATGGTCATGATTCTTGCTGTATTGGAGATGCTTGATAGAGGAGGAAGGTTCTTGCCTTAAAACAGAGTGTTTTTCTTGCATGAGAACTCTGGTCTGAATTTCCTTTCAGAAACAGGGATCAACCACAGGATCTGTGTCTTTCTACAAGCAAGAGTTCATTTCTGGTAAACCCTGTGAATTTTGGGCTCAAATGGTTTTTCGCAGTTCTAGAACCCAACGCGATTGCCACTGTTAACTAAAGAGCATTTATTAAGAGGAGCTGTGGTTTGTATCAGTTTCATAACCAGAGTTGAACTACGTATGGTACGTGTGAGTAGGAAACACATTTCTTTTTTCTGGGCATGCTCATGGTTCTTGCTGTATTGGAGAGGCTGGAAAGAATAGGAAGGTTCTTGCCTTAAAACAGAGTGTTTTTAAGGGAT
Source organism: Onychomys leucogaster (assembly GCA_949786385.1). Classification (NCBI taxonomy): domain Eukaryota; kingdom Metazoa; phylum Chordata; class Mammalia; order Rodentia; family Cricetidae; genus Onychomys; species Onychomys leucogaster. Next base: position 1,096,371 of record CATKUP010000044.1, read on the forward strand.
GAGAACTCTAGTCTGAATTACCCTTCAGAAACAGAGTTAAACCTCAGGATCTGTGTCTTCCTACAAGCAAGAGTACATTTCTGGTAAACCCAGTGAATTTTGGGCTCAAATGGTTTTTCACTGTTCTAGAACATAACGCGATTCTCACTATTAACTAAAGAGCATTTATGTAAGAGGAGCTGTGGTTTGTACCAGTTTCAAATGCAGAGTTGAACTATGTATGGTCCGTATGAGTAGGAAGCACAGTTCTTCTTTTCAGGGCATACACATGGTTCTTGCTGTATTGGAGAATCTGGAAAGAAGAGCTTGCTTCTTGCGTGAAAACCGAGTGTGTTTAATGGATGAGAAAACTGGTCTCAATTTCCCTACAGGAACGGAGTTAAAGAACAGGATCTGTGTCTTCCTACAAGAAAGACTTCATTTCTGGTAAACCCAGTGAATTTTGAGCTCAAATGATATTTCACAGTTCACAAACCCAAGGCGATTCTCACTATTAACTAAAGAGCATTTATGTAAGCAGAGCTGTGGTTGTATCAGTTTCAAAAGCAGAGTTGAACTACCTATGGTCCGTATGAGTCGGAAACACTGTTCTTTCTTTCTGGGCATGCTCATGGTTCTTGCTATATTGGAGACGCTGGAAAGAAGAGGAAGGTTCTTCCCTTAACATAGTGTTTTTCAGGGATGAGATCTCTGGTCTGAATTTCAATTCAGAAACAGAGTAAAACCTCAGGATCTGTGTCTTCCTACAAGCATGAGTTCATTTCTGGTAAACCCAGTGAATTTTGGGCTCAAATGATTTTTTGCAGTTCTTGAACCCAACGCGATTCTCACTATTAAATAAAGAACATTTATGTAAGAAGAGCTGTGGTTAGTATCAGTTCCATAAGCAGAGTTGAACTACATATGGTCTGTATGAGTAGGAAACACAGTTCTCTTTTTCAGGGCATGCTCATGGTTCTTGCCGTATTGGAGACACTTGCTAGAAGAGGATGCTTCTTCCCTTAAAACAGAGTGTTTTTCTTGCATGATAACTTTGGTCTGAATTTCCTTTCAAAAACAGAGTTAAACCACAGGATCTGTGTCTTCCTACAAGGAAGAGTTCATTTCTGGTAAACCAAGTGAATTTTGGGCTCAAATGATTTTACACAGTTCACGATCCCAACGCGATTCTCACTATTAAGTAAAGAGCATTTATGTAAGAGGAGCTGTGGTTTGTATCAGTTTCAAAAGCAGACTTGAATTACATATGGTCCGTATCAGTAGGAAACACAGTTCTTTTTTTTCAGGGCATTCACTTGGTTCTTGGTGTATTGGAGACTCTGGAAAGAAGAGCTTTTTCTTCCGTGAAAACAGAGTGTGTTTAATGGATGAGAACACTGGTCTGAATTTCCCTACAGGTACGGAGTTAAACAAAAGGATCTGTGTCTTCCTATGAGCTAGAGTTCATTTCTGGTAAACCAAGTGAATTTTTGGCTCTAATGATTTTACGTAGTTCACAAACCCATTGCGAATCTCACTATTAACTAAAGAGCATTTATGTAAGAGGAGCTGTGGTTTGTATCAGTTTCATAAGCAGAGTTCAACTACATATGGTCCGTATGAGTCGGAAACACATTTCTTCTTTTCAGGGCATTCAAATAGTTCTTGCAGTATTGGAGACTCTGGAAAGAAGAGCTTGCTTCTTGCGTTAAAACAGAGTGTTTTTCAGGGATGAGAACACAGGTCTGAATTTCCGAACAGGAACCGAGTTAAACAACAGGATCTGTGTCTTCCTACAAGCAAGAGTTAATTTCTTGTAAACCAAGTGAATTTTGGGCTCAAATGGTTTTACACACTTAACGACCCCAACGCGATTCTCACTATTAAATAAAGAGCATTTATGTAAGGAGAGCTGTGGTTAGTATCAGTTACATAAGCAGAGTTGAACTACATATGGTACGTGTGAGTAAGAAACACAGTTCTCTTTTTCAGGGCATGCACATGGTTCTTGCTGTATTGGGGACTTTGGAAAGAAGAGCTTGCTTCTTGCATTAAAACAGAGTGTGTTTATGGATGAGAACACTGGTCTGAATTTCCCTATAGGAACGGAGTTAAACAACAGGCTCTGTGTCTTCCTACAAGCAAGAGTTCATTTCTGGTAAACCCAGTGAATTTTGGGCTCAAATGATATTTCACAGTTCACAAGGCCAACGCGATTCTCATTATTAACTAAAGAGCATTTATGTAAGAGGAGCGGTGCTTTGTATCAGTTTCATAAGTAGAGTTGATCTACATATGGCCCGGATGAGTAGGAAACACAGTTCTTTTTTTCTGGGCATGCTCATGGTTCTTGCTGTATTGGAGACGCTGGAAAGAAGAGGAAGTTTCTTGCCTTAAAACAGAGTGTTTTTCAGGGATGAGAACTCTGCTCTGAATTCCCTTCAGAAACAGAGTTAAACCACAAGATCTGTATCTTCCTACAAGCAAGAGTTCGTTACTGGCAAACCCAGTGAATTTGGGGTCAAATGTTTTTTCGGAGTTCTAGAACCCAGCGCGATTCTCACTATTAAGTAAAGAGCATTTATGTAAGAGTAGCTGTGGTTTGTATCAGTTTCATAAGCAGAGTTGAACTACATATGGTCCGTATGAGTAGGAAAGACAGTTCTTTTTGTCTTGGTATGCTCATGGTTCTTGCTGTATTGGAAACGCTGGAAAGAAGAGGAAGGTTCTTGCCTTAACATAGTGTTTTTCAGGGATGAGATCTCTGGTCTGAATTTCAATTCAGAAACAGAGTAAAACCTCAGGATCTGTGTCTTCCTACAAGCAAGAGTTCATTTCTGGTAAACCCAGTGAATTTTGGGCTCAAATGGTTTTACACACTTAACGAACCCAACGCGATTCTCACTATTAAATAAAGAACATTTATGTAAGAAGAGCTGTGGTTAGTATCAGTTCCATAAGCAGAGTTGAACTACATATGGTCTGTATGAGTAGGAAACACAGTTCTCTTTTTCATGGCATGCTCATGGTTCTTGCCGTATTGGAGACACTTGAAAGAAGAGGATGCTTCTTCCCTTAAAACAGAGTGTTTTTCTTGCATGAGAACTTTGGTCTGAATTTCCCTTCAGAAACAGAGATAAACCTCAGGATCTGTGTCTTCCTACAAGCAAGAGATCATTTCTGGTAAACCAAGTGAATTTTGGGCTCAAATGATTTTTTGCAGTTCTTGAACCCAACACGGTGCTCACTTTTAACTAAAGAGCATTTATGTAAGGGGAGCTGTCTTTGTATCAGTTTCATAAGCAGAGTTGAACTACATATGGTACGTGTGAGTAGGAAACACAGTTCTGTTTTTCTGGGCATGCTCATGGTTCTTGCTGTATTGGGGACTCTTGAAAGAAGAGGATGCTTCTTGCCATAAAACAGAGTATTTTTCTTGGTTGAGAGCTCTGGTCTGAATTTCCTTTCAGAAACAGAGTTAAACCACAGGATCTGTGTCTTCCGACAAGGAAGAGTTCATTACTGGTAAACCCAGTGAATTTTGGGCTCAAATGTTTTTTTCTCAGTTCGAGAACCCAGTGCGATTCTCACTATTAAGTAAAGAGCATTTATGTAAGAGGAGCTGTGGTTTGTATCAGTTTCAAAAGCCTAGTTGAATTACATATGGTCCGTATCAGTAGGAAACACAGTTCTTTTTTTCAGGGCATGCACAAGGTTCTTGGTGTATTGGAGAATCTGGAAAGAAGAGCTTGTTTCTTCCGTGAAAACAGAGTGTGTTTAATGGCTGAGAACACGGGTCTGAATTTCCCTACAGGTACGGAGTTAAACAAAAGGATCTGTGTCTTCCTACGAGCTAGAGTTCATTTCTGGTAAACCCAGTGAATTTTGGGCTCAAATGATTTTTTGCACTTCTAGAACCCAATGCGATTCTCACTATTAACTAAAGAGCATTTATGTAAGAGGAGCTGTGGTTTGTATCAGTTTCATAAGCAGAGTTGAACTACATATGGTCCGTATGAATCGGAAACACATTTCATTTTTTTCAGGTCATTCAAATAGTTCTTGCAGTATTGGAGACCCTGGAAAGAAGAGCTTGCTTCTTGCGTTAAAACAGAGTGTTTTTCAGGGATGAGAACACTGGTCTGAATTTCGCAACAGGAACGGAGTTAAACAACAGGATCTGTGTCTTCCTACAAGCAAGAGTTAATTTCTTGTAAACCAAGTGAATTTTGGGCAAAAATGGTTTTACACACTTAACGACCCCAACGCGATTCTCACTATTAAATAAAGAGCATTTATGTAAGGAGAGCTGTGGTTAGTATCAGTTACATAAGCAGAGTTGAACTACATATGGTACGTGTGAGTAGGAAACACAGTTCCCTTTTTCAGGGCATGCACATGGTTCTTGCTGTATTGGGGACTCTGGAAAGAAGAGTTTGCTTCTTGCAGTAAAACAGAGTGTGTTTAATGGATTAGAACACTGGTCTGAATTTCCCTATAGGATCGGAGTTAAACAACAGGCTCTGTGTCTTCCTACAAGCAAGAGTTCATTTCTGGTAAACACAGTGAATTTTGGGCTCAAATGATAATTCACAGTTCACAAGCCCAACGCGATTCTCACTATTAACTAAAGAGCATTTATGTAAGAGGAGCTGTGCTTTGTATCAGTTTCATAAGTAGAGTTGATCTACATATGGCCCGGATGAGTAGGAAACACAGTTCTTTTTTTCTGGGCATGCTCATGGTTCTTGCTGTATTGGAGACGCTGGAAAGAAGAGGAAGGTTCTTGCCTTAAAACAGAGTGTTTTTCAGGGATGAGAACTCTGCTCTGAATTCCCTTCAGAAACAGAGTTAAACCACAGGATCTGTATCTTCCTACAAGCAAGAGTTCATTACTGGTAAACCCAGTGAATTTGGGGCTCAAATGTTTTTTCGGAGTTCTAGAACCCAGCGCGATTCTCACTATTAAGTAAAGAGCATTTATGTAAGAGGAGCTGTGGTTTGTATCAGTTTCATAAGCAGAGTTGAACTACATATGGTCCGTATGAATCGGAAACACATTTCATTTTTTTCAGGTCATTCAAATAGTTCTTGCAGTATTGGAGACCCTGGAAAGAAGAGCTTGCTTCTTGCGTTAAAACAGAGTGTTTTTCAGGGATGAGAACACTGGTCTGAATTTCGCAACAGGAACGGAGTTAAACAACAGGATCTGTGTCTTCCTACAAGCAAGAGTTAATTTCTTGTAAACCAAGTGAATTTTGGGCAAAAATGGTTTTACACACTTAACGACCCCAACGCGATTCTCACTATTAAATAAAGAGCATTTATGTAAGGAGAGCTGTGGTTAGTATCAGTTACATAAGCAGAGTTGAACTACATATGGTACGTGTGAGTAGGAAACACAGTTCCCTTTTTCAGGGCATGCACATGGTTCTTGCTGTATTGGGGACTCTGGAAAGAAGAGTTTGCTTCTTGCAGTAAAACAGAGTGTGTTTAATGGATTAGAACACTGGTCTGAATTTCCCTATAGGATCGGAGTTAAACAACAGGCTCTGTGTCTTCCTACAAGCAAGAGTTCATTTCTGGTAAACACAGTGAATTTTGGGCTCAAATGATAATTCACAGTTCACAAGCCCAACGCGATTCTCACTATTAACTAAAGAGCATTTATGTAAGAGGAGCTGTGGTTTGTATCAGTTTCATAAGCAGAGTTCAACTACATATGGTCCGTATGAGTCGGAAACACATTTCTTCTTTTCAGGGCATTCAAATAGTTCTTGCAGTATTGGAGACTCTGGAAAGAAGAGCTTGCTTCTTGCGTTAAAACAGAGTGTTTTTCAGGGATGAGAACACAGGTCTGAATTTCCGAACAGGAACCGAGTTAAACAACAGGATCTGTGTCTTCCTACAAGCAAGAGTTAATTTCTTGTAAACCAAGTGAATTTTGGGCTCAAATGGTTTTACACACTTAACGACCACAACGCGATTCTCACTATTAAATAAAGAGCATTTATGTAAGGAGAGCTGTGGTTAGTATCAGTTACATAAGCAGAGTTGAACTACATATGGTACGTGTGAGTAAGAAACACAGTTCTCTTTTTCAGGGCATGCACATGGTTCTTGCTGTATTGGGGACTTTGGAAAGAAGAGCTTGCTTCTTGCATTAAAACAGAGTGTGTTTATGGATGAGAACACTGGTCTGAATTTCCCTATAGGAACGGAGTTAAACAACAGGCTCTGTGTCTTCCTACAAGCAAGAGTTCATTTCTGGTAAACCCAGTGAATTTTGGGCTCAAATGATATTTCACAGTTCACAAGGCCAACGCGATTCTCATTATTAACTAAAGAGCATTTATGTAAGAGGAGCTGTGCTTTGTATCAGTTTCATAAGTAGAGTTGATCTACATATGGCCCGGATGAGTAGGAAACACAGTTCTTTTTTTCTGGGCATGCTCATGGTTCTTGCTGTATTGGAGACGCTGGAAAGAAGAGGAAGGTTCTTGCCTTAAAACAGAGTGTTTTTCAGGGATGAGAACTCTGCTCTGAATTCCCTTCAGAAACAGAGTTAAACCACAAGATCTGTATCTTCCTACAAGCAAGAGTTCGTTACTGGCAAACCCAGTGAATTTGGGGTCAAATGTTTTTTCGGAGTTCTAGAACCCAGCGCGATTCTCACTATTAAGTAAAGAGCATTTATGTAAGAGGAGCTGTGGTTTGTATCAGTTTCATAAGCAGAGTTGAACTACATATGGTCCGTATGAGTAGGAAAGACAGTTCTTTTTGTATTGGTATGCTCATGGTTCTTGCTGTATTGGAAACGCTGGAAAGAAGAGGAAGGTTCTTGCCTTAACATAGTGTTTTTCAGGGATGAGATCTCTGGTCTGAATTTCAATTCAGAAACAGAGTAAAACCTCAGGATCTGTGTCTTCCTACAAGCAAGAGTTCATTTCTGGTAAACCCAGTGAATTTTGGGCTCAAATGGTTTTACACACTTAACGAACCCAACGCGATTCTCACTATTAAATAAAGAATATTTATGTAAGAAGAGCTGTGGTTAGTATCAGTTCCATAAGCAGAGTTGAACTACATATGGTCTGTATGAGTAGGAAACACAGTTCTCTTTTTCATGGCATGCTCATGGTTCTTGCCGTATTGGAGACACTTGAAAGAAGAGGATGCTTCTTCCCTTAAAACAGAGTGTTTTTCTTGCATGAGAACTTTGGTCTGAATTTCCCTTCAGAAACAGAGTTAAACCACAGGATCTGTGTCTTCCTACAAGCAAGAGTTCATTTCTGGTAAACCAAGTGAATTTTGGGCTCAAATGGTTTTACACACTTAACGACCCCAACGCGATTCTCACTATTAACTAAAGAGCATTTATGTAAGAGGAGCTGTGGTTTGTATCAGTTTCATAAGCAGAGTTCAACTAAATATGGTCCGTATGAGTCGGAAACACATTTCTTCTTTTCAGGGCATTCAAATAGTTCTTGCAGTATTGGAGACTCTGGAAAGAAGAGCTTGCTTCTTGCATTAAAACAGAGTGTGTTTATGGATGAGAACACTGGTCTGAATTTCCCTATAGGAACGGAGTTAAACAACAGGCTCTGTGTCTTCCTACAAGCAAGAGTTCATTTCTGGTAAACCCAGTGAATTTTGGGCTCAAATGATATTTCACAGTTCACAAGGCCAACGCGATTCTCATTATTAACTAAAGAGCATTTATGTAAGAGGAGCTGTGCTTTGTATCAGTTTCATAAGTAGAGTTGATCTACATATGGCCCGGATGAGTAGGAAACACAGTTCTTTTTTTCTGGGCATGCTCATGGTTCTTGCTGTATTGGAGACGCTGGAAAGAAGAGGAAGGTTCTTGCCTTAAAACAGAGTGTTTTTCAGGGATGAGAACTCTGCTCTGAATTCCCTTCAGAAACAGAGTTAAACCACAAGATCTGTATCTTCCCACAAGCAAGAGTTCATTTCTGGTAAACCCAGTGAATTTTGGGCTCAAATGATATTTCACAGTTCACAAGGCCAACGCGATTCTCATTATTAACTAAAGAGCATTTATGTCAGAGGAGCTGTGGTTTGTATCAGTTTCATAAGCAGAGTTGAACTACATATGATCCGTATGAGTGGGAAAGACAGTTCTTTTTGTCTGGGTATGCTCATGGTTCCTGCTGTATTGGAAACGCTGGAAAGAAGAGGAAGGTTCTTGCCTTAACATAGTGTTTTTCAGGGATGAGATCTCTGGTCTGAATTTCCATTCAGAAACAGAGTAAAACCTCAGGATCTGTGTCTTCCTACAAGCAAGAGGTCATTTCTGGTAAACCGAGTGAATTTTGGGCTCAAATGATTTTTTGCAGTTCTAGAACCCAACGCGATTCTCACTATTAACTAAAGAGCATTTATGTAAGAGGATCTGTGGTTTGTATCAGTTTCATAAGCAGAGTTGAAATACATATGGTCCGTATGAGTCGGAAACACATTTATTTTTTTCAGGGCATTCAAATAGTTCTTGCAGTATTGGAGACTCTGTAAAGAAGAGCTTGCTTCATGCGTTAAAACAGAGTGTTTTTCAGGGACGAGAACACTGGTCTAAATTTCCCAACAGGAACCGAGTTAAACAACAGGATCTGTGTCTTCCTACAAGCAAGAGTTAATTTCTTGTAAACCAAGTGAATTTTGGGCTCAAATGGTTTTACACATTTAACGACCCCAGCGCGATTCTCACTATTAAATAAAGAGCATTTATGTAAGGAGAGCTGTGGTTAGTATCAGTTACATAAGCAGAGTTGAACTACATATGGTACGTGTGAGTAGGAAACACAGTTCGCTTTTTCAGGGCATGCACATGGTTCTTGCTGTATTGTGGACTTTGGAAAGAAGAGCTTGCTTCTTGCATTAAAACAGGCTGTGTTTAATTGATGAGAACACTGGTCTGAATTTCCCTATAGGAACGGAGTTAAACAACAGGCTCTGTGTCTTCCTACAAGCTAGAGTTCATTTCTGGAAAACCCATTGATTTTGGGCTCAAATGATAATTCACATTTCACAAGCCCAACGCGATTCTCACTATTAACTAAAGAGCATTTATGTAAGAGGAGCTGTGCTTTGTATCAGTTTCATAAGTAGAGTTGATCTACATATGGCCCGGATGAGTAGGAAACACAGTTCTTTTTTTCTGGGCATGCTCATGGTTCTTGCTGTATTGGAGACGCTGGAAAGAAGAGGAAGGTTCTTGCCTTAAAACAGAGTGTTTTTCAGGGATGAGAACTCTGCTCTGAATTCCCTTCAGAAACAGAGTTAAACCACAAGATCTGTATCTTCCTACAAGCAAGAGTTCATTACTGGTAAACCCAGTGAATTTGGGGTCAAATGTTTTTTCGGAGTTCTAGAACCCAGCGCGATTCTCACTATTAAGTAAAGAGCATTTATGTAAGAGGAGCTGTGGTTTGTATCAGTTTCATAAGCAGAGTTGAACTACATATGGTCCGTATGAGTAGGAAAGACAGTTCTTTTTGTCTTGGTATGCTCATGGTTCTTGCTGTATTGGAAACGCTGGAAAGAAGAGGAAGGTTCTTGCCTTAACATAGTGTTTTTCAGGGATGAGATCTCTGGTCTGAATTTCAATTCAGAAACAGAGTAAAACCTCAGGATCTGTGTCTTCCTACAAGCAAGAGTTCATTTCTGGTAAACCCAGTGAATTTTGGGCTCAAATGGTTTTACACACTTAACGAACCCAACGCGATTCTCACTATTAAATAAAGAACATTTATGTAAGAAGAGCTGTGGTTAGTATCAGTTCCATAAGCAGAGTTGAACTACATATGGTCTGTATGAGTAGGAAACACAGTTCTCTTTTTCATGGCATGCTCATGGTTCTTGCCGTATTGGAGACACTTGAAAGAAGAGGATGCTTCTTCCCTTAAAACAGAGTGTTTTTCTTGCATGAGAACTTTGGTCTGAATTTCCCTTCAGAAACAGAGATAAACCTCAGGATCTGTGTCTTCCTACAAGCAAGAGATCATTTCTGGTAAACCAAGTGAATTTTGGGCTCAAATGATTTTTTGCAGTTCTTGAACCCAACACGGTGCTCACTTTTAACTAAAGAGCATTTATGTAAGGGGAGCTGTCTTTGTATCAGTTTCATAAGCAGAGTTGAACTACATATGGTACGTGTGAGTAGGAAACACAGTTCTGTTTTTCTGGGCATGCTCATGGTTCTTGCTGTATTGGGGACTCTTGAAAGAAGAGGATGCTTCTTGCCATAAAACAGAGTATTTTTCTTGGTTGAGAGCTCTGGTCTGAATTTCCTTTCAGAAACAGAGTTAAACCACAGGATCTGTGTCTTCCGACAAGGAAGAGTTCATTACTGGTAAACCCAGTGAATTTTGGGCTCAAATGTTTTTTTCTCAGTTCGAGAACCCAGTGCGATTCTCACTATTAAGTAAAGAGCATTTATGTAAGAGGAGCTGTGGTTTGTATCAGTTTCAAAAGCCTAGTTGAATTACATATGGTCCGTATCAGTAGGAAACACAGTTCTTTTTTTCAGGGCATGCACAAGGTTCTTGGTGTATTGGAGAATCTGGAAAGAAGAGCTTGTTTCTTCCGTGAAAACAGAGTGTGTTTAATGGCTGAGAACACGGGTCTGAATTTCCCTACAGGTACGGAGTTAAACAAAAGGATCTGTGTCTTCCTACGAGCTAGAGTTCATTTCTGGTAAACCCAGTGAATTTTGGGCTCAAATGATTTTTTGCACTTCTAGAACCCAATGCGATTCTCACTATTAACTAAAGAGCATTTATGTAAGAGGAGCTGTGGTTTGTATCAGTTTCATAAGCAGAGTTGAACTACATATGGTCCGTATGAATCGGAAACACGTTTCATTTTTTTCAGGTCATTCAAATAGTTCTTGCAGTATTGGAGACCCTGGAAAGAAGAGCTTGCTTCTTGCGTTAAAACAGAGTGTTTTTCAGGGATGAGAACACTGGTCTGAATTTCGCAACAGGAACGGAGTTAAACAACAGGATCTGTGTCTTCCTACAAGCAAGAGTTAATTTCTTGTAAACCAAGTGAATTTTGGGCAAAAATGGTTTTACACACTTAACGACCCCAACGCGATTCTCACTATTAAATAAAGAGCATTTATGTAAGGAGAGCTGTGGTTAGTATCAGTTACATAAGCAGAGTTGAACTACATATGGTACGTGTGAGTAGGAAACACAGTTCCCTTTTTCAGGGCATGCACATGGTTCTTGCTGTATTGGGGACTCTGGAAAGAAGAGTTTGCTTCTTGCAGTAAAACAGAGTGTGTTTAATGGATTAGAACACTGGTCTGAATTTCCCTATAGGATCGGAGTTAAACAACAGGCTCTGTGTCTTCCTACAAGCAAGAGTTCATTTCTGGTAAACACAGTGAATTTTGGGCTCAAATGATAATTCACAGTTCACAAGCCCAACGCGATTCTCACTATTAACTAAAGAGCATTTATGTAAGAGGAGCTGTGCTTTGTATCAGTTTCATAAGTAGAGTTGATCTACATATGGCCCGGATGAGTAGGAAACACAGTTCTTTTTTTCTGGGCATGCTCATGGTTCTTGCTGTATTGGAGACGCTGGAAAGAAGAGGAAGGTTCTTGCCTTAAAACAGAGTGTTTTTCAGGGATGAGAACTCTGCTCTGAATTCCCTTCAGAAACAGAGTTAAACCACAGGATCTGTATCTTCCTACAAGCAAGAGTTCATTACTGGTAAACCCAGTGAATTTGGGGCTCAAATGTTTTTTCGGAGTTCTAGAACCCAGCGCGATTCTCACTATTAAGTAAAGAGCATTTATGTAAGAGGAGCTGTGGTTTGTATCAGTTTCATAAGCAGAGTTGAACTACATATGGTCCGTATGAGTAGGAAAGACAGTTCTTTTTGTCTTGGTATGCTCATGGTTCTTGCTGTATTGGAGACTCTGGAAAGAAGAGCTTGCTTCTTGCGTTAAAACAGAGTGTTTTTCAGGGATGAGAACACAGGTCTGAATTTCCGAACAGGAACCGAGTTAAACAACAGGATCTGTGTCTTCCTACAAGCAAGAGTTAATTTCTTGTAAACCAAGTGAATTTTGGGCTCAAATGGTTTTACACACTTAACGACCACAACGCGATTCTCACTATTAAATAAAGAGCATTTATGTAAGGAGAGCTGTGGTTAGTATCAGTTACATAAGCAGAGTTGAACTACATATGGTACGTGTGAGTAAGAAACACAGTTCTCTTTTTCAGGGCATGCACATGGTTCTTGCTGTATTGGGGACTTTGGAAAGAAGAGCTTGCTTCTTGCATTAAAACAGAGTGTGTTTATGGATGAGAACACTGGTCTGAATTTCCCTATAGGAACGGAGTTAAACAACAGGCTCTGTGTCTTCCTACAAGCAAGAGTTCATTTCTGGTAAACCCAGTGAATTTTGGGCTCAAATGATATTTCACAGTTCACAAGGCCAACGCGATTCTCATTATTAACTAAAGAGCATTTATGTAAGAGGAGCTGTGCTTTGTATCAGTTTCATAAGTAGAGTTGATCTACATATGGCCCGGATGAGTAGGAAACACAGTTCTTTTTTTCTGGGCATGCTCATGGTTCTTGCTGTATTGGAGACGCTGGAAAGAAGAGGAAGGTTCTTGCCTTAAAACAGAGTGTTTTTCAGGGATGAGAACTCTGCTCTGAATTCCCTTCAGAAACAGAGTTAAACCACAAGATCTGTATCTTCCTACAAGCAAGAGTTCGTTACTGGCAAACCCAGTGAATTTGGGGTCAAATGTTTTTTCGGAGTTCTAGAACCCAGCGCGATTCTCACTATTAAGTAAAGAGCATTTATGTAAGAGGAGCTGTGGTTTGTATCAGTTTCATAAGCAGAGTTGAACTACATATGGTCCGTATGAGTAGGAAAGACAGTTCTTTTTGTATTGGTATGCTCATGGTTCTTGCTGTATTGGAAACGCTGGAAAGAAGAGGAAGGTTCTTGCCTTAACATAGTGTTTTTCAGGGATGAGATCTCTGGTCTGAATTTCAATTCAGAAACAGAGTAAAACCTCAGGATCTGTGTCTTCCTACAAGCAAGAGTTCATTTCTGGTAAACCCAGTGAATTTTGGGCTCAAATGGTTTTACACACTTAACGAACCCAACGCGATTCTCACTATTAAATAAAGAACATTTATGTAAGAAGAGCTGTGGTTAGTATCAGTTCCATAAGCAGAGTTGAACTACATATGGTCTGTATGAGTAGGAAACACAGTTCTCTTTTTCATGGCATGCTCATGGTTCTTGCCGTATTGGAGACACTTGAAAGAAGAGGATGCTTCTTCCCTTAAAACAGAGTGTTTTTCTTGCATGAGAACTTTGGTCTGAATTTCCCTTCAGAAACAGAGATAAACCTCAGGATCTGTGTCTTCCTACAAGCAAGAGATCATTTCTGGTAAACCAAGTGAATTTTGGGCTCAAATGATTTTTTGCAGTTCTTGAACCCAACACGGTGCTCACTTTTAACTAAAGAGCATTTATGTAAGGGGAGCTGTCTTTGTATCAGTTTCATAAGCAGAGTTGAACTACATATGGTACGTGTGAGTAGGAAACACAGTTCTGTTTTTCTGGGCATGCTCATGGTTCTTGCTGTATTGGGGACTCTTGAAAGAAGAGGATGCTTCTTGCCATAAAACAGAGTATTTTTCTTGGTTGAGAGCTCTGGTCTGAATTTCCTTTCAGAAACAGAGTTAAACCACAGGATCTGTGTCTTCCGACAAGGAAGAGTTCATTACTGGTAAACCCAGTGAATTTTGGGCTCAAATGTTTTTTTCTCAGTTCGAGAACCCAGTGCGATTCTCACTATTAAGTAAAGAGCATTTATGTAAGAGGAGCTGTGGTTTGTATCAGTTTCAAAAGCCTAGTTGAATTACATATGGTCCGTATCAGTAGGAAACACAGTTCTTTTTTTCAGGGCATGCACAAGGTTCTTGGTGTATTGGAGAATCTGGAAAGAAGAGCTTGTTTCTTCCGTGAAAACAGAGTGTGTTTAATGGCTGAGAACACGGGTCTGAATTTCCCTACAGGTACGGAGTTAAACAAAAGGATCTGTGTCTTCCTACGAGCTAGAGTTCATTTCTGGTAAACCCAGTGAATTTTGGGCTCAAATGATTTTTTGCACTTCTAGAACCCAATGCGATTCTCACTATTAACTAAAGAGCATTTATGTAAGAGGAGCTGTGGTTTGTATCAGTTTCATAAGCAGAGTTGAACTACATATGGTCCGTATGAATCGGAAACACATTTCATTTTTTTCAGGTCATTCAAATAGTTCTTGCAGTATTGGAGACCCTGGAAAGAAGAGCTTGCTTCTTGCGTTAAAACAGAGTGTTTTTCAGGGATGAGAACACTGGTCTGAATTTCGCAACAGGAACGGAGTTAAACAACAGGATCTGTGTCTTCCTACAAGCAAGAGTTAATTTCTTGTAAACCAAGTGAATTTTGGGCAAAAATGGTTTTACGCACTTAACGACCCCAACGCGATTCTCACTATTAAATAAAGAGCATTTATGTAAGGAGAGCTGTGGTTAGTATCAGTTACATAAGCAGAGTTGAACTACATATGGTACGTGTGAGTAGGAAACACAGTTCCCTTTTTCAGGGCATGCACATGGTTCTTGCTGTATTGGGGACTCTGGAAAGAAGAGTTTGCTTCTTGCAGTAAAACAGAGTGTGTTTAATGGATTAGAACACTGGTCTGAATTTCCCTATAGGATCGGAGTTAAACAACAGGCTCTGTGTCTTCCTACAAGCAAGAGTTCATTTCTGGTAAACACAGTGAATTTTGGGCTCAAATGATAATTCACAGTTCACAAGCCCAACGCGATTCTCACTATTAACTAAAGAGCATTTATGTAAGAGGAGCTGTGCTTTGTATCAGTTTCATAAGTAGAGTTGATCTACATATGGCCCGGATGAGTAGGAAACACAGTTCTTTTTTTCTGGGCATGCTCATGGTTCTTGCTGTATTGGAGACGCTGGAAAGAAGAGGAAGGTTCTTGCCTTAAAACAGAGTGTTTTTCAGGGATGAGAACTCTGCTCTGAATTCCCTTCAGAAACAGAGTTAAACCACAGGATCTGTATCTTCCTACAAGCAAGAGTTCATTACTGGTAAACCCAGTGAATTTGGGGCTCAAATGTTTTTTCGGAGTTCTAGAACCCAGCGCGATTCTCACTATTAAGTAAAGAGCATTTATGTAAGAGGAGCTGTGGTTTGTATCAGTTTCATAAGCAGAGTTGAACTACATATGGTCCGTATGAGTAGGAAAGACAGTTCTTTTTGTCTTGGTATGCTCATGGTTCTTGCTGTATTGGAAACGCTGGAAAGAAGAGGAAGGTTCTTGCCTTAACATAGTGTTTTTCAGGGATGAGAACATTGGCCTTAATTTCCCTGCAGAAACAGAGTAAAACCAGAGGATATGTGTCTTCCTAAAAGCAAGAGTTCATTTCTGGTAAAGCCACTGAATTTTGGGCTCAAATGATTTTTTGCACTTCTAGAACCCAATGCGATTCTCACTATTAACTAAAGAGCATTTATGTAAGAGGAGCTGTGGTTTGTATCAGTTTCATAAGCAGAGTTGAACTACATATGGTCCGTATGAATCGGAAACACATTTCATTTTTTTCAGGTCATTCAAATAGTTCTTGCAGTATTGGAGACCCTGGAAAGAAGAGCTTGCTTCTTGCGTTAAAACAGAGTGTTTTTCAGGGATGAGAACACTGGTCTGAATTTCGCAACAGGAACGGAGTTAAACAACAGGATCTGTGTCTTCCTACAAGCAAGAGTTAATTTCTTGTAAACCAAGTGAATTTTGGGCAAAAATGGTTTTACACACTTAACGACCCCAACGCGATTCTCACTATTAAATAAAGAGCATTTATGTAAGGAGAGCTGTGGTTAGTATCAGTTACATAAGCAGAGTTGAACTACATATGGTACGTGTGAGTAGGAAACACAGTTCCCTTTTTCAGGGCATGCACATGGTTCTTGCTGTATTGGGGACTCTGGAAAGAAGAGTTTGCTTCTTGCAGTAAAACAGAGTGTGTTTAATGGATTAGAACACTGGTCTGAATTTCCCTATAGGATCGGAGTTAAACAACAGGCTCTGTGTCTTCCTACAAGCAAGAGTTCATTTCTGGTAAACACAGTGAATTTTGGGCTCAAATGATAATTCACAGTTCACAAGCCCAACGCGATTCTCACTATTAACTAAAGAGCATTTATGTAAGAGGAGCTGTGCTTTGTATCAGTTTCATAAGTAGAGTTGATCTACATATGGCCCGGATGAGTAGGAAACACAGTTCTTTTTTTCTGGGCATGCTCATGGTTCTTGCTGTATTGGAGACGCTGGAAAGAAGAGGAAGGTTCTTGCCTTAAAACAGAGTGTTTTTCAGGGATGAGAACTCTGCTCTGAATTCCCTTCAGAAACAGAGTTAAACCACAGGATCTGTATCTTCCTACAAGCAAGAGTTCATTACTGGTAAACCCAGTGAATTTGGGGCTCAAATGTTTTTTCGGAGTTCTAGAACCCAGCGCGATTCTCACTATTAAGTAAAGAGCATTTATGTAAGAGGAGCTGTGGTTTGTATCAGTTTCATAAGCAGAGTTGAACTACATATGGTCCGTATGAGTAGGAAAGACAGTTCTTTTTGTCTTGGTATGCTCATGGTTCTTGCTGTATTGGAAACGCTGGAAAGAAGAGGAAGGTTCTTGCCTTAACATAGTGTTTTTCAGGGATGAGAACATTGGCCTTAATTTCCCTGCAGAAACAGAGTAAAACCAGAGGATATGTGTCTTCCTAAAAGCAAGAGTTCATTTCTGGTAAAGCCACTGAATTTTGGGCTCAAATGATTTTTCTCTGTTCTAGAACCCAACGCGGTTCTCACTATTTACTAAAGATCATTTTTGTAAGAGGAGTTGTGGTTTGTATCAGTTTCATAATCAGAGTTGAACTATATATGGTAAGTGTGAGTAGGAGACACAGTTCTTTTTTTCTGTGCATGCTCATGATTCTTGCTGTATTGGAGATGCTGGAAACAAGAGGAAGGTTCTTGCCTTAAAACAGAGTGTTTTTCAGGGATGAGAACTCTGGTCTGAATTTCCCCTCAGAAACAGTGTTAAACATCAGTATCTGTGTCTTCCTACAAGCAAGAGTTCATTTCTGGTAAACCAAGTGAATTTTGGGCTCAAATGATTTTACACAGTTCACGAACACAACGCGATTCTCACTATTAACTAAAGAGCATTTCTGTAAGCGGAGCTGTGGTTTGTATCAGTTTCATAAGCAGAGTTGAACTACATATGGTCCATATGAGTCGGAAACACAGTTCTTTTAATCTGGGCATGAATATGGTTCTTGCTGTATTGGAGACTGTTGAAAGAAGAGGATGCTTCTTGCCTTAAAACAGAGTATTTTTCTTGGTTGAGAACTCTGGTCTGAATTTCCTTTCAGAAACAGAGTTAAACCACAGGATCTGTGTCTTCCGACAAGCAAGAGTTCATTACTGGTAAACCCAGTGAATTTTGGGCTCAAATGGTTTTTTCGCAGTTCTAGAACCCAGCGCGATTCTCAGTATTAAGTAAAGAGCATTTATGTAAGGAGAGCTGTGGTTAGTATCAGTTACATAAGCAGAGTTGAAATACATATGGTACGTGTGCGTAGAAAACACAGTTCTCTGTTTCAGGGCATGCTCATGGTTCTTGCTGTATTGGAGACACTGGAAAGAAGAGCTTGCTACTTGCGTTAAAACAGAGTGTGTTCAATGGTTGAGAACACTGGTCTGAATTACCCTACAGAAACGGATTTAAACCTCAGGATCTGTGTCTTCCTACAAGCAAGAGTTCATTTCTGGTAAACCAAGTGAATTTTGGGCTCAAATGATTTTTTGCAGTTCTTGAACCCAACACGGTGCTCACTATTTACTATAGATCATTTTTGTAAGAGTAGTTGTGGTTTGTATCAGTTTCATAATCAGAGTTGAAATATGGATGGTAAGTGTGAGTAGGAGACACAGTTCTTTTTTTCTGTGCATGCTCATGGTTCTTGCTGTATTGGAGACGCTAGAAAGAAGAGCAAGGTTCTTGCCTTAAAACAGAGTGTTTTTCAGGGATGACAACTCTGGTCTGAATTTCCCCTCAGAAACAGTGTTAAACATCACTATCCTTGTCTTCCTACAAGCAAGAGTTCATTTCTGGTAAACCAAGTGAATTTTGGGCTCAAATGATTTTACACAGTTCACGAACACAACGCGATTCTCACTATTAACTAAAGAGCATTTTTGTAAGCGGAGCTGTGGTTTGTATCAGTTTCATAAGCAGAGTTGAACTACATATGGTCCATATGAGTCGGAAACACAGTTCTTTTAATCTGGGCATGATTATGGTTCTTGCTGTATTAGTGACGCTGGAATGAAGAGGATGCTTCTTGTCTTAAAAGAGAGTATTTTTCTTGCTTGAGAACTCTGGTCTGAATTTCCTTTCAGAAACAGAGTTAAACCACAGGATCTGTGTCTTCCGACAAGCAAGAGTTCATTACTGGTAAACCCAGTGAATTTTGGGCTCAAATGGTTTTTTGGCAGTTCTAGAACCCAGCGCGATTCTCAGTATTAAGTAAAGAGCATTTATGTAAGAGGAGCTGTGGTTTGTATCAGTTTCAAAAGCAGAGTTGAACTACATATTGTCCGTATGAGTACAAAACACAGTTCTTTTTTTAAGGGCATGTACATGGTTCTTGCTGTATTGGAGAATCTGGGAAGAAGAGCTTGTTTCTTGCGTGAAAACAGAGTGTGATTAATGGATGAGAACACTGGTCTGAATTTCCCTACAGGTATGGAGTTAAACAACGGGATCTGTGTCTTCCTACGAGCTAGAGTTCATTTCAGGTAAACCAAATGAATTTTGGGCTCAAATGATTTCACACAGTTCACAAACCCAACGTGATTCTCACTATTAACTAAAGAGCATTTATGTAAGAGGAGCTGTGGTTTGTATCAGTTTCGTAAGCCAAGTTGATCTACCTAGGGTCCATATGAGTCAGAAACACAGTTCTTTTTTCAGGGCATGCAAATAGTTCTTGCAGTATTGGAGACTCTGGAAACAAGAGCTTGCCTCTTGCGTTAAAACAGAGTGTTTTTCAGGGATGAGAACACTGGTCTGAATTTCCCAACAGGAACCGAGTTAAACAACAGGATCTGTGTCTTCCCACAAGCAAGACTTAATTTCTGGTAAAGCAAGTGATTTTTGGGCTCAAATGGTTTTTTCACAGTTAATGAACCCAACGCCATTCTCACTATTAAATAAAGAACATTTATGTAAGAAGAGCTGTGGTTAGTATCAGTTACATAAGCAGAGTTGAACTACATATGGTCTGTATGAGTAGGAAACACAGTTCTCTTTTTCAGGGCATGCTCATGGTTCTTGCTATATTGGAGACACTGGAAAAAAGAGCTTGCTACTTGTGTTAAAACAGAATGTGTTCAATGATTGAGAACACTGGTCTGAATTTCCCTACAGAAACGGAGTTAAACCTCAGGATCTGTGTCTTCCTACAAGCAATAGTTCATTTCTGGTAAACGCAGTGAATTTTGGGCTCAAATGGTTTTTTCTCAGTTCTAGAACCCAACGCGATTCTCACTATTAACTAAAGAGCATTTATGTAAGAGGAACTGTGGTTTGTATCAGGTTCAAAAGCAGAGTTGAACTACAAATGGTCCGTATGAGTAGGAAACACAGTTCTTTTTTCAGGGCATGCACATGGTTCTTGCTGTATTGGAGACCCTGGAAAGAAGAGCTTGCTTCTTGCATTAAAACAGAGTATGTTTAATGGATGATAACAGTGGTCTGAATTTCCCTATAGGAACGGAGTTAAACAACAGGATCTGTGTCTTACTACGAGCTAGAGTTCATTTCTGGTAAACCCATTGAATTTTGAGCTCAAATGATTTTTCGCAGTTCACGAACCCAACGCGATTCTCACTATTAACTAAAGAGCATTTATGTCAGAGGAGCTGTGGTTTGTATCAGTTTCATAAGCAGAGTTGAACTACATATGGTCTGTATGAGTAGGTAAGACAGTTCTTTTTGTCTGGGTATGGTCATGGTTCTTGCTGTATTGGAGACTCTGGAAAGAAGAGCTTGCTTCTTGCATTAAAACAGAGTGTTTTTCAGGGATGAGAACACTGGTCTGAATTTCACAACAGGAACCGAGTTAAACAACAGGATCTGTGTCTTCCTACAAGCAAGAGTTAAATTCTTGTAAACCAAGTGAATTTTGGGCTCAAATGGTTTTTCGAAGTTCTAGAACCCAGCGCGATTCTCACTATTAAGGTGTGTGTTTAATGGATGAGTGTGTTTAATGGATGAGAACACTGGTCTGAATTTCCCTACAGGTACGGAGTTAAACAACAGGATCTGTGTCTTTCTACGAGCTAGAGTTCATTTCTGGTAAACCCAGTGATTTTTGGGCTCAAATTATATTTCACAGTTCAAATGCCCAACGCCATTCTCACTATTAACTAAAGAGCATTTATGTAAGAGGTGCTGTGGTTTGTATCAGTTTCATAAGCAGAGTTGATCTATATATGGCCCGGATGAGTAGGAAACACAGTTCTTTTTTTCTGGGCATGCTCATGGTTCTTGCTGTATTGGAGACTCTGGAAAGAAGAGCTTTCTTCTTGCGTGAAAACAGAGTGTGTTTAATGGATGAGAACACTGATCTGAATTTCCCTACAGGTACGGAGTTAAACCACAGGATCTGTGTCTTCCTACGAGCTAGAGATCATTTCAGGTAAACCAAATGGATTTGGGGCTCAAATGATTTTACACAGTTCACAAACCCAACGCGATTCTCACTATTAACTAAAGAGCATTTATGTAAGGGGTGCTGTGGTTTGTATCAGTTTCATAAGCATAGTTGAACTACATATGGTACGTGTGAGTAGGAAACACAGTTCTTTTTTTCTGGGCATGCTCATGGTTCTTGCTGTTTTGAAGAATCTTGAAAGAAGAGGATGCTTCTTGCCTTAAAACAGAGTATTTTTCTTGGTTGAGAACTCTGGTCTGAATTTCCTTTCAGAAGTAGAGTTAAACCATAGGATCTTTGTCTTCCGACAAGCAAGAGTTCATTACTGGTAAACCCAGTGAATTTTGGGCTCAAATGTTTTTTTGGAGTTGTAGAACCCAGCGCGATTCTCACTATTAAGTAAAGAGCATTTATGTAAGAGGAGCTGTGGTTTGTATCAGTTTCAAAAACAGAGTTGAACTACATATGGTCCGTATGAGTAGGAAACACAGTTCTTTTTTACAGGGCATGCACTTGGTTCTTGCTGTATTGGAGACTCTGGAAAGAAGAGCTTGCTTCTTGCGTGAAAACAGATTGTGTTTAATGGATGAGAACACTGGTCTGAATTTCCCTACAGGTACAGAGTTAAACAACAGTATCTGTGTCTTCCTATGAGCTAGAGTTCATTTCTGGTAAACCAAATGAATTTTGGGCTCAAATGATATTTGCAGTTCTAGAACCCAACGCCATTCTCACTATTAACTAAAGAGCATTTATGTAAGAGGAGCTAGGGTTTGTATCAGTTTCATAAGCTGAGTTGAACTACCTGTGGTCCGTATGAGTCAGAAACACAGTTCTTTTTTCAGGGCATGCAAATACTTCTTGCAGTATCGGAGACTCTGGAAAGAAGACTTTGCCTCTTGCATTAAAACAGAGTGTTTTTCATGGATGATAACACTGGTCTGAATTTCCCAACAGGAATGGACTAAAACAACAGGATCTGTGTCTTCCTACAAGCAAGAGTTCATTTCTGGTAAACCCAGTGAATTTTGGGCTCAAATGATTTTTTGCAGTTCTAGAACCCAACGCGATTCTCACTATTAACTAAAGAGCATTTATGTAAGAGGAGCTGTGGTTTGTATCAGTTTCATAAGCAGAGTTGAACTACATATGGTCCGTTTGAGTCGGAAACACTTTTCTTTTTTTCAGGGCAATCAAATAGTTCTTGCAGTATTGGAGAATCTGGAAAGAAGAGCTTGCTTCTTGCGTTAAAACAGAGTGTTTTTCAGGGATGAGAACACTGGTCTGAATTTCCCAACAGGAACGGAGTTAAACCTCAGGATCTGTGTCTTCCTACGAGCTAGAGTTCATTTCTGGAAAACCAAGTGAATTTTGGGCTCAAATGATTTTACACAGTTCACGAACCCAACGCGATTCTCACTATTAACTAAAGAGCATTTATGTAAGCGGAGCTGTGGTTTGTATCAGTTTCATAAGCAGAGTTGAACTACATATGGTCCATATGAGTCGGAAACACATTTCTTTTAATCTGGGCATGATTATGGTTCTTGCTGTATTAGTGATGCTGGAAAGAAGGGGAAGGTTCTTGCCTTAAAACAGAGTGTTTTCGGGGATGAGACTTCTGGTCTGAATTTACCTTCAGAAACAGAGATAAACCTCAGGATCTGTGTCTTCCGACAAGGAAGAGTTCATTACTGGTAAACCCAGTGAATTTTGGGCTCAAATGTTTTTTCAGAGTTCTAGAACCCAGCGCGATTCTCACTATTAAGTAAAGAGCATTTATGTAAGAGGAGCTGTGGTTTGTATCAGTTTCAAAAGCAGAGTTGAACTACATATGGTCCGTATGAGTAGGAAACACAGTTCTTTTTTTCTGGTCATGCTCATGTTTCTTTCTGTATAGGAGACTCTGGAAAGAAGAGCTTTCTTCTTAAGTGAAAACAGAGTGTGTTTAATGGATGAGAACACTGGTCTGAATTTCGCTATAGCTACTGAGTTAAACAACAGGATCTGTGTCTTTCTACGAGCAAGAGTTCATTTCTGGTAAACCCAGTGAATTTTGGGCTCAAATGATTTTTTGTAGTTCTTGAACCCAACACGGTGCTCACTTTTAACTAAAGAGCATTTATGTAAGGGGAGCTGTGGTTTGTATCAGTTTCATAAGCAGAGTTGAACTACATATGGTACGTGTGAGTAGGAAACACAGTTCTTTTTTTCTGGGCATGCTCATGTTTCTTGCTCTTTTGGAGAATCTTGAAAGAAGAGGATGCTTCTTGCCTTAAAATAGAGTGTTTTTCTTGGTTGAGAACTCAGGTCTGAATTTCCTTTCAGAAACAGAGTTAAACCACAGGATCTGTGTCTTCCAACAAGCAAGAGTTCATTACTGGTAATCCCAGTGAATTTTGGGCTCAAATGTTTTTTCGGAGTTATAGAAGCCAGCGCGATTCTCACTATTAAGTAAAGAGCATTTATTTAAGAGGAGCTGTGGTTTGTATCAGTTTCAAAAGCAGAGTTGAACTACATATGGTCCGTATGAGTAGGAAAAACAGTTCTTTTTTTCAGGGCATGCACATGGTTCTTTCTGTATTGGAGACTCTGGAAAGAAGAGCTTGTTTCTTGTGTGAAAACAGAGTGTGTTTAATGGATGAGAACACTGGTCTGAATTTCCCTACTGGTACGGAGTTAAACAACAGGTTCTGTGTCTTCCTACGAGCTAGAGTTCATTTCTGGTAAACCAAATGAATTTTGGGCTCAAATGATTTTACACAGTTCACAAACCCAACGCGATTCTCACTATTAACTAAAGAGCATTTATGTAAGAGGAGCTATGGTTTGTATCAGTTTCATAAGAGGAGTTGAACTAACTATGGTCCATATGAGTCAGAAACACAGTTCTTTTTTCAGAGCATGCAAATAGTTCTTCCAGTGTTGGAGACTCTGGTAAGAAGAGCTTGCCTCTTGCGTTAAATCAGAGTGTTTTTCAGGGATGAGAACACTGGTCTGAATTTCCCAACAGGAACGGAGTTAAACAACAGTATCTGTGTCTTCCTACAAGCAAGAGTATATTTGGTAAACCCAGTGAATTTTGGGCTCAAATGATTTTTTGCAGTTCTAGAACCCAACGCGATTCTCACTATTAAGTAAAGAGCATTTATGTAAGAGGAGCTGTGGTTCGTATCGGTTACATAAGCAGAGTTGAACTACATATGGTCCGTATGAGTCGGAAACACATTTCTTTTTTTCAGGGAATTCAAATAGTTCTTGCAGTATTGGAGACTCTGGAAAGAAGAGCTTGCTTCTTGCGTTAAAACAGAGTGTTTTTCAGGGATGAGAACACTGGTCTGAATTTCCCAACAGGAACCGAGTTAAACAACAGGATCTGTGTCTTCCTACAAGCAAGAGTTAATTTCTTGTAAACCAAGTGAATTTTCGGCTCAAATGGTTTTACACACTTAACAACCCCAACGCGATTCTCACTATTAAATAAAGAGCATTTATGAAGGGAGAGCTGTGGTTAGTATCGGTTACATAAGCAGATTTGAACTACATATGGTACGTGTGAGTAGGAAACACAGTTCTCTTTTTCAGGGCATGCTCATGGTTCTTGCTGTATTGGAGACACTGGAAAGAAGAGCTTGCTACTTGCGTTAAAACAGAGTGTGTTTAATGGATGAGAACACTGGTCTGAATTAACCTATAGGAACGGAGTTAAACAACAGGCTCTGTGTCTTCCTACAAGCAAGAGTTCATTTGTGGTAAACCCAGTGAATTTTGGGCTCAAATGATATTTCACAGTTCACAAGCCCAACGCGATTCTCACTATTAACTAAAGAGCATTTATGTAAGAAGATCTGTGCTTTGTATCAGTTTCCTAAGTAGAGTTGATCTACATATGGCCCGTATGAGTAGGAAACACAGTTCTTTTTTTCTGGGCATGCTCATGGTTCTTGCTGTATTGGAGAAGCTGGAAAGAAGAGGAAGGTTCTTGCCTTAAAACAGAGTGTTTTTCAGGGATGAGAACTCTGGTCTGAATTTCCCCTCAGAAACAGTGTTAAACATCTGTATCTGTGTCTTCTTACAAGCAAGAGTTCATTTCTGGTAAACCCTGTGAAATTTGGGCTCAAATGTTTTTTCGGAGTTCTAGAACCCAGCGCGATTCTCACTATTAACTAAAGAGCATTTATGTAAGAGGAGCTGTGGATTGTATCAGATACAAAGCAGATATGAACTACATATGGTAAGTATGAGTAGGAAACTGTTCTTTTTTTCAGGGCATGCACATGGCTCTTGCTGTATTGGAGACTCTGGAAAACAGAATGTGTTTAACGGATGAGAACACTGGACTGAATTTCCCTACAGCTACGGAGTTAAACAACAGGATCTGTGTCTTCCTACGAGCAAGAGTTCATTTCTGGTAAACCCAGTGAATTTTGGGCTCAAATGATTTTTTGCAGTTCTTGAACCCAACACGGTGCTCACTTTAAACTAAAGAGCATTTATGTAAGGGGAGCTGTGGTTTGTATCAGTTTCATAAGCAGAGTTGAACTACATATGGTAGGTGTGAGTAGGAAACACAGTTCTTTTTTTCTGGGCATGCTCATGGTTCTTGCTGTTTTGGAGATTCATAAAAGAAGAGGATGCTTCTTGCCTTAAAACAGAGTATTTTTCTTGGTTGAGAACTCTGGTCTGAATTTCCTTTCAGAAACAGAGTTAAACCACAGGATCTGTGTCTTCCGACAAGCAAGAGTTCATTACTGGTAAACCCAGTGAATTTTGGGCTCAAATGTTTTTTTGGAGTTCTAGAACCCAGCGCGATTCTCACTATTAAGTAAAGAGCATTTATGTAATAGGAGCTGTGGTTTGATCCAGTTTCAAAAGCAGAGTTGAACTACATATGGTCCGTATGACTAGGAAACACAGTTCTTTTTTTCAGGGCATGCACATGGTTCTTGCTGTATTGGAGACGCTGGAAAGAAGTGCTTGCAACTTGCGTTAAAACAGAGTGTGTTCAATGGTTGAGAACACTGGTCTGAATTTCCCTACCGAAACGGAGTTAAACCTCAGGATCTGTGTCTTCCTACAAGCAAGAGTTCATTTCTGTTAAACCCAGTATATTTTGGGCTCAAATGGTTTTTTCTCAGTTCTAGAACCCAGCGCGATTCTCACTATTAAGTAAAGAGCATTTATGTAAGAGGAGCTGTGGTTTGTATCAGTTTCAAAAGCAGAGTTGAACTACATATGGTCCGTATGAGTAGGAAACACAGTTCTTTTTTTCTGGTCATGCTCATGTTTCTTTCTGTATAGGAGACTCTGGAAAGAAGAGCTTTCTTCTTAAGTGAAAACAGAGTGTGTTTAATGGATGAGAACACTGGTCTGAATTTCGCTATAGCTACGGAGTTAAACAACAGGATCTGTGTCTTTCTACGAGCAAGAGTTCATTTCTGGTAAACCCAGTGAATTTTGGGCTCAAATGATTTTTTGTAGTTCTTGAACCCAACACGGTGCTCACTTTTAACTAAAGAGCATTTATGTAAGGGGAGCTGTGGTTTCTATCAGTTTCATAAGCAGAGTTGAACTACATATGGTACGTGTGAGTAGGAAACACAGTTCTTTTTTTCTGGGCATGCTCATGTTTCTTGCTTTTTTGGAGAATCTTGAAAGAAGAGGATGCTTCTTGCCTTAAAACAGAGTGTTTTTCTTGGTTGAGAACTCAGGTGTGAATTTCCTTTCAGAAACAGAGTTAAACCACAGGATCTGTGTCTTCCGACAAGCAAGAGTTCATTACTGGTAATCCCAGTGAATTTTGGGCTCAAATGTTTTTTCGGAGTTATAGAAGCCAGCGCGATTCTCACTATTAGGTAAAGAGCATTTATTTAAGAGGAGCTGTGGTTTGTATCAGTTTCAAAAGCAGAGTTGAACTACATATGGTCCGTATGAGTAGGAAAAACAGTTCTTTTTTTCAGGGCATGCACATGGTTCTTTCTGTATTGGAGACTCTGGAAAGAAGAGCTTGTTTCTTGTGTGAAAACAGAGTGTGTTTAATGGATGAGAACACTGGTCTGAATTTCCCTACTGGTACGGAGTTAAACAACAGGTTCTGTGTCTTCCTACGAGCTAGAGTTCATTTCTGGTAAACCAAATGAATTTTGGGCTCAAATGATTTTACACAGTTCACAAACCCAACGCGATTCTCACTATTAACTAAAGAGCATTTATGTAAGAGGAGCTATGGTTTGTATCAGTTTCATAAGAGGAGTTGAACTAACTATGGTCCATATGAGTCAGAAACACAGTTCTTTTTTCAGAGCATGCAAATAGTTCTTCCAGTGTTGGAGACTCTGGTAAGAAGAGCTTGCCTCTTGCGTTAAATCAGAGTGTTTTTCAGGGATGAGAACACTGGTCTGAATTTCCCAACAGGAACGGAGTTAAACAACAGTATCTGTGTCTTCCTACAAGCAAGAGTATATTTGGTAAACCCAGTGAATTTTGGGCTCAAATGATTTTTTGCAGTTCTAGAACCCAACGCGATTCTCACTATTAAGTAAAGAGCATTTATGTAAGAGGAGCTGTGGTTCGTATCGGTTACATAAGCAGAGTTGAACTACATATGGTCCGTATGAGTCGGAAACACATTTCTTTTTTTCAGGGAATTCAAATAGTTCTTGCAGTATTGGAGACTCTGGAAAGAAGAGCTTGCTTCTTGCGTTAAAACAGAGTGTTTTTCAGGGATGAGAACACTGGTCTGAATTTCCCAACAGGAACCGAGTTAAACAACAGGATCTGTGTCTTCCTACAAGCAAGAGTTAATTTCTTGTAAACCAAGTGAATTTTCGGCTCAAATGGTTTTACACACTTAACAACCCCAACGCGATTCTCACTATTAAATAAAGAGCATTTATGAAGGGAGAGCTGTGGTTAGTATCGGTTACATAAGCAGATTTGAACTACATATGGTACGTGTGAGTAGGAAACACAGTTCTCTTTTTCAGGGCATGCTCATGGTTCTTGCTGTATTGGAGACACTGGAAAGAAGAGCTTGCTACTTGCGTTAAAACAGAGTGTGTTTAATGGATGAGAACACTGGTCTAAATTAACCTATAGGAACGGAGTTAAACAACAGGCTCTGTGTCTTCCTACAAGCAAGAGTTCATTTGTGGTAAACCCAGTGAATTTTGGGCTCAAATGATATTTCACAGTTCACAAGCCCAACGCGATTCTCACTATTAACTAAAGAGCATTTATGTAAGAAGATCTGTGCTTTGTATCAGTTTCCTAAGTAGAGTTGATCTACATATGGCCCGTATGAGTAGGAAACACAGTTCTTTTTTTCTAGGCATGCTCATGGTTCTTGCTGTATTGGAGAAGCTGGAAAGAAGAGGAAGGTTCTTGCCTTAAAACAGAGTGTTTTTCAGGGATGAGAACTCTGGTCTGAATTTCCCCTCAGAAACAGTGTTAAACATCTGTATCTGTGTCTTCTTACAAGCAAGAGTTCATTTCTGGTAAACTCTGTGAAATTTGGGCTCAAATGTTTTTTCGGAGTTCTAGAACCCAGCGCGATTCTCACTATTAACTAAAGAGCATTTATGTAAGAGGAGCTGTGGATTGTATCAGATACAAAGCAGATATGAACTACATATGGTAAGTATGAGTAGGAAACTGTTCTTTTTTTCAGGGCATGCACATGGCTCTTGCTGTATTGGAGACTCTGGAAAACAGAGTGTGTTTAACGGATGAGAACACTGGTCTGAATTTCCCTACAGCTACGGAGTTAAACAATAGGATCTGTGTCTTCCTACGAGCAAGAGTTCATTTCTGGTAAACCCAGTGAATTTTGGGCTCAAATGATTTTTTGCAGTTCTTGAACCCAACACGGTGCTCACTTTAAACTAAAGAGCATTTATGTAAGGGGAGCTGTGGTTTGTATCAGTTTCATAAGCAGAGTTGAACTACATATGGTACGTGTGAGTAGGAAACACAGTTCTTTTTTTCTAGGCATGCTCATGGTTCTTGCTGTTTTGGAGATTCTTAAAAGAAGAGGATGCTTCTTGCCTTAAAACAGAGTATTTTTCTTGGTTGAGAACTCTGGTATGAATTTCCTTTCAGAAACAGAGTTAAACCACAGGATCTGTGTCTTCCAACAAGCAAGAGTTCATTACTGGTAAACCCAGTGAATTTTGGGCTCAAATGTTTTTTTGGAGTTCTAGAACCCAGCGCGATTCTCACTATTAAGTAAAGAGCATTTATGTAAGAGGAGCTGTGGTTTGATCCAGTTTCAAAAGCAGAGTTGAACTACATATGGTCCGTATGACTAGGAAACACAGTTCTTTTTTTCAGGGCATGCACATGGTTCTTGCTGTATTGGAGACGCTGGAAAGAAGTGCTTGCAACTTGCGTTAAAACAGAGTGTGTTCAATGGTTGAGAACACTGGTCTGAATTTCCCTACCGAAACGGAGTTAAACCTCAGGATCTGTGTCTTCCTACAAGCAAGAGTTCATTTCTGTTAAACCCAGTATATTTTGGGCTCAAATGGTTTTTTCTCAGTTCTAGAAACCGACGGGATTCTCACTATTAACTAAAGAGCATTTAAGTAAGAGGATCTGTGGTTTGTATCAGTTTCAAAAGAAGAGTTGAACTACATATGGTCCGTATGAGTATAAAACACAGTTCTTTTTTTCAGGGCATGCACATGGTTTTTGCTGTATTGGAAACTCTGGAAAGAAGAGCTTGCTTCTTGCATTAAAACAGAGTGTGTTTAATGGATGATAACACTGGTCTGAATTTCCCTATAGGAACGGAGTTAAACAACAGGATCTGTGTCTTCCTACAAGCAAGACTTCATTTCTGATTAACCAAGTGAATTTTGGGCTCAAATGATTTTACACAATTCTAGAACCCAACACGATTCTCACTATTAACTCTAGAGCATTTATGTAAGAGGAGCTGTGGTTTGTATCAGTTTCATAAGCAGAGTTGAACTACATATGGTCCGTATTAGTAGGAAAAACAGTTATTTTTTCAGGGCATGCAAATAGTTGTTGCAGTATTAGAGACTCTGGATAGAAGAGCTCGCTTCTTGCATTAAAACAGAGTGTTTTTCAGGGATGAGAACACTGGTCTGAATTTCACAACAGGAACCGAGTTAAACAACAGGATCTGTGTCTTCCTACAAGCAAGAGTTTATTTCTTCTAAACCAAGTGAATTTTGGGCTCAAATGGTTTTAGACACTTAACGAACCCAAGGCGATTCTCACTATTAAATAAAGAACATTTATGTAAGAAGAGCTGTGGTTAGTATCAGTTCCATAAGCAGAGTTGAACTACATATGGTCTGTATGAGTAGGAAACACAGTTCTCTTTTTCGGGGAATGCTCATGGTTCTTGCCGTATTGGAGAGACTTGAAAGAAGAGGATGCTTCTTCCCTTAAAACAGAGTGTTTTTCTTGCATGAGAACTTTGGTCTGAATTTCCTTTCAGAAACAGAGTTAAACCACAGGATCTGTGTCTTCCTACAAGCAAGAGTTCATTTCTTGTAAACCAAGTGAATTTTGGGCTCAAATGATTTTACACAGTTCATGATCCCAACGCGATTCTCACTATTAACTAAAGAGCATTTATGTAAGGGGAGCTGTGGTTTGTATCAGTTTCATAAGCAGAGTTGAACTACATATGGTACCTGTGAGTAGGAAACACAGTTCTTTTTTCAGGGCATGCACATGGTTCTTGCTGTATTGGAGACTCTGGAAAGAAGAGCTTGCTTCTTGCATTAAAACAGAGTGTGTTTAATGGATGAGAACACTGGTCTGAATTTCCCTATAGGAACGGAGTTAAACAACAGGCTCTGTGTTTTCCTACAAGCAAGAGTTCATTTATGGTAAACCCAGTGAAATTTGGGCTCAAATGATATTTCACAGTTCACAAGCCCAACGCGATTCTCACTATTAACTCTAGAGCATTTATGTAAGAGGAGCTGTGGTTTGTATCAGTTTCGTAAGCCAAGTTGAACTACCTATGGTCCGTATGAGTCAGAAACACAGTTCTTTTTTCAGGGCATGCAAATAGTTCTTGCAGTATTGGAGACTCTGGAAAGAAGATCTTGCCTCTAGCGTTAAAACAGAGTGTTTTTCAGGGATGAGAACACTGGTCTGAATTTCCCAACAGGAACGGAGTTAAACAACAGGATCTGTGTCTTCCTACAAGCAAGAGTTAATTACTGGTAAAGCAAGTGAATTTTGGGCTCATATGGTTTTTTCACAGGTAACGAACCCAACGTGATTCTCACTACTAAATAAAGAACATTTATGTAAGAAGAGCAGTGGTTAGTATCAGTTTCATAAGCAGAGTTGAACTACATATGTTCTGTATGAGTAGGAAACACATTTCTCTTTTTAAGCGCATGTTCATTGTTCTTGTTGTATTGGAGACTCTGGAAATTAGAGCATGCGAATTACGTTAAAACAAAGTGTGTTCAATGGATGATAACACAGGTCTGAATTTTCCTACAGGTACAGAGTTAAATAACAGGATCTGTTTCTTCCTACGAGCTACAGCTCATTTCTGGTAAACCAAGTGAATTTTTTGCTCTAATGATTTTACACAGTTCACGAACCCAGCGCGATTCTCACTATTAACTAAAGAGCGTTTATGTAAGAGGAGCTGTGGTTTGTATCAGTTTCATAAGTAGAGTTGAACTACATATGGTCCGTATGAGTAGGAAAGATAGTTCTTTTTGTCTGGGTATGCTCATGGTTCTTGCTGTATTGGAGAGGGTGGAAAGAAGAGGAAGGTTCTTGCCTTAAAACATAGTGTTTTTCAGGGATGAGATCTCTGGTCTGAATTTCCCAACCGGAACCGAGTTAAACAACAGGATCTGTGTCTTCCTACAAGCAAAAGTTTATTTCTTCTAAACCAAGTGAATTTTGGACTGAAATGGTTTTACACACTTAACGAACACAACGCGATTCTCACTATTAAATAAAGAACATTTATGTAAGAAGAGCTGTGGTTAGTATCAGTTACATAAGCAGAATTGAGCTACATATGGTTTGTATGAGTATGAAACACAGTTCTCTGTTTCAGGGCATGCTCATTGTTCTTGCTGTATTGGAGACGCTGGAAAGAAGAGCTTGCAACTTGCGTTAAAACAGAGTGTGTTCAATGGTTGAGAACACTGGTCTGAATTTCCCTACCGAAACGGAGTTGAACCTCAGGATCTGTGTCTTCCTACAAGCAAGAGTTCATTTCTGTTAAACCCAGTATATTATGGGCTCAAATGGTTTTTTCTCAGTTCTAGAAACCGACGGGATTCTCACTATTAACTAAAGAGCATTTATGTAAGAGGATCTGTGGTTTGTATCTGTTTCAAAAGCAGAGTTGAACTACATATGGTCCGTATGAGTATAAAACACAGTTCTTTTTTCAGGGCATGCACATGGTTCTTGCTGTATTGGAAACTCTGGAAAGAAGAGCTTGCTTCTTGCATTAAAACAGAGTGTGTTTAATGGATGATAACACTGGTCTGAATTTCCCTATAGGAATGGAGTTAAACAACAGGATCTGTGTCTTCCTACAAGCAAGAGTTAATTTCTTGTAAACCAAGTGAATTTTGGGCTCAAATGGTTTTAGACACTTAACGAACCCAAGGCGATTCTCACTATTAAATAAAGAACATTTATGTAAGAAGAGCTGTGGTTAGTATCAGTTCCATAAGCAGAGTTGAACTACATATGGTCTGTATGAGTAGGAAACACAGTTCTCTTTTTCGGGGAATGCTCATGGTTCTTGATGTATTGGAGAGACTTGAAAGAAGAGGATGCTTCTTCCCTTAAAACAGAGTGTTTTTCTTGCATGAGAACTTTGGTCTGAATTTCCTTTCAGAAACAGATTTAAACCACAGGATCTGTGTCTTCCTACAAGCAAGAGTAAATTTCTTGTAAACCAAGTGAATTTTGGGCTCAAATGATTTTACACAGTTCATGATCCCAACGCGATTCTCACTATTAACTAAAGAGCATTTATGTAAGGGGAGCTGTGGTTTGTATCAGTTTCATAAGCAGAGTTGAACTACATATGGTCTGTATGAGCAGGAAACACAGTTCTTTTTTCAGGGCATGCACATGGTTCTTGCTGTATTGGAGACTCTGGAAAGAAGAGCTTGCTTCTTGCATTAAAACAGAGTGTGCTTAATGGATGAGAACACTGGTCTGAATTTCCCTATAGGAACGGAGTTAAACAACAGGCTCTGTGTTTTCCTACAAGCAAGAGTTCATTTATGGTAAACCCAGTGAAATTTGGGCTCAAATGATATTTCACAGTTCACAAGCCCAACGCGATTCTCACTATTATCTAAAGAGCAATTATGTAAGAGGAGCTGTGCTTTGTATCGGTTTCATAAGTAGAGTAGATCTACATATGGCCCGCATGCGTAAGAAACACAGTTCTTTTTTTCTGGGCATGCTCATGGTTCTTGCTGTATTGGAGACGCTGGAAAGAAGAGGAAGGTTCTTGCCTTAAAACAGAGTGTTTTTCAGGGATGAGAACATTGCTCTTAATTTCCCTGCAGAAACAGAGTAAAACCACAGGATATGTGTCTTCCTAAATGCAAGAGTTCATTTCTGGTAAACCCAGTGAATTTTGGGCTCAAATGATTTTTTGCAGTTCTTGAACCCAACACGGTGCTCACTTTTAACTAAAGAGCATTTATGTAAGGGGAGCTGTGGTTTGTATCAGTTTCATAAGCAGAGTTGAACTACATATGGTACGTGTGAGTAGGAAACACAGTTCTTTTTTTCTGGGCATGCTCATGTTTCTTGCTTTTTTGGAGAATCTTGAAAGAAGAGGATGCTTCTTGCCTTAAAACAGAGTGTTTTTCTTGGTTGAGAACTCTGGTCTGAATTTCCTTTCAGAAACAGAGTTAAACCACAGGATCTGTGTCTTCCGACAAGCAAGAGTTCATTACTGGTAAACCCAGTGAATTTTGGGCTCAAATGTTTTTTTGGAGTTCTAGAACCCAGCGCGATTCTCACTATTAAGTAAAGAGCATTTATGTAAGAGGAGCTGTGGTTTGATCCAGTTTCAAAAGCAGAGTTGAACTACATATGGTCCGTATGACTAGGAAACACAGTTCTTTTTTTCAGGGCATGCACATGGTTCTTGCTGTATTGGAGACGCTGGAAAGAAGTGCTTGCAACTTGCGTTAAAACAGAGTGTGTTCAATGGTTGAGAACACTGGTCTGAATTTCCCTACCGAAACGGAGTTAAACCTCAGGATCTGTGTCTTTCTACAAGCAAGAGTTCATTTCTGTTAAACCCAGTATATTTTGTGCTCAAATGGTTTTTTCTCAGTTCTAGAAACCGACGGGATTCTCACTATTAACTAAAGAGCATTTATGTAAGAGGATCTGTGGTTTGTATCAGTTTCAAAAGCAGAGTTGAACTACATATGGTCCATATGAGTATAAAACACAGTTCTTTTTTTCAGGGCATGCACATGGTTCTTGCTGTATTGGAAACTCTGGAAAGAAGAGCTTGCTTCTTGCATTAAAACAGAGTGTGTTTAATGGATGATAACACTGGTCTGAATTTCCCTATAGGAACGGAGTTAAACAACAGGATCTGTGTCTTCCTACAAGCAAGACTTCATTTCTGATTAACCAAGTGAATTTTGGGCTCAAATGATTTTACACAGTTCACAAACCCAACGCGATTCTCACTATTAACTAAAGAGCATTTATGTAAGAGGAGCTATGGTTTGTATCAGTTTCATAAGAGGAGTTGAACTAACTGTGGTCCATATGAGTCAGAAACACAGTTCTTTTTCAGAGCATGCAAATAGTTCTTCCAGTGTTGGAGACTCTGGTAAGAAGAGCTTGCCTCTTGCGTTAAAACAGAGTGTTTTTCAGGGATGAGAACACTGGTCTGAATTTCCCAACAGGAACGGAGTTAAACAACAGGATCTGTGTCTTCCTACAAGCAAGAGTTCATTTGGTAAACCCAGTGAATTTTGGGCTCAAATGATTTTTTGCAGTTCTAGAACCCAACGCGATTCTCACTATTAAGTAAAGAGCATTTATGTAAGAGGAGCTGTGGTTTGTATCGGTTACATAAGCAGAGTTGAACTACATATGGTCCGTATGAGTCGGAAACACATTTCTTTTTTTCAGGGCATTCAAATAGTTCTTGCAGTATTGGAGACTCTGGAAAGAAGAGCTTGCTTCTTGCGTTAAAACAGAGTGTTTTTCAGGGATGAGAACACTGGTCTGAATTTCCCAACAGGAACCGAGTTAAACAACAGGATCTGTGTCTTCCTACAATCAAGAGTTAATTTCTTGTAAACCACGTGAATTTTGGGCTCAAATGATATTTCACAGTTCACAAGCCCAACGCGATTCTCACTATTAACTAAAGAGCATTTATGTAAGAAGATCTGTGCTT
Organism: Onychomys leucogaster; assembly: GCA_949786385.1. Classification (NCBI taxonomy): domain Eukaryota; kingdom Metazoa; phylum Chordata; class Mammalia; order Rodentia; family Cricetidae; genus Onychomys; species Onychomys leucogaster. Next base: position 1,131,638 of record CATKUP010000044.1, read on the forward strand.
TGTATCAGTTTCCTAAGTAGAGTTGATCTACATATGGCCCGTATGAGTAGGAAACACAGTTCTTTTTTTCTGGGCATGCTCATGGTTCTTGCTGTATTGGAGAAGCTGGAAAGAAGAGGAAGGTTCTTGCCTTAAAACAGAGTGTTTTTCAGGGATGAGAACCTGGTCTGAATTTCCCCTCAGAAACAGTGTTAAACATCTGTATCTGTGTCTTCTTACAAGCAAGAGTTCATTTCTGGTAAACCCTGTGAAATTTGGGCTCAAATGTTTTTTCGGAGTTCTAGAACCCAGCGCAATTCTCACTATTAACTAAAGAGCATTTATGTAAGAGGAGCTGTGGATTGTATCAGATACAAAGCAGATATGAACTACATATGGTAAGTATGAGTAGGAAACTGTTCTTTTTTTCAGGGCATGCACATGGCTCTTGCTGTATTGGAGACTCTGGAAAACAGAGTGTGTTTAACGGATGAGAACACTGGTCTGAATTTCCCTACAGCTACGGAGTTAAACAACAGGATCTGTGTCTTCCTACGAGCAAGAGTTCATTTCTGGTAAACCCAGTGAATTTTGGGCTCAAATGATTTTTTGCAGTTCTTGAAGCCAACACGGTGCTCACTTTAAACTAAAGAGCATTTATGTAAGGGGAGCTGTGGTTTGTATCAGTTTCATAAGCAGAGTTGAACTACATATGGTACGTGTGAGTAGGAAACACAGTTCTTTTTTTCTGGGCATGCTCATGGTTCTTGCTGTTTTGGAGATTCTTAAAAGAAGAGGATGCTTCTTGCCTTAAAACAGAGTATTTTTCTTGGTTGAGAACTCTGGTCTGAATTTCCTTTCAGAAACAGAGTTAAACCACAGGATCTGTGTCTTCCGACAAGCAAGAGTTCATTACTGGTAAACCCAGTGAATTTTGGGCTCAAATGTTTTTTTGGAGTTCTAGAACCCAGCGCGATTCTCACTATTAAGTAAAGAGCATTTATGTAAGAGGAGCTGTGGTTTGATCCAGTTTCAAAAGCAGAGTTGAACTACATATGGTCCGTATGACTAGGAAACACAGTTCTTTTTTTCAGGGCATGCACATGGATCTTGCTGTATTGGAGACGCTGGAAAGAAGTGCTTGCAACTTGCGTTAAAACAGAGTGTGTTCAATGGTTGAGAACACTGGTCTGAATTTCCCTACCGAAACGGAGTTAAACCTCAGGATCTGTGTCTTCCTACAAGCAAGAGTTCATTTCTGTTAAACCCAGTATATTTTGGGCTCAAATGGTTTTTTCTCAGTTCTAGAAACCGACGGGATTCTCACTATTAACTAAAGAGCATTTATGTAAGAGGATCTGTGGTTTGTATCAGTTTCAAAAGCAGAGTAGAACTACATATGGTCCGTATGAGTATAAAACACAGTTCTTTTTTTCAGGGCATGCACATGGTTCTTGCTGTATTGGAAACTCTGGAAAGAAGAGCTTGCTTCTTGCATTAAAACAGAGTGTGTTTAATGGATGATAACACTGGTCTGAATTTCCCTATAGGAACGGAGTTAAACAACAGGATCTGTGTCTTCCTACAAGCAAGACTTCATTTCTGATTAACCAAGTGAATTTTGGGCTCAAATGATTTTACACAGTTCACAAACCCAACGCGATTCTCACTATTAACTAAAGAGCATTTATGTAAGAGGAGCTATGGTTTGTATCAGTTTCATAAGAGGAGTTGAACTAACTATGGTCCATATGAGTCAGAAACACAGTTCTTTTTTCAGAGCATGCAAATAGTTCTTCCAGTGTTGGAGACTCTGGTAAGAAGAGCTTGCCTCTTGCGTTAAAACAGAGTGTTTTTCAGGGATGAGAACACTGGTCTGAATTTCCCAACAGGAACGGAGTTAAACAACAGGATCTGTGTCTTCCTACAAGCAAGAGTTCATTTCTGTTAAACCCAGTATATTTTGGGCTCAAATGGTTTTTTCTCAGTTCTAGAAACCGACGGGATTCTCACTATTAACTAAAGAGCATTTATGTAAGAGGATCTGTGGTTTGTATCAGTTTCAAAAGCAGAGTTGAACTACATATGGTCCGTATGAGTATAAAACACAGTTCTTTTTTTCAGGTCATGCACATGGTTCTTGCTGTATTGGAAACTCTGGAAAGAAGAGCTTGCTTCTTGCATTAAAACAGAGTGTGTTTAATGGATGATAACACTGGTCTGAATTTCCCTATAGGAACGGAGTTAAACAACAGGATCTGTGTCTTCCTACAAGCAAGAGTTAATTTCTTGTAAACCAAGTGAATTTTGGGCTCAAATGGTTTTACACACTTAACAACCCCAAAGCGATTCTCACTATTAAATAAAGAGCATTTATGTAAGGAGAGCTGTGGTTAGTATCGGTTACATAAGCAGATTTGAACTACATATGGTACGTGTGAGTAGGAAACACAGTTCTCTTTTTCAGGGCATGCTCATGGTTCTTGCTGTATTGGAGACACTGGAAAGAAGAGCGTGCTACTTGCGTTAAAACAGAGTGTGTTTAATGGATGAGAACACTGGTCTGAATTAACCTATAGGAACAGAGTTAAACAACAGGCTCTGTGTCTTCCAACAAGCAAGAGTTCATTTCTGGTAAACCCAGTGAATTTTGGGCTCAAATGATATTTCACAGTTCACAAGCCCAACGCGATTCTCACTATTAACTAAAGAGCATTTATGTAAGAAGATCTGTGCTTTGTATCAGTTTCCTAAGTAGAGTTGATCTACATATGGCCCGTATGAGTAGGAAACACAGTTCTTTTTTTCTGGGCATGCTCATGGTTCTTGCTGTATTGGAGAAGCTGGAAAGAAGAGGAAGGTTCTTGCCTTAAAACAGAGTGTTTTTCAGGGATGAGAACTCTGGTCTGAATTTCCCCTCAGAAACAGTGTTAAACATCTGTATCTGTGTCTTCTTACAAGCAAGAGTTCATTTCTGGTAAACTCTGTGAAATTTGGGCTCAAATGTTTTTTCGGAGTTCTAGAACCCAGCGCAATTCTCACTATTAACTAAAGAGCATTTATGTAAGAGGAGCTGTGGATTGTATCAGATACAAAGCAGATATGAACTACATATGGTAAGTATAAGTAGGAAACTGTTCTTTTTTTCAGGGCATGCACATGGCTCTTGCTGTATTGGAGACTCTGGAAAACAGAGTGTGTTTAACGGATGAGAACACTGGTCTGAATTTCCCTACAGCTACGGAGTTAAACAACAGGATCTGTGTCTTCCTACAAGCAAGACTTCATTTCTGATTAACCAAGTGAATTTTGGGCTCAAATGATTTTACACAATTCTAGAACCCAACACGATTCTCACTATTAACTCTAGAGCATTTATGTAAGAGGAGCTGTGGTTTGTATCAGTTTCATAAGCAGAGTTGAACTACATATGGTCCGTATTAGTAGGAAAAACAGTTCTTTTTTTCAGGGCATGCAAATAGTTCTTGCAGTATTAGAGACTCTGGATAGAAGAGCTCGCTTCTTGCATTAAAACAGAGTGTTTTTCAGGGATGAGAACACTGGTCTGAATTTCACATCAGGAACCGAGTTAAACAACAGGATCTGTGTCTTCCTACAAGCAAGAGTTAATTTCTTCTAAACCAAGTGAATTTTGGACTCAAACGGTTTTAGACACTTAACGAACCCAACGCGATTCTCACTATTAAATAAAGAACATTTATGTAAGAAGAGCTGTGGTTAGTATCAGTTCCATAAGCAGAGTTGAACTACATATGGTCTGTATGAGTAGGAAACACAGTTCTCTTTTTCAGGGCATGCTCATGGTTCTTGCCGTATTGGAGAGACTTGAAAGAAGAGGATGCTTCTTCCCTTAAAACAGAGTGTTTTTCTTGCATGAGAACTTTGGTCTGAATTTCCTTTCAGAAACAGAGTTAAACCACAGGATCTGTGTCTTCCTACAAGCAAGAGTTCATTTATTGTAAACCAAGTGAATTTTGGGCACAAATGATTTTACACAGTTCATGATCCCAACGCGATTCTCACTATTAACTAAAGAGCATTTATGTAAGGGGAGCTGTGGTTTGTATCAGTTTCATAAGCAGAGTTGAACTACATATGGTACCTGTGAGTAGGAAACACAGTTCTTTTTTCAGGGCATGCACATGGTTCTTGCTGTATTGGAGACTCTGGAAAGAAGAGCTTGCTTCTTGCATTAAAACAGAGTGTGTTTAATGGATGAGAACACTGGCCTGAATTTCCCTATAGGAACGGAGTTAAACAACAGGCTCTGTGTTTTCCTACAAGCAAGAGTTCATTTATGGTAAACCCAGTGAAATTTGGGCTCAAATGATATTTCACAGTTCACAAGCCCAACGCGATTCTCACTATTAACTCTAGAGCATTTATGTAAGAGGAGCTGTGGTTTGTATCAGTTTTGTAAGCCGAGTTGAACTACCTATGGTCCGTATGAGTCAGAAACACAGTTCTTTTTTCAGGGCATGCAAATAGTTCTTGCAGTATTGGAGACTCTGGAAAGAAGATCTTGCCTCTGGCGTTAAAACAGAGTGTTTTTCAGGGATGAGAACACTGGTCTGAATTTCCCAACAGGAACGGAGTTAAACAACAGGATCTGTGTCTTCCTACAAGCAAGAGTTAATTTCTGGTAAAGCAAGTGAATTTTGGGCTCATATGGTTTTTTCACAGTTAACGAACACAACGCGATTCTCACTACTAAATAAAGAATATTTATGTAAGAAGAGCAGTGGTTAGTATCAGTTTCATAAGCAGAGTTGAACTACATATGTTCTGTGTGAGTAGGAAACACATTTCTCTTTTTAAGCGCATGCTCATTGTTCTTGTTGTATTGGAGACTCTGGAAATTAGAGCTTGCGAATTACGTTAAAACAAAGTGTGTTCAATGGATGATAACACAGGTCTGAATTTTCCTACAGGTACAGAGTTAAATAACAGGATCTGTGTCTTCCTATGAGCTAGAGCTCATTTCTGGTAAACCAAGTGAATTTTTTGCTCTAATGATTTTACACAGTTCACGAAACCAGAGCGATTCTCACTATTAACTAAAGAGAATTTATGTAAGAGGAGCTGTGGTTTGTATCAGTTTCATAAGTAGAGTTGAACTACATATGGTCCGTATGAGTAGGAAAGATAGTTCTTTTTGTCTGGGTATGCTCATGGTTCTTGCTGTATTGGAGAGGCTGGAAAGAAGAGGAAGGTTCTTGCCTTAAAACATAGTGTTTTTCAGGGATGAGAACACTGGTCTGAATTTCCCAACAGGATCCGAGTTAAACAACAGGATCTGTGTCTTCCTACAAGCAAGAGTAAATTTCTTGTAAACCAAGTGAATTTTGGACTCAAATGGTTTTACACACTTAATGAACCCAACGCGATTCTCACTATTAACTAAAGAACATTTAGGTAAGAAGAGCTGTTGTTATTATCAGTTACATAAGCAGAGTTGAACTACATATGGTTTGTATGAGTAGGAAACACAGTTCTCTTTTTCAGGGCATGCTCATGGTTCTTGCTGTATTGGAGAATCGTGAAAGAAGAGGATGCTTCTTGCCTTAAAACAGAGTATTTTTCTTGGTTGGGAACTCTGGTCTGAATTTCCTTTCAGAAACAGAGTAAAACCACAGGATATGTGTCTTCCTAAAAGCAAGAGTTCAATTCTGGTAAACCCAGTGAATTTTGGGTTCAAATGATTTTTCGCTGTTCTAGAACCCAACGCGGTTCTCACTATTTACTAAAGATCATTTTTGTAAGAGGAGTAGTGGTTTGTATCAGTTTCATAATTAGAGTTGAACTATATATGGTAAGTGTGAGTAGGGAACACAGTTCTCTTTTTCTGGGCATGCTCATGGTTCTTGCTGTATTGGAGACGCTGGAAAGAGGAGGAAAGTTTTTGTCTTAAAACAGAGTGTTTTTCAGGGATGAGAACTCTGGTCTGAATTTCCCCTCAAATACAGTGTTAAACATCAGTATCTGTGTCTTCCTACAAGCAAGACTTCATTAATGGTAAACCCAGTGAATTTTGGGCTCAAATGTTTTTTCGGAGTTCTAGAACCCAGCGCTATTCTCACTATTAACTAAAGAGCATTTATGTAAGGGGAGCTGTGGTTTGTATCAGTTTCATAAGCAGAGTTCATCTACATATGGCCCTATGAGTAGGAAACACAGTTCTTTTTTTCTGGGCATGCTCATGGTTCTTGCTGTATTGGATACTCTTGAAAGACGAGGATGCTTCTTGCCTTAAAACAGAGAATTTTTCTTGGATGAGAACTCTGGTCTAAATTTCCTTTCAGAAACTGAGTTAAACCACAGGATCTTGTATTCCGACAAGCAAGAGTTCATTACTGGTAAACCCAGTGAATTTTGGGCTCAAATGTTTTTTCCCAGTTCTAGAACCCAGCGCGATTCTCACTATTAAGTAAAGAGCATTTATGTAAGAGGAGCTGTGGTTTGTATCAGTTTCATAGGCTGAGTTGAACTACCTATGGTCCGTATGAGTCAGAAACACAGTTCTTTTTCAGGACATGCAAATAGTTCTTGCCGTATTGGAGACTCTGGAAACAAGAGCTTGCTTCTTGCGTTAAAACAGAGTGTTTTTCAGGGATGAGAACACTGGTCAGAATTTCCCAACAGGAACCGAGTTAAACAACAGGATCTGTGTCTTCCTACAAGCAAAAGTTAATTTCTGGTAAAGCAAGTGAATTTTGGGCTCAAATGGTTTTTTCACATTTAACGAACCCAACGCGATTCTCACTATTGACTAAAGAGCATTTATGTAAGAGGAGCTGTGGTTTGTATCAGGTTCAAATGCAGAGTTGAACTACATATTGTCCGTATGAGTAGGAAACACAGTACCTTTTTTCAGGGCGTGCACATGGTTCTTGCTGTATTGGAGACTCTGGACAGAAGAGCTTGCCTCTTGCATTAAAACAGAGTGTGTTTAATGGATGAGAACACTGGTGTGAATTTCCCTATAGGAACGGAGTTAAACAACAGGCTCTGGGTCTTCCGACAAGCAAGAGTTGATTTCTGGTAAACCCAGTGAATTTTGGGCTCAAATGATATTTCACAGTTCACAAGCACAACGAGATTCTCACTATTAACTAAAGAGCATTTATGAAAGAGGAGCTGTGCTTTTTATCAGTTTCATAAGAGGAGTTGATCTACATATGGCCCGTATGAGTAGGAAACACAGTTCTATTTTTCTGGGCATGCTCATTATTCTTGCTGTATTGGAGACGCTGGAAAGAAGAGGAAGGTTCTTGCCTTAAAACAGAGTGTTTTTCAGTGATGAGAACATTGGTTTTAATTTCCCTGCAGAAACAGAGTAAAACCACAGGATATGTGTCTTCCTACAAGCAAGAGATCAATTCTGGTAAACCCAGTGAATTTTGGACTCAAATGATTTATCGCTGTTCTAGAACACAACGCGGTTCTCACTATTTACTAAAGAACATTTTTGTAAGAGGAGTAGTGGTTTGTATCAGTTTAATAATCAGAGTTGAACTATATATGGTAAGTGTGAGTAGGAAACACAGTTCTTTTTTTCTGGGCATGCTCATGGTTCTTGCTGTATTGGAGACGCTGGAAAGAAGAGAAAAGTTTTTGCCTTAAAACAGAGTGTTTTTCATTGTGAGAACTCTGGTCTGAATTTCCCCTCAAGTACAGTGTTAAACATCAGTATCTGTGTCTTCCTACAAGCAAGAGTTCATTAATGGTAAACCCAGTGAATTTTGGTCTCAATTGTTTTTTCGCAGTTCTAGAACCCAGCGTGATTCTCACTATTAAGTAAAGAGCATTTATGTAAGGGGAGCTGTGGTTAGTATCAGGCTCAAAAGCAGAGTTGAACTACATATGGTCCATATGAGTAGGAAACACAGTACCTTTTTTCAGGGCATGCACATGGTTCTTGCTGTATTGGAGACTCTGGAAAGAAGAGCTTGCTTCTTGCATTAAAACAGAGTGTGTTTAATGGATGAGAACACTGGTCTGAATTTCCCTATAGGTTTGGAGTTAAACAAAAGGCTCTGTGTCTTCTTACAAGCAAGAGTTCATTTGTGGTAAACCCAGTGAATTTTGGGCTCAAATGATATTTCACAGTTCAAAAGCCCAACGCCATTCTCACTATTAACTAAAGAGCATTTATGTAAGAGGAACTGTGGTTTGTATCAGTTTCATAAGCAGAGTTGATCTACATATGGCCCGTATGAGTAGGAAACACAGTTCTTTTTTTCTGGGCATGCTCATGATTCTTGCTGTATTGGAGACGCTAGAAAGAAGAGGAAGGTTCTTGCCTTAAAACAGAGTGTTTTTCAGGGATGAGAACTCTGGTCTGAATTTCCCTTCAGAAACAGTGTTAAACATCAGTATCTGTGTCTTCCTACAAGCAAGGGTTCATTACTGGTAAACACAGTGAATTTTGGGGTTAATGTGTTTTCAGAGTTCTAGAACCCAGCGCGATTCTCACTATTAACTAAAGAGCATTTATGTAAGAGGAGCTGTGGATTGTATCAGTTTCAAAGCAGATATGAACTACATATGGTAAGTATGTGTAGGAAACAAGTTCTTTTTTTCAGGGCATGCACATGGTTCTTGATGTATTAGAGACTCTGGAAAGAAGAGCTTTCTTCTTGCGTGAAAACAGAGTGTGTTTAATGGATGAGAACACTAGTCTGAATTTCCCTACAGCTACGGAGTTAAACAACAGGATCTGTGTCTTCCTGCGAGCAAGGGTTCATTTCTGGTAAAGCAAGTGAATTTTGGGCTCAAATGTTTTTTTCACAGTTAACGAACCCAACGCGATTCTCACTATTAAATAAAGAACATTTATGTAAGAAGAGCTGTGGTTAGTATCAGTTACATAAGCAGAGTTGAACTACATATGATCTGTATGAGTAGGAAACACAGTACCTTTTTTCAGGGCATGCACATGGTTCTTGCTGTATTGGAGACTCTGGAAAAAAGAGCTTGCTTCTTGCATTAAAACAGAGTGTGTTTAATGGATGATAACACTGGTCTGAATTTCCCTATAGGAACGGAGTTAAACAACAGACTCTGTCTTCCTACAAGCAAGAGTTCATTTCTGGTAAACCCAGTGAATTTTGGGCTCAAATGATATTTCACAGTTCAAAAGCCCAACGCCATTCTCACTATTAACTAAAGAGCATTTATGTAAGAGGAGATGTGGTTTGTATCAGTTTCATAAGCAGAGTTGATCTACACATGGCCCGTATGAGTAGGAAACACAGTTCTTTTTTTCTGGGCATGCTCATGGTTCTTGCTGTATTGGAGACGCTGGAAAGAAGAGGAAGGTTCTTGCCTTAAAACAGAGTGTTTTTCAGGGATGAGAACTCTGGTCTGAATTTCCCTTCAGAAACAGTGTTAAACATCAGTATCTGTGTCTTCCTACAAGCAAGAGTTCATTTCTGGTAAACCCAGTGATTTTCGGGCTCAAATGATATTTGACAGTTCAAAAGCCCAAAGCCATTCTCACTATTAACTAAAGAGCATTTATGTAAGAGGAGCTGTGGTTTGTATCAGTTTCATAAGCAGAGTTGATCTACATATGGCCCGGATGAGTAGGAAACACAGTTCTTTTTTTCTGGGCATGCTCATGGTTCTTGCTGTATTGGCGACACTGGAAAGAAGAGGAAGGTTTGTGCCTTAAAACATAGTTTTTTCAGGGATGAGAACACTGGTCTGAATTTCCCAACAGGAACCGAGTTAAACAACAGCATCCGTGTCTTCCTGCAAGCAAGAGTTAATTTCTTGTAAACCAAGTGAATTTTGGACTCCAATGATTTTACACACTTAACGAACCCAACGCGATTCTCACTATTAAGTAAAGAACATTTAGGTAAGAAGAGCTGTGGTTATTATCAGTTACATAAGCAGAGTTGAACTACATATGGTTTGTATGAGTAGGAAACACAGTTCTCTTTTTCTGGGCATGCTCATGGTTCTTGCTTTATTGGAGACACTGGAAAGAAGAGGAAGGTTCTTGCCTTAAAACAGAGTATTTTTCAGGAATGAGAACATTGGTCTTAATTTCCCTGCAGAAACAGAGTAAAACCACAGGATATGTGTCTTCCTAAAAGCAAGGGTTCAATTCTGGTAAACCCAGTGAATTTTGGGTTCAAATGATTTTTCGCTGTTCTAGAACCCAACACGGTTCTCACTATTTACTAAAGATCATTTTTGTAAGAGGAGTAGTGGTTTGTATCAGTTTCATAATCAGAGTTGAACTATATATGGTAAGTGTGAGTAGGGAACACAGTTCTCTTTTTCTGGGCATGCTCATGGTTCTTGCTGTATTGGAGACGCTGGAAAGAGGAGGAAATTTTTTGTCTTAAAACAGAGTGTTTTTCAGGGATGAGAACTCTGGTCTGAATTTCCCCTCAAATACAGTGTTAAACATCAGTATCTGTGTCTTCCTACAAGCAAGACTTCATTAATGGTAAACCCAGTGAATTTTGGGCTCAAATGTTTTTTCGGAGTTCTAGAACCCAGCGCTATTCTCACTATTAACTAAAGAGCATTTATGTAAGGGGAGCTGTGGTTTGTATCAGTTTCATAAGCAGAGTTGATCTACATATGGCCCTATGAGTAGGAAACACAGTTCTTTTTTCTGGGCATGCTCATGGTTCTTGCTGTATTGGAGACTCTTGAAAGAAGAGGATGCTTCTTGCCTTAAAACAGAGAATTTTTCTTGGATGAGAACTCTGGTCTAAATTTCCTTTCAGAAACTGAGTTAAACCACAGGATCTTGTATTCCGACAAGCAAGAGTTCATTACTGGTAAACCCAGTGAATTTTGGGCTCAAATGTTTTTTCGCAGTTCTAGAACCCAGCGCGATTCTCACTATTAAGTAAAGAGCATTTATGTAAGAGGAGCTGTGGTTTGTATCAGTTTCATAGGCCGAGTTGAACTACCTATGGTCCGTATGAGTCAGAAACACAGTTCTTTTTCAGGACATGCAAATAGTTCTTGCCGTATTGGAGACTCTGGAAACAAGAGCTTGCTTCTTGCGTTAAAACAGAGTGTTTTTCAGGGATGAGAACACTGGTCAGAATTTCCCAACAGGAACCGAGTTAAACAACAGGATCTGTGTCTTCCTACAAGCAAGAGTTAATTTCTGGTAAAGCAAGTGAATTTTGGGCTCAAATGGTTTTTTCACATTTAACGAACCCAACGCGATTCTCACTATTGACTAAAGAGCATTTATGTAAGAAGAGCTGTGGTTTGTATCAGGTTCAAAAGCAGAGTTGAACTACATATTGTCCGTATGAGTAGGAAACACTGTACCTTTTTTCAGGGCGTGCACATGGTTCTTGCTGTATTGGAGACTCTGGACAGAAGAGCTTGCCTCTTGCATTAAAACAGAGTGTGTTTAATGGAGGAGAACACTGGTCTGAATTTCCATATAGGAACGGAGTTAAACAACAGGCTCTGGGTCTTCCGACAAGCAAGAGTTCATTTCTGGTAAACCCAGTGAATTTTGGGCTCAAATGATATTTCACAGTTCACAAGCACAACGAGATTCTCACTATTAACTAAAGAGCATTTATGAAAGAGGAGCTGTGCTTTTTATCAGTTTCATAAGTAGAGTTGATCTACATATGGCCCGTATGAGTAGGAAACACAGTTCTATTTTTCTGGGCATGCTCATTATTCTTGCTGTATTGGAGACGCTGGAAAGAAGAGGAAGGTTCTTGCCTTAAAACAGAGTATTTTTTCAGGGATGAGAACATTGGTTTTAATTTCCCTGCAGAAACAGAGTAAAACCACAGGATATGTGTCTTCCTACAAGCAAGAGTTCAATTCTGGTAAACCCAGTGAATTTTGGACTCAAATGATTTTTCGCTGTTCTAGAACACAACGCGATTCTCACTATTTACTAAAGATCATTTTTGTAAGAGGAGTAGTGGTTTGTATCAGTTTAATAATCAGAGTTGAACTATATATGGTAAGTGTGAGTAGGAAACACAGTTCTTTTTTTCTGGGCATGCTCATGGTTCTTGCTGTATTGGAGACGCTGGAAAGAAGAGAAAAGTTTTTGCCTTAAAACAGAGTGTTTCTCAGGGATGAGAACTCTGGTCTGAATTTCCCTACAGTAACGGAGTTAAGCATCAGGATCTGTGTCTTACTACAAGCAAGAGTTCATTAATGGTAAACCCAGTGAATTTTGGTCTCAATTGTTTTTTCGCAGTTCTAGAACCCAGCGTGATTCTCACTATTAAGTAAAGAGCATTTATGTAAGAGGAGCTGTGGTGTGTATCAGGCTCAAAAGCAGAGGTGAACTACATATGGTTCGTATGAGTAGCAAACACAGTACATTTTTTCAGGGCATGCTCATGGTTCTCGCTGTATTGGAGACTCTGGAAAGAAGAGCTTGCTTCTTGCATTAAAACAGAGTGTGTTTAATGCATGAGAACACTGGTCTGAATTTCCCTATAGGTTTGGAGTTAAACAAAAGGCTCTGTGTCTTCCTACAAGAAAGAGTTCATTTCTGGTAAACCCAGTGAATTTTCGGCTCAAATGATTTTTTGCAGTTCTAGAACCCAACGCGGTTCTCACTATTAACTAAAGAGCATTTATGTAAGAGGAGCTGTGGTTTGTATCAGTTTCATAAGCAGAGTTGAACTACATATGGTCCGTATGAGTCGGAAACACAGTTCATTTTTTCAGTGCATGCAAATAGTTCTTGCAGTATTGGAGACTCTCGAAAGAAGTGCTTGCTTCTTGCATTAAAACAGAGTGATTTTCAGGGATGAGAACACTGGTCTGAATTTCCCAACAGGAACTGAGTTAAACAACAGCATCTGTGTCTTCCTACAAGCAAGAGTTAATTTCTTGTAATCCAAGTGAATTTTGGACTCCAATGATTTTATACACTTAACGAACCCAACGCGATTCTCACTATTAACTAAAGAACATTTAGGTAAGAAGAGCTGTGGTTATTATCAGTTACATAAGCAGAGTTGAACTACATATGGTTTGTATGAGTAGGAAACACAGTTCTCTTTTTCAGGGCATGCTCATGGTTCTTGCTGTATTGGAGACGCTGGAAAGAAGAGCTTGCTACTTGCGTTAAAACAGAGTGTGTTCAATGGTTGAGAACACTGGTCTGAATTTCCCTACAGAAACGGAGTTAAACCTCAGGATCTGTTTCTTCCTACAAGCAAGAGTTCATTTCTGGTAAACCAAGTGAATTTTGGGCTCAAATGGTTTTTTTCGCAGTTCTAGAACCCAGCACGATTCTCACTATTAACTAAAGAGCAATTATGTAAGGGGAGCTGTGTTTTGTATTAGTTTCATAAGCAGAGTTGAACTACATATGGTACGTGTGAGTAGGAAACACAGTTCTTTTTTTCTGGGCATGCTCATGGTTCTTGCTGTATTGGAGAATCTTGAAAGAAGAGGATGCTTCTTGCCTTAAAACAGAGTATTTTTCTTGGTTGGGAACTTTGGTCTGAGTTTCCTTTCAGAAACAGAGTTAAACCACAGGATCTGTGTCTTCCAACAAGCAAGAGTTCATTACTGGTAAACCCAGTGAATTTTGGGCTCAAATGTTTTTTCCCAGTTCTAGAACCCAGCGCGATTCTCACTATTAAGTAAAGAGCATTTATGTAAGAGGAGCTGTGGTTTGTATCAGGCTCAAAAGCAGAGTTGAACTACATGTGGTCCGTATGAGTAGGAAACACAGTACCTTTTTTCAGGGCATGCTCATGGTTCTTGCTGTATTGGAGACTCTGGAAAGAAAAGCTTGCTTCTTGCATTAAAACAGAGTGTGTTTAATGCATGAGAACACTGGTCTGAATTTCCCTATAGGAACGGAGTTAAACAAAATGCTCTGTGTCTTCCTACAAGCAAGAGTTCATTTCTGGTAAACCCAGTGAATTTTGGGCTCAAATGATATTTCACAGTTCAAAAGCCCAACGCCATTCTCACTATTAACTAAAGAGCATTTATGTAAGAGGAGATGTGGTTTGTATCAGTTTCATAAGCAGAGTTGATCTACACATGGCCCGTATGAGTAGGAAACACAGTTCTTTTTTTCTGGGCATGCTCATGGTTCTTGCTGTATTGGAGACGCTGGAAAGAAGAGGAAGGTTCTTGCCTTAAAACAGAGTGTTTTTCAGGGATGAGAACTCTGGTCTGAATTTCCCTTCAGAAACAGTGTTAAACATCAGTGTCTGTGTCTTCCTACAAGCAAGAGTTCATTTCTGGTAAACCCAGTGAATTTCGGGCTCAAATGACATTTCACAGTTCAAAAGCCCAAAGCCATTCTCACTATTAACTAAAGAGCATTTATGTAAGAGGAGCTGTGGTTTGTATCAGTTTCATGAGTGGAGTTGATCTACATATGGCCCGGATGAGTAGGAAACACAGTTCTTTTTTTCTGGGCATGCTCATGGTTCTTGCTGTATTGGAGACGCTGGAAAGAAGAGCTTGTTTCTTGCGTGAAAACAGAGTGTGTTTAATGGATGAGAACACTGGTCTGAATTTCCCTACAGGTACGGAGTTAAACAACAGGATCTGTGTCTTCCTACAATCAAGAGTTCATTTCTGGTAAACCCAGTGAATTTTCGGCTCAAATGATTTTTTGCAGTTCTAGAACCCAACGCGATTCTCACTATTAACTATAGAGCATTTATGTAAGAGGAGCTGTGGTTTGTATCAGTTTCATAAGCAGAGTTGAACTACATATGGTCCGTATGAGTCGGAAACACAGTTCTTTTTTTCAGTGCATGCAAATAGTTCTTGCAGTATTGGAGACTCTCGAAAGAAGTGCTTGCTTCTTGCATTAAAACAGAGTGATTTTCAGGGATGACAACACTGGTCTGAATTTCCCAACATGAACCGAGTTAAACAACAGCATCTGTGTCTTCCTACAAGCAAGAGTTAATTTCTTGTAAACCAAGTGAATTTTGGACTCAAATGATTTTACACACTTAACGAACCCAACGCGATTCTCACTATTAAATAAAGCACATTTAGGTAAGAAGAGCTGTGGTTATTATCAGTTACATAAGCAGAGTTGAACTACATATGGTTTGTATGAGTAGGAAACACAGTTCTCTTTTTCAGGGCATGCTCATGGTTCTTGCTGTATTGGAGACGCTGGAAAGAAGAGCTTGCTACTTGCGTTAAAACAGAGTGTGTTCAATGGTTGAGAACACTGGTCTGAATTTCCCTACAGAAACGGAGTTAAACCTCAGGATCTGTTTCTTCCTACAAGCAAGAGTTCATTTCTGGTAAACCAAGTGAATTTTGGGCTCAAATGGTTTTTTTCGCAGTTCTAGAACCCAGCACGATTCTCACTATTAACTAAAGAGCATTTATGTAAGGGGAGCTGTGGTTTGTATCAGTTTCATAAGCAGAGTTGAACTACATATGGTACGTGTGAGTAGGAAACACAGTTCTTTTTTTCTGGGCATGCTCATGGTTCTTGCTGTATTGGAGAATCTTGAAAGAAGAGGATGCTTCTTGCCTTAAAACTGAGTATTTTTCTTGGTTGGGAACTCTGGTTTGAATTTCCTTTCAGAAAGAGAGTTAAACCACAGGATCTGTGTCTTCCAACAAGCAAGGGTTCATTACTGGTAAACCCAGTGAATTTGGGGCTCAAATGTTTTTTCCCAGTTCTAGAACCCAGCGCGATTCTCACTATGAAGTAAAGAGCATTTATGTAAGAGGAGCTGTGGTTTGTATCAGGCTCAAAAGCAGAGTTGAACTACATGTGGTCCGTATGAGTAGGAAACACAGCACCGTTTTTCAGGGCATGCACATGGTTCTTGCTGTATTGGAGACTCTGGAAAGAAGAGCTTGCTTCTTGCATTAAAACAGAGTGTCTTTAATGCATGAGAACACTGCTCTGTATTTCCCTATACGACCGGAGTTAAACAAAAGGCTCTGTGCCTTCCTACAAGCAAGAGTTCCTTTCTGGTAAACCCAGTGAATTTTGGGCTCAAATGATATTTCACAGTTCAAAAGCCCAACGCCATTCTCACTATTAACTAAAGAGCATTTATGTAAGAGGAGCTGTGGTTTGTATCAGTTTCATAAGCAGAGTTGATCTACACATGGCCCGTATGAGTAGGAAACACAGTTCTTTTTTTCTGGGCATGCTCATTGTTCTTGCTGTATTGGAGACGCTGGAAAGAAGAGAAAGGTTCTTGCCTTAAAACAGAGTGTTTTTCAGGGATGAGAAGTCTGGTCTGAATTTCCCTTCAGAAACAGTGTTAAACATCAGTATCTGTGTCTTCCTACAAGCAAGAGTTCATTTCTGGTAAACCCAGTGAATTTCAGGCTCAAATGATATTTCACAGTTCAAAAACCCAAAGCCATTCTCACTATTAACTAAAGAGCATTTATGTAAGAGGAGCTGTGGTTTGTATCAGTTTCATAAGCAGAGTTGATCTACATATGGCCCGGATGAGTAGGAAACACAGTTCTTTTATTCTGGGCATGCTCATGGTTCTTGCTGTATTGGAGACGCTGGAAAGAAGAGCTTGTTTCTTGCATGAAAACAGAGTGTGTTTAATGGATGAGAACACTGGTCTGAATTTCCCTACAGGTACGGAGTTAAACAACAGGATCTGTGTCTTCCTACGAGCTAGAGTTCATTTCTGGTAAACCAAATGGATTTGGGGCTCAAATGATTTTACACAGTTCACAAACCCAACGCGATTCTCACTATTAACTAAAGAGCATTTATGTAAGAGGAGCTGTGGTTTGTATCAGTTTCATAAGCACAGTTGAACTACATATGGTCCGTATGATTCGGAAACACAGTTCTTTTTTTCAGTGCATGCAAATAGTTCTTGCAGTATTGGAGACTCTGGAAACAAGAGCTTGCCTCTTGCGTTAAAAAAGAGTGTTTGTCATGGATGAGAACATTGGTCTGAATTTCCCAACAGGAACGGAGTTAAACAACAGCATCTGTGTCTTCCTACAAGCAAGAGTTAATTTCTTGTAAACCAAGTGAATTTTGGACTCAAATGATTTTACACACTTAACGAACCCAACGCGATTCTCACTATTAAATAAAGAACATTTAGGTAAGAAGAGCTGTGGTTATTATCAGTTACATAAGCAGAGTTGAACTACATATGGTTTGTATGAGTAGGAAACACAGTTCTCTTTTTCAGGGCATGCTCATGGTTCTTGCTGTATTGGAGACGCTGGAAAGAAGAGAATGCTACTTGCGTTAAAACAGAGTGTGTTCAATGATTGAGAACACTGGTCTGAATTTCCCTACAGAAACGGAGTTAAACCTCAGGATCTGTTTCTTCCTACAAGCAAGAGTTCATTTCTGGTAAACCAAGTGAATTTTGGGCTCAAATGGTTTTTTTCGCAGTTCTAGAACCCAGCACGATTCTCACTATTAACTAAAGAGCATTTATGTAAGGGGAGCTGTGGTTTGTATCAGTTTCATAAGCAGAGTTGAACTACATATGGTACGTGTGAGTAGGAAACACAGTTCTTTTTTTCTGGGCATGCTCATGGTTCTTGCTGTATTGGAGAATCTTGAAAGAAGAGGATGCTTCTTGCCTTAAAACTGAGTATTTTTCTTGGTTGGGAACTCTGGTTTGAATTTCCTTTCAGAAAGAGAGTTAAACCACAGGATCTGTGTCTTCCAACAAGCAAGGGTTCATTACTGGTAAACCCAGTGAATTTGGGGCTCAAATGTTTTTTCCCAGTTCTAGAACCCAGCGCGATTCTCACTATGAAGTAAAGAGCATTTATGTAAGAGGAGCTGTGGTTTGTATCAGGCTCAAAAGCAGAGTTGAACTACATGTGGTCCGTATGAGTAGGAAACACAGCACCGTTTTTCAGGGCATGCACATGGTTCTTGCTGTATTGGAGACTCTGGAAAGAAGAGCTTGCTTCTTGCATTAAAACAGAGTGTCTTTAATGCATGAGAACACTGCTCTGTATTTCCCTATACGACCGGAGTTAAACAAAAGGCTCTGTGCCTTCCTACAAGCAAGAGTTCCTTTCTGGTAAACCCAGTGAATTTTGGGCTCAAATGATATTTCACAGTTCAAAAGCCCAACGCCATTCTCACTATTAACTAAAGAGCATTTATGTAAGAGGAGCTGTGGTTTGTATCAGTTTCATAAGCAGAGTTGATCTTCACATGGCCCGTATGAGTAGGAAACACAGTTCTTTTTTTCTGGGCATGCTCATGGTTCTTGCTGTATTGGAGACACTGGAAAGAAGAGGAAGGTTCTTGCCTTAAAACAGAGTGTTTTTCAGGGATGAGAACTCTGGTCTGAATTTCCCTTCAGAAACAGTGTTAAACATCAGTATCTGTGTCTTCCTACAAGCAAGAGTTCATTTCTGGTAAATCCAGTGATTTTCGGGCTCAAATGCTATTTCACAGTTCAAAAGCCCAAAGCCATTCTCACTATTGACTAAAGAGCATTTATGTAAGAGGAGCTGTGGTTTGTATCAGTTTCATAAGCAGAGTTGATATACATATGGCCCGGATGAGTAGGAAACACAGTTCTTTTTTTCTGGGCATGCTCATGGTTCTTGCTGTATTGGCGACGCTGGAAAGAAGAGGAAGGTTTGTGCCTTAAAACATAGTTTTTTTCAGGGATGAGATCTCTGGTCTGAATTTCCATTCAGAAACAGAGTAAAACCTCAGGATCTGTTTCTTCCTACAAGCAAGAGTTCATTTCTGGTAAACCCAGTGAATTTTCGGCTCAAATGATTTTTTGCAGTTCTAGAACCCAACGCGATTCTCACTATTAACTAAAGAGCATTTATGTAAGAGGAGCTGTGGTTTGTATCAGTTTCATAAGCAGAGTTGAACTACATATGGTCCGTATGATTCGGAAACACAGTTCTTTTTTTCAGTGCATGCAAATAGTTCTTGCAGTATTGGAGACTCTGGAAAGAAGTGCTTGCTTCTTGCGTTAAAACAGAGTGATTTTCAGGGATGAGAACACTGGTCTGAATTTCCCAACAGGAACCGAGTTAAACAACAGCATCTGTGTCTTCCTACAAGCAAGAGTTAATTTCTTGTAAACCAAGTGAATTTTGGACTCAAATGATTTTACACACTTAACGAACCCAACGCGATTCTCACTATTAACTAAAGAACATTTAGGTAAGAAGAGCTGTGGTTATTATCAGTTACATAAGCAGAGTTGAACTACATATGGTTTGTATGAGTAGGAAACACAGTTCTCTTTTTCAGGGCATGCTCATGGTTCTTGCTGTATTGGAGACGCTGGAAAGAAGAGCTTGCTTCTTGCATTAAAACAGAGTGTGTTCAATGATTGAGAACACTGGTCTGAATTTCCCTACAGAAACGGAGTTAAACCTCAGGATCTGTTTCTTCCTACAAGCAAGAGTTCATTTCTGGTAAAGCAAGTGAATTTTGGGCTCAAATGGTTTTTTTCGCAGTTCTAGAACCCAGCATGATTCTCACTTTTAACTAAAGAGCATTTATGTAAGGGGAGCTGTGGTTTCTATCAGTTTCATAAGCAGAGTTGAACTACATATGGTACGTGTGAGTAGGAAACACAGTTCTTTTTTTCTGGGCATGCTCATGGTTCTTGCTGTATTGGAGAATCTTGAAAGAAGAGGATGCTTCTTGCCTTAAAACAGAGTATTTTTCTTGGTTGGGAACTCTGGTCTGAATTTCCTTTCAGAAACAGAGTTAAACCACAGGATCTGTGTCTTCCAACAAGCAAGAGTTCATTACTGGTAAACCCAGTGAATTTTGGGCTCAAATGTTTTTTCCCAGTTCTAGAACCCAGCGCGATTCTCACTATTAAGTAAAGAGCATTTATGTAAGAGGAGCTGTGGTTTGTATCAGGCTCAAAAGCAGAGTTGAACTACATGTGGTCCGTATGAGTAGGAAACACAGTACCTTTTTTCAGGGCATGCTCATGGTTCTTGCTGTATTAGAGACTCTGGAAAGAAGAGCTTGCTTCTTGCATTAAAACAGAGTGTGTTTAATGCATGAGAACACTGGTCTGAATTTCCCTATAGGAACGGAGTTAAACAAAAGGCTCTGTGTCTTCCTACAAGCAAGAGTTCATTTCTGGTAAACGAAGTGAATTTTGGGCTCAAATGATATTTCACAGTTCAAAAGCCCAACGCCATTCTCACTATTAACTAAAGAGCATTTATGTAAGAGGAGCTGTGGTTTGTATCAGTTTCATAAGCAGAGTTGATCTTCACATGGCCCGTATGAGTAGGAAACACAGTTCTTTTTTTCTGGGCATGCTCATGGTTCTTGCTGTATTGGAGACGCTGGAAAGAAGAGGAAGGTTCTTGCCTTAAAACAGAGTGTTTTTCAGGGATGAGAACTCTGGTCTGAATTTCCCTTCAGAAACAGTGTTTAACATCAGTATCTGTGTCTTCCTACAAGCAAGAGTTCATTTCTGGTAAACCCAGTGATTTTCGGGCTCAAATGATATTTCACAGTTCAAAAGCCCAAAGCCATTCTCACTATTGACTAAAGAGCATTTATGTAAGAGGAGCTGTGGTTTGTATCAGTTTCATAAGCAGAGTTGATATACATATGGCCCGGATGAGTAGGAAACACAGTTCTTTTTTTCTGGGCATGCTCATGGTTCTTGCTGTATTGGCGACGCTGGAAAGAAGAGGAAGGTTTGTGCCTTAAAACATAGTTTTTTTCAGGGATGAGATCTCTGGTCTGAATTTCCATTCAGAAACAGAGTAAAACCTCAGGATCTGTGTCTTCCAACAAGCAAGAGTTCATTACTGGTAAACCCAGTGAATTTTGGGCTCAAATGTTTTTTCCCAGTTCTAGAACCCAGCGCGATTCTCACTATTAAGTAAAGAGCATTTATGTAAGAGGAGCTGTGGTTTGTATCAGGCTCAAAAGCAGAGATGAACTACATGTGGTCCGTATGAGTAGGAAACACAGTACATTTTTTCAGGGCATGCTCATGGTTCTTGCTGTATTGGAGACTCTGGAAAGAAGAGCTTGCTTCTTGCATTAAAACAGAGTGTGTTTAATGGATGAGAACACTGGTCTGAATTTCCCTATAGGAACGGAGTTAAACAAAAGGCTCTGTGTCTTCCTAAAAGCAAGAGTTCATTTCTGGTAAACCCAGTGAATTTTGGGCTCAAATGATATTTCACAGTTCACAAGCACAGCGAGATTCTCACTATTAACTAAAGAGCATTTATGTAAGAGGAGCTGTGCTTTTTATCAGTTTCATAAGCAGAGTTGATCTACACATGGCCCGGATGAGTAGTAAACACAGTTCTTTTTTTCTGGGCATGCTCATTGTTCTTGCTGTATTGGAGACGCTGGAAAGAAGAGGAAGGTTCTTGCCTTAAAACACAGTGTTTTTCAGGGATGAGAACTCTGGTCTGAATTTCCCTTCAGAAACAGTGTTAAACATCAGTATCTGTGTCATCCTACAAGCAAGAGTTCATTTCTGGTAAACCCAGTGAATTTCGGGCTCAAATGATATTTCACAGTTCAAAAGCCCAAAGCCATTCTCACTATTAACTAAAGAGCATTTATGTAAGAGGAGGTGTGGTTTGTATCAGTTTCAAAGCAGATATGAACTACATATGGTAAGTATGAGTAGGAAACACAGTTCTTTTTTTCAGGGCATGCACATGGTTCTTGCTGTATTAGAGACTCTGGAAAGAAGAGCTTTCTTCTTGCGTGAAAACAGTGTGTGTTTAATGGATGAGAACACTGGCCTGAATTTCCCTACATCTACGGAGTTAAATAACAGGATCTGTGTCTTCCTACGAGCAAGGGTTCATTTCTGGTAAAGCAAGTGAATTTTGGGCTCAATGTTTTTTTCACAGTTAACGAACCCAACGCGATTCTCACTATTAAATAAAGAACATTTATGTAAGAAGAGCTGTGGTTAGTATCAGTTACATAAGCAGAGTTGAACTACATATGATCCGTATGAGTAGGAAACACAGTACCTTTTTTCAGGGCATGCACATGGTTCTTGCTGTATTGGAGTCTCTGGAAAGAAGAGCTTGCTTCTTGCATTAAAACAGAGTGTGTTTAATGGATGATAACACTGGTCTGAATTTCCCTATAGGAACGGAGTTAAACAACAGGCTCTGTCTTCCTACAAGCAAGAGTTCATTTCTGGTAAACCCATTGAAGTTTGGTGTCAAATGATATTTCACAGTTCACAAGCACAACGAGATTCTCACTATTAACTAAAGAGCATTTATGTAAGAGGAGCTGTGCTTTGTATCAGTTTCATAAGCAGAGTTGATCTACATATGGCCCGTATGAGTAGGAAACACAGTTCTTTTTTTCTGTGCATGCTCATGGTTCTTGCTTTATTGGAGACACTGGAAAGAAGAGGAAGGTTCTTGCCTTAAAACAGAGTATTTTTCAGGAATGAGAACATTGGTTTTAATTTCCCTGCAGAAACAGAGTAAAACCACAGGATATGTGTCTTCCTAAAAGCAAGAGTTCAATTCTGGTAAACCCAGTGAATTTTGGGTTCAAATGATTTTTTCGCTGTTCTAGAACCCAACGCGGTTCTCACTATTTACTAATGATCATTTTTGTAAGAGGAGTAGTGGTTTGTATCAGTTTCATAATCAGAGTTGAACTATATATGGTAAGTGTTAGTAGGAAACACAGTTCTTTTTTTCTGGGCATGCTCATGGTTCTTGCTGTATTGGAGACGCTGGAAAGAGGAGGAAAGTTTTTCCCTTAAAACAGAGTGTTTTTCAGGGATGAGAACTCTGGTCTGAATTTCCCCTCAGATACAGTGTTAAACATCAGTATCTGTGTCTTCGTACAAGCAAGAGTTCATTTATGGTAAACCCAGTGAATTTTGGGCTCAAATGTTTTTTCGGAGTTCTAGAACCCAGCGCTATTCTCACTATTAACTAAAGAGCATTTATGTAAGGGGAGCTGTGGTTTGTATCAGTTTCATAAGCAGAGTTGATCTACATATGGCCCTATGAGTAGGAAACACAGTTCTTTTTTTCTGGGCATGCTCATGGTTCTTGCTGTATTGGAGTCTCTTGAAAGAAGAGGATGCTTCTTGCCTTACTACAGAGAATTTATTTGGATGAGATCTCTGGTCTGAATATCCTTTCAGAAACAGAGTTAAACCACAGGATCTTATCTTCCGACAAGCAAGAGTTCATTACTGGTAAACCCAGTGAATTTTGGATTCAAATTCTCACTACTAAGTAAAGAGCATTTATGTAAGAGGAGCTGTGGTTTGTATCAGGCTCAAAAGCAGACTTGAACTACATATGATCCGTATGAGTAGGAAACACAGTACCTTTTTTCAGGGCATGCACATGGTTCTTGCTGCATTGGAGACTCTGGAAAGAAGAGCTTGCTTCTTGCATTAAAACAGAGTGTGTTTAATGGATGAGAACACTGGTCTGAATTTCCTATAGGAACGGAGTTAAACAAAAGGCTCTGTGTCTTCCTAAAATCAAGAGTTCATTTCTGGTAAACCCAGTGAATTTTGGGCTCAAATGATATTTCACAGATCAAAAGCCCAACGCCATTCTCACTATTAACTAAAGAGCATTTATGTAAGAGGCGCTGTGCTTTTTATCAGTTTCATAAGCAGAGTTGATCTACATAAGGCCCGTATGAGTAGTAAACACAGTTCTTTTTTTCTGGGCATGCTCATGGTTCTTGCTGTATTGGAGACGCTGGGAAGAAGAGGAAGGTTCTTGCCTTAAAACAGAGTGTTTTTCAGGGATGAGAACTCTGGTCTGAATTTCCCTTCAGAAACAGTGTTAAACATCAGTATCTGTGTCTTCCTAAAAGCAACAGTTCATTTCTGGTAAACACAGTGAATTTTGGGCTCAAATGTTTTTTCGGAGTTCTAGAACCCAGCGCTATTCTCACTATTAACTAAAGAGCATTTATTTAAGGGGAGCTGTGGTTTGTATCAGTTTCATAAGCAGAGTTGATCTACATATGGCCCTATGAGTAGGAAACACAGTTCTTTTTTTCTGGGCATGCTCATGGTTCTTGCTGTATTGGAGACTCTTGAAAGAAGAGGATGCTTCTTGCCTTAAAACAGAGTATTTTTCTTGGTTGAGAACTCTGGTCTGAATTTCCTTTCAGAAACAGAGTTAAACCACAGGATCTGTGTCTTCTGACAAGCAAGAGTTCATTACTGGTAAACCCAGTGAATTTTGGGCTCAAATGTTTTTTCGGAGTTATAGAACCCAGCGTGATTCTCACTATTAAGTAAAGAGCATTTATGTAAGAGGAGCTGTGGTTTGCATCAGTTTCAAAAGCAGAGTTGAAATACATATGGTCCGTATGAGTAGGAAACACAGTTCTTTCTTTCAGGGCATGCACATGGTTCTTGCTGTATTGGATACTCTGGAAAGAAGAGCTTGTTTCTTGCGTGAAAACAGAATGTGTTTAATGGATGAGAACACTGGTCTGAATTTCCCTACAGGTACGGAGTTAAACAAAAGGATCTGTGTCTTCCTACGAGCTAGAGTTCATTTCTGGTAAACCAAATGGATTTGGGGCTCAAACGATTTTACACAGTTCACAAACCCAACGCGATTCTCACTATTAAATAAAGAGCATTTATGTAAGAGGAGCTGTGGTTTGTATCAGTTTCATAAGCCGAGTTGAACTACCTATGGTCGGTATGAGTCAGGAACACAGTTCTTTTTTCAGGGAATGCAAATAGTTCTTGCAGTATTGGAGTCTCTGGAAAGAAGAGCTTGCCTCTTGCGTTAAAAAAGAGTGTTTGTCATGGATGAGAACATTGGTCTGAATTTCCCAACAGGAACGGAGTTAAACAACAGGATCTGTGTCTTCCTACAAGCAAGAGTTAATTTCTGGTAAAGCAAGTGAATTTTGGGCTCAAATGGTTTTTTCACAATTAACGAACCCAACGCGATTCTCACTATTAAATAAAGAACATTTATGTAAGAAGAGCTGTGGTTAGTATCAGTTACATAAGCAGAGTTGAACTACACATGTTCTGTATGAGTAGGAAACACATTTCTCTTTTTCAGGGCATATTCATTGTTCTTGCTGTATTGGAGACTCTGGAAAGTAGAGCTTGCGACTAGCGTAAAAAAAAAAAGTGTGTTCAATGGATGATAACACTGCTCTGAATTTCCCTACAGGTACAGAGTTAAATAACAGGATCTGTGTCTTCCTACAAGCTAGAGCTCATTTCTGGTAAACAAAGTGAATTATTTGCTCTAATGATTTTACACAGTTCACGATCCCAACGCAATTCTCACTATTAACTAAAGAGCATTTATGTAAGAGGAGCTGTGGTTTTTATCAGTTTCATAAGCAGAGTTGAACTACATATGGCCCGTATAAGTAGGAAAGATAGTTCATTTTGTCTGGGTATGCTCATGGTTCTTGCTGTATTGGAGACGCTGGAAAGAAGAGGAAGTTTCGTTCCTTAAAACATAGTGTTTTTCAGGGATGTGATCTCTGGTCTGAATTTCCATTCAGAAACAGAGTAAAACCTCAGGATCTGTGTCTTCCTACAAGCAAGAGTTCATTTCTGGTAAACCCAGTGAATTTTGGGCTCAAATGATTTTTTGCAGTTCTAGAACCCAACGCGATTCTCACTATTAACTAAAGAGCATTTATGTAAGAGGAGCTGTGGTTTTTATCAGTTTCATAAGCACAGTTGAACTACATATGTTCCGTATGAGTTGGAAACACAGTTCTTTTTTTCAGTGCATGCAAATAGTTCTTGCAGTATTGGAGACTCTGGAAAGAAGAGCTTGCTACTTGCGTTAAAACAGAGTGTGTTCAATGGTTGAGAACACTGGTCTGAATTTCCCTACAGAAACGGAGTTAAACCTCAGGATCTGTTTCTTCCTACAAGCAAGAGTTCATTTCTGGTAAACCAAGTGAATTTTGGGCTCAAATGGTTTTTTTCGCAGTTCTAGAACCCAGCACGATTCTCACTATTAACTAAAGAGCATTTACGTAAGGGGAGCTGTGGTTTGTATCAGTTTCATAAGCAGAGTTGAACTACATATGGTACGTGTGAGTAGGAAACACAGTTCTTTTTTTCTGGGCATGCTAATGGTTCTTGCTGTATTGGAGCATCTTGAAAGAAGAGGATGCTTCTTGCCTTAAAACAGAGTATTTTTCTTGGTTGGGAACTCTGGTCTGAATTTCCTTTCAGAAACAGAGTTAAACCACAGGATCTGTGTCTTTCAACAAGCAAGAGTTCATTACTGGTAAACCCAGTGAATTTTGTTCTCAAATGTTTTTTCCCAGTTCTAGAACCCAGCGCGATTCTCACTATTAAGTAAAGAACATTTATGTAAGAGGAGCTGTGGCTTGTATCAGGCTCAAAAGCAGATTTGAACTACATGTGGTCCGTATGAGTAGGAAACACAGGACCTTTTTTCAGGGCATGCACATGGTTCTTGCTGTATTGGAGACTTGGAAAGAAGAGCTTGCTTCTTGCATTAAAACAGAGTGTGTTTAATGCATGAGAACACTGGTCTGAATTTCCCTATAGGAACGGAGTTAAACAAAAGGCTCTGTGTCTTCCTACAAGCAAGATTTCATTTCTGGTAAACCCAGTGAATTTTGGGCTCAAATGATATTTCACAGTTCAAAAGCCCAACGCCATTCTCACTATTACTTAAAGAGCATTTATGTAAGAGGAGATGTGGTTTGTATCAGTTTCATAAGCAGAGTTGATCTACACATGGCCCGTATGAGTAGGAAACACAGTTCTTTTTTTCTGTGCATGCTCATGGTTCTTGCTGTATTGGAGACACTGGAAAGAAGAGGAAGGTTCTTGCCTTAAAACAGAGTGTTTTTCAGGGATGAGAACTCTGGTCTGAATTTCCCTTCAGAAACAGTGTTAAACATCAGTATCTGAGTCTTCCTACAAGCAAGAGTTCATTTCTGGTAAACCCATTGAATTTTGGGCTCAAATGATATTTCACAGTTCAAAAGCCCAAAGCCATTCTCACTATTAACTAAAGAGCATTTATGTAAGAGGAGCTGTGGTTTGTATCAGTTTCATAAGCAGAGTTGATCTACATATGGCCCAGGTGAGTAGAAAACACAGTTCTTTTTTTCTGGGCATGCTCATGGTTCTTGCTGTATTGGAGACGCTAGAAAGAAGGGGAAGTTTCTTGCCTTAAAACAGAGTGTTTTTCAGGGACGAGAACTCTGGTCTGAATTTCCCTTCAGAAACAGTGTTAAACATCAGTATCTGTGTCTTCCTACAAGCAAGAGTTCATTACTGGTAAACCCAGTGAATTTTGGGCTCAATTGTGTTTTCGGAGTTCTAGAACCCAGCACGATTCTCACTATTAACTAAAGAGCATTTATATAATAGGAACTGTGGATTGTATCAGTTTCAAAGCAGATATGAACTACATATGGTAAGTATGAGTAGGAATCACAGATCTTATTTTCAGGGCATGCACATGGTTCTTGCTGTATTGGAGACTCTGGAAAGAAGAGCTTTCTTCTTGCGGAAAACAGAGTGTGTTTAATGGATGAGAACACTGTTCTGAATTTCCCTACAGCTACGGAGTTAAACAACAGGATCTGTGTCTTCCTACAAGCAAGAGTTCATTTCTGGTAAAGCAAGTGAATTTTGGCCTCAAATGTTTTTTTCACAGTTAACGAACCCAACGCGATTCTCACTATTAAATAAAGAACATTTACGTAAGAAGAGCTGTGGTTAGTATCAGTTACATAAGCAGAGTTGAACTACATATGATCCGTATGAGTAGGAAACACAGTACCTTTTTTCAGGGCATGCACCTGGTTCTTGCTGTATTGGAGACTCTGGAAAGAAGAGCTTGCTTCTTGCATTAAAACAGAGTGTGTTTAATGGATGATAACACTGGTCTGAATTTCCCTATAGGAACGGAGTTAAACAACAGGCTCTGTCTTCCTACAAGCAAGAGTTCATTTCTAGTAAATCCAGTGAAGTATGGGCTCAAATGATATTTCACAGTTCACAAGCACAACGAGATTCTCACTATTAACTAAAGAGCATTTATGTAAGAGGAGCTGTGCTTTTTATCAGTTTCATAAGCAGAGTTGATCCACATATGGCCCGTATGAGTAGGAAACACAGTTCTTTTTTTCTGGGCATGCTCGTGGTTCTTGCTGTATTGGAGACGCTGGAAAGAAGAGGAAGGTTCTTGCCTTAAAACAGAGTATTTTTCAAGGATGAGAACATAGGTCTTAATTTCCCTGCAGAAATAGAGTAAAACCACAGGATATGTGTCTTCCTAAACCAAGAGTTCAATTCTGGTAAACCCAGTGAATTTTGGGCTCAAATGATTTTTCGCTGTTCTAGAACCCAACGCGGTTCTCACTATTTACTAAAGATCATTTTTGTAAGAGGAGTAGTGGTTTGTATCAGTTTCATAATCAGAGTTGAACTATATATGGTAAGTGTGAGTAGGAAACACAGTTCTTTTTTTCTGTGCATGCTCATAGTTCTTGCTGTATTGGAGACTCTGGAAAGAAGAGGAAAGTTCTTGCCTTAAAACAGAGTGTTTTTCAGGGATGAGAACTCTGGTCTGAATTTCCCCTCAGATACAGTGTTAAACATCAGTATCTGTGTCTTCCTACAAGCAAGAGTTCATTAATGTTAAACCCAGTGAATTTTGGGCTCAAATGTTTTTTCGGAGTTCTAGAACCCAGCGCTATTCTCACTATTAACTAAAGAGCACTTATGTAAGAGGAGCTGTGGTTTGTATCAGTTTCATAAGCAGAGTTGATCTACATATGGCCCGGATGAGTTGGAAACACAGTTCTTTTTTTCTGGGCATGCTCATGGTTCTTGCTGTATTGGAGACTGTTGAAAGAAGAGGATGCTTCTTGCCTTGAAACAGAGAATTTTTCTTGGATGAGAACTCTGGTCTGAATTTCCTTTCAGAAACAGAGTTAAACCACAGGATCTTGTCTTCTGACAAGCAAGAGTTCATTACTGGTAAACCCAGTGAATTTTGGGCTCAAATGTTTTTTCGCAGTTCTAGAACCCAGCGCGATTCTCACTATTAAGTAAAGAGAATTTATGTAAGAGGAGCTGTGGTTTGTATCAGGCTCAAAAGCAGAGTTGAACTACATATGATCCGTATGAGTAGGAAACACAGTACCTTTTTTCAGGGCATGCACATGGTTCTTGCTGTATTGGAGACTCTGGAAAGAAGAGCTTGCTTCTTGCATTAAAACAGAGTGTGTTTAATGGATGAGAACACTGGTCTGAATTTCCCTACAGGAACGGAGTTAAACAAAAGGCTCTGTGTCTTCCGACAAGCAAGAGTTCATTTCTGGTAAACCCAGAGAATTTTGGGCTCAAATGATATTTCACAGTTCACAAGTACAACGAGATTCTCACTATTAACTAAAGAGCATTTATGTAAGAGGAGCTGTGCTTTTTATCAGTTTCATAAGCAGAGTTGATCTACATATGGCCCGAATGAGTAGGAAACACAGTTCTTTTTTTCTGGGCATGCTCATGGTTCTTGCTGTATTGGAGACACTGGAAAGAAGAGGAAGGTTCTTGCCTTAAAACAGAGTGTTTTTCAGGGATGAGAACTCTTGTCTGAATTTCCCTTCAGAAACAGTGTTAAACATCAGTATCTGTGTCTTCCTACAAGCAAGAGTTCATTACTGGTAAACCCAGTGAATTTTGGGCTCAAATGTTTTTTCAGAGTTCTAGAACCCAGGGCGATTCTCACTACTAACTAAAAAGCATTTATATAAGAGGAGCTGTTGATTGTATCAGTTACAAAGTAGATATAAACTACATATGATCCGTATGAGTAGGAAACACAGTACCTTTTTTCAGGGCATGCACATGGTTCTTGCTGTACTGGAGACTCTGGAAAGAGGAGATTGCTTCTTGCATTAAAACAGAGTGTGTTTAATGGATGAGAACACTGGTCTGAATTTCCGTATATGAACGGAGTTAAACAACAGGCTCTGTGTCTTCCTACAAGCGAGTTCATTTCTGGTAAACCCAGTGAATTTTGGGCTCAAATGATATTTCACAGTTCACAAGCACAGCGAGATTCCCACTAATAACTAAAGAGCATTTATGTAAGAGGAGCTGTGCTTTTTATCAGTTTCATAAGCAGAGTTGATCTACATATGGCCCATATGAGTAGGAAACACAGTTCTTTTTTTATGTGCATGCTCATGGTTCTTGCTGTATTGGAGACGCTGGAAAGAAGAGGAAGGTTCTTGCCTTAAAAGAGAGTATTTTTCAGGGATGAGAACATTGGTCTTAATATCCCTGCAGAAACAGAGTAAAACCACAGGATATGTGTCTTCCTAAAAGCAAGAGTTCAATTCTGGTAAACCCAGTGAATTTTGGACTCAAATGATTTTTCGCTGTTCTAGAACCCAACGCGGTTCTCACTATTTCCTAAAGATCATTTTTGTAAGAGGAGTAGTGGTTTGTATCAGTTTCATAAGCAGAGTTGAACTATATATGGTAAGTGTTAGTAGGAAACACAGTTCTTTTTTTCTGGGCATGCTCATGGTTCTTGCTGTATTGGAGACGCTGGATAGAATAGGATGCTTCTTGCCTTAAAACAGAGTATTTTTCTTGGTTGGGAACTCTCGTCTGAATTTCCTTTCAGAAACAGAGTTAAACCACAGGATCTGTGTCTTCCAACAAGCAAGAGTTCATTACTGGTAAACCCAGTGAATTTTGGGCTCAAATGGTATCTCGCAGTTCTAGAACCCAGCGTGATTCTCACTATTAAGTAAAGAGCATTTATGTAAGAGGACCTGTGGTTTGTATCAGGCTCAAAAGTAGAGTTGAACTACATATGGTCCGTATGAGTAGGAAACACAGTAACTTTTTTCAGGGCATGCACATGGTTCTTGCTGTATTGGAGACTCTGGAAAGAAGAGCTTGCTATTTGCATTAAAACAGTGTGTGTTTAATGGATGAGAACACTGGTCTGAATTTCCCTATAGGAACGGAGTTAAACAAAAGGCTCTGTGTCTTCCAACAAGCAAGAGTTCATTTCTGGTAAACCCAGTGAATTTTGGGCTCAAATGGTTTTTCGCAGTTCTAGAACCCAGCGTGATTCTCACTATTAAGTAAAGAGCATTTATGTAAGAGGAGCTATGGTTTGTATCAGTTTCATAATCAGAGTTGAACTATATATGGTAAGTGTGAGTAGGAAACACAGTTCTTTTTTTCTGTGCATGCTCATAGTTCTTGCTGTATTGGAGACCCTGGAAAGAAGAGGAAAGTTCTTGCCTTAAAACAGAGTGTTTTTCAGGGATGAGAACTCTGGTCTGAATTTCCCCTCAGATACAGTGTTAAACATCAGTATCTGTGTCTTCCTACAAGCAAGAGTTCATTAATGTTAAACCCAGTGTATTTTGGGCTCAAATGTTTTTTCGGAGTTCTAGAACCCAGCGCTATTCTCACTATTAACTAAAGAGCACTTATGTAAGAGGAGCTGTGGTTTGTATCAGTTTCATAAGCAGAGTTGATCTACATATAGCCCTGATGAGTTGGAAACACAGTTCTTTTTTTCTGGGCATGCTCATGGTTCTTGCTGTATTGGAGACTGTTGAAAGAAGAGGATGCTTCTTGCCTTGAAACAGAGAATTTTTCTTGGATGAGAACTCTGGTCTGAATTTCCTTTCAGAAACAGAGTTAAACCACAGGATCTTGTCTTCCTACAAGCAAGAGTTCATTACTGGTAAACCCAGTGAATTTTGGGCTCAAATGTTTTTTCGCAGTTCTAGAACCCAGCGCGATTCTCACTATTAAGTAAAGAGAATTTATGTAAGAGGAGCTGTGGTTTGTATCAGGCTCAAAAGCAGAGTTGAACTACATATGATCCGTATGAGTAGGAAACACAGTACCTTTTTTCAGGGCATGCACATGGTTCTTGCTGTATTGGAGACTCTGGAAAGAAGAGCTTGCTTCTTGCATTAAAACAGAGTGTGTTTAATGGATGAGAACACTGGTCTGAATTTCCCTACAGGAACGGAGTTAAACAAAAGGCTCTGTGTCTTCCGACAAGCAAGAGTTCATTTCTGGTAAACCCAGAGAATTTTGGGCTCAAATGATATTTCACAGTTCACAAGTACAACGAGATTCTCACTATTAACTAAAGAGCATTTATGTAAGAGGAGCTGTGCTTTTTATCAGTTTCATAAGCAGAGTTGATCTACATATGGTCCGAATGAGTAGGAAACACAGTTCTTTTTTTCTGGGCATGCTCATGGTTCTTGCTGTATTGGAGACACTGGAAAGAAGAGGAAGGTTCTTGCCTTAAAACAGAGTGTTTTTCAGGGATGAGAACTCTTGTCTGAATTTCCCTTCAGAAACAGTGTTAAACATCAGTATCTGTGTCTTCCTACAAGCAAGAGTTCATTACTGGTAAACCCAGTGAATTTTGGGCTCAAATGTTTTTTCAGAGTTCTAGAACCCAGGGCGATTCTCACTACTAACTAAAAAGCATTTATATAAGAGGAGCTGTTGATTGTATCAGTTACAAAGTAGATATAAACTACATATGATCCGTATGAGTAGGAAACACAGTACCTTTTTTCAGGGCATGCACATGGTTCTTGCTGTACTGGAGACTCTGGAAAGAGGAGCTTGCTTCTTGCATTAAAACAGAGTGTGTTTAATGGATGAGAACACTGGTCTGAATTTCCGTATACGAACGGAGTTAAACAACAGGCTCTGTGTCTTCCTACAAGCGAGTTCATTTCTGGTAAACCCAGTGAATTTTGGGCTCAAATGATATTTCACAGTTCACAAGCACAGCGAGATTCCCACTAATAACTAAAGAGCATTTATGTAAGAGGAGCTGTGCTTTTTATCAGTTTCATAAGCAGAGTTGATCTACATATGGCCCGTATGAGTAGGAAACACAGTTCTTTTTTTATGTGCATGCTCATGGTTCTTGCTGTATTGGAGACGCTGGAAAGAAGAGGAAGGTTCTTGCCTTAAAGGAGAGTATTTTTCAGGGATGAGAACATTGGTCTTAATATCCCTGCAGAAACAGAGTAAAACCACAGGATATGTGTCTTCCTAAAAGCAAGAGTTCAATTCTGGTAAACCCAGTGAATTTTGGACTCAAATGATTTTTCGCTGTTCTAGAACCCAACGCGGTTCTCACTATTTCCTAAAGATCATTTTTGTAAGAGGAGTAGTGGTTTGTATCAGTTTCATAAGCAGAGTTGAACTATATATGGTAAGTGTTAGTAGGAAACACAGTTCTTTTTTTCTGGGCATGCTCATGGTTCTTGCTGTATTGGAGACGCTGGATAGAATAGGATGCTTCTTGCCTTAAAACAGAGTATTTTTCTTGGTTGGGAACTCTCGTCTGAATTTCCTTTCAGAAACAGAGTTAAACCACAGGATCTGTGTCTTCCAACAAGCAAGAGTTCATTACTGGTAAACCCAGTGAATTTTGGGCTCAAATGGTTTCTCGCAGTTCTAGAACCCAGCGTGATTCTCACTATTAAGTAAAGAGCATTTATGTAAGAGGAGCTGTGGTTTGTATCAGGCTCAAAAGCAGAGTTGAACTACATATGGTCCGTATGAGTAGGAAACACAGTAACTTTTTTCAGGGCATGCACATGGTTCTTGCTGTATTGGAGACTCTGGAAAGAAGAGCTTGCTATTTGCATTAAAACAGTGTGTGTTTAATGGATGAGAACACTGGTCTGAATTTCCCTATAGGAACGGAGTTAAACAAAAGGCTCTGTGTCTTCCAACAAGCAAGAGTTCATTTCTGGTAAACCCAGTGAATTTTGGGCTCAAATGGTTTTTCGCAGTTCTAGAACCCAGTGTGATTCTCACTATTAAGTAAAGAGCATTTATGTAAGAGGAGCTGTGGTTTGTATCAGGCTCAAAAGCAGAGTTGAACTACATATGGTCCGTATGAGTAGGAAACACAGTACCTTTTTTCAGGGCATGCACATGGTTCTTGCTGTATTGGAGACTCTGGAAAGAAGAGCTTGCTTCTTGCATTAAAACAGTGTGTGTTTAATGGATGAGAACACTGGTCTGAATTTCCCTATAGGAACGGAGTTAAACAAAAGGCTCTGTGTCTTCCGACAAGCAAGAGTTCATTTCTGGTAAACCCAGTGAATTTTGGGCTCAAATGATATTTCACAGTTCAAAAGCCCAACACCATTCCCACTATTAAATAAAGAGCATTTATGTAAGAGGAGCTGTGGTTTGTATCAGTTTCATAAGCAGAGTTGATCCACATATGGCCCGTATGAGTAGGAAACACAGTTCTTTTTTATGGGCATGCTCATGGTTCTTGCTGTATTGGAGACGCTGGAAAGAAGAGGAAGGTTCTTGCCTTAAAAGAGAGTATTTTTCAGGGATGAGAACATTGGTCTTAATATCCCTGCAGAAACAGAGTAAAACCACAGGATATGTGTCTTCCTAAAAGCAAGAGTTCAATTCTGGTAAACCCAGTGAATTTTGGACTCAAATGATTTTTCACTGTTCTAGAACCCAACGCGGTTCTCACTATTTCCTAAAGATCATTTTTGTAAGAGGAGTAGTGGTTTGTATCAGTTTCATAATCAGAGTTGAACTATATATGGTAAGTGTTAGTAGGAAACACAGTTCTTTTTTTCTGGGCATGCTCATGGTTCTTGCTGTATTGGAGACGCTGAATAGAAGAGGATGCTTCTTGCCTTAAAACAGAGTATTTTTCTTGGTTGGGAACTCTCGTCTGAATTTCCTTTCAGAAACAGAGTTAAACCACAGGATCTGTGTCTTCCAACAAGCAAGAGTTCATTACTGGTAAACCCAGTGAATTTTGGGCTCAAATGGTTTTTCGCAGTTCTAGAACCCAGCGTGATTCTCACTATTAAGTAAAGAGCATTTATGTAAGAGGAGCTGTGGTTTGTATCAGGCTCAAAAGCAGAGTTGAACTACATATGGTCCGTATGAGTAGGAAACACAGTACCTTTTTTCAGGGCATGCACATGGTTCTTGCTGTATTGGAGACTCTGGAAAGAAGAGCTTGCTTCTTGCATTAAAACAGTGTGTTTTTAATGGATGAGAACACTGGTCTGAATTTCCCTATAGGAACGGAGTTAAACAAAAGGCTCTGTGTCTTCCGACAAGCAAGAGTTCATTTCTGGTAAACCCAGTGAATTTTGGGCTCAAATGATATTTCACAGTTCAAAAGCCCAACACCATTCTCACTATTAACTAAAGAGCATTTATGTAAGAGGAGCTGTGGTTTGTATCAGTTTCATAAGCAGAGTTGATCTACATATGGCCCGGATGAGTAGGAAACACAGTTCTTTTTTTCCGGGCATGCTCATGGTTCTTGCTGTATTGGAGACGCTGGAAAGAAGAGGAAGGTTCTTGCCTTAAAACAGAGTGTTTTTCAGGGATGAGAACTCTGGTCTGAATTTCCCTTCAGAAACAGTGTTAAACATCAGTATCTGTGTCTTCCTACAAGCAAGAGTTCATTTCTGGTAAACCCAGTGAATTTCGGGCTCAAATGATATTTCACAGTTCAAAAGCCCAACGCCATTCTCACGATTAACTAAAGAGCATTTATGTAAGAGGAGCTGTGGTTTGTATCAGTTTCATAACCAGAGTTGATCTACATATGGCCCGTATGAGTAGGAAACACAGTTATTTTTTATGGGCATGCTCATGGTTCTTGCTGTATTGGAGACGCTGGAAAGAAGAGGAAGGTTCTTGCCTTAAAAGAGAGTATTTTTCAGGGATGAGAACATTGGTCTTAATATCCCTGCAGAAACAGAGTAAAACCACAGGATATGTGTCTTCCTAAAAGCAAGAGTTCAATTCTGGTAAACCCAGTGAATTTTGGACTCAAATGATTTTTCGCTGTTCTAGAACCCAACGCGGTTCTCACTATTTCCTAAAGATCATTTTTGTAAGAGGAGTAGTGGTTTGTATCAGTTTCATAATCAGAGTTGAACTATATATGGTAAGTGTTAGTAGGAAACACAGTTCTTTTTTTCTGGGCATGCTCATGGTTCTTGCTGTATTGGAGACGCTGGATAGAAGAGGATGCTTCTTGCCTTAAAACAGAGTGTTTTTCAGGGATGAGAACTCTGGTCTGAATTTCCCTTCAGAAACAGTGTTAAACATCAGTATCTGTGTCTTACTACAAGCAAGAGTTCATTACTGGTAAACCCAGTGAATTTTGGGCTCAAATGTGTTTTCGGAGTTCTAGAACCCACCGCGATTCTCACTATTAACTGAAGAGCATTTATATAAGAGGAACTGTGGATTGTATCAGTTTCAAAGCAGATATGAACTACATATGGTAAGTATGAGTAGGAAACACAGATCTTATTTTCAGGGCATGCACATGGTTCTTGCTGTATTGGAGACTCTGGAAAGAAGAGCTTTCTTCTTGTGTGAAAACAGAGTGTGTTTAATGGATGAGAACACTGTTCTGAATTTCCCTACAGCTACGGAGTTAAACAACAGGATCTGTGTCTTCCTACAAGCAAGAGTTCATTTCTGGTAAAGCAAGTGAATTTTGGCCTCAAATGTTTTTTTCACAGTTAACGAACCCAACGCGATTCTCACTATTAAATAAAGAAGATTTATGTAAGAAGAGCTGTGGTTAGTATCAGTTACATAAGCAGAGTTGAACTACATATGATCCCTATGAGTAGGAAACACAGTACCTTTTTTCAGGGCATGCGCATGGTTCTTGCTGTATTGGAGACTCTGGAAAGAAGAGCTTGCTTCTTGCATTAAAACAGAGTGTGTTTAATGCATGAGATCACTGGTCTGAATTTCCCTATAGGAACGGAGTTAAACAACAGGCTCTGTTTTCCTACAAGCAAGAGTTCATTTCTAGTAAACCCAGTGAATTTTGGGCTCAAATGATATTTCACAGTTCACAAGCACAACGCCATTCTCACTATTAACTAAAGAGCATTTATGTAAGAGGAGCTGTGCTTTTTATCAATTTCATAAGCAGAGTTGATCCACATATGGCCCGTATGGGTAGGAAACACAGTTCATTTTTTCTGGGCATGCTCGTGGTTCTTGCTGTATTGAAGACGCTGGAAAGAAGAGGAAGGTTCTTGCCTTAAAATAGAGTATTTTTCAGGGATGAGAACATAGGTCTTAATTTCCCTGCAGAAACAGAGTAAAACCACAGGATATGTGTCTTCCTAAACCAAGAGTTCAATTCTGGTAAACCCAGTGAATTTTGGGCTCAAATGATTTTTCGCTGTTCTAGAACCCAACGCGGTTCTCACTATTTACTAAAGATCATTTTTGTAAGAGGAGTAGTGGTTTGTATCAGTTTCATAATCAGAGTTGAACTATATATGGTAAGTGTGAGTAGGAAACACAGTTCTTTTTTTCTGGGCATGCTCATAGTTCTTGATGTATTGGAGACGCTGGAAAGAAGAGGAAAGTTCTTGCCTTAAAACAGAGTGTTTTTCAGGGATGAGAACTCTGGTCTGAATTTCCCCTTAGATACAGTGTTAAACATCAGTATCTGTGTCTTCCTACAAGCAAGAGTTCATTAATGGTTAACCCAGTGAATTTTGGGCTCAAATGTTTTTTCGGAGTTCTAGAACCCAGCGCTAATCTCACTATTAACTAAAGAGCATTTATGTAAGGGGAGCTGTGGTTTGTATCAGTTTCATAAGCAGAGTTGATCTACATATGGCCCTATGAGTAGGAAACACAGTTCTTTTTTTCTGGGCATGCTCATGGTTCTTGCTGTATTGGAGACTCTTGAAAGAAGAGGATGCTTCTTGCCTTGAAACAGATAATTTTTCTTGGATGAGAACTCTGGTCTGAATTTCCTTTCAGAAACTGAGTTAAACCACAGGATCTTGTCTTCTGACAAGCAAGAGTTCATTACTGGTAAACCCAGTGAATTTTGGGCTCAAATGTATTTTCGCAGTTCTAGAACCCAGCGCGATTCTCACTATTAAGTAAAGAGCATTTATGTAAGAGGAGCTGTGGTTTGTATCAGGCTCAAACGCAGAGTTGAACTACATATGATCCGTGTGAGTAGGAAACACAGTACCTTTTTTCAGGGCATGCACATGGTTATTGCTGTATTGGAGACTCTGGAAAGAAGAGCTTGCTTCTTGCATTAAAACAGAGTGTGTTTAATGGATGAGAACACTGGTCTGAATTTCCCTACAGGAACGGAGTTAAACAAAAGGCTCTGT
This sequence comes from Onychomys leucogaster, assembly GCA_949786385.1. Classification (NCBI taxonomy): domain Eukaryota; kingdom Metazoa; phylum Chordata; class Mammalia; order Rodentia; family Cricetidae; genus Onychomys; species Onychomys leucogaster. The sequence continues at coordinate 1,169,808 of CATKUP010000044.1, forward strand.
GTCTTCAGACAAGCAAGAGTTCATTTCTGGTAAACCCAGTGAATTTTGGGCTCAAATGATATTTCACAGTTCAAAAGCCCAACGCCATTCTCACTATTAACTCAAGAGCATTTATGTAAGAGGAGCTGTGGTTTGTATCAGTTTCATAAGCAGAGTTGATCTACATATGGCCCGGATGAGTAGGAAACACAGTTCTTTTTTTCTGGGCATGCTCATGGTTCTTGCTGTATTGGAGACGCTGGAAAGAAGAGGAAGGTTCTTGCCTTAAAACAGAGTGTTTTTCAGGGATGAGAACTCTGGTCTGAATTTCCCTTTAGAAACAGTGTTAAACATCAGTATCTGTGTCTTCCTACAAGCAAGAGTTCATTACTGGTAAACCCAGTGAATTTTGGGCTCAAATGTTTTTTCAGAGTTCTAGAACCCAGCGCTATTCTCACTACTAACTAAAAAGCATTTATATAAGAGGAGCTGTTGATTGTATCAGTTTCAAAGCAGATATGAACTACATATGATCCGTATGAGTAGGAAACACAGTACCTTTTTTCAGGGCATGCACATTTTTCTTGCTGTATTGGAGACCCTGGAAAGAAGAGCTTGCTTCTTGCATTAAAACAGAGTGTGTTTAATGGATGATAACACTGGTCTGAATTTCCCTATAGGAACGGAGTTAAACAACAGGCTCTGTGTCTTCCTACAAGCAAGAGTTCATTTCTGGTAAACCCAGTGAAGTTTGGGCTCAAATGATATTTCACAGTTCACAAGTACAACGAGATTCTCACTATTAACTAAAGAGCATTTATGTAAGAGGAGCTGTGCTTTTTATCAGTTTCATAAGCAGAGGTGATCCACATATGGCCCATATGAGTAGGAAATACAGTTCTTTTTTTCTGGGCATGCTTGTGGTTCTTGCTGTATTGGAGACGCTGGAAAGAAGAGGAAGGTTCTTGCCTTAAAACAGAGTATTTTTCAGGGATGAGAACATAGGTCTTAATTTCCCTGCAGAAACAGAGTAAAACCACAGGATATGTGTCTTCCTAAACCAAGAGTTCAATTCTGGTAAACCCAGTGAATTTTGGGCTCAAATGATTTTTCGCTGTTCTAGAACCCAACGCGGTTCTCAGTATTTACTAAAGATCATTTTTGTAAGAGGAGTAGTGGTTTGTATCAGTTTCATAATCAGAGTTGAACTATATAAGGTAAGTGTGAGTAGGAAACACAGTTCTTTTTTCTGGGCATGCTCATAGTTCTTGATGTATTGGAGACGCTGGAAAGAAGAGGAAAGTTCTTGCCTTAAAACAGAGTGTTTTTCAGGGATGAGAACTCTGGTCTGAATTTCCCCTCAGATACAGTGTTAAACATCAGTATCTGTGTCTTCCTACAAGCAAGAGTTCATTAATGGTTAACCCAGTGAATTTTGGACTCAAATGTTTTTTCGGAGTTCTAGAACCCAGCGCTAATCTCACTATTAACTAAAGAGCATTTATGTAAGGGGAGCTGTGGTTTGTATCAGTTTCATAAGCAGAGTTGATCTACATATGGCCCTATGAGTAGGAAACACAGTTCTTTTTTTCTGGGCATGCTCATGGTTCTTGCTGTATTGGAGACTCTTGAAAGAAGAGGATGCTTCTTGCCTTGAAACAGATAATTTTTCTTGGATGAGAACTCTGGTCTGAATTTCCTTTCAGAAACTGAGTTAAACCACAGGATCTTGTCTTCCGACAAGCAAGAGTTCATTACTGGTAAACCCAGTGAATTTTGGGCTCAAATGTTTTTTCGCAGTTCTAGAACCCAGCGCGATTCTCACTATTAAGTAAAGAGCATTTATGTAAGAGGAGCTGTGGTTTGTATCAGGCTCAAACGCAGAGTTGAACTACATATGATCCGTGTGAGTAGGAAACACAGTACCTTTTTTCAGGGCATGCACATGGTTATTGCTGTATTGGAGACTCTGGAAAGAAGAGCTTGCTTCTTGCATTAAAACAGAGTGTGTTTAATGGATGAGAACACTGGTCTGAATTTCCCTACAGTAACGGAGTTAAACAAAAGGCTCTGTGTCTTCAGACAAGCAAGAGTTCATTTCTGGTAAACCCAGTGAATTTTGGGCTCAAATGATATTTCACAGTTCAAAAGCCCAACGCCATTCTCACTATTAACTAAAGAGCATTTATGTAAGAGGAGCTGTGGTTTGTATCAGTTTCATAAGCAGAGTTGATCTACATATGGCCCGGATGAGTAGGAAACACAGTTCTTTTTTTCTGGGCATGCTCATGGTTCTTGCTGTATTGGAGACGCTGGAAAGAAGAGGAAGGTTCTTGCCTTAAAACAGAGTGTTTTTCAGGGATGAGAACTCTGGTCTGAATTTCCCTTCAGAAACAGTGTTAAACATCAGTATCTGTGTCTTCCTACAAGCAAGAGTTCATTACTGGTAAACCCAGTGAATTTTGGGCTCAAATGTATTTTCAGAGTTCTAGAACCCAGCGCGATTCTCACTACTAACTAAAAAGCATTTATATAAGAGGAGCTGTTGATTGTATCAGTTTCAAAGCAGATATGAACTACATATGATGCGTATGAGTAGGAAACACAGTACCTTTTTTCAGAGCATGCACATGTTTCTTGCTGTATTGGAGACCCTGGAAAGAAGAGCTTGCTTCTTGCATTAAAACAGAGTGTGTTTAATGGGTGATAACACTGGTCTGAATTTCCCTATAGGAACGGATTTAAACAACAGGCTCTGTGTCTTCCTACAAGCAAGAGTTCATTTCTGGTAAACCCAGTGAAGTTTGGGCTCAAATGATATTTCACAGTTCACAAGTACAACGAGATTCTCACTATTAACTAAAGAGCATTTATGTAAGAGGAGCTGTGCTTTTTATCAGTTTCATAAGCAGAGGTGATCCACATATGGCCCATATGAGTAGGAAATACAGTTCTTTTTTTCTGGGCATGCTCGTGGTTCTTGATGTATTGGAGACGCTGGAAAGAAGAGGAAGGTTCTTGCCTTAAAACAGAGTATTTTGCAGGGATGAGAACATAGGTCTTAATTTCCCTGCAGAAACAGAGTAAAACCACAGGATATGTGTCTTCCTAAACCAAGAGTTCAATTCTGGTAAACCCAGTGAATTTTGGGCTCAAATGATTTTTCGCTGTTCTAGACCCCAATGCGGTTCTCAGTATTTACTAAAGATCATTTTTGTAAGAGGAGTAGTGGTTTGTATCAGTTTCATAATCAGAGTTGAACTATATATGTTAAGTGTGAGTAGGAAACACAGTTCTTTTTTTCTGGGCATGCTCATGGTTCTTGCTGTATTGGAGACGCTGGAAAGAAGAGGAAAGTTCTTGCCTTAAAACAGAGTGTTTTTCAGGGATGAGAACTCTGGTCTGAATTTCCCCTCAGATACAGTGTTAAACATCAGTATCTGTGTCTTCCTACAAGCAAGAGTTCATTAATGGTAAACCCAGTGAATTTTGGGCTCAAATGTTTTTTCGGAGTTCTAGAACCCAGCGCTAATCTCACTATTAATTAAAGAGCATTTATGTAAGGGGAGCTGTGGTTTGTATCAGTTTCATAAGCAGAGTTGATCTACATATGGCCCTATGAGTAGGAAACACAGTTCTTTTTTTCTGGGCATGCTCATGGTTCTTGCTGTATTGGAGAATCTTGAAAGAAGAGGATGCTTCTTGCCTTGAAACAGAGAAATTTTCTTGGATGAGAACTCTGGTCTGAATTTCCTTTCAGTAACTGAGTTAAACCACAAGATCTTGTCTCCCGACAAGCAAGAGTTCATTACTGGTAAACCCAGTGAATTTTGGGCTCAAATGTTTTTTCGCAGTTCTAGAACCCAGCGCGATTCTCACTATTAAGTAAAGAGCATTTATGTAGGAGGAGCTGTGGTTTGTATCAGGCTCAAACGCAGAGTTGAACTACATATGATCCGTATGAGAAGGAAACACAGTACCTTTTTTCAGGGCATGCACATGGTTCTTGCTGTATTGGAGACCCTGGAAAGAAGAGCTTGCTTCTTGCATTAAAACAGAGTGTGTTTAATGGATGAGAACACTGGTGTGAATTTCCCTATAGGAACGGAGTTAAACAACAGGCTCTGGGTCTTCCTACAAGCGAGTTCATTTCTGGTAAACCCAGTGAATTTTGGGCTCAAATGATATTTCACAGTTCACAAGCTCAACAAGATTCTCACTATTAACTAAAGAGCATTTATGTAAGAGGAGCTGTGCTTTTTATCAGTTTCATAAGCAGAGTTGATCTACATATGGCCCGGATGAGTAGGAAACACAGTTCTTTTTTTCCGGGCATGCTCATGGTTCTAGATGTATTGGAGACGCTGGAAAGAAGAGGAAGGTTCTTGCCTTAAAACAGAGTGTTTTTCAGGGATGAGAACTCTGGTCTGAATTTCCCTTCAGAAACAGTGTTAAACAACAGTATCTGTGTCTTCCTACAAGCAAGAGTTCATTACTGGTAAACCCTGTGAATTTTAGGCTCAAATGTTTTTTCAGAGTTCTAGAACCCAGCGCGATTCTCACTATTAACTAAAGAGCATTTATATAAGAGGAGCTGTGGATTGTATCAGTTTCAAAGCAGATATGAACTACATATGGTAAGTATGAGTAGGAAACACAGTTTTTTTTTTCAGGGCATGCACATGATTTGCTGTATTAGAGACCCTGGAAAGAAGGGCTTTCTTCTTGCGTGAAAACAGAGTGTGTTTAATGGATGAGAACATTGGTCTGAAATTCCCTACAGCTTCGGAGATAAACAACAGGATCTGTGTCTTCCTACGAGCAAGGGTTCATTTCTGGCAAACCCAGTGAATTTTGGGCTCAAATGATTTTTTGCAGTTCTTGAACCCAACACGGTGCTCACTATTAACTAAAGAGCATTTATGTAAGGGGAGCTGTGGTTTGTATCAGTTTCATAAGGAGAGTTGAACTACATATGATCCGTATGAGTAGGAAACACAGTACCTTTTTTCAGGGCATGCACATGGTTCTTGCCGTATTGGAGACTCTGGAAAGAAGAGCTTGCTTCTTGCATTAAAACAGAGTGTGTTTAATGGATGATAACACTGGTCTGAATTTCCCTATAGGAACGGAGTTAAACAACAGGCTCTGTCTTCCTACAAGCAAGAGTTCATTTCTGGTAAACCCAGTGAAGTTTGGGCTCAAATGATATTTCACAGTTCACAAGCACAACGAGATTCTCACTATTAACTAAAGAGCATTTATGTAAGAGGAGCTGTGCTTTTTATCAGTTTCATAAGCAGAGTTGATCCACATATGACCCGTATGAGTAGGAAACACAGTTCTTTTTTTCTGGGCATGCTCGTGGTTCTTGCTGTATTGAAGACGCTGGAAAGAAGAGGAAGGTTCTTGCCTTAAAATAGAGTATTTTTCAGGGATGAGAACATAGGTCTTAATTTCCCTGCAGAAACAGAGTAAAACCACAGGATATGTGTCTTCCTAAACCAAGAGTTCAATTCTGGTAAACCCAGTGAATTTTGGGATCAAATGATTTTTCGCTGTTCTAGAACCCAACGCGGTTCTCAGTATTTACTAAAGATCATTTTTGTAAGAGGAGTAGTGGTTTGTATCAGTTTCATAATCAGAGTTGAACTATATATGGTAAGTGTGAGAAGGAAACACAGTTCTTTTTTTCTGGGCATGCTCATAGTTCTTGATGTATTGGAGACGCTGGAAAGAAGAGGAAATTTCTTGCCTTAAAACAGAGTGTTTTTCAGGGAAGAGAACTCTGGTCTGAATTTCCCCTAAGATACAGTGTTAAACATCAGTATCTGTGTCTTCCTACAAGCAAGAGTTCATTAATGGTTAACCCAGTGAATTTTGGGCTCAAATGTTTTTTCGGAGTTCTAGAACCCAGCGCTAATCTCACTATTAACTAAAGAGCATTTATGTAAGGGGAGCTGTGGTTTGTATCAGTTTCATAAGCAGAGTTGATCTACATATGGCCCTATGAGTAGGAAACACAGTTCTTTTATTCTGGGCATGCTCATGGTTCTTGCTGTATTGGAGACTCTTGAAAGAAGAGGATGCTTCTTGCCTTGAAACAGATAATTTTTCTTGGATGAGAACTCTGGTCTGAATTTCCATTCAGAAACTGAGTTAAACCACGGGATCTTGTCTTCCGACAAGCAAGAGTTCATTACTGGTAAACCCAGTGAATTTTGGGCTCAAATGTTTTTTCGCAGTTCTAGAACCCAGCGCGATTCTCACTATTAAGTAAAGAGCATTTATGTAAGAGGAGCTGTGGTTTGTATCAGGCTCAAACGCAGAGTTGAACTACATATGATCCGTGTGAGTAGGCAACACAGTACCTTTTTTCAGGGCATGCACATGGTTATTGCTGTATTGGAGACTCTGGAAAGAAGAGCTTGCTTCTTGCATTAAAACAGAGTGTGTTTAATGGATGAGAACACTGGTCTGAATTTCCCTACAGGAACGGAGTTAAACAAAAGGCTCTGTGTCTTCAGACAAGCAAGAGTTCATTTCTGGTAAACCCAGTGAATTTTGGGCTCAAATGATATTTCACAGTTCAAAAGCCCAACGCCATTCTCACTATTAACTAAAGAGCATTTATTTAAGAGGAGCTGTGGTTTGTATCAGTTTCATAAGCAGAGTTGATCTACATATGGCCCGGATGAGTAGGAAACACAGTTCTTTTTTTCTGGGCATGCTCATGGTTCTTGCTGTATTGGAGACGCTGGAAAGAAGAGGAAGGTTCTTGCCTTAAAACAGAGTGTTTTTCAGGGATGAGAACTCTGGTCTGAATTTCCCTTCAGAAACAGTGTTAAACATCAGTATCTGTGTCTTACTACAAGCAAGAGTTCATTACTGGTAAACCCAGTGAATTTTGGGCTCAAATGTTTTTTCAGAGTTCTAGAACCCAGCACGATTCTCACTACTAACTAAAAAGCATTTATATAAGAGGAGCTGTTGATTGTATCAGTTTCAAAGCAGATATGAACTACATATGATCCGTATGAGTAGGAAACACAGTACCTTTTTTCAGGGCATGCACATGTTTCTTGCTGTATTGGAGACCCTGGAAAGAAGAGCTTGCTTCTTGCATTAAAACAGAGTGTGTTTAATGGATGAGAACACTGGTGTGATTTTCCCTATAGGAACGGAGTTAAACAACAGGCTCTGTGTCTTCCTACAAGCGAGTTCATTTCTGGTAAACCCAGTGAATTTTGGGCTCAAATGATATTTCACAGTTCACAAGCTCAACGAGATTCTCACTATTAACTAAAGAGCATTTATGTAAGAGGAGCTGTGCTTTTTATCAGTTTCATAAGCAGAGTTGATCTACATATGGCCCGGATGAGTAGGAAACACAGTTCTTTTTTTCTGGGCATGCTCATGGTTCTAGCTGTATTGGAGACGCTGGAAAGAAGAGGAAGGTTCTTGCATTAAAACAGAGTGTTTTTCAAGGATGAGAGCTCTGGTCTGAATTTCCCTTCTGAAACAGTGTTAAACATCAGTATCTGTGTCTTCCTACAAGCAAGAGTTCATTACTGGGAAACCCTGTGAATTTTAGGCTCAAATGTTTTTTCAGAGTTCTAGAACCCAGCGCGATTCTCACTATTAACTATAGAGCATTTATGTAGGAGGAGCTGTGGTTTGTATCAGTTTCAAGGCAGAGTTGAACTACATATGGTCCGTATGATTAGGAAACACAGTTCCTTTTTTCAGGGCATGCACATGGTTCTTGCTGTATTGGAGACTCTGGAAAGAAGAGCTTGCTTCTTGCATTAAAACAGAGTGTGTTTAATGGATGAGAACACTGGTCCGAATTTCCCTTCAGAAACAGTGTTAAACGCAGTATCTGTGTCTTCCTACAAGCAAGAGTTCATTACTGGTAAACCCAGTGAGTTTTGGGCTCAAATGTTTTTTCGGAGTTCTAGAACCCAGCACGATTCTCACTATTAACTAAAGAGCATTTATGTAAGAGGAGCTGTGGTTTGTATCAGTTTCATAAGCAGAGTTGAACTACATATGGTACGTGTGATAGGAAACTCATTTCTTTTTTTCTGGGCATGCTCATGGTTATTGCTGTATTGGAGACTCTTTAAAGAAGAGGATTCTTCTTGCCTAAAACAGAGTATTTTTCTTTGTTGAGAACTCTGGTCTGAATTTCCATTCAGAAACAGAGTTAAACCACAGGATCTGTGTCTTCTGACAAGCAAGAGTTCATTACTGTTAAACCGAGTGAATTTTGGGCTCAAATGTTTTTTCGGAGTTCTAGAACCCAGCACGATTCTCACTATTAACTAAAGAGCATTTATGTAAGAGGAGCTGTGGTTTGTATCAGTTTCAAAGCAGAGTTGAACTACGTATGGTCCGTATGATTAGGAAAAACAGTTCTTTTTTTCAGGGCATGCACATGGTTCTTGCTGTATTGGAGACACTGGAAAGAAGAGCTTGTTTCTTGCGTGAAAACAGAGTGTGTTTAATGGATGAGAACACTGGTCTGAATTTCCCTACAGGAACGGAGTTAAACAACAGGATCTGTGTCTTCCTACAAGCTGGAGTTCATTTCTGGTAAACCAAATGAATTTTTGGCTCTAATGATTTTATGCAGTTCACGAACCCAACGCATTTCTCACTATTAACTAAAGAGCATTTATGTTAGAGGAGCTGTGGTTTGTATCAGTTTCATAAGCAGAGTTGATCTACATATGGCCCGTATGAGTAGGAAACACAGTTCTTTCTTTCTTTGCATGCTAATGGTTCTTGCTGTATTGGAGACAGTGGAAAGAAGAGGAAGGTTCTTGCCTTAAAACAGAGTGTTTTTCAGGGATGAGATAATTGGGCTTAATTTCCCTGCAGAAACAGAGTTAAACCACAGGATATGTGTCTTCCTAAAAGCAAGAGTTCATTTCTGGTAAACCAAGTGAATTTTGGGCTCAAATGATTTTTCGCTGTTCTAGAACCCAACGCGGTTCTCACTAGTTACTTAAGATCATTTTTGTAAGAGGAGTTGTGGTTGGTATCAGTTTCATAATCAGAGTTGAACTATATATGGTAAGTGTGAGTAGGAGACACAGTTCTTTTTTTCTGTGCATGCTCATGGTTCTTGCCGTATTGGAGACGCTGGAAAGAAGAGGAAAGTTCTTGCCTTAAAACACAGTGTTTTTCAGGGATTAGAACTCTGGTCTGAATTTCCCCTCAGAAACAGTGTTAAACATCAGTATCTGTGTCTTCCTACAAGCAAGAGTTCACTAATGGAAACCCAGTGAATTTTGGGCTCAAATGTTTTTTTAGAGTTCTAGAACCCAGCGCTATTCTCACTATTAACTAAAGAGCATTTATGTAAGAGGAGCTGTGGATTGTATCAGTTTCAAAGCAGATATGAACTACATGTGGTAAGTATGAGTAGGAAACACAGTTCTTTTTTTCAGGGCATGAACATGATTCTTGCTGTATTGGAGACTCTGGAAAGAAGAGCTTTCTTCTTGCGTGAAAACAGAGGGTGTTTAATGGATGAGAACACTGGTATGAATTTCCCTACAGCTATGGAGTTAAAAACAGGATCTGTGTCTTCCTACGAGCAAGAGTTCATTACTGGTAAACCAAGTGAATTTTGGGCTCAAATTTTTTTACACAGTTCACGAACCCAACGCGATTCTCACTATTAACTAAAGAGCATTTATGTAAGCGGAGCTGTGGTTTGTATCAGTTTCATAACCAGAGTTGAACTACATATGGTCCATATGAGTCGGAAACACAGTTCTTTTATTCTGGGCATGATTATGGTTCTTGCTGTATTAGTGACGCTGGAAAGAAGAGGAAGGTTCTTGCCTTAAAACAGAGTGTTTTTCAGGGATGATAAGTCTTGCCTGAATTTCCCTTCAGAAACAGAGATAAACCTCAGGATCTGTGTCTTCCTACAAGCAAGAGTTCATTTTGGTAAACCCAGTGAATTTTGGGCTCAAATGATTTTTTGCAGTTCTTGAACCCAACACGGTTCTCACTATTAACTAAAGAGCATTTATGTAAGGGGAGCTGTGGTTTGTATCAGTTTCATAAGCAGAGTTGAACTACATATGGTACGTGTGAGTAGGAAACACAGTTCTTTTTTTCTGGGCATGCTCATGGTTCTTGCTGTATTGGAGTCTCTTGAAGGAAGAGGATGCTTCTTGCCTTAAAACAGAGTATTTTTCTTGGTTGAGAACGCTGGTCTGAATTTCGTTTCAGAAACAGAGTTAAACTACAGGATCTGTGTCTTCCTACAAGGAAGAGTTCATATCTGGTAATCACAGTGAATTTTGGGCTCATATAATTTTACACAGTTCACAAATCCAACGCGATTCTCACTATTAGCTAAAGTGAATTTATGTAAGAGGAGCGGTGCTTTGTATCAGTTTCATAAGCAGAGTTCAACTACATATGGTCCATACGAGTCCGAAACACAGTTCTTTATTTCTGGGCATGCTCATGGTTCTTGCTGTGTTGGAGACGCTGGAAAGAAGAGGAAGGTTCTTGCCTTAAAACAGAGTGTTTTTCAGGGATGAGAACTCTGGTCTGAATTTCCCTGCAGAAACAGAGTTAAACCTCAACATCTGTGTCTAACTACAAGGAAGAGTTCATTTCTGGTAAACCCAGTGCATTTTGGGCTCAAATGCTTTTTTTCGCAGTTCTAGAACCCAACGCGATTCTCACTATTAACTAAAGAGCATTTATGTAAAAGGAGCTGTGGTTTGTATTAGGTTCAAAAGCAGAGTTGAACTACATATGGTCCTATGAGTAGGAAACATGGTTCCTTTTTTCAGTGCATGCACACGGTTTTTGCTGTATTGGAGACTCTGGAAAGACGAGGTTGCTTCTTTCATTAAAACCGAATGTGTTTAATAGATGAGAACACAGGTCTGAATTTCCCTATAGGAAGGGAGTTAAACAACAGGCTCTGTGTCTTTCTACAAGCAAGAGTTCATTTCTGGTAAATCCAGTGAATTATGGGCTCATATGATATTTCACAGTTCACCAGCCCAACACGATTCTCACTATTACCTAAGGAGCATTTATGTAAGAGGAGCTGTGGTTTGTATCAGTTTCATAAGCACAGTTGGACTACATATGGTCCTTATTAGTAGGAAACACAGTTCTTTTTTTCAGGGCAAGCTCATGGTTCTTGCTGTATTGGAGACGCAAGAAAGAAGTGCTTGCTACTTGCGTTAAAACAGAGTGTGTTCAATGGTTGAGAACACTGGTCTGAATTTCCCTACAGAAACAGTGTTAAACCTCAAGATCTGTGTCTTCCTACAAGAAAGAGTTCATTTCTGGTAAACCCAGTGAATTTTGGGCTCAAATGATTTTTTGTAGTTCTTGAACCCTACGCGGTATTCACTATTAACTAAAGAGCATTTATGTAACAGGAGCTGTGGTTTGTATCAGTTTCATAAGCACAGTTGAACTACATATGGTCCATACAAGTGGGAAACACAGTTCTTTTTTTCTGGGCATGCTCATGGTTCTTGCTGTATTGGAGACTCTGGAAAGAAGAGGAAGGTTCTTGCCTTAAAACAAAGTGTTTTTCAGGGATGAGAACACTGGTCTTAATTTCCCTGCAGAACCATAGTTACACCTCAACAGCTGTGTCTTCCTACAAGGAAGAGTTTATTTCTGGTAAACCCAGTGAATTTTGGACTCAAATGGTTTGTTTGCAGTTCACAAGCCCAACGCCATTCTCACATTTAACTAAAGAGCATTTATGTAAGAGGATCTGTGGATTGTATCAGTTTCAAACGCAGAGGTGAACTACATATGGTCCGTATGAGTAGGAAACACAGTTAATTTTTTAGGGCATGCTCATGGTTCTTGCTGTATTAGAGACACTGGAAAGAAGAGGAGTTTCTTGCCTTAAAACAGAGTGTTTTTTAGGGGTGAGAACATTGGTCTTAATTTCCCTGCCGAAACAGAGTAAAACCACAGGATATGTGTCTTCCTAAAAGCAAGAGTTCATTTCTGGTAAACCCAGAGAATTTTGGGCTCAAATGATTTTTCGCTGTTCTAGAACCCAACGCGGTTCTCACTATTTACTAAAGATCATTTTTGTAAGAGGAGTTGTGGTTTGTATCAGTTTCATAATCAGAGTTGAACTATATATGGTAAGTGTGAGTAGGAAACACAGTTCTTTTTTTCTGTGCATGCTCATGGTTCTTGCTGTATTGGAGAGGCTGGAAAGAAGAGGAAAGTTCTTGCCTTAAAACAGAGTGTTTTTCAGGGATGAGAACTCTGGTCTGAATTTCCCCTCAGAAACAGTGTTAAACATCAGTATCTGTATCTTCCTAAAAGGAAGAGTTCATTTCTGGTAAACCCAGTGAATTTTGGACTCAAATGGTTTTTTCGCAGTTCACAAGCGCAACGCCATTCTCACTATTAACTAAAGAGCATTTATGTAAGAGGAGCTGAGTTTTGTATCAGTTTCAAAAGCAGAATTGAACTACATATGGTCCGTATGAGTGGGAAACACAGTAATTTTTTAGGGCATGCTCAATGTTCTTGCTGTATTAGAGACGCTGGAAAGAAGAGGAGGTTCTTGCGTTAAAACAGAGTGTTTTTCAGGGATGAGATCTCTGGTCTGAATTTCCATTGAGAAAAGTGTAAAACCTCAGGATCTGTGTCTTCCTACAAGCAAGAGTTCACTAATGGTAAACCCAGTTAATTTTGGGCTCAAATGTTTTTTCAGAGTTCTAGAACCCAGCGCTATTCTCACTAGTAACTAAAGAGCATTTATGTAAGAGGAGCTGTGGATTGTATCAGTTTCAAAGCAGATATGAACTACATGTGGTAAGTATGAGTAGGAAACACAGTTCTTTTTTTCAGGGCATGAACATGTTTCTTGCTGTATTGGAGACTCTGGAAAGAAGAGCTTTCTTCTTGCGTGACAACAGAGTGTGTTTAATGGATGAGAACAATGGTCTGAATTTCCCTACAGCTATGGAGTTAAAAACAGGATCTGTGTCTTCCTACGAGCAAGAGTTCATTACTGGTAAACCAAGTGAATTTTGGGCTCAAATGATTTTACACAGTTCACGAACCCAACGTGATTCTCACTATTAACTAAAGAGCATTTATGTAAGCGGAGCTGTGGTTTGTATCAGTTTCATAAGCAGAGTTGAACTACATATGGTCCATATGAGTCGGAAACACAGTTCTTTTAATCTGGGCAAGATTATGGTTCTTGCTGTATTAGTGACCCTGGAAAGAAGAGGAAGGTTCTTGCCTTAAAACAGAGTGTTTTTCAGGGATGAGAAGTCTGGTCTGAATTTACCTTCAGAAACAGAGATAAACCTCAGGATCTGTGTCTTCCTACAAGGAAGAGTTCATTTCTGGTAAACCCAGTGAATTTTGGGCTCATATAATTTTACACAGTTCACAAATCCAACGCGATTCTCACTATTAGCTAAAGTGAATTTATGTAAGAGGAGCGGTGCTTCGTATCAGTTTCATATTCAGAGTTCAACTACATATGGTCCATACGAGTCCGAAACACAGTTCTTTATTTCTGGGCATGCTCATGGTTCTTGCTGTGTTGGAGACGCTGGAAAGAAGAGGAAGGTTCTTGCCTTAAAACAGAGTGTTTTTCAGGGATGAGAACTCTGGTCTGAATTTCCCTGCAGAAACAGAGTTAAACCTCAACATCTGTGTCTAACTACAAGGAAGAGTTCATTTCTGGTAAACCCAGTGCATTTTGGGCTCAAATGTTTTTTTCGCAGTTCTAGAACCCAACGCGATTCTCACTATTAACTAAAGAGCATTTATGTAAAAGGAGCTGTGGTTTGTATTAGGTTCAAAAGCAGAGTTGAACTACATATGGTCCGTATGAGTAGGATACATGGTTCCTTTTTTCAGGGCATGCACACGGTTTTTGCTGTATTGGAGACTCTGGAAAGACGAGGTTGCTTCTTTCATTAAAACCGAATGTGTTTAATAGATGAGAACACAGGTCTGAATTTCCCTATAGGAAGGGAGTTAAACAACAGGCTCTGTGTCTTTCTACAAGCAAGAGTTCATTTCTGGTAAATCCAGTGAATTATGGGCTCATATGATATTTCACAGTTCACCAGCCCAACACGATTCTCACTATTACCTAAGGAGCATTTATGTAAGAGGAGCTGTGGTTTGTATCAGTTTCATAAGCACAGTTGGACTACATATGGTCCTTATTAGTAGGAAACACAGTTCTTTTTTTCAGGGCAAGCTCATGGTTCTTGCTGTATTGGAGACGCAAGAAAGAAGTGCTTGCTACTTGCGTTAAAACAGAGTGTGTTCAATGGTTGAGAACACTGGTCTGAATTTCCCTACAGAAACAGTGTTAAACCTCAAGATCTGTGTCTTCCTACAAGAAAGAGTTCATTTCTGGTAAACCCAGTGAATTTTGGGCTCAAATGATTTTTTGTAGTTCTTGAACCCTACGCGGTATTCACTATTAACTAAAGAGCATTTATGTAACAGGAGCTGTGGTTTGTATCAGTTTCATAAGCACAGTTGAACTACATATGGTCCATACAAGTGGGAAACACAGTTCTTTTTTTCTGGGCATGCTCATGGTTCTTGCTGTATTGGAGACTCTGGAAAGAAGAGGAAGGTTCTTGCCTTAAAACAAAGTGTTTTTCAGGGATGAGAACACTGGTCTTAATTTCCCTGCAGAACCATAGTTACACCTCAACAGCTGTGTCTTCCTACAAGGAAGAGTTTATTTCTGGTAAACCCAGTGAATTTTGGACTCAAATGGTTTGTTTGCAGTTCACAAGCCCAACGCCATTCTCACATTTAACTAAAGAGCATTTATGTAAGAGGATCTGTGGATTGTATCAGTTTCAAACGCAGAGGTGAACTACATATGGTCCGTATGAGTAGGAAACACAGTTAATTTTTTAGGGCATGCTCATGGTTCTTGCTGTATTAGAGACACTGGAAAGAAGAGGAGTTTCTTGCCTTAAAACAGAGTGTTTTTTAGGGGTGAGAACATTGGTCTTAATTTCCCTGCCGAAACAGAGTAAAACCACAGGATATGTGTCTTCCTAAAAGCAAGAGTTCATTTCTGGTAAACCCAGAGAATTTTGGGCTCAAATGATTTTTCGCTGTTCTAGAACCCAACGCGGTTCTCACTATTTACTAAAGATCATTTTTGTAAGAGGAGTTGTGGTTTGTATCAGTTTCATAATCAGAGTTGAACTATATATGGTAAGTGTGAGTAGGAAACACAGTTCTTTTTTTCTGTGCATGCTCATGGTTCTTGCTGTATTGGAGAGGCTGGAAAGAAGAGGAAAGTTCTTGCCTTAAAACAGAGTGTTTTTCAGGGATGAGAACTCTGGTCTGAATTTCCCCTCAGAAACAGTGTTAAACATCAGTATCTGTATCTTCCTAAAAGGAAGAGTTCATTTCTGGTAAACCCAGTGAATTTTGGACTCAAATGGTTTTTTCGCAGTTCACAAGCGCAACGCCATTCTCACTATTAACTAAAGAGCATTTATGTAAGAGGAGCTGAGTTTTGTATCAGTTTCAAAAGCAGAATTGAACTACATATGGTCCGTATGAGTGGGAAACACAGTAATTTTTTAGGGCATGCTCAATGTTCTTGCTGTATTAGAGACGCTGGAAAGAAGAGGAGGTTCTTGCGTTAAAACAGAGTGTTTTTCAGGGATGAGATCTCTGGTCTGAATTTCCATTGAGAAAAGTGTAAAACCTCAGGATCTGTGTCTTCCTACAAGCAAGAGTTCACTAATGGTAAACCCAGTTAATTTTGGGCTCAAATGTTTTTTCAGAGTTCTAGAACCCAGCGCTATTCTCACTAGTAACTAAAGAGCATTTATGTAAGAGGAGCTGTGGATTGTATCAGTTTCAAAGCAGATATGAACTACATGTGGTAAGTATGAGTAGGAAACACAGTTCTTTTTTTCAGGGCATGAACATGTTTCTTGCTGTATTGGAGACTCTGGAAAGAAGAGCTTTCTTCTTGCGTGACAACAGAGTGTGTTTAATGGATGAGAACAATGGTCTGAATTTCCCTACAGCTATGGAGTTAAAAACAGGATCTGTGTCTTCCTACGAGCAAGAGTTCATTACTGGTAAACCAAGTGAATTTTGGGCTCAAATGATTTTACACAGTTCACGAACCCAACGTGATTCTCACTATTAACTAAAGAGCATTTATGTAAGCGGAGCTGTGGTTTGTATCAGTTTCATAAGCAGAGTTGAACTACATATGGTCCATATGAGTCGGAAACACAGTTCTTTTAATCTGGGCAAGATTATGGTTCTTGCTGTATTAGTGACCCTGGAAAGAAGAGGAAGGTTCTTGCCTTAAAACAGAGTGTTTTTCAGGGATGAGAAGTCTGGTCTGAATTTACCTTCAGAAACAGAGATAAACCTCAGGATCTGTGTCTTCCTACAAGGAAGAGTTCATTTCTGGTAAACCCAGTGAATTTTGGGCTCATATAATTTTACACAGTTCACAAATCCAACGCGATTCTCACTATTAGCTAAAGTGAATTTATGTAAGAGGAGCGGTGCTTCGTATCAGTTTCATATTCAGAGTTCAACTACATATGGTCCATACGAGTCCGAAACACAGTTCTTTATTTCTGGGCATGCTCATGGTTCTTGCTGTGTTGGAGACGCTGGAAAGAAGAGGAAGGTTCTTGCCTTAAAACAGAGTGTTTTTCAGGGATGAGAACTCTGGTCTGAATTTCCCTGCAGAAACAGAGTTAAACCTCAACATCTGTGTCTAACTACAAGGAAGAGTTCATTTCTGGTAAACCCAGTGCATTTTGGGCTCAAATGTTTTTTTCGCAGTTCTAGAACCCAACGCGATTCTCACTATTAACTAAAGAGCATTTATGTAAAAGGAGCTGTGGTTTGTATTAGGTTCAAAAGCAGAGTTGAACTACATATGGTCCGTATGAGTAGGATACATGGTTCCTTTTTTCAGGGCATGCACACGGTTTTTGCTGTATTGGAGACTCTGGAAAGACGAGGTTGCTTCTTTCATTAAAACCGAATGTGTTTAATAGATGAGAACACAGGTCTGAATTTCCCTATAGGAAGGGAGTTAAACAACAGGCTCTGTGTCTTTCTACAAGCAAGAGTTCATTTCTGGTAAATCCAGTGAATTATGGGCTCATATGATATTTCACAGTTCACCAGCCCAACACGATTCTCACTATTACCTAAGGAGCATTTATGTAAGAGGAGCTGTGGTTTGTATCAGTTTCATAAGCACAGTTGGACTACATATGGTCCTTATTAGTAGGAAACACAGTTCTTTTTTTCAGGGCAAGCTCATGGTTCTTGCTGTATTGGAGACGCAAGAAAGAAGTGCTTGCTACTTGCGTTAAAACAGAGTGTGTTCAATGGTTGAGAACACTGGTCTGAATTTCCCTACAGAAACAGTGTTAAACCTCAAGATCTGTGTCTTCCTACAAGAAAGAGTTCATTTCTGGTAAACCCAGTGAATTTTGGGCTCAAATGATTTTTTGTAGTTCTTGAACCCTACGCGGTATTCACTATTAACTAAAGAGCATTTATGTAACAGGAGCTGTGGTTTGTATCAGTTTCATAAGCACAGTTGAACTACATATGGTCCATACAAGTGGGAAACACAGTTCTTTTTTTCTGGGCATGCTCATGGTTCTTGCTGTATTGGAGACTCTGGAAAGAAGAGGAAGGTTCTTGCCTTAAAACAAAGTGTTTTTCAGGGATGAGAACACTGGTCTTAATTTCCCTGCAGAACCATAGTTACACCTCAACAGCTGTGTCTTCCTACAAGGAAGAGTTTATTTCTGGTAAACCCAGTGAATTTTGGACTCAAATGGTTTGTTTGCAGTTCACAAGCCCAACGCCATTCTCACATTTAACTAAAGAGCATTTATGTAAGAGGATCTGTGGATTGTATCAGTTTCAAACGCAGAGGTGAACTACATATGGTCCGTATGAGTAGGAAACACAGTTAATTTTTTAGGGCATGCTCATGGTTCTTGCTGTATTAGAGACACTGGAAAGAAGAGGAGTTTCTTGCCTTAAAACAGAGTGTTTTTTAGGGGTGAGAACATTGGTCTTAATTTCCCTGCCGAAACAGAGTAAAACCACAGGATATGTGTCTTCCTAAAAGCAAGAGTTCATTTCTGGTAAACCCAGAGAATTTTGGGCTCAAATGATTTTTCGCTGTTCTAGAACCCAACGCGGTTCTCACTATTTACTAAAGATCATTTTTGTAAGAGGAGTTGTGGTTTGTATCAGTTTCATAATCAGAGTTGAACTATATATGGTAAGTGTGAGTAGGAAACACAGTTCTTTTTTTCTGTGCATGCTCATGGTTCTTGCTGTATTGGAGAGGCTGGAAAGAAGAGGAAAGTTCTTGCCTTAAAACAGAGTGTTTTTCAGGGATGAGAACTCTGGTCTGAATTTCCCCTCAGAAACAGTGTTAAACATCAGTATCTGTATCTTCCTAAAAGGAAGAGTTCATTTCTGGTAAACCCAGTGAATTTTGGACTCAAATGGTTTTTTCGCAGTTCACAAGCGCAACGCCATTCTCACTATTAACTAAAGAGCATTTATGTAAGAGGAGCTGAGTTTTGTATCAGTTTCAAAAGCAGAATTGAACTACATATGGTCCGTATGAGTGGGAAACACAGTAATTTTTTAGGGCATGCTCAATGTTCTTGCTGTATTAGAGACGCTGGAAAGAAGAGGAGGTTCTTGCGTTAAAACAGAGTGTTTTTCAGGGATGAGATCTCTGGTCTGAATTTCCATTGAGAAACAGTGTAAAACCTCAGGATCTGTGTCTTCCTACAAGCAAGAGTTCACTAATGGTAAACCCAGTTAATTTTGGGCTCAAATGTTTTTTCAGAGTTCTAGAACCCAGCGCTATTCTCACTATTAACTAAAGAGCATTTATGTAAGAGGAGCTGTGGATTGTATCAGATTCAAAGCAGATATGAACTACATGTGGTAAGTATGAGTAGGAAACACAGTTCTTTTTTTCAGGGCATGAACATGTTTCTTGCTCTATTGGAGACTCTGGAAAGAAGAGCTTTCTTCTTGCGTGAAAACAGAGTGTGTTTAATGGATGAGAACAATGGTCTGAATTTCCCTACAGCTATGGAGTTAAAAACAGGATCTGTGTCTTCCTACGAGCAAGAGTTCATTACTGGTAAACCAAGTGAATTTTGGGCTCAAATGATTTTACACAGTTCACGAACCCAACGCGATTCTCACTATTAATTAAAGAGCATTTATGTAAGCGGAGCTGTGGTTTGTATCAGTTTCATAAGCAGAGTTGAACTACATATGGTCCATATGAGTTGGAAACACAGTTCTTTTAATCTGGGCAAGATTATGGTTCTTGCTGTATTAGTGACCCTGGAAAGAAGAGGAAGGTTCTTGCCTTAAAACAGAGTGTTTTTCAGGGATGAGAAGTCTGGTCTGAATTTACCTTCAGAAACAGAGATAAACCTCAGGATCTGTGTCTTCCTACAAGCAAGAGTTCATTTCTGGTAAACCCAGTGAATTTTGGGCTCAAATGATTTTTTGCAGTTCTTGAACCCAACACGGTGCTCTCTATTAACTAAAGAGCATTTATGTAAGGGGTGCTGTGGTTTGTATCAGTTTCATAAGCAGAGTTGAACTACATATGGTACATGTTAGTAGGAAACACAGTTCTTTTTTTCTGGGCATGCTCATGGTTCTTGCTGTATTGGAGTCTCTTGAAGGAAGAGGATGCTTCTTGCCTTAAAACAGAGTATTTTTCTTAGTTGAGAATTCTGGTCTGAATTTCGTTTCAGAAACAGAGTTAAACAACAGGATATGTGTCTTCCTACAAGGAAGAGTTCATTTCTGGTAATCACAGTGAATTTTGGGCTCAAATGATTTTACACAGTTCACAAACCCAACGCGATTCTCACTATTAACTAAAGTGAATTTATGTAAGCGGAGCTGTGGTTTGTATCAGTTTCATAATCAGAGTTGAACTATATATGGTAAGTGTGAGTAGGAGACACAGTTCTTTTTTTCTGTGCATGCTCAATGTTCTTGCTGTATTGGAGACGCTGGAAAGAAGAGGAAAGTTCTTGCCTTAAAACAGAGTGTTTTTCAGGGATGAGAACTCTGGTCTGAATTTCCCCTCAGAAACAGTGTTAAACATCAGTATCTGAGTCTTCCTATAAGCAAGAGTTCACTAATGGTAAACCCAGTTAATTTTGGGCTCAAATGTTTTTTCAGAGTTCTAGAACCCAGCGCTATTCTCACTATTAACTAAAGAGCATTTATGTAAGAGGAGCTGTGGATTGTATCAGTTTCAAAGCAGATATGAACTACATGTGGTAGTATGAGTAGGAAACACAGTTCTTTTTTTCAGGGCATGAACATGATTCTTGCTGTATTGGAGACTCTGGAAAGAAGAGCTTTCTTCTTACGTGAAATCAGAGTGTGTTTAATGCATGAGAACACTGGTCTGAATTTCCCTACAGCTATGGAGTTAAAAACAGGATCTGTGTCTTCCTACGAGCAAGAGTTCATTACTGGTAAACCAAGTGAATTTTGGGCTCAAATGATTTTACACAGTTCACGAACCCAACGCGATTCTCACTATTAACTAAAGAGCATTTATGTAAGCGGAGCTGTGGTTTGTATCAGTTTCATAAGCAGAGTTGAACTACATATGGTCCATATGAGTCAGAAACACAGTTCTTTTAATCTGGGCAAGATTATGGTTCTTGCTGTATTAGTGACCCTGGAAAGAAGAGGAAGGTTCTTGCCTTAAAACAGAGTGTTTTTCAGGGATGAGAAGTCTGGTCTGAATTTACCTTCAGAAACAGAGATAAACCTCAGGATCTGTGTCTTCCTACAAGCAAGAGTTCATTTCTGGTAAACCCAGTGAATTTTGGGCTCAAATGATTTTTTGCAGTTCTTGAACCCAACGCGGTGCTCACTATTAACTGAAGAGCATTTATGTAAGGGGAGCTGTGGTTTGTATCAGTTTCATAAGCAGAGTTGAACTACATATGGTACGTGTGAGTATGAAACACAGTTCTTTTTTTCTGGGCATGCTCATGGTTCTTGCTGTATTGGAGACTCTGGAAAGAAGAGGATGCTTCTTGCCTTAAAACAGAGTATTTTTCTTGATTGAGAACTCTGGTCTGAATTTCCTTTCAGAAACAGAGTTAAACCACAGGATCTGTGTCTTCCGACAAGTAAGAGTTCATTACTAGTAAACCCAGTGAATTTTGGGCTGAAATGTTATTTCACAGTTCTGGAACCCAGCGTGATTCTCACTATTAACTAAAGAGCTTTTATGTAAGAGGAGCTATGGTTTGTATCAGTTTCATAAGCAGAGTTGAACTACATATGGTCCGTATGAGTAGGAAACACAGTTAATTTTTAGGGCATGCTCATGGTTCTTGCTGTATTGGAGACTCTGGAAAGAAGAAGATGCTTCTTGCCTTAAAACAGAGTATTTTTCTTGGTTGAGAACTCTGGTCTGAATTTCCTTTCAGAAACAGAGTTAAACCACAGGATCTGTGTCTTCTCACAAGCAAGATTTCATTACTGGTAAACCCAGTGAATTTTGGGCTGAAATGTTTTTTCGCAGTTCTAGAAACCAGCGCGATTCTCACTATTAACTAAAGAGCATTTATGTAAGAGGAGCTGTGCTTTGTATCAGTTTCATAAGCAGTGTTGAACTACATATGGTCCGTATGAGTCAGAAACACAGGTCTTTTTTTCAGGGCATGCAAATAGTTCTTGCAGTATTGGAGAGGCTGGAAAGAAGAGCTTGCTTCTTGCGTTAAAACAGAGTGTTTTTCAGGCATGAGAACACTGGTGTGAATTTCCCAACAGGAACCGAGTTAAACAACAGGATCTGTGTCTTCCTACAAGCAAGAGTTAATTTCTTGGAAACCATTGAATTTTGGGCTCAAATGGTTTTACACACTTAAGGAACCCAACACGATTCTCACTATTAAATAAAGAACATTTATGTAAGAAGAGCTGTGGTTAGTATCAGTTACATAAGCAGAGTTGAACTACATATGGTAAGGGTCAGTAGGAAACACAGTTATTTTTTCTGGGTATGCTCATGGTTCTTGCTGTATTGGAGACACTTGAAAGAAGAGGATGCTTCTTCCCTTAAAACAGAGTGTTTTTCTTGCATGAGAACTTTGGTATGAATTTCTTTTCAGAAACAGTGTTAAACCACAGGATCTGTGTCTTCCTACAAGCAAGAGTTCATTTCTGGTAAACCCAGTGAATTTTGGGCTCAAATGGTTTTTTTGCAGTTCTAGAACCCAACGTGATTCTCACTATTAACTAAAGAGCATTTATATAAGAGGAGCTGTGGTTTGTATCAGGTTCAAAATCAGAGTTGAACTACATATGGTCGGTATGAGTAGGAAACACAGTTCCTTTTTTCAGGGCATGCACATAGTTCTTGCTGTATTGGAGACTCTGGAAAGAAGAGCTTGCTTCTTGCATTAAAACAGAGTGTGTTTAATGGATGAGAACACTGGTCTGAATTTCCCTATAGGAACGGAGTTAAACAACAGGCTCTGTTTCTTCCTACAAGCAAGAGTTCATTTCTGGTAAACCCAGTGAATTTTGGGCTCAAATGATATTTCACAGTTCACAAGCCCAACGCCATTCTCACTATTAACTAAAGAGCATTTATGTAAGAGGATCTGTGGTTTGTATCAGTTTCATAAGCAGAGTTGATCTACATATGGCCTGTATGAGTAGGAAACACAGTTCTTTTTTTCTCGGCATGCTCATGGTTCTTGCTGTATTGGAGACGTTGGATAGAAGAGGAAGGCTCTTGACTTAAAACAGAGTGTTTTTCAGGGATGAGAACTCTGGTCTGAATTTCCCTTCAGAAACAGTGTTAAACGCAGTATCTATGTCTTCCCACAAGCAAGAATTCATTTCTGGTAAACCCAGTGAATTTTGGGCTCAAATAATTTTTTGCAGTTCTTGAACCCAACGCGGTGCTCACTATTAACTGAAGAGCATTTATGTAAGGGGAGCTGTGGTTTGTATCAGTTACATAAGCAGAGTTGAACTACATATGGTACGTGTGAGTATGAAACACAGTTCTTTTTTTCTGGGCATGCTCATGGTTCTTGCTGTATTGGAGACTCTGGAAAGAAGAGGATGCTTCTTGCCTTAAAACAGAGTATTTTTCTTGATTGAGAACTCTGGTCTGAATTTCCTTTCAGAAACAGAGTTAAACCACAGGATCTGTGTCTTCCCACAAGTAAGAGTTCATTACTAGTAAGCCCAGTGAATTTTGGGCTGAAATGTTATTTCACAGTTCTGGAACCCAGCGCGATTCTCACTATTAACTAAAGAGCTTTTATGTAAGAGGAGCTATGGTTTGTATCAGTTTCATAAGCAGAGTTGAACTACATATGGTCCGTGTGAGTAGGAAACATAGGTCTTTTTTTCAGGGCATGCAAATAGTTCTTGCAGTATTGGAGAGGCTGGAAAGAAGAGCTTGCTTCTTGCGTTAAAACAGAGTGTTTTTCAGGCATGAGAACACTGGTGTGAATTTCCCAACAGGAACCGAGTTAAACAACAGGATCTGTGTCTTCCTACAAGCAAGAGTTAATTTCTTGGAAACCATTGAATTTTGGGCTCAAATGGTTTTACACACTTAAGGAACCCAACACGATTCTCACTATTAAATAAAGAACATTTATGTAAGAAGAGCTGTGGTTAGTATCAGTTACATAAGCAGAGTTGAACTACATATGGTAAGGGTCAGTAGGAAACACAGTTATTTTTTCTGGGTATGCTCATGGTTCTTGCTGTATTGGAGACACTTGAAAGAAGAGGATGCTTCTTCCCTTAAAACAGAGTGTTTTTCTTGCATGAGAACTTTGGTATGAATTTCTTTTCAGAAACAGTGTTAAACCACAGGATCTGTGTCTTCCTACAAGCAAGAGTTCATTTCTGGTAAACCCAGTGAATTTTGGGCTCAAATGGTTTTTTTGCAGTTCTAGAACCCAACGTGATTCTCACTATTAACTAAAGAGCATTTATATAAGAGGAGCTGTGGTTTGTATCAGGTTCAAAATCAGAGTTGAACTACATATGGTCGGTATGAGTAGGAAACACAGTTCCTTTTTTCAGGGCATGCACATAGTTCTTGCTGTATTGGAGACTCTGGAAAGAAGAGCTTGCTTCTTGCATTAAAACAGAGTGTGTTTAATGGATGAGAACACTGGTCTGAATTTCCCTATAGGAACGGAGTTAAACAACAGGCTCTGTTTCTTCCTACAAGCAAGAGTTCATTTCTGGTAAACCCAGTGAATTTTGGGCTCAAATGATATTTCACAGTTCACAAGCCCAACGCCATTCTCACTATTAACTAAAGAGCATTTATGTAAGAGGATCTGTGGTTTGTATCAGTTTCATAAGCAGAGTTGATCTACATATGGCCTGTATGAGTAGGAAACACAGTTCTTTTTTTCTCGGCATGCTCATGGTTCTTGCTGTATTGGAGACGTTGGATAGAAGAGGAAGGCTCTTGACTTAAAACAGAGTGTTTTTCAGGGATGAGAACTCTGGTCTGAATTTCCCTTCAGAAACAGTGTTAAACGCAGTATCTATGTCTTCCCACAAGCAAGAATTCATTTCAGGTAAACCCAGTGAATTTTGGGCTCAAATGATTTTTTGCAGTTCTTGAACCCAACGCGGTGCTCACTATTAACTGAAGAGCATTTATGTAAGGGGAGCTGTGGTTTGTATCAGTTACATAAGCAGAGTTGAACTACATATGGTACGTGTGAGTATGAAACACAGTTCTTTTTTTCTGGGCATGCTCATGGTTCTTGCTGTATTGGAGACTCTGGAAAGAAGAGGATGCTTCTTGCCTTAAAACAGAGTATTTTTCTTGATTGAGAACTCTGGTCTGAATTTCCTTTCAGAAACAGAGTTAAACCACAGGATCTGTGTCTTCCCACAAGTAAGAGTTCATTACTAGTAAGCCCAGTGAATTTTGGGCTGAAATGTTATTTCACAGTTCTGGAACCCAGCGCGATTCTCACTATTAACTAAAGAGCTTTTATGTAAGAGGAGCTATGGTTTGTATCAGTTTCATAAGCAGAGTTGAACTACATATGGTCCGTGTGAGTAGGAAACATAGGTCTTTTTTTCAGGGCATGCAAATAGTTCTTGCAGTATTGGAGAGGCTGGAAAGAAGAGCTTGCTTCTTGCGTTAAAACAGAGTGTTTTTCAGGGATGAGAACACTGGTGTGAATTTCCCAACAGGAACCGAGTTAAACAACAGGATCTGTGTCTTCCTACAAGCAAGAGTTAATTTCTTGGAAACCATTGAATTTTGGGCTCAAATGGTTTTACACACTTAAGGAACCCAACACGATTCTCACTATTAAATAAAGAACATTTATGTAAGAAGAGCTGTGGTTAGTATCAGTTACATAAGCAGAGTTGAACTACATATGGTAAGGGTCAGTAGGAAACACAGTTATTTTTTCTGGGTATGCTCATGGTTCTTGCTGTATTGGAGACACTTGAAAGAAGAGGATGCTTCTTCCCTTAAAACAGAGTGTTTTTCTTGCATGAGAACTTTGGTATGAATTTCTTTTCAGAAACAGTGTTAAACCACAGGATCTGTGTCTTCCTACAAGCAAGAGTTCATTTCTGGTAAACCCAGTGAATTTTGGGCTCAAATGGTTTTTTTGCAGTTCTAGAACCCAACGTGATTCTCACTATTAACTAAAGAGCATTTATATAAGAGGAGCTGTGGTTTGTATCAGGTTCAAAATCAGAGTTGAACTACATATGGTCCGTATGAGTAGGAAACACAGTTCCTTTTTTCAGGGCATGCACATAGTTCTTGCTGTATTGGAGACTCTGGAAAGAAGAGCTTGCTTCTTGCATTAAAACAGAGTGTGTTTAATGGATGAGAACACTGGTCTGAATTTCCCTATAGGAACGGAGTTAAACAACAGGCTCTGTGTCTTCCTACAAGCAAGAGTTCATTTCTGGTAAACCCAGTGAATTTTGGGCTCAAATGATATTTCACAGTTCACAAGCCCAACGCCATTCTCACTATTAACTAAAGAGCATTTATGTAAGAGGATCTGTGGTTTGTATCAGTTTCATAAGCAGAGTTGATCTACATATGGCCTGTATGAGTAGGAAACACAGTTCTTTTTTTCTCGGCATGCTCATGGTTCTTGCTGTATTGGAGACGTTGGATAGAAGAGGAAGGTTCTTGACTTAAAACAGAGTGTTTTTCAGGGATGAGAACTCTGGTCTGAATTTCCCTTCAGAAACAGTGTTAAACGCAGTATCTGTGTCTTCCCACAAGCAAGAATTCATTTCTGGTAAACCCAGTGAATTTCGGGCTCAAATGATTTTTTGCTGTGATTGAACCCAACGCGGGGCTCACTATTAACTAAAGAGCATTTATGTAAGGGGAGCTGTGGTTTGTATCAGTTTCATAAGCAGAGTTGAACTACATATGGTACGTGTGAGTAGGAACCACAGTTCTTTTTTTCTGGGCATGCTCATGGTTCTTGCTGTACTGGAGACTCTGGAAAGAAGAGGATGCTTCTTGCCTTAAAACAGAGTATTTTTCTTGGTTGAGAACTCTGGTCTGAATTTCCTTTCAGAAACAGAGTTAAACCACAGGATCTGTGTCTTCCGACAAGCAAGATTTCATTACTGGTAAACCCAGTGAATTTTGGGCTGAAATGTTTTTTCGCAGTTCTAGAAACCAGCGCGATTCTCACTATTAACTAAAGAGCATTTATGTAAGAGGAGCTGTGGTTTGTATCAGTTTCATAAGCAGTGTTGAATTACATATGGTCTGTATGAGTCAGAAACACAGGTCTTTTTTTCAGGGCATGCAAATAGTTCTTGCAGTATTGGAGAGGCTGGAAAGAAGAGCTTGCTTCTTGCGTTAAAACAGAGTGTTTTTCAGGGATGAGAACACTGGTGTGAATTTCCCAAAAGGAACCGAGTTAAACAACAGGATCTGTGTCTTCCTACAAGCAAGATTTAATTTCTTGGAAACCATTGAATTTTGGGCTCAAATGGTTTTATACACTTAAGGAACCCAACACGATTCTCACTATTAAATAAAGAACATTTATGTAAGAAGAGCTGTGGTTAGTATCAGTTACATAAGCAGAGTTGAACTACATATGGTAAGGGTCAGTAGGAAACACAGTTATTTTTTCTGGGTATGCTCATGGTTCTTGCTGTATTGGAGACACTTGAAAGAAGAGGATGCTTCTTCCCTTAAAACAGAGTGTTTTTCTTGCATGAGAACTTTGGTATGAATTTCTTTTCAGAAACAGTGTTAAACCACAGGATCTGTGTCTTCCTACAAGCAAGAGTTCATTTCTGGTAAACCCAGTGAATTTTGGGCTCAAATGGTTTTTTTGCAGTTCTAGAACCCAACGTGATTCTCACTATTAACTAAAGAGCATTTATATAAGAGGAGCTGTGGTTTGTATCAGGTTCAAAATCAGAGTTGAACTACATATGGTCCGTATGAGTAGGAAACACAGTTCCTTTTTTCAGGGCATGCACATAGTTCTTGCTGTATTGGAGACTCTGGAAAGAAGAGCTTGCTTCTTGCATTAAAACAGAGTGTGTTTAATGGATGAGAACACTGGTCTGAATTTCCCTATAGGAACGGAGTTAAACAACAGGCTCTGTTTCTTCCTACAAGCAAGAGTTCATTTCTGGTAAACCCAGTGAATTTTGGGCTCAAATGATATTTCACAGTTCACAAGCCCAACGCCATTCTCACTATTAACTAAAGAGCATTTATGTAAGAGGATCTGTGGTTTGTATCAGTTTCATAAGCAGAGTTGATCTACATATGGCCTGTATGAGTAGGAAACACAGTTCTTTTTTTCTCGGCATGCTCATGGTTGGAGACGTTGGATAGAAGAGGAAGGTTCTTGACTTAAAACAGAGTGTTTTTCAGGGATGAGAACTCTGGTCTGAATTTCCCTTCAGAAACAGTGTTAAACGCAGTATCTGTGTCTTCCCACAAGCAAGAATTCATTTCTGGTAAACCCAGTGAATTTCGGGCTCAAATGATTTTTTGCTGTGATTGAACCCAACGCGGGGCTCACTATTAACTAAAGAGCATTTATGTAAGGGGAGCTGTGGTTTGTATCAGTTTCATAAGCAGAGTTGAACTACATATGGTACGTGTGAGTAGGAACCACAGTTCTTTTTTTCTGGGCATGCTCATGGTTCTTGCTGTACTGGAGACTCTGGAAAGAAGAGGATGCTTCTTGCCTTAAAACAGAGTATTTTTCTTGGTTGAGAACTCTGGTCTGAATTTCCTTTCAGAAACAGAGTTAAACCACAGGATCTGTGTCTTCCGACAAGCAAGATTTCATTACTGGTAAACCCAGTGAATTTTGGGCTGAAATGTTTTTTCGCAGTTCTAGAAACCAGCGCGATTCTCACTATTAACTAAAGAGCATTTATGTAAGAGGAGCTGTGGTTTGTATCAGTTTCATAAGCAGTGTTGAATTACATATGGTCTGTATGAGTCAGAAACACAGGTCTTTTTTTCAGGGCATGCAAATAGTTCTTGCAGTATTGGAGAGGCTGGAAAGAAGAGCTTGCTTCTTGCGTTAAAACAGAGTGTTTTTCAGGGATGAGAACACTGGTGTGAATTTCCCAAAAGGAACCGAGTTAAACAACAGGATCTGTGTCTTCCTACAAGCAAGATTTAATTTCTTGGAAACCATTGAATTTTGGGCTCAAATGGTTTTATACACTTAAGGAACCCAACACGATTCTCACTATTAAATAAAGAACATTTATGTAAGAAGAGCTGTGGTTAGTATCAGTTACATAAGCAGAGTTGAACTACATATGGTAAGGGTCAGTAGGAAACACAGTTATTTTTTCTGGGTATGCTCATGGTTCTTGCTGTAT
The DNA here is from genome assembly GCA_949786385.1 of Onychomys leucogaster. Taxonomy (NCBI): domain Eukaryota; kingdom Metazoa; phylum Chordata; class Mammalia; order Rodentia; family Cricetidae; genus Onychomys; species Onychomys leucogaster. The sequence goes on from CATKUP010000044.1 coordinate 1,198,779, forward strand.
TGGAGACACTTGAAAGAAGAGGATGCTTCTTCCCTTAAAACAGAGTGTTTTTCTTGCATGAGAACTTTGGTATGAATTTCTTTTCAGAAACAGTGTTAAACCACAGGATCTGTGTCTTCCTACAAGCAAGAGTTCATTTCTGGTAAACCCAGTGAATTTTGGGCTCAAATGGTTTTTTTGCAGTTCTAGAACCCAACGTGATTCTCACTATTAACTAAAGAGCATTTATATAAGAGGAGCTGTGGTTTGTATCAGGTTCAAAATCAGAGTTGAACTACATATGGTCCGTATGAGGAGGAAACACAGTTCCTTTTTTCAGGGCATGCACATAGTTCTTGCTGTATTGGAGACTCTGGAAAGAAGAGCTTGCTTCTTGCATTAAAACAGAGTGTGTTTAATGGATGAGAACACTGGTCTGAATTTCCCTATAGGAACGGAGTTAAACAACAGGCTCTGTTTCTTCCTACAAGCAAGAGTTCATTTCTGGTAAACCCAGTGAATTTTGGGCTCAAATGATATTTCACAGTTCACAAGCCCAACGCCATTCTCACTATTAACTAAAGAGCATTTATGTAAGAGGATCTGTGGTTTGTATCAGTTTCATAAGCAGAGTTGATCTACATATGGCCTGTATGAGTAGGAAACACAGTTCTTTTTTTCTCGGCATGCTCATGGTTGGAGACGTTGGATAGAAGAGGAAGGTTCTTGACTTAAAACAGAGTGTTTTTCAGGGATGAGAACTCTGGTCTGAATTTCCCTTCAGAAACAGTGTTAAACGCAGTATCTGTGTCTTCCCACAAGCAAGAATTCATTTCTGGTAAACCCAGTGAATTTTGGGCTCAAATGATTTTTTGCAGTTCTTGAACCCAACGCGGTGCTCACTATTAACTGAAGAGCATTTATGTAAGGGGAGCTGTGGTTTGTATCAGTTTCATAAGCAGAGTTGAACTACATATGGTACGTGTGAGTATGAAACACAGTTCTTTTTTTCTGGGCATGCTCATGGTTCTTGCTGTATTGGAGACTCTGGAAAGAAGAGGATGCTTCTTGCCTTAAAACAGAGTATTTTTCTTGGTTGAGAACTCTGGTCTGAATTTCCTTTCAGAAACAGAGTTAAACCACAGGATCTGTGTCTTCCGACAAGCAAGATTTCATTACTGGTAAACCCAGTGAATTTTGGGCTGAAATGTTTTTTCGCAGTTCTAGAAACCAGCGCGATTCT